>CM055128.1:96724233-97324233 GCA_029206835.1 Rana muscosa
TCCTCCTCCATGCTGCGGTCTCCCTCCATGCCGCCGCCCCCCTCCGTGTCTCCCTTCATGTCCCCCTCCATGCTGCGGTCTCCCTCCATGCTGCCGTTCCCCTCCGTGGCCGCCTCCGTGCTGCCGGTCCCCTCCGTGCTCCTCCTCCACCCCCTCTTACTGTCAGGATGGAGAGCGGAGGTAGGAGCCGGTAAATCCTGCTCCTTACTGTTCAGAATGGACAGAGTCAGTGACTGACTCTGTCCATTCACATAACTGAAACATCGTAAACTGTGTTTACAATGTTTCAGTTTATGAATGAAGAGAAGCCGCTGTCTTCTCTCCATTCATTTTCAGCGCAGCTGAAACTGCTGAGAAAGGGACTGGGGTATCTGTGTCCCTAGTCCCTTTCTCTGTCTCAAAGGGGAGATGTCAGAGGTCTGTTAAGACCCAGTGGCGTAGTCACAAAAAAATATATATTTTTTTTAATGGCCCCTTTAAAAAAAAAAAATCCCCCAAAAATGTCATTTAAGTAAGTGAACTTGAGCGCCGGACACCAGTGCCCTATGGGAAGCGCCACGTCAATGCAATCACGAGATTGCAGACGTGGCGCTTCATTTGCGGGCTTTTAACCCGCCTTGCGGCGCAATGCAAAGCGCCGATTAGCTTCCGCCCGTAGAATCACTATGGGCGCCGGGCGGGAGCATTGTTGTTTGACTTTCAGCTGTTACTTCCGGGTTTCGTGGAATAGACGAAAACCGGAAGTGATGTCACGTCGGCAGCTCCGTTCTTTGCATGGCCCAGGAGCTGCAAGCAAGGTAAGAAGACCGCTGTCACCACTCACCATGTGCTATTGCTAAGTTTTGTCCTTGCTTGCTAGATTGATCCCACATCCCACTCTGATCCCCAATTACTTTCAGACTGTCTGTGCTGTGCAGTTTTCTAGACATAGTCCTCCAGGCTCCTGATTTATATGTATTTGTGCAAGGCAAGGGGTGCATGTTCCTGACCAGTGAGTGACCTGTATAACTATAACACATGCTTTTCGGCCCAACTCTCAGCAGTGCATTAACCTGATCTCCCCAGGAAAGGATGGAGAACTACAAGTCCCAGCAGGTTATAATATAAGGCTCTGAGGTGGGTGGGTGTCCACTGGACACCCGTCCACCTCGGAGCCTTATATTATAACCTGCTGGGACTTGTAGTTCTCCATCTTCTCCTGGGGCTCAGGTGCATGCAATCCACCATCTATGGGACTTCAAGTCCCAGCAGTGAGAGAAAAACACCTGGACACTGGATGGTGGATTGCATGCACCTGAGCCCCAGGAGAAGATAGAGGACTACAAGTCCCAGCAGAGTACAGAAAAAAGAGGGGGTGACTCCGCGCAAAGGAATTCAAAAGTTGCACAGTAGGCAGAACTGCTGCCTCTACTTATTGCTGCCACCTATGTAGGTGGAGCAAGAAATGTGAAAGGGTAAAGAGTGTAGTTGTGGCGCTGTTCTGGCGTATGGACCAACTTATGCCAATATTAGTGTGTGATCTTTAAGTTATGCCTCTAGGATAATGAAAGAAAAACAGAAAAAACAAAAAAACAAAATTTGGCTCAGCCGGGTGTTTGCTGCTCCCTGGGTTTTTTTTTAGAGTGCTATTGAGGTTGAATCCTGGTTGGAATGTGTACAAGGGAATTTTTTTAATTAAAATTAAAAATAATAATAAGATTAGTGAATATCCAAACTTAGGTTGGTGTCTCGGCCGGGTGTTTACTGAACCAATTACAGAAGTTGCTGATGTGATATATTAGTGCTAGATGTTGAGAGGTCTGTGCCTCTGTGATATGTAAAAAGGTTATAAAGAGGTGTAACCAAATGTTGGCTCAGCCGGGTGTTTGCTGCATCCCGATTGGTGAAAAGTGTTTAGTGGAAATTGGGATAACTCCTGGTGTGGAGTATTTCAAAAGAATGAATACAATAAGGTAGGGGTGAAGGAATTGGTGAAGATGTCCAGAAATCAAGTGGTGTCTCGGCCGGTTGTTTACTGAATCCAAAAATGGCCGATGTAGTGTATTGGTGCTGGATTGCTGTAGAGTGAGATTTGAGATATAAGATCCCGAGGGAATCTCTGATCTTATGCAGTATAATACACTTTAGGTACCTATGTTAATACACATATTGTTGCTGTGATGAATCATGTTAAATAAAATAACATAAATTATTTTCCAGTATTGAGTCCACAATCACTATAAAAAGTGGTGACAAGGTAAAATATTGGTGACTTGTGCTGCTGTGCTTGTCCTATGGACTCAATACTGGAAAATAATTTATGTTATTTTATTTAACATGATTCATCACAGCAACAATATGTGTATTAACATAGGTACCTAAAGTGTATTATACTGCATAAGATCAGAGATTCCCTCGGGATCTTATATCTCAAATCTCACTCTACAGCAATCCAGCACCAATACACTACATCGCCCAATTTTGGATTCAGTAAACACCCGGCCGAGACACCAACTTAAGTTTGGATATTCACTAATCTTATTTTTAATTTTAATTAAAAAAATTCCCTTGTACACATCCCAACCAGGATTCAACCTCAATAGCACTCTCAAAAAAAAAAACCCCAGGGAGCAGCAAACACCCGGCTGAGCCAAATTTTGTTTTTTTGTTTTTTCTGGTTTTCTTTTATTATCCTAGAGGCATAACTTAAAGATTACACACTAATATTGGCATAAGTTGGTCAATACGCCAGAACAGCGCCACAACTACACTCTTTACCCTTTCACAAGTCCCAGCAGGTTATAGTATATGGCTCCAAGGTGGATGGGTGTCCAGGTGTTTTCCTAGCACTGAAGGGACTTGAAATCCCATACATGGGAGATTGCATGAACCAGTATGAGTCCTAGCAGAAGATGAACTACAAGTCCCAGCAGGTTATAGCATAAGGCTCCAAGTAGATAAGTGGTCATGCGATGCTGGGACTTGTAGTCCTTTACCTAAGAGAATTGCATGAACCAGAGTCTTAGGAGGCTGGAGAACTACAAATCTCAGCAGGCTGGCGTGCAATGGGTTAACGTGATCTCTCCAGGAGAGGGAGGAGAACTACAAGTCCCGGCAGGTTATAGTATAGGGCTCCAAGGAGGATGGGTGCCTGTGCGATGCTGGGACTTGTAGTCCCATAATGGGATTGCATGCACCAGAGTTCTATGATGCTGGGATTGTAGTCCCACACATACATAGGGAACTAAATCAGCCGGGGACCTAGCAGAATATAACTTAAAACTCGAAGGATGATGAGTGGTCATGCCTTTTTTTTCCAATGCTGGGACTTGTAGTAGTGTTGTAAGAAGTAGAGGCTGTCGCCTGGAGGAGTGTGTCTGTCTGCCCTGCCACCCTGTGCTGGTCTGAGGGGGGGGGGGTGATTGCTGTGTCCACCACCCCCCTGCCATGTATATAGTGTAGCACTGTAGCTGACTTGATTGGGGGGGGGGTTGCAGAATGCAGATACATGCGATTTACAGGTTGCAAAAGGCAGATTTGTGCTATTTACAGGGTGCAGAATGCAGATATGTGCTATATACAGGTTGCAGATATGTGCGATTTACAGGGTGCAGATATGTGCTATTTACAGGTATCAGAATGCAGATATGTGCTATTTACAGGGTGCAGAATGCAGATATGTGCGATTTACAGGTTGCAGAATGCAGATATGTGCGATTTACAGGTTGCAGAATGCAGATATGTGCGATTTACAGGTTGCAGAATGCAGATATGTGCGATTTACAGGTTGCAGAATGCAGATATGTGCGATTTACAGGTTGCAGAATGCAGATATGTGCTATTTACAGGTTGCAGAATGCAGATATGTGCGATTTACAGGTTGCAGAATGCAGATATGTGCGATTTACAGGTTGCAGAATGCAGATATGTGCGATTTACAGGTTGCAGAATGCAGATATGTGCGATTTACAGGTTGCAGAATGCAGATATGTGCGATTTACATGTTGCAGATATGTGTGATTTACAGGTTGCAGAATGCAGATATGTGCGATTTACATGTTGCAGATATGTGTGATTTACAGGTTGCAGAATGCAGATATGTGCTATATACAGGTTGCAGAATGCAGATATATGCGATTTACTAACAGTGTAATTTGTTTAGTTTGTTTGCGCCGATCTGTAAAGCGCCGCTATATACCATGATCTGTGATGCTGGGGCTGTATACTCTGTCCTGTGATGCTGGGGCTGTATACTCTGTCCTGTGATGCTGAGCTGTATACTCCTGACACTATGAGTGGAAGCAAAAGGAATACAGGGGACGGAGTGGGTGGATTATATAAGGGGTGTGGCTTATGAGAAGTGGGATGGGCCAAACGTGGAGGGGCGGGGTCTTGCGCCCCCCCATCCTAAAACTTCACCAGCCGCCACTGGCACCAGCCAAGGCTTTAGCCCACCAGGGTTGGTATAACTGAATACAGTTTGAGCAAAAGGAGTTTGTGGTGAGTTGCGATGGCAACAAGATCCCCTAGACACTTGAAGGGTCACACACACAGTGGTACTCAGCAGAATTTACTTGCAGGCATATGACAATGGAGGAAGAAAGATGGGGTATGGAAATCAGACAACCTGGCTGAAGGGCGTAACCGTTTAAATTGTTATACGTGTCAATGGGAAAGGGTCTCATTATTATGGCGCAGTATATCTATAACAATTCTAATCAAAGGTCCTTAATACTCAGAATGACAAGATAAGCATTCATTTGAATGCATATGTCTTAAAAGTACTTGTGTTTTTCTTGCTCTACCTTTGCCCACATTAATAAAGTATAACTCAGAAAGCCAGGAAAGCTGGTCCAAAAGCCATTACTGTATGCTGTATCCAAGTGGAATCACCGTGGAAGTCTGACCCAGAAGCAAGGGCAACATGACCAGATTGACATTATTGACCTTCGCACTATTATTATTGAACGGTTGAGAACAAGGAGCCTCATGTTTTTTTTTTTTCCCTTTGTGGTTTTTATTTTGTGTGTTTTGTATCTCATGATTTTTATTATGGACTTATTACATCCAGAACAACTTATGACTACCAATACTGGGATCCAGAAATGTGAACTGTAGAGATGGAGAGTTTAAAAGTTTTTTTTTTCTTCTCTAAAGACTCGTACACACGGCCGAGAATCTCGTCAGGAAAAAACACGTCATTTTTCTTGACGAGATTCTTGGACAAGAAACTTGTCCCGGCCGAGTGTACAGACGCTCCATTCAAAGAACCTGCGGTTCTTTGAATGAAGCGAACGCGGTGACGTCATCGACTACGACGAGCGTGCGCTCGTCACATTCGATGCCGTCGCCGCCATCTTGCTACACCCTAACTATGCCTAGGAAGCTACCGCGCATGCATCGAAGTAATTTCGAGCATGCGCGGGCTTCCCGGAGGACAGGTAAGTGTACACACACACACTTTTCTCGTCGAGAAACAGGCTGACGAGAATCTCGATGAGAAAATAGAGACCAGGTTCTCTATATTTCTCTTTGAGATTCTTGTCGGTTTTCTTGACGAGAAACCATACACACAAACGATTTTCTCGGCAAGAAAGCTATCTCGGTAGTTTTCTTGTCGTTTCTTGCCGAGAAACTCGTTCATGTGTACGAGGCTTAAGAGTTTTTTTTTTGTTTCAGAAGGCAAAACCAAAAGTTTCAAATATTAAAGGAGGTTACACATAAACCATTATTTTAGGTGTGGCCGAGTATCATATTCTCAACTGACCACAAGGGGCCATCTGTTGCCTTATGAGTTTATGTGAAATCTCCATTAATAGCTGTAAAATATTGTAATTATGAATATTGTTCATTTAGCTTGCATCTATGGAAGACGTACAATATGGCGTCACAGAAGTATTTAACAATGTTCAAATATGTGTCTTTCATTAGGCCATTAATTTGGGTTGTATTATGCACTTTTCTTCCTTTATACATTAAAATTTTACCAACACAAGTGCATTAGGCTGTCATTATGTACTACTGGTTATATCCAGTAGGGGCCCTTTGTACTATCCAAATATAGTGGCTTATATGATCATTAAATTAATGAGATATGCATTTTTACAGCCTATTGTAACATTAATAGGATTTCCAGTTACATTTTTGGGAATTTAAGTCTGCGGACTTTTAACAGGAAATATCCTAGATCTAGAATGGAATGGATGCGAGGCTCCACCAGCCCGCAGGATCCGTCTTGGATATGGGAAGTTTTAGAAACATATTAGTGTTTTAAATAGACCTCTGATCCCGATATAATCAATATATTGCGGAGGTAAGAAGCCAGATTAGTAGAATATGGGGTACCATATTTAAGGGCAATTTTGCCCACTATTGAAATGGCGATTCATGCGGCAGCGACGCGGGGAGATCAGATCTGGGCGTCCCTGCTGTGTGTGCATATTAGTGTTTTAAATAGACCTCTGATCTCGATATAATCAACATATCGCGGAGGTATGAAGCCAGAATAGTAGAGTATGGGGTACCATATTTAAGGGCAGTTTTGCCCACTATTAAAATGGCGATCCATGCGGCAGCGACGCGGGGAGATCAGATCTGGGCGTCCCTGCTTTGTGTGCACTATATATGGCGGTGGGTCAGCACGCCGCCCGTGCCCCAGGACGACGTCATTTGTGACGAAACGACGTAGGGAGGAGCAGCGTGCTGACGTCACCAACATACCGAGAGTCCGGAAGGAACGGGCTGTCTTTAGCCGGCCGGCTATTATACCATACACCACACGCCTTTTGTATTACATCTAACTGTAAGTGCAATTTTAATATAATAAATACCATTTTAATACTGGATTACGCTATGGTGGCTTTCTTTTCCATTGGCAATTTGGATCCGGGCTACATGGAGAGGACTGGCGTATAATCCTAGTGGAGGAATACAGATTCTAGCCACTCTTAGAGACCCTGGCAGGGGATAACAGCTATATGCTTTTACTGATCTCTGATGGGATCAGGTGTTACGGTAAGCGGCAGTAATCTCTAATGGTGGTGGAATCTTTGTCTATCAGAATAACAGCACTTTTTCATATGGTGTTTTGTGTTTGAAGTCACCAACAGTGAACTGAGGAGACCTTTATTCATTTATGTCATTCTGTTGGACACTCTCTGATAATTTATTTTTATGTACAGGACTATTTCTTTAATATTGGCAAATTTATGTTTAGTCACATTTTTTGATAAATCTGTTACTATTGTTCGTTTGTATTTCTGAAGATTGGGTTCTGGATAATCTTTTTTCACTGTAAGGATTTATTGTTTACATTTTTTGCGCAGCTTTTTTAAGTTTACTTGTATCTATTGTGTGTGTCTCACATTTAAGTTGCAGCATTTGTCACTGAAGCATATCAGGTTGCTATATAGTTTGTTTTTTTAAGACAGCGCAGTATACACTTTCATTTTTTACGGTCACAGAAGTGCCTGGTAGAACAGACACTCTGGTGCCTAGGCTTGTATATACAAACAATGGAGAGCCAAACCTCATTGTTTTACACCTACTCACTTCAAAGGATCCCATGCTGGGATATGCAATGAAGGGAGGCCAACCTGTAATCAATACTTGACTTCCCGGGAAAATTCAATTAAATCTCCTGCCCAGAATAGTCACCAGGATTTGCATTAAAGGGGGCTGACTTATGTAGTAAGCCCTCCAATCAAGATCCAAGCTATGCCAACCAATGGGGCATCAGCATGCAGGGATATACTCAGAGCAGATGGGAGGGGAAAGTTCTCTTTATGGAACGGCAGCCATCAGGATGGGACTAAAGGGTTTTTCTGGAAAAAGGTTTGTTTTACTTGTAACTGAATATGTTTGTACATTAATGTTTTAACCACTTACTTACTGGGCACTTAAACCCCCCTCCTGCCCAGACCAATTTTTAGCTTTCAGCGCTGATGCACTTTGAATGACAATTGTGCGGTCATACAACACTGTACCCAAATTACATTTTTGTCATTTGTTTCCCACAAATAGAGCTTTCTTTTGGTGGTATTTGATCACCTCTGCAGTTTTTATTTTTTGTTAATTTTTTTTTAAAAAGACCGATTTAAATTTTTATTTTATATTTTTTTATATTTTGTCATAAAATTTTGCAAACAGGCAATTTTTCTCCTTAATTGATGTACGCTGATGAGGCTGCACTGATGGGCTGCACTGATGGGCACCAATGGGCTGCATTGATGGGCACTGATAAGGCGGCACTGGTAGGCACTGATAGGCAGCACTGGTGGGCACTGAGAGGTGACACTGAGAGGTGGCACTGAAGGGCATTGATAGGTGACACTGGTGGGCACTGAGAAGTGGCATTAATAGGTGGCACTGATAGTTGGCAGTGATGGGCACTGATGGGTGGCAGTGATGGGCACTGATTGGTAGCAATAATGGGCCCTGATCGGCATTGGTAGGTTACATTGATAGGCAGAATTACTAGGTGGCACTGATGAGGCATTGATTGGCACCACTGGTGGGCATTGATAGGTGGCACTTGTGGCCATTGATAGGTGGCACTCTTGGGCATTGATAGATGGCACTGTGGGCACTGGCAGGTGGCAATGGCAGGTGGCACTGGCAGGCGGTATTTGTGGGCACACATGAGGCATAACTGCCTCTTCCTCTTCGGGACCGATGTCCCTGGTACACAAGCCGGTGATCTGCTTTTTTTTCTCCTCACGCTATCACCGTGAGGAGAAAAAAAAAACAATTACTGATTCTTTGTTAACATCATGTGATCAGCTGTCATTGGCTGACAGCTGATCACGTGGTAAGGGCCGGGACCGGCCCCTTACACGGATCTGTGATCTCCCGAGTCACTGAGACTCAGTGATCACAGCGCGCGCGCCCTGCAGGGGGCGCGCGTTACGCATGCAAAGGGGAGGACGTCTATTGACGGCCTCCCAGATTTTCAGGTCCGCGCTGTAGCTGTCATTTGACTATAGCGCGGGCCTCTAGTGGTTAAAGGAATATACTCTGTATTCCTCCATGTAATTATTTTACTTTAACCTAATATTTTCTGTGTATTAGTTTACCAACTATACTCCAATAAATGTTATTATGTTAACTCCTGGTCAAAAGAACTCTCATTTAACCCACATCTTTGAGATATTAAATCTTAAATATTATTCATGGTTAACACATGCAAAGTAAGACAGTTCAAGCTGTGATTTGTCATAATTGTGATGATTATGGCTTACAGCTCATGAAAATCCCAATTCTCAATCTCAAAAAATTTGAATATTACATGCAATCGATAAAGGATTGTACATAGAACAATATCGGACCTCTGAAAGTATAAGCATGCATATGTACTCAGTACTTGGTTTGGGCCCCTTTTGCAGCAATTACTGCCTCAATGTGGCGTGGCATGGAAGCTATCAGCCTGTGGCACTGCTGAGTTGTTATGAAAGACCAGGGTGCTTCAATAGCGGCCTTCAGCTCTTCTGCATTGTTCGGTCTCATGTCTCTCACCTTTATCGTGGCAATGCCCCATAGATTCTCTATGGGGTTCAGGTCAGGCGAGTTTGCAGGCCAATCAAGCACAGTAATCATAATCTTTCTGGAAAATTAAGTCAGCATCCCCATAGAGCTCATCTGCGGAAGGAAGCATGAAGTGCTCCAAAATCTCCTGGTAAATGGCTGTGTTGACCCTGGACGTAATGAAGCACAGTCGACCAACACCAGCAGATCAACACAGACTGTGGAAACTTCACACTGGACTTCAAGCATCTTGCAGTGTGTGCCTCTCCATTCTTCCTCCATACTCTGGGTTCTTGGTTTCCAAATGAGATGCAAAATTTTCTCTCATCAGAAAAGAGGACTTTGGACAACTGAGCAACAGACCACGTCTGTTTTTCTCTAGCCCAGGTAAGACGCTTCTGACGTTGTTTGTTGTTCAGGAGTGGCTTGACAAGAGGAATACGACACTGACAATCCTCTCCAGGCTGCGGTCATCCCTGCAGTTTGTGCAGCTTTTTCTTTCACACTTTTCCCTTCCACATAACTTTCTATTAATGTGCTTTGATACAGCACTTTGGGAACATCCAACCTCTTTTGCAATTACCTTTTGAGGCTTTCCCTCTCTATGGAGGGTGTCAATGATGGTTTTCTGCACAACTGTCAGGTCAGCAGTCTTTCCCATGATTGTGATTCCTACTCAACCAGACTGAGAGACCATTTAAAGGCTCGGGAACCCTTTGCAGGTGTTATGGCTTAATTAGCTGATTAGAGTGGGACACTTTGAGCCTAGAATATTGCACCTTTTCACAGTATTCTAATTTTCTGAGATTGTGGATTTGGGGTTTTAATGAGCTGTAAGCCATAATCATCACAATTATGACAAATCACGGCTTGAACTATCTTGCTTTGCATGAAATGAGTCTATCTCATATATTAGTTTCACCTTTTAAGTTGCATTAGTGAAATTAATTAACTTTTGCACGATATTCAAATTTTTCGAGTTTCACCTGTATCATTCAAAGCATTTTTAAATACTGGTACATGTAATGAGACAGGAAGGTTGTATAATAAGGCTGCTGTTATATAACTTATGTGAATCACAAGAGTGGCTGAAGAAAATTCCAAATCTTTTTACTGTTAAACATGATTATATACTGTATATATATATATATATATATATATACATATATATATTGTATATATATTACTGTTTAGCTTTAGTTGAGGGCTCATCCACACCAGCAGAGTTGGGCTGCATTGTGCACAACACAAGAACAAGAATGTTTTCCTTATGTTCTATGGCTCAGTTTACACCAACACATTGAGTTGGTGGTATCTGAATCAATGTAGGACATGTTACATTTTATGCACCACGTAAGAATCACATACAAGTAAAAAAAAGCAAACACTGCAATGCATTTTAACAAATCGGTGCAGCTTACATAAGCATGAGGTCATAATGCACAAATGCTTTATATGCACGATATTGAACAATGTGTGATGTGAATGGGGGCTCCTTAGTGATTTGATGGCATATTATTGAACCAGATATAGAACTAAAGAAAAAACTAAACATACCTCCACTTTTCCAGAGCAGTCTGGGTATCTAGGGTCTCTTGGAATATCACAAAGATCCCTCTGACCTTCAAGCACTAAAAACAAATATTTACTAGCACAGCACATGTTACAGCAATGTCATTACACTCCGAGACATACTCTATATTGCCTCCACTGAACCTAAACATAAAACTAACAGATTGGTCATAAAACCCATTTATTCAATGGAGATTGCGAGGCACTTAGCTTGGAGCAGCTGCTCGTAGCTTATGTTATCCTTGGCCACCAGAACTCTGATATGAGCTGTAGCTAAGTTCTAGAGGTCATAAAGTAAAATTCAGCCAGTGTGAGTCATCATGCCAGAGCAATTTCCAACTGTCTACACTCAAAAGGATTGTAAGAACAAGAGGGGAACAGAGGTCTAGAACAGTGAATGAAATATCATGAAGCCCCAGTGTGGCTTCACCTTTATCCCGGTCAACTATATAACTGTGAAATCTATTTGCTGCTCTTAGGACAAAGGTGTATCTAAACTGCCCATGTGATTAGTAATTCAACTCTAAAAATAAATTAACTTACAAATAGCAATGTTCACAAACCAGAAATGTGTTTTTATAGGGATGTTGCTGTTATTTTACTAAAGGAGAAAATCATTTTCTTTTTGTAAAATTAATGTTAATGTGTAAGTAATCTAAAAAATTGTATTCAAATCCTGGTAGCCTACTCTTTGTTGATAATATTGACTGAGTTGTTTTATCTCTGCAAGCTTTTAGTTCTACATCTTTGACCCATTGTTCCTGTCCTAGGTTGGCAACATTGACAAAGCCTGTGCCTCTGCAGTAGGAATGATCTTCAATTTGGTCAAAACCGGGTTCCGTGTGAAGCCGGAACTTAGCTGTCAAGCTGGAACATTGAGCTGCTGATGGTAGTTCTGGAGAACCCCTTTGAATATGCGCAGCTGCAGGGTTGCCTGTAACATTATTAATCTTATATGGCCACGTGGCAATATTAAGTTAAAACATTGACAAAAAATGCCCATGAGGCCATATTATGTCAACAACATTGACCTAATATGGTCTTGTGCCCATTTTAGGTCAACGACATTGACCTAATATGGCCTTGTGCCCATATTAGGTCAATGACATTGACCTAATATGGCCCTGTGCCCATATTAGGTCAATGACATTGACCTAATATGGCCCTGTGCCCATATTAGGTCAATGACATTGACCTAGTGTGGCCATGTGCCCATATTTTGTCAATGACATTGACCTAATATTGCCATGGGGCCATTTTAGGCCAGTAACATTGACCTAATATGGACTTGTGCCCATATTAGGTCAATGACATTGACCTAATGTGGCCATGTGCCCATATTGGGTCAATGACATTGACCTAATATTGTCATGTGGCCATATTAGGGCAATGACATTGCCTTAATATGGCCACGTGTCCATACTAGGTCAAAGACATTAACCTAATATGGCCATATTGCCCATACTGGATCAATAATATTGATCTTATATGGTCATGTGCCCATACTGGGACATAAACATAATATGGCCATGTACCCATAATAGATCAATGGCATCACAAGCATCCATGCCCCTTTGTGCACGTAAATCTCCTGCCACAGCTTATTGGCACAGTAATAATATCCAACTCCTGGGTTCTGAATAACTTGGGGTTGGAAGCCCAAGCTCATCACTACTCTGCAAGAAGAGAACTGTCAGCCTAGATGGACTGCTGGTTGGCTGTGCGCTGGCAGGTAGGTGAGATCCAAATATTGCACGGCCTCCAGCTTCTGTAGCACACACTGCTTTGATGTGGAGTAAAGAGCTGCAGAGTCATGCATGGCCCATGACTTTCATTAACAAATAAATTTAGTTGCTTGCATTGCTAGCTAGTGTTTAGGTATAGTTTAATTTAGCTTTGTAAATAAAGTGATGCTCTTTTTACCAATCGTGTGTATAGGAATTTAAAAAAACACCAATCTATTATGTATATGACTGAAGTATTGAAGTAAATACAGGTTTACTTTAAACAATAAGCCAAGCAAGAAGTCACTTTGCTAAGAGAAAATCACTACTTCTTTAGTAAATTAACCCCGTGATCTCAATTAGGTTATCTAGCAGTACTCAGTCTCACCTTTTCCTCTTAGGAGGCTGTTCCGCAGGATCTGATCCACTTTGACTGCAATGTCAGAAACATTCTGAGCAATTGCTTGAATCTTCTCCATTAGACTTCCTGGCTGCAAACTGCAAGACACACACTTCCAGTGACACACAAGATAGGCAGTAATACACATTAGCTTTCCTGAACATACAGATATAAAAGATATTTTTTTTCATAACATAAAAAGCAACGATCATGGATAATGAAATCAAAGACTAATTGCATAAAGGAAAGTAACCAACAGCAATCAGATTTCAGTCAACTGCAGTCAGAGATTAATTTTGATTGGTTGGAGTAGGCCACTACACATATTACACCAAAGTTGACCTATGTTGTGGGCCAACTATGGGACTGTACAATATGACTTTTTGACTTAAAGTGTTAATAAACCCACAACAGTATAATCAGCATGTATACGCAGTAAAGCACGCTTGGTATACTCACCATGGAACCTAAGGGGTTAATCCTCCGCATTGTCACACTGTGTAAAAAGACTGATTTTGTCTTCTCTGATGCTCCCTTTTTTTACTGTCGCCATTCCATCTGCGGATAGTACAGAGCCTTAGAGGCACTCTGCCCATGCTCAGTTTGGTGTGTATTGCTAGAGAGTTTCTTTTTTTTGGGGGAGGGTGCATGTGATCAGCAAAGAGTCAATCAGCACTGTCCAGACAGAGGGTCAGGGGTCATGCAGCCTCATAGGACAGTCAGAGGAGAATCAAAACTCCTCCTACAAGCTTTAACCAGCCACTGATAGAAGCCATACGACTGCTATATACTGATGATGAGAAAAGGTATTTAGCAGTTTATATTTACTAAAATAACTGCATTCCCATGTTCCGTGTACTGTGGGAGACCAGATATAGTGAATGCAGGGTCCTGAGTTTAGTAACACTTTGAAGGACAACTCTACTTAGTTGCTTCCAACCCCTTGAGTGATACTCTACCTGTTGCTATACTCATCTCCAATTTAACGATCTCCACTATGCAGCCCAGCTCCAAGTTGGACAGACTTTCTTCTGAAAATAGCTGCTTTGTACGGCGTATATGTACCACAGCTACATTAATTCTTATGGAGAAACCATACTCTGAGTGGCCACTAAAGGACACCACGAGTATGGCTTTCACATTGAAATGAATGGAGCAACAGAGCGTATGTGCAGTATGACGAAAGACTGTGCGGCTCAAAGCTGGGCCACACAGTGAAAACAAGCATAACAGGTAGGCAGCAGGCAGGGGCTTGGGGGCAACAAAATAAGAATAAAAAAGTAAAAATAAAAAATGCCATTATAATGCTGAAGGAGGGTGGAGGGGTGGGGTTGGTGGAAGAACCAGGGAAAGCGCAATATTAGACATCATCCCATTAATATACCTGACTGATACGTTTTTACATTGAATATTGACAAATTCTAATATGCCATTCTGTACAATTGTATTTTTTATTCAGGTGAAAATCTGCAAGCTATTTTGCAGAAATTTCAGTAAAAGTCCAGAGATTTTGTCAACATTTCACTACTTTGTCATAATGCATTAGAGCTGATGAAGAAGGCAACATTACGATGGTTTTTACATTTGCCTTCTAAAATGTATTTAATGTGGACTTGTTTTTTATTTGTACATATATACATATATTTTTTTATCTTTTACTGTTAAAAGTGGTTGTAAAGACTCCCTGAGCCTAATCTAGATCCAGCGATTTGCCCAAGAGCAGCAGCGCTGCTCTCTCTTTCTCCCCACTGGACATGAAGGCAGCAGTGGGAGCCATTGGCTTCTGATGCTGTCAATCAAATCCTGTGCGCAGGGTATCTACAGACACACACAGCCTGGCTTGGGAACGAGCCCGAACAAGTGCCCCCATAGCGAGCAGTTTGCTATGGGGGCACTCAAAAATGGAGGTGGAGCCAGGACAGCATGGGGGGACCCCAGAAGTTGAGGTTTCGGCTGCTCTGTGCAAAACCGCAACACAGCAGGTAAATATGACATGTTTATTATTTAAGAAAATAATTGAAGCTTTGGAATCACTTTAACTTACAGCTACAAAACTAAAATGAGACCATCACAGTTTCAACTCTTAAAGGAGCCACTGGCCATGTTAACTTGTGGCTCAACTGCCTGTTTTTTCCACCCCTTGGCTGCACATGTACACAAGGCCTTACTAAATTTTGAAATGGCTATTTCTCTAGTGTTGCTCCAGCAATCAGTTTGGATCTTCTATTTGCAGTCTCTAGGATTACCTAAACCTTCCTTCAATACAAACATTTTTCTTTTCAGAGTTAGATAAGGAGAGGTGCATGGAGTTTGTCCCATATGGTTCTTCTGATTGCTCTAAGAATCTGGAAATACTGTATCTGCTTTCATTAGCTGAATATATACATCCAACACAAAATATGCTGATTGCATAACAGCACCATTCTGCTTTTACAGATGAGAAGCACTTGTTTTAATGAGTTTACTTGTCTATGATTTATGGTAAACCACATTTTTGTACCACGTTCGCTCTTTATCAGACGAGATTGAGTTGGTATAAATGATGTAATAGGGCATTCATTTTTTTTCTGGCTGCCGATATAGAATTCTAGAACATCAAGCAAATGGTAGTAGACAGCTTACTTCAAAATCTTGTGTTTAAATATCATATTTTTAGAACTGTCTGCCTTTAGAGTGCAAAAGTTTCAATCATTTTTTGTCTATTAAGTAAATGAGTTTAGACAAACCCCAGCATGCTTTGCTGCTATGCCATAAAATTCAGCATTCCATAGTATGGCACAAAACTGTCAGGACTAGGACACAATCACTGCACATTGTCACTGTCGTGATGTCAGATTCTGTGTATATCTTCTAGTTGTTCGCTCGAAAATTTCTGATCTTCCACCTTTTCCACATTATAGCATGAGGAACTAAATAGAAATATGGTGAACTGATGTTTTAAGAATTTAATACATGGTGAGCACTATTGATGGGATTACAGACCTGTCCAAAGTGAAGTGCCCACTGTCTTCTGCCCTTCGAGACTCACTAGCATTTTCTAGTCGTGCTAAGATGTCCATCCTCCTCACCAGGGTCTCCAAGATGTCATTCATCCTCCTCAGAGCTCCTCTTGACTCTCCCAAGCCTAGAACTGAAAAAAAAAGCACCAACATCTTTAAAAAGATAAATGGGGCAAGTGCAATGATAAAAATATACATTTCACAAAATGAATGATTTAAATTCAAAGATTAAATGTGTTACTCACTCAGGTTGATCACTTTGTTACTGAAAGATACAACGCTAATACCAAGAGTGTGGTATCTGCCTTCCTGTCTCACCTCTATTGTTATGTGAATATGTTCAATAACTGCTTTAATGGATATTATAATGGGCATTATGAATCTTAACCTCTTCTTGCTGCCATAATGCAGTGGCAGGGTGGGTGGGTCTTAATGCCCAGTCATCACACATATGCGTCAATAGGGGTCCAAGGTTCTGGGCCGAGAGTGTGCTCACTGCGCGCTCCCAGCACACTAACAGCTCTTGGTCCCTGTGATCTTGAGACTGTGGGACAGGCTCCCAACTATTTGATCACTATGAGAGCAAATCAAAGCAATCACGTGATTGGAACACCACCTCCGCCTCCTGTTAAGACTCACTTAAAGGGTGGGGAAGGGGTTAAAAAGAACCTGTACTCTGGAATATGTGCCTAAAAAAGTCAAGCAGAGGAAGAAGGACGAGTCACCAGGATTTCCTGTGGTCTTTCTGTCACTGGTCCTTTACCCATTGCTGACTCCTCATTTCTTGTTCTGCAGGTTATCCCTGTGTAGAGGTGACCATCTTTATACAGGAGCAGATTTTGCTTCCACATGTTACAGCTGCCCTCCTGACAACTAGTAATCTGATCACTGGTTGGGGAATACTCAAAAACAGCAAAACAGGTGTACAAAGCACAGATCCTCCACAGAAGGAGTAAATCAGATCAAGGGAGATCCTTGCATTGAAGTTCATCATGTACAGCTTCCTTTCCAGCAAGGAGAACAGCAAGTAGCACAATAGTGAGATCACGCCACACCTCGTGAGACCAGAGGTCAGAGGCAGTGCTTTTGAGGATCTTATACTGCAGATGCACATATACTAGGCTACAGAAAAGCAGATTTGCATGCCAAGAAGTGAACTGAAAAGGTATGTTTTTCAGGGTACAGAACTACCATTCCTAGATGTACCCTGTAATGTAGCGTTTAATAAGTACCCAGTTGAGGTATTTTTTATGTTGGATTAAGAAAGATAAAGTGATCTGTGAGAAGAACTGTTTTCAGCTAAGATGTATGCCAAATTATTGTCATTGTTTAAAGGTGTGCCCAGAATGAACTAACAGATGTTATTTTTTTTATTTGTTAACCACAATTAGAATGCCATTGGTAATCCATTTAGATAAAAGATTACATAGATAAGAAGATAATAACATAAAACATCTGTGAGAATCACATGGTGGATAGGTCAACATAAAACAATCGTGTCTCTTTAGAAGACCTCTCTGAAAAAAAAAACAATGTTAACATTGAAACATTGTTAAATATGGTCAACCTGGGACACTCAGTACCCTTGCCTCACTTTCAAAGTGGAACTCCATCCTAAAGGGGAAACTCCACTTGTCTGCCTCCCCTCCCCCCACCCCTCCGCTGTCACATTTGGGACCTTTTAGGGGGAGGAGGTAGAGGGTACCTGGTTTTGACAGGCCCTCACCTCCTTCCTTCTCAGGCCTCGTACACACGACCGAGTTTCTCGGCAAGAACCAGCAAGAAACTTGCTGGCAGAGATGTCTTGCAGAGAAACTCGTTCGTGTGTATGGTTTCTCGTCAAGAAAACCGACAAGTAATCTCGACGAGAAAATAGAGAACCTGCTCTCTATTTTCTGGTCGAGATTCTCGTCGGCATGTTTCTCGACGAGAAAAGTGAGTGTGTGTACACTTACCTGTCCTCCCGGAAGCCCGCGCATGTTCGAAATGAATTCGACGCATGCGCGGTAGCTTCCTAGGCATAGGTAGGGTATACCAAGATGGCGGCGACGGCATCGAATGTGAGGAGCGCATGCTCGTCGTAGTCGATGACGTCACCGCGTACGCTCCATTCAAAGAACCGCGGGTTCTTTGAATCGAGCGTGTGTACACTCGGCCGGGACAAGTTTCTTGTCCAAGAATCTCGTCGAAAAAAACGACATGTTTTTTTCGACGAGAATCTCGGCCGTGTGTACGAGGCTTCAGTCTTCTGGGAACTGTGAAGTGTGACTGCGACCCATTAACAAAGCGTATGCGCATTAGGAAGCTGCAAGGCTTCACTGCCTCTTTCCCTTAGTCAGGATGGCAACGCTAGCACCCGATAGCCATTTGAAGAATCAGCTTGGGTGAGGACACCGCTGGATGCATAGACAGGCAAGTGCACTAATATTAAAACTCAGTAACTACGGTATTTGTAGCTGCTGACCTTTCATTTTTGGGGGGAGGGAGCCTGAAGCTGCTTTTATTTAGCAGCCTCTTGCATTCTACTGTATAGTAGAGCTCAAACAGAGTGAGAGCAAAGCAGCACAAGGAGCCAATCAGGTGTGTTGCAGTGCAAGAACCATACTGACTCATCAATGTGATGTTTCTCTATTCTATTCTCTATTTCCTGTCTAGTCATAGACAGGGGTGGGTGGAAGAACCACTTCCCGCCCCGTCAATAGCAGATTGACGTCCGGGAAGTGGTTCTGTTATCCACACTGGACGTCATATGACGTCCTGCGGGATAACAGCCGCCGCGCGCCTGGGGGGGCGCGCATCGCGGCGATCGGTGGAGCGGTGGGTCAGTCTGACCCACCGCTACACTGATCTCGGTAAAAAGCCTCTGTCGGAGGCTTTTTACCATGTGATCAGCCGTGTCGAATCACAGCTGATCAGGAAGTAAACAGGAAGAGCCGTTGATCGGCTCTTCCTCACTCGCGTCTGACAGACGCGAGTAGAGGAGAGCCGATCGGCGGCTCTCCTGACAGGGGGGGTTTGCGCTGATTGTTTATCAGCGCAGCCCCCCCTCGGATACCCACACTAGACCACCAGGGAAGCCCCCCAGGACCACCAGGGAAGCCCCAATCATGTGGATGGCCCCCATGGCCATCCACATGTAGTAAAAATAAATAAATAAAATAAAAACATTAAAAAAAATATGCCAATCAGTGCCCACAAATGGGCACTGACTGGCACTTTCACAATGTGTGGTGGCTGGCATTGCTGGGCACCAGTGCCACCAATGCCACCTACTAGTGTCCATCAGTGCCACCTATCAGTGCCCATCCATGCCCATCCGTGCCAATCTGTGCCCACCTATCAGTGCCCGTCCATGCCACCTATCAGTGCCACCCATAAGTGCCCATCAGTGCCGCCTATGAGTGCCAATCAGTGCCGCCTATGAGTGCCAATCAGTGCCGCCTATGAGTGCCAATCAGTGCCACCTATGAGTGCCCATCAGTGCTGCATACCAGTGCCACATATCAGTGCCGCCTATCAGTGCCCATCATCAGTGCCCATCAGTGCCACCTCATCAGTGCCACCTCATTGGTGCCACCTCATCGGTGCCCATCAGTGTCGCCTTATCAGTGCCCTTCAGTGCCGCCTTATCAGTGCCCGTCATTGAAGTAGAAAAGGTACTTATTTACAAAAAAAAATTAACAGAAACAAAGAAAAACTTAGTTTTTTTTTAATTTTCGCTCTTTTTTTATTTGTTGTGCAAAAAATTAAAATCGCAGAGGCGATCAAATACCACCGAAAGAAAGCTCTATTTGTGGGAACAAAATGATAAAAAATTTGTTTGGGTACAGTGTAGCATGACCGCGCAATTGTCATTCAAATTGCGACAGCGCTGAAAGCTCAAAATTGGCTTGGGCAGGAAGCTGTATAAGTGCATGGTATTGAAGTGGTTAAAGGACAAGTTTACCTTTGTTCACTTTTTTCTAAATTCCAGCTCCCCTATGTACCAATATAGCAGTCATGTACTTTTTTTGCAAAAATATCAACGCTTTCCATTAAATCCACAGCCACTTACTTTACTTGTCCTCATCCATGTTTCCAGACATATCCATTTGTAATGTCTAACTTCCTGATCAGACTTTAGGTCATAACACAGGAAGGAGTTGACCAGCTAACTTCATTAGCATACACCCTGCATCATCCACCCTTCTACCTCCCGACCCATTCCCAGCTGCACATTTTTTTAATGAAATGCAAACAATCTGAGATCACCCTTCTTACTAAATACACAATATACAATCAGATTGCATAGTGTATGGCCATCTTGGTCATCTAGAGGTCCTGTGTCATGATCAGGAAGTTAGACATTACAAATGGATATGTTCGGAAACATGAATGAGGACAAGTAAAGTAAGTGGCTGTAGATTTAATGGAAAGCGTTGATATTTTTGCAAAAAAAGTACATAAATGCTTTATTGGTACATAGGGGAGCTGGAATTTAGGGGGAAAAAAAAGTGAACAAAGGTTAACTTATCCTCAGGGAGGAGCTGCTGTTGATGGGGGCGGAGGGCAGGAACAGCTGCTAGCTCCGTGAAGCCCGCAAAGCTCCCTGAGCATGAACAGCAAGATGTGATCAATTCCCTGTACCTCTCCCCGGATCTCCCTGGATCTCCCTGGATCTTTCCCTAGCGAGCGCCCTTGCAACAGGAACGTAAGACATATAAGAATATCTCCCAACCCCCTAAAAAATCCTGACTCTCCTTGACTCTCCTGGCACATGGTAATACAAGGAAGTGATATAATGTGATATAATGCAAATGTTACCGCTGATGTAGCCTTGTCAAACCGCTCTTTTTTTTTTCAAAATCCTACTACTACTAAAATTTTTCCACCGCCTCACGACGGTATCCATTATCGAACCACCGCACTGCCGCATTACCGCTTTTTAGCCATTCTATCGGTGTGAGCAGACCGGTCTGGGCAGTAGTGTATGTTGGCTGTTTGTTGGCTCTGTTAGTGAGCCCGCCCGCCTGCCCGCCCACCGCGGCCGTTCGCCCGCTCATCCGCCCGCTTGCCCGCCCGCTCATCCGATCTGCTTACCTGTGGCATGGCGCTCGGGGGGTCATACGCTGCCCCTGGGGGTGGTGTGCTCTGAGGCCTGAGGAGAGGAGAGGTTCGTTGGGTGATCGGGTTGAGCTGAGCTGCGCCAGGCCGCTAGGAGTTCTGGCGGACTCTCCCCCATCTCGCCCCCCCCCTTTCCATCCCCAGGAGTCTCTTGTCTGACAAGAGGGGAGGCAGAGCGGAAGACGGAGCGGAAGGCGGAGTGGGAGAGTCTGTGGTGTGGAGAGGGGGGAAGGCTTGAGGGACTGCAGGCGGCTATAGCTGGTGGACGCACGGAGGCAATGAGAAACACGAAAGACAGGAGGTATAAGAAATAAATGAATATATAAGAAAAAAAGAAATAAGAAGAAATTAAAGCAATCAAAATAATAGACATGGCAGTATATGCAAAATAGCAAAGGTAATAATAGCAACGGCCACGCGCTGAATCTGCAATACTGCGATAGCAGAGAAAATACAGAGACCAGGCGGAAATTAAAAGAAGAAGTGGCAAAAAAAAAAAAATTAAAGGAGGAAAAGGAGCGGAGGAGAAAGGAGAGTCGTGGGGTGGCAGAGGTGGAAGTGAACAAGATAAGGGGGGACGCTGGCAGTATTGAGCAGAGGTACCTGGAATTAACTACCCCCCGGCAATTGAACACTCTTACCCTCTGGTCTTTTAGTCTTCTGATCTTCTGATCCTCTAGTATTTAAAATAACTTTGGACTGAGTTTGATGTATATGAGCCCTTTCTTCTTGTCCCAATATCCCGTTAACTTCCATTGCTGTGCACTATTCATAAGAACTACAGTAATAGAGCATCATAGCATTAGCAGGGAAAACTACCGGCTCAGTAAAGATTCAGAGGAAACTATATCTATAACAATCATTACCCTCAGAAATAGGATCTGGTTTAATGCCATGACTACAACAATTACCATAAGTGACGTCAGAAATAAGAAATCAGAATTCAAATAAGAAACCAAACACGGCAAACCGAACTAATCGAAGCAACCAATGGGTGATCTAGTTTATACAGGAGTTGAAATAAAAGAGAAGCACACATTGGCGTGGTTAAATAGATCCTCGACAAGTGGATCCGCTACTGATATTAGGAACAAACGGACAAGTAGAATAAACAGAAGCATAGGAGAAACCAATAGATTATACAAAATCAAGCTAAACATTGTGGTTTCAAAACAACTAGGAGGGATCTCACACAGAGCGCATAGGCGGAGTAAGATATAGATACATTTACTAGACGCAGAGACACGAGAAAGAATGATGAGGAGAAGGCAGCTAAGGGGTGCAACAGCAAAAAAACAAAAAATTTGTGAAAGCCTGAGTACTATTAAAAAATATATGACACAAGAATTATCTAGAGACAGCCCAGGGAAAGTAACACCGCTAAACAGGAGGACATCTGAGGGCTCACAGAAAACAGTCACGAGAAGACACTCAGAATATACAGAGACAGAAAATCCTATTACAGCGGAAGAAGAAGAAGAGGAAAATATCGTTGAGATTAGACAAAAAGATAAACTACCTACTAAGGGAGAAATAGTGGAGATGTTCGCTAGAATGGAAACAGTCATGTACAGAATGGAGAAATCAATTAAAGGGGAAATGTCGATAATACAGGAGGACCTAAATCACTTACTGAGGAGAGTGGAGGAAACAGAAGAAAAATTGGATGCGCAAGCAGTGGAAGTCAGGGAATTAAAAGGGCAACTGGAAGTTATACAGAAGGAGAAAATGTATATGAAATACAGACTCGAAGACCAGGAAAACCGTAACAGGAGAAAAAATTTGAGGATACGTGGACTACCAGACCAACAAATAGAAGACCTACAGGAAAAAATGGATAACATTTTTGGACATATGCTAAGTAAAAAGGCCACAGAAAAGTTAAATTTGAAAGAATCCATAGAATCAGGAAACCTGCGGGACTAATGGGAGAAATCCCAAGAGATATAATCGCACGATTTCATAACTATCAAGATAAAGAACAGATTCAACAAAGTTTAAAATCTAAGGTCCCTGCAAAGTATGAGGATACCACGTTGCAGATATTCCCAGATTTAGCAGGACAGACATTGAACAGAAGAAGAATTTAAAACCACTCTTAGAACAACTCAAGAGTCAGGAGATTCAATACACTTGGGGTTTCCCAGCGTGTCTAGTGGGTCGAAAGGAAGGATGCTCAGCTACCCTGAGATTCCCTGATGACACCCCTAACTTCTGTAAAAGACTGGATATCCCTGAAATTGATATCCCAGGATGGTGGGAAAGAGAGCATAGGCAGAAGACATCAGATAAACAACCCTGGTCCTCGAAATCGAGGAAAAAATAATATTGAGTAAAAGTTTGAGGAGGGAATGGGGAAAACTAGGAGAGAAGGAGAGGGGGGAGGGGGAAGCCGGGGGGTGGTACGGGGAGGGGACAACAACTGAAGAACGCTAGTAACTAGGGGAGTGGAACGTGCTCAGGAGCTTTCCCCCATAATGGGGAGTGGCTGGCCTGGATCCCGCGCCTGCAGTCAGAGCTCAACCTCAAGGGGAAGGAATCCATAGTAGATGGAGAAGGAGGGCTACGGATTACGGGGCCTCGACGAGGCTTCATACCCCCAACAGGGAGGGAGTAGGGATGGGGGGGAAGGAGGGCAATGGGGTGGTTGGGGGGGTGGGATGGTGGTGGAGAAGGAGGGGGGCAGTGAGGAATGGGGGGGTGTTGGAGGAGGGGTGTTGACCTCTAGGCAAGAATCTTGAGAGAATTAGTTTATGTCTGTTTAGATTGCTCACCCTAGGAACATCAAAGGCCTAAAATAAGCATAATTTCATATAATGTAAGGGGACCAAATGCTCCCATTAAGAGGGCAAATATAATTAGAGAATTAGTCACACTGAAGGCAGATGTAGTTTTTTTACAGGAGACTAATTTTTGTGTTCGTTTAAATCGTCAAATTATCTCAAAGGAATACCCCTTGTGGTACTATGGGGACTCACCTATAAGTAGGGCTAAAGGTGTGGCCATAGGGTTTGCCAGGGGGACCAGGTTCACCTTAGACGAGAAGAAGGAAGACCCAGAGGGGAGATACTTATTTTTAAAAGGAAAACTGAATGGAGCCAAGGTCTCACTGGCAAACGTGTATAGACCAAATAAAAAAACAATCCAATACTTAATGAAGATCATAGCTGAATTTATGGATTTCAGGAAGGGGGGGGGGTCATAATAGCTGGAGATTTCAATGTATGTTTTGAGCCAACAATCGACAGTACGTCGCATGCTAGGGGGATTGGAAGGGCCCAGAGGATTAAATTAAAGAAAAAAATGTACCAACATCAACTAGTGGATGCTTGGAGAACACAACATCTAAAGCAACGGGATTTTACTTTCCACTCCCCCGTGCATGGAACGTACTCGAGAATTGATTATTTTTTAGTAGAACATCGGCTACTGGATACGGTAGAAACTGATATTGGTATTACAACATTCTCTGATCATATACCAATCACACTCCAATGGAATATCGGGGAAGCACAAAAAAGTAACAATAACTGGAGGTTGAACGAAGAACTATTATTGGATAAAAATAGAGGCCAGAGAATAAAAGTAGAATTAGATACATTTTTTAAGGAGAATAGTACTGAGGGTATGTCAGAGGCCATAGTCTGGGAAACTCACAAAGTATATATTAGAGGGATACTAATAAAGGAGGGTGCGGTTAAAAAGAGAAGGACTTACGAAAAAAATACTTTACTAATGAAAGAGATCTCCGAACTAGAACAGCAACACAAAAAAACCAAGGGGAAAGGGAAACTATTACGCCTCAATATTAAAAGAGAGGAATTAAGAGAGGTCTATAAACAAGAAAATCGGACAGTCTATAATCAAACTAAGAAAGAGAGATATCTATGGGGTAATAAACCAGGGAAGTATTTGGCGAAAATACTAAAAAAGAAAAAAAATGTTAATTATATAGAGAAAATACAAAATAAGACAGGGGACCTTAGATATAAAACATCGGAAATAGCCAAATCCTTCCAAGAATATTACAGCCAGTTGTACTCACTTAATGCCCAGGATACAAAAGTAGAGATCAAACAAAAAAGGGAGAAAATTAAAACCTATATTAAGGAGATCGCTTTAGATAAAATCCCTGAGGATAAATTAGACTTCTTAGAAGCACCCATAAGAGAAGAGGAGATTAAAAAAAATATTCAAGCATTACCAAATGGGAAAAGCCCAGGGCCAGACGGTCTGACGATACTCTATTATAAAAAGTACATAGATCTTCTAACCCCGATAATGTGCTCTTATATGAATGGGATAGGTGTAAATTGGGAGATGAGGAAGGAGGCATTAGAAGCCATAATAACTATAATTCCCAAGGAGGGTAAAGATACTACATTATGCTCCAGTTATAGACCAATCTCACTCCTAAATATAGACACTAAGATTTTTTCTAAGATTCTAGAAAACAGGTTGAAAACCATTATGAAAGATGTCATACACCCAGATCAAGTGGGATTTATCCCAGGAAGGGAGTGTAAAGACAATGGAATAAGATCGCTCCTGGCTATTAAGAAAATTAAAGAAAGTGGGACTACTCCTGTCAATTGACGCCGAGAAGGCCTTTGACAGGTTGGACTGGGGCTTCATGCACTCCACATTGAAGGCAATAGGTCTAGGACCCAGAATGAGTATCTGGATTAAATCCTTGTACAATAACCCAGCAGCAAGGGTGAAAGTAAACGGGACACTATCCGCACCGTTCCAGATGAAGAATGGTACCCGACAGGGGTGTCCTCTGTCACCGCTATTATTTGTGTTAGCATTGGAACCCCTATTAAGGAAAATTAGGCAGGATCCGGAGATAAGTGTGATGGGGTGGGGGAAGAGCATAGGCTCGCAGCTTATGCTGACGATGTCTTATTTTTCATCACTCACCCTAAAGTAACCCTTCCCAAGATCCTAAAAACCCTTAATGAGTTTGGGGTGTTGTCTAATTTTAAAGTAAATCGGACCAAATCGGAAACATTGAGTGTGAATATTAATAAGATAGATAGGAATAAATACCAAACAGCTTATTCATTTAAATGGGGGAACAGAGCACTTTCGTATCTTGGAGTTAAATTATCCGTTGATACTGAGACAATCTACAGAGAGAATTATATCCCACTATTGAATGAAATTAGGGTAGAACTGAATAAAATCGCACGGGGGCAACTATCATGGTTTGGGAGAATAGGAATTTTGAAGATGATCATTCTTCCAAAAATAATCTATAAAATGCAGATGCTTCCGATCCCATTATCTCGGGTCTTCTTAGAAAAATTAGAATCATTGTTCTCGGTTTTCACGTGGTGTGGGAAAAAACCACGCACCAAGTGGACGACACTTACAAAAGAGAAGGGCCAGGGAGGATTAGGGGCACCCAATATTAGAAATTATTATAATGCGATAGTAACAGCACGGGTAATGGAATGGGCTAATGATAGCACGGAGAAGAGTTGGGTGAAAATGCACAGTAGAATTAGTAATGTGTCATTAGGGAAGGTAATATGGATACCGCCACAACATCGAGAATTGGGTATAAATACACATGAGATCACTAGAAATGCACTAAAAATTTGGGACCGGATGCACAAAAAATAAAATTGCCAGTATAAATCGCCTCTTATACCATTAAAGGACACAAGTTATTTTACACCAGGAAGGGAAAATATTTTTGGGAAATGGATTTTAAAAGAAAATGCGCAATTAAAAGATGTTATGGTCCAAAATAAATTAATTACTTATCAGGAATAAAAAATATGGAGTGGAGATTGATTGATGAATGGCGGTATATTCAGTTAAAACATTTTTTTGAAAATCTACCTAAACCTATTAGAGCTAAAGACAATTTAAGGCCATTGGAGAACATATGTGAGGAAAAGAAGATGAAAGGAGTTATGTCTAAGATTTATAAGGTCTTAAACAATACACAAAGAAAAACGGAGAAATTTACATTTATTAAGAAGTGGGAAGAGGAATTGGGAACACAAGTACGAGAGAGTGAGATTAAACAAATAATTAACAGGGTTCATTCAACTTCCGTGAACTGTAACATAGTTGAAACTAATTATAAATGCCTCGTCAGATGGTATTTAACGCCGGATAGGGTACATAGGTTTGCATCGGAAAAATCACAGCTATGTTGGCGTGGGTGCCAGGAAATTGGGACAATGGCCCACATATGGTGGACATGTCCAAAAATTAAAAAATACTGGACAGAGATAAGGAGAACCATCAGAGACATAACTAATATAGAAATACCGGATGATCCGTGGGGATGCTTATTACATGGAATCCGGATGTCGAACAAATTATACCTTAAAAGTTTGATTCCACACTTATTAAACGCAGCTAAGAGCCAAATCCCTAAATACTGGCAAGAACCGGATAGCCCTAACAAGAAGGGATGGTGCAATAGAGTAGACAAAATTTTTAATGTGGAATACTTAAGATCATGTGACAGGGACTCATTGGATGCATTTGAAGAAAAGTGGAAGGTGTGGACGGCTTTCAAATACACATTGGGTTTCGCAGAAATAATGGGTGAATAACATAACCTAATATAATATAGATACCGTATATACTCGAGTATAAGCCGACCCGAATATAAGACGAGGCATCTAATTTTACCACAAAAACTGGGAAAACGTATTGACTCGAGTATAAGCCTAGGGTGTGCCTCACTTTGCCTCACTGTGTCCATGACTAGACTGACATTTAACATGGGAGTCTATGGAAGGGGTGCCCGGCTTTGAAAAATCAGTGCTCCCCGGCCGTAGGTTTCCCGGACAAGAAACTTCGCAAACCTGTAGAGGAAGAGTGGGGCTACATGTGTGCCAAGCTTGGGGTCCAGAGGGCCTAGGACCAACCGGTACTGGGTCCCCAAAATCACCAGAGAAATTACCGTTTAACATGGGAGTCTATGGAAGGGGTGCCCGGTTTTGAAAAATCCTTGCTCCCCGGCCGTAGGTCCCCCGGACAAGAAACTTTGCACACTTGTAGAGTCGGGCTACACGTGTGCCAAGTTTGGGGTCCAGGGGACCTACGGCCGGCTGGTACCGGCTCCCCAAAGTCTGGGAGATCAGGCGCAAAAAGGTGACTCGAGTATAAGCCGAGGGGGGCATTTTCAGCACAAAAAAATGTGCTTAAAAACTCGGCTTATACTCGAGTATATACGGTAAGTAGATAATTTAGAAGAATGAGGTCAGGGGACTGGGGGAAGGGGATGAGGGGGGGAAGGGGACTGTAGGAAGGGGATTGTATTGTATTTTATGTTTGTATGGAATGCAATAAAGAAACAAATTTTAAAAATTTGGAGAACCACATATGATGCGAATCCAAAGTAGAGACGATATTAAGGAATAATACCATGAGAAAGTCTCTCGTTGTGATAAAGTCTGAGTGGTTACAAAAAAAAAAAAAAAATGACACAGGAAGGAGTTGACCAGCTAACTTTATTAGCATACACCCTGCATCATCCACCCTTCTACCTCCCGACCCATTCCCAGCTGCACATTTTTTAAATGAAATGCAAACAATCAGAGATCACCCTTCTTACTAAATACACAATATACAATCAGATTGCATAGTGTATGGCCATCTTAGCCATCTAGAGGTCCTGTGTCATGATCAGGAAGTTAGACATTACAAATGGATATGTTCGGAAACATGAATGAGGACAAGTAAAGTAAGTGGCTGTAGATTTAATGGAAAGCGTTGATATTTTTGCAAAAAAAGTACATGAATGCTTTATTGGTACATAGGGGAGCTGGAATTTAGGGGGGAAAAAAAAGTGAACAAAGGTTAACTTATCCTTTACGTAAAAGTGAAACTGCAGCAGAGAAAGATCAGGTAAACACCCTTGCCTTGTGTTGTGTGACATAATTCTCCCCTACGCTTCAATGGTCACATGTCTTTTGTCATCAAGACAATGGATGTGGGGACGCCAAGGAACAGTCCACAAGCCGGAATGTAGAGAAGACGAGAAGAGCGCCGGCTTCTGGGGGAGAAGAGTATCAGGCAAGTAAAACTACTTACAATTAGCCTTGACCCTTGCAGTGTGGGGGCATCCCAACTGCACAGAGGGTATTTTGTTTTTCCCCGGAGTTAGGCTTTAAGGTGGAATAGATGCTGAAAGCATGTAGGAGTGCTGACAGAGGAAGTGAATGGGGAGAGGCAAGGAAAGATGGGGGTGTTCACATAATATATTCTGACCTGGAAGACCAGGAAATTATATGCTTAGGGTAGAGAAGTGTCTTCATATTCCATATAAATATGATCATTTGCAACGACATCAACTCGATATTAGCTAGCAGCAATGTTTGCCTGAAAGAAAATGATGACAGTACCTATTTCAAATTCTAAAGCCTTAAGGGAACATCTGCTGTGTGAGTGCTTGTTTGGACCAGAGAGATTTATTAACCAGCTGCACAGCTACATCCTCTACACACAGAGTGACAATATTCTAACTAAAGCACCAGAAAAAAATCTCCTTTTCAGTGTCAATCCTCCCTCAATAAAATCTCTGGAGCAATTGCGTATGTGCCCTTACCTTGGTAGACTCACCCCAAAGGCAATGCAAGTCTAGCTTGGAGATTTTGGATCAGCTGTGGTCAGCATAGATAATTCCAAGAAAGTATTTCAGCACCAGTTCTTGGTAATATGGCAGCAGCAAAATGTCCCCAACAATTGTACCATATGTGTATGGATAGCACTGTTCATAGATTTGCACAGGGATTGGGGTTAGGAACAAGGTTAAAGTTAACTTCAAGACAATATTTTTTTTCCTAGCTTTGGAGTTCCAAATAGAGCAAGAATTGTCAGGTTTTTACTGCTTTGTAACAAATCCATCCCGCACCACTCTCACACCGTGGTCACACCGTCAACAACAACCCTCTTTGGTTGATATGCACATGGGCTATTATGCTCAGGTAGCCAAAACCTATGGCTGAATAGCTGAACAGTGACTAATTCCAATTGCATAAATCAGCCAAAACGAGAACTACGTATGGCAGATTTAAATCTCTTTTGCTGAGCCCCAGATTGTAGTAAAAACCTAAATAGAAGAGAGAGCCAGGACTCAACCAATCAACTTCAAGATTTTAATGACGTCATTTTGGAAGAGCAATGTACAAATGTGCAGAGTAAACCATAACATACCAACATTTCAGGGCCATGGCGGACCACTTTGTCAAGGTGACAGACAGCTGTCTGTCACTCTGTGAAAGGGTCCCGCCATGGCCCCAAAACATTCATGTGTTATGGTTTACTCTGCATATTTGTACATTGCTCTTCCAAAATGTCCCTATTAAAACAAGGTTGGTTGGTTGAGTGCTGGCTCTCTCTTCTATTTAGGTTTTTACCACTATCTGGGGCTCAGCAAAAGAGATTAAGACTGCCATACATGGCTCACATTTTGGCTGATTTAGACAATCAGATGCAGTCACTGTTCGGGTATTCAGCCACAGGTTCTGGTTCCGGCTATCTGAACATAATAGCCCATATACATTTTAACCAAAGAGGGCCCATTCAGCAGTTTCCAGCGTCCAAAGTGGTATTTTATTCAATCCACAAATTACAACAGAAAGAAAACACCAAACAGGTGATGGGGGCTCAGCACTCCCCCTTTAACAGGGCTCAAAAAAAAAATAGATATCAGTTGGCCTCAGAGCTAAGCTCCTAGAAAATTTCATACCAAACCAGGAGGATAATTTTAGAAGAAAAAGTTGCCCTGTGAAGGAGTGCTAACCCCCTGAAATATGTTGGTTGCCTGGTGTTTTTTTCCTGTTTTCATTTGCATAATCAATAAAATACAACTTTGAAATGCATATGGAACTTTTTAAACTTGGCAACCTCTGTCTTTTGAGACAGATCCCTGTTTTGTGGAGAGCTGCCAAACACAAGTCATTTATCTTCATAAGGGCTTCTCTCATTATATGACAGAGATAGTGTTGCACCTAATCAGAGATGAAGATAATGCACTGGATACAGATCCCCAGTAAATAATGATGGTGATCATTCTAGTGCATGTGGCATCATTCAACAAGGTGAAAACTTTGATTCCTTTACAGTGAAATCACTGCAGTGTTGTCACCCTGTTGTGTACTCTCTGTGCCTTGCAGGTAGAAGAGGACCCTTGGCATTGTCACTGCTGAAACCCCTCCTCCTCAATGCTGGTAAACACTGTCCATGCCTATCTGCTCTCCCTGGTGTTGTGACTGACAGCATGGAGCTGTCCACATCGATAAGGGAGAATATTGGAAAAGATAAATAGAAGGCACCCACTTTCATCCCTTCCCTTTGGATTTGGTGACCAAAAGAGCACTGTAGCCCCTGCGATGATGTCACGGGGACTAGTTAAAGGATTTTCCTGGGATTTGCATTGAAGGTACTATTTAACAAACAGCATTTGTACCTAGAACTGTCATCATCTCAATACCCAGATTTGGATATATAGTATCAGAACTCTGAGCAAATTGGGGGTTTAATGCACTGCAAAGCGCTTGTCAATGCTAAAACATGCTTACAGGAGGGAAAGCAAGGGGATGACCTCATCAAAAAGCTGCTGATCTTTCACTGTAAAACTTTATTTTTTATTATGATTAGATGTGGGAGCACTTATACAATGATTTCGGGGAAGAGGTTTGATAAACTGAGCAGGTACAGGATAACTTCAACTAGTGTAAGGTAGGGCCTATACTGTATACCTAGCATAAAATGGAGATTCTAACTTTTACTAGCCTACTAGGGACATCCCTTGAAGTCTAACTCAAAGCGGTTGTATAGTTAAAAAAATGTATTTATTTTTTCCTCACCTGTAAGGAAAAAGGCATAATGAGCTAGTATGCACCGCATACTAGCTCATTATGAAATACTTACCTAAGAACGAGGCGTCGGTAACTTACCTGGTCCACGCCGAGGGAAATGACATGTTGTCTCGGCGTGTCTTCCTGGTATCGCGGCTACAGCGCTGTGAGTGGCTGGAGCCGCAATGTCGTCACTCCCACGCATGCGTTGGGGAGACTTCTTTCCGGCAAGGTCCGGCGTCTGCCAGGCCTTTAGCCGAGAATCCCGTGTGTGCATGCTCCGCTGCAGTCAGCGGCTCATTGCAGGGGGAATATCTCCTAAACCGTAAAGGTTTAGGAGATATTTTTTTTTACCTACAGGTAAGCCTTATTATAGGCTTGCCTGTACGTAAAAGTTAAAAAACACACTATACAACCACTTCAACCTTCTATGTAGGCCAAGGCTCCCCCTGACATTTGTTTATGCTCCCATTATACATACCTTTTTTTCTTTAGTATTTTCTCTAATACATTGACTTCACAGTTCCTTCTTCTTCCTCAAAGTTCTTATTCCTGGACAGCACGTTATGATGTGTGAATGCCAAACTGGAACAGTGCGAGCCAACACATTATGGTGTCCCCCCAGGGGTCATCTCCATTAAGACTTGAGCTCAAAGGAACCTGGTTTGACTTACATTAAATGTTATTTAACCTGGACGACTGGTGGCATTTTGTGTTGAGGAGAGGTACTGCAGGGACAGACAGGTCTTTTTATTTTGGGTCCCATGTAAAAAAAAAAAAAAGTTGGTCTTTATAGAATCAAGGTGTGACGGAACCGTTTTGGCACCCCGCTTGGGTGCTACCTTCTGCCAAACAGTGCCTCCTGCCCTCCAAACCATTCCGTTCTGATGTCACCGCGTTTTTACGACAGACCCGGAAGATACGGGCTGCATATCAAGGAGCCGGCCGGCTCGTTTATTACATGCTGTTTTTAAACTTCTTAACTGTAAGTGTAACCTTACTTGTTCTTAATAAACCGTCAAAGGGTTTTATGCTATGCGTATTTATTCATCATTTCATGTGGCGTGACCCCGGGTGCTGCTGGCTGAGGTCCACATCCTTATATGCTGCATACTGAGCTGAGAAGCTTTTCTGAGGTCTACATCCCTGTATGCTGTATGCGGAGCTGAGGTGTTTTCCATAAAGAACCCCAGGCTGGGTCATTAGCCTATGCTGTATTTGATCTCCTGTTGTAAGAGATCACGTCTATTCGGTGGAGGTGCTTCACTATCATCACTATTTCTTAATCGTGTTTGGAACAAGTTTGGCACAGTGGATTCTTCACATTTCTACTACCATTAATCTTGGACACTTGGGAAAAACAGTTTTCACTCATCTCTGTTTATGAACTGAGTCCTATTTAATTAATTAATTTTTCATTAATATTTTGATTTTCTACCATTTGGATATTGATCTATACAGTGGTTGGTGTTCATTTATGTATGGTTTAATACCCCGCCATACTCTGCAATACCCTGCCCATACTCTGCAATACCCTACCCATACTCTGCAATACCCCGCCATACTCTGCAATACCCCACCATACTCTGCAATACCCTGCCCATACTCTGCAATACCCCGCCCATACTCTGCAATACCCTGCCCATACTCTGCAATACCCTGCCCATACTCTGCAATAACCCGGCAATACTCTGCAATACCCTGCTCATACTCTGCAATACCCTGCCCATACTCTGCAATACCCTGCCCATACTCTGCAATACCCTGCCATACTCTGCCATACCCGGCCATACTCGGCCATACTCGGCCATACCCAGCCATGCTCAGCCATGCTTAACTTTGTGTTTAAAAAAAAACAAAAACGTTTTAACCACTTCCCGCCCGCCGGCCGTCATATGACATCCTTGAATTTGTGCGGGGATATCTGAATGATGCCTGCAGCTACAGGCATCATTCAGATATCAGCTTTTTCAGCCAGTGATTACCTACACCAGAAGAACGATCATAGCGGCTGTTCCGCCGCTTGATCGTTCTTACGGGAGGCGAGAGGGGACGTCTCCCCCCCCCTCCCGCCACCCTCCGCTACGATCAAAGCCAGGATCGTTTTTTGTTGTTTTCAGGCCTCCCAGCCTAGAGGTGAGATGTGGGGTCTTATTGACCCCATATCTCACTGTAAAGAGGACCTGTCATGCCATATTCCTATTACAAGCGATGTTTACATTCCTTGTAATAGGAATAAAAGTGATCAAAAAATTTATTTTTGGGGAAAAAAGTGTCAAACTAAAATAAATAAAGTAAAACAATTTTTTTAAAGCGCCCCTGCCCCCGTGTGCTCGCATGCAGAAGCGAACGCATACGTAAGTCCTGCCCACATAGGAAAATGGTGTTCAAACCACACATGTGAGGTATCGCTGCGAATGTTAAAGCAATAATTTTGGCCCTAGACCTCCTCTGTTACTCAAAACATGTAACCAGTAAAAAAATTAAAAGCGTCGCCTATGGGGATTTTTAAGTAGCGAAGTTTGGTGCCATTCCACGAGCGTGTGCAATTTTGAAGGGTGACATGTTAGGTATCTATTTACTCGGTTTAACTTCATCTTTCACATTATGCAAAAACATTTGGCTAACTTTACCATTTTTTTTTTAAGCACAAAACAGTTTTTTCCCCCCAAAAAACGCATTAGAAAAATTGCTGCGCAAATACCGTGCGAGATAAAAAAGTTGCAACAACCGCCATTGTATTCTCTAGGGTCTTTGCTAAAAAAACATATATAATGTTTGGGGGTTCGGTGTAATTTTCTAGCATATAAATTATGAATTTTACATGTAGCAGAGAAATGTCTGAATTGGCCTGGGTTCTGCAGAACGCCTGATGGTGCTCCCTGCATGTTGGACCTCTCTATGTGGCCACGCTGTGTAAAAGTCTCACACATGTGCTATTGCCATACTCGGGAGGAATAGCAGAATGTGTTTTGGGGTGTAATTTGTGGTATGCATATGCTGTGTGTGAGAAATAACCTGCTAATATGACAATTTAGTGGAAAAAAAAAAAAGATAAAAAAATCTTGAATTTGCAAAGAATTGTGGTAAAAAATGACAACTTCAAAAAACACACCATGCTTCTTTCTAAATACCTTGGAATGTCTTCTTTCCAAAAAGGGGTCATTTGGGGGGTATTTGTACTTTTCTGGCATGTTAGGGTCTCAAGAAATGAGATAGGCCGTCAGTACTTCAGGTGTGATCAATTTTCAGATATTGGCACCATAGCTTGTGGACTCTATAACTTTCACAAAGACCAAATAATATACACCAATTTGTACTTATTTTTACTAAAGATATGTAGCAGTATAAATTTTGGCTAAAATTTATGAAGAAAAATTGCTAATTTGCTAAATTTTATAACAGAAACAAAGAAAAATTCATTTTTTTACAAAATTTTCAGTCTTTTTTCTTTATAGCGCAAAAAATAAAAAAAAACAACGGTGATTAAATGCCACCAAAAGAAAGCTCTGTTTGTGTGAAAAAAAGGACAAAAATTTCATATGGGTACAATGTTGTATGACTGAGTAATTGTCATTTAAATTGTGAGAGAACCAAAGCTGAAAATTGGTTTGGTTAGAAAGGGGGTTTAAGTGCTCAGTGGTCAAGTGGTTAAAAGTAGGTCAGTCACCACCTGAACAATAAAACCAAATATTTATCCAAAACATCACACAATGGTTTAGATAACGAGGCAGAGCTGACACAACATAATCCCATCATAGATACCTCCAAGAGTTAGCCAACAGACAGGAACAATAGGTGACTCAATTAACAATGGGAATGCACACAACGGAACAGACCTATTTAACAATAAACACATAACAAACCCCAGACCCACCTCAGACTATCCGGCAACAGTTTATGGGAAAAACTCCTACAATATTCCAGCAGTCTAAAAAGGTGGAATTTATTTATCTTCATAGATTTCTTAAGGGATATTGTTGATAAATATTTCTGTCCCAAGTGAAGGAGCCTCTCCAACCCAGTCTGCAGGAGGGCCACCATATTTCCTTTGATCATTAACCTGTAGAGGATTAATATTACACCTTTTCATCCACTCCAGAAGGGAAGCTTTATTGTCCTTATTCAGAGAAGTAATCCAAGCCTTGCTCTCAGTGTCCATTAGGTTGTTGTCCATCATTACAGAATGATTTCCTCTCTCCATGGGCCATAATCAGTGGGTAGGAGGCTTGCCTCTAGTCCTCTCCAAAAAACCCTGTCTTTGTTGAGTCTGTCACACAGGGGTAAGGACAGGTTGATCCATATGACTAAACTCCGTGGGCAGAGTGAAATGCATTAGGGGCGCAGCCTGGTTGAAGCCCAGGCTGAGGCTGTCATACATCTTCTTATGGGATTTTGCAGAGATATGCTACTTCCAGGACTTTTCCATTAGGGACAGGTTGGGGTTATGTTCATTTTTTTAATTAGGTTTTAAAATATGATTATGGTTGAATGTTAGAACAGGAAGTGGTGAGAGACGTCTCCAACAGAGACACAGACAAGAAACAAAACACATTTTTAGTAGAACGAGGAAGGGTTAGAACTTCTGACAATATATTTTATTGCAGTTTGTGACAAATGCATCCCCTGCTGCTTGTTCTGATATCACAGGGACAGGGAACTGTGTCAGGATAAAACCAGAATGCCTAACTATCATTGCATATTTTCTCATAACAGTGTGTTAGAGTAAACATGTAGCTGGTGCTGACTTACTATGGATCAATGAACTCTAGTCGCATGTGGGGACAAATTTGTCAAGCTCTAGTGAATGTTACACTTGTGTCTATGGCTATTGCATGTGTGCAGTCAACGTGAACAGAAAAGGAATAAAAATATCACTGGAGGATAACACATTGCAGATATAAAAAAAAAAAAGTAAAAAGGTGGATTTATCCATGTTGCATGGCTAACACTTACAAAAATATTTCATTCCCACCCAGGCACGGTGTGCGGAAAAGACCTAAGACACGTAGGGGAGCGCATTAAAAAGACACAGTGCTTTACAATGCACTTTCTCTGTCTAAAGAAAGACCCATTAATCTGAATAATCCATAAGTGTTCGCTATGGCCAGTAAACTCTTACTAGTATGCAAAATGACATGGTGACAAAGGACGGCAGAGCTGTTTGGGACACAGAACCCTTTTGCTGTCTGCGAGGTGACATAATGACACAGCCAGCACTCATACATTAAACATGTAGCTGTGTGTATAATTATTACTCTCGGCTTGGATTGTGCTGCAGGATTTGTTGCAGTCTCCTCATCGCTCCCAGTCCCCAGGGGCCCTGTCGTTCCTCATGAGTTGGGGAGGGAGAGATTGCTGGAGGGGTTTATAAAGTTGTCTTTGATTCCAATTCTCAACAGCTCCCAGAACAGTTTAAGCTGCTGTGGTAATATTCCCCCTCCTTCCCAGCCTGAAGATTTCATTATGTGAGCAGCCGAGTATGCCAATGAAAAAAATCTGAGCACAGCAAAACTGGTAATGTTCACGTGCACATAGTTCCCGTTCAAAACAGCCTGTGTCCACGCTGAGGGTATACGCTTAGCTGGGTATATGTCTTCTGAAATATTTCTGTTTCTTTTTGAGCATACAGACACATCCTGAATCTTTTACACTGTCAATGATATCCAATGAAAAAAGAGAAAATATTTTGAGCTTACTGTAACAATATGTGTACAGAGCTGCACCTATAAAACATCAGAATACTGGAAGTTAGATCTAAATACATACACATATAATAGGTGAACCTTAACCCGACAATGGCCTTTTACCAAATGAACTGGATCCCCATATCAGATATCAAACATGCATGTTCATCAATGACCATCCATTCATGGTAAAAGGATTCCACCAGCCTCAGGCTCCAAGATTGGACCAGACAGAATCCATACTAATAGAGGGGAACAGAGGCAGCACATAGCGTAAAAACACCAAATAATTTTTTAATAATTTAAGTGAGTATAGATGCTGTCTGGTCCAATCTTGAAACCTGAGGCTGACGGAGTTCTTTCACCATGTATGGATGCCTAGATGGTTATTGATGATAATGCATGTTTGATCCCTGTTATGGGGGTCCAGATAATTTGGTAAGAGGCCATTTTGTCTGTGGTGGAGGGCACAAAGTACTTGGTTGGCTTTTCAAGATATCAACACTGAATCGGTGGATGGCTGTTTGAATTTTATTTATTTCTTGTTTCATGAATTGTGCTAAAGTATCACATCACAGAAATTTGAATGTCTTTTCACATAATCTGTTTCTTTGGACTTTATTTGGATTGATGCACACCTATTATAATTATATCCAATAGGAGCCTAAAGTGACAATAAACAATGAGCTCCATTCACAAAGCGGTATCTTACCACATTTGAGTATGCGGTAAGATACCGCAGAGCGTTTTTCCAAAAATGTTTGCCATTCACTAAAAAACGCTACTAAAACACTGCATGCGCTATTTTATGAAGTGGTATTTTAGTAGTTACAGCCTACGGTAATTTACCGTCGGTGGTAGTCAGCATCTTTAAAGGGTTTGTAAACCCTTGTTTAAAAAATAAATAAATAAATAACAAACATATCATACTTACCTCCACTGTGCAGTTCGTTTTGCACAGTGTGGCCCTGATCATCATCTTCTGGGGTCCTCCGGCGGACTCGGCCCCACCCCCTGGGTCATTGGATTTGATTGACAGCAGCGGGAGCCAATGGCTGCACTGCTATCAATCTATCCAATCAAGAGCCAAAAACCCAGAGCAGAGAGCTAGAGCGTGCCTCCGCTGAAGGATCAAAGGGCTCAGGTGAGAAAAACGGGGGGGGGGGGGGAGGGGTCTAGAGGGCCGGTCACTGTCAGAAGTTTTTTTACCTTAATGCAAAGGATGCATTAAGGTGAAAAAACACGAGGGTTTACAACCCCTTTAACAAATGGTGTACATCACTGGTTGTTAAGGAGCAGGAGGCTGCTGGTGTCTTTAACAACCAGTAAAGAACATGGTTATTAAGGAGCGGGTGGCTGCCACTTCCTTAACAACTGATGAGTCATCAGTTGTCAGCGGGGTTCCTCGCTGACAGCTGAATGTAAAGGAAAAAAATGCTGGCATTGACAAAATAAGAAAAAAAGGCATTGTGGGTTCCCTCCCCAGTCCATACCATACCATAAAGTTTGATGTCAGTACATTACTTTTAATAAAGCAGCGCAGTATGTCCTGGTAATGCACTAGGGATGAGCCGAACACCCCCGGGTTCGGTTCGCACCAGAACCCGCGAACGGACCGAAAGTTCGCACGAACGTTAGAACCCTATTAAATACAATGGATGCGAACGTTCGAAATCTAAAGTGCTAATTATAACGACTATTATGCATGTTATTGTCCTAAAAAGGGTTTGGGAAACCGGGTTCTTCACCAGGGGACATGTATCAATGCAAAAAGAAGTTTTAAAAACGTCCGTTTTTCGGGAGCAGCCATTTTAATGATGCATAAAGTGAAAAAAAAAAAAGTCAAATATTCCTTTAAATATCGTACCTGGGGGGTGTCTAAAGTATGCCTGTGAAGTGCTACGTGTTTCCTGTGTTTAGAACTGTCCCTGCACAAAATGACATTTCTAAAGGAAAAAAAAGCCATTTAAAACTGCTTGCGGCTTTAATGTCATGTCTGGTCCCGGTAATATGGATGAAATTCTTTGAGAAAAATGGCATAGCTACCCCATCACCCCCCACCCCAGCCCATTACCAGCCCCTTTGGGTCTTGTATGGATATTAAGGGGAACCCCGCAGACAAAATAAAAAAGGCCCTATATACTCTGAACAGCCGTATACAGGCGGTGCATACAAGACAGGGACTTTAGGTTTGTTCTTATGTAGAATCTGTTTGTAATTTTGAACAGGTACATTGTTTAAGTGTAGCTCCAGCCAAAAAATCTATTTTTAAGCTTTTTGGAAAACATAGGGAAGGGTTATCACCCCTGTAACATTTGTTTTGCTGTCTGTGCCCCTGTTCAGAACATTTCACCTCACTTTCTGTCCCAATGACAATGTTTTTGAAAAGTAGGGTTTTTATTGAAACAGGGATTGGTGATAAAGCATCAGTAGAGAGGAGACACCTTTCTCCCATATTAACTCTTACAGGAGAGAATTTCCCTTCCTAGGGGTAGATTTCCTCTCACTTCCTGTTGTCTCCTTCCGTTTGCAAATAGGAGTCGTTTGTAAGTTGGATGTTTGAAAGTAGGGGCCTGCCCTCTATACTCTGCTGAAATTTGCCCCTTACATGTTGGTGTTGCCACAACACTGTAAGCCCTCACAGTTACTCTTGGTGAGCGCATGAATGGGCCCTGCTGTGAATTATTAGATCAAGAATTGTAATTGCATGCCCCTGTTGAACAGGGGCTGAAAAATTGGGCCTTTGGTGGTGGTGGTGTTGACACAACACTGTAAGCCCTCACAGTTACTCTTGGTGGGCGCATGAATGGGCCCTGCTGTGAATTATTAGATCAAGAATTGTAATTGCATGCCCCTGTTGAACAGGGGCTGAAAAATTGGGCCTTTGGTGGTGATGGTGGTGGTGTTGACACAACACTGTCAGCCTTCACAGTTACTCTTGGTGGGCGCAGGAATGGGCCCTGCTGTGAATTATTAGATCAATAATTGTAATTACATGCCCCTGTTAAACAGGGGCAGAAAAATTGGGCCTTAGGCACTGGTGCCACAACACTGCAACCCCTCACAGATACTGTGCTTGGAGCACAGCAATGAGCGCTGTTGCAAAGTATTGCATCAAAAATTTTAATTACACGCCCCTGTTAAACAGGGGCTGAAAAATTGGGCCTTAGGCACTGGTGCTGGTCCCACGACACTGCAACCTCTCCCAGATACTCTAGTTGGAGTGCAGGAATGAGCCCTGCTGCAAAGCATTGCATAAAAAATTGTAATTACATACCCTTGTTAAACAGGGGCTGAAAAATTGGGCCTTAGGCACTGGTGGCGGCACCCAGAAATAAAAATGTTCTTCCAAGCTATCATCATCAATCGGATCATTGAGGAGGAGGAGGATAGTCAGTCAACATAACAGGACAGTCACTCAGCATCAGCATCAGTCTTGAAGGGATGTGACATTTGAAAATAAATTAGTCTGTTATATCAGCTTCAGGTGTTTGGTAGCTGGTGGTGATCCAAGACTGGTTCATCTTTATGAAGGTCAGTCGATCAACCGAGTCGGTGGACAGGCGCACCCTGTGATCCGTGACAAATCCTCCAGCAGCACTGAATGTGCGTTCTGAAAGAACGCTGGATGCAGGACAGGCCAGTAGCTCAATTGCATACTGTGCAAGCTCTGGCCAGTGATCCATCCTCAAGACCCAGTAAGCCAGAGGATTTTCGGTGGGGAAGGTGTCCAAGTCTGACCTTGCCCCTAGGTATTCCTGCACCATGTATATCAGACGCTGGCGATGGTTGCTGGAACCGATCATACCTTGGGGCTGCAGACTAAAGAATTGTCTGAACGCATCGGTCAGACGGCCACCTTCCCCACCGCTCCTTCTTTGACTGACCGAAGCCTCAGCAACTCGTTGTCCAGGACCAGGAGTTTGTAACCTCCCAGTCTCTGGGAACGCGTTGCACAGACCTTTCTGCAAGGCCTCCCGGAGTTGTCTCATCCTCTGCTCCCTCTGCGATGGTAAGATAAGGTCCGCAACCTTACTCTTGTACCGTGGATCAAGGAGAGTGGCCAGCCAGTAATGGTCCCTCTCCTTGATCCGAAGAATACGAGGATCCTTCCGCAGACTTTGCAGGATCAGGGAGGCCATGCAGCGTAGGTTAGCTGAGGCATTCGGTCCGGAGTCCTCTGGGTCACTAAGGATGACATGATCCGCAGCCACCTCCTCCCAGCCACGTACAAGTCCACGGGTTTCTTGGGACTGTAAATCATCCCTAAAAGACTGCTGCTGATGATGCTGAGTGCCAGGCACCACCTCCATGCTGACACAATCCTCCTCCTCATCCTCCTCCTCCTCCTCTTCCTGTGTGATGGGTGGGACAAAAGGAACACTGTCTGGGTAAAGGGGGCCTTGAGAGGCAAGGAAGTCCTCCTCTTCCTGGCTCTGTTCTGCCTCAAGTGCCCTGTCCATTATTCCACGCAGCGTATGTTCCAACAGGTGGACAAGAGGTACAGTGTCACTGATGCATGCACTGTCACTGCTCACCATCCTTGTGGCCTCCTCAAATGGTGCCAGGACAGTGCATGCATCCCTGATCATGCCCCACTGGCGTGGTGAAAAAAACCTGAGCTCCCCTGACCCTTTCCTGGTGCCGTAGTCGCACAGGTACTCATTGATGGCCCTCTGCTGCATGTGCAGCCGCTGCAGCATGGCCAATGTTGAGTTCCACCTGGTGGGCATGTCACATATAAGGCGGTTCTTGGGCAGGTTCAACTCCTTTTGCAGCTCAGCCAGGTGAGCACTGGCATTATAAGATCTGCGGAAATGCACACAGACTTTCCTGGCCTGCCTCAGGACATCCTGTAAGCCCGGGTACCTGCCCAAGAACCACTGCACCACCAGGTTAAGGACGTGAGCCACACAGGGCACATGGGTCAGTTGTCCCTGTCGGAGGGCGGAGAGGAGGTTGGTGCCATTGTCGCAAACCACCATTCCTGGCTTAAGCTGGCGTGGCGTCAACCACCTCTCGGCCTGCCCCTGCAGAGCAGACAGAACCTCTGCCCCAGTGTGGCTCCTGTCCCCCAAACACGCCAGCGCAAGCACGGCATGGCATCTTTTTCCCTGCGTACTTGCGTAGCCCCTTGAACGCCTACGGAGCACCGCTGGTTCCGAGGACAAAGCACAGGAAGAGGCCGTGGAGGAAGAAGAAGAGGAGGGGGTGGGGGAGAGAGGTGTGTCACAACCAGTAGTAGCATTTTGGAGGCATGGCGGCGGAACAACCTCAAACACTACTGCACCTTGTCCTGCATCCTTCCCAGCTGCCAAAAGAGTGACCCAATGGGCCATGAAAGAAAGGTAACGTCCCTGTCCATGCCTGCTGGACCATGAGTCAGCGGCAATATGCACCTTACCGCTGACCGCCCTGTCCAGCGAGGCCAAGACATTGCCTTCCACATGCCGGTAGAGAGCCGGAATCGCCTTCCGTGAGAAAAAGTGGCGTTTGGGAACCTGCTACTGAGGAACCGCACATTGCACAAACTCACGGAAGGGGGCCGAGTCTACCAACTGAAAAGGCAGCAGTTGAAGCGCTAGCAATTTAGCCAAGCTAGCATTCAACCGCTGGGCATGTGGATGGCTGGGAGTGAACTTCTTTCGATGGTCCAGCAGCTGGGGCAGGGAAATTTGCCTGCTAGAATCGGACGTTGGTGTACTGCTAGCAGAGTGCCCGCAAGTACTTGGCTGTGACACACCTAATTCTACACCTTCATTCCTCTCAGTGCAGGTTTCAGAGAGGACTGAAGTTATAGTGGGGTTTGGAGATCCCAGCTGATGCGGTGCAAGGAGAGGTCCGCTTTGTTCTTTGGAGTGGGTCTTTAAGGTAGGCTTGCCAACGAGCTGCATGGCAGGTCAACATATGTCTGGTCAAGCATGTGGAGCCCAAGCGGCTGATGTTTTGGCCACGCGATATACGCTTGAGACATATGTTGCAAACAGCAGCTGTGCGATCTGATGCACTCGACTCAAAAAAGGCCCACACCAATGAACTTTTTGAATAACGGGCAGAGGCAGCGCCCTGCACAGGCAGAGCTCTGCGGTGTGATTCCATCTGTGTGCTGCCCTTACGCTGGCCCCCCAATGGCATCCTGCCTCGTTGGAGATGTGCCTCCTCCTCACCCTCCTCCTCCTTCTCTCTCCTATTAGGCACACACGTGGAGTCAGTGACCTCATCATCCCCTCCCTCCTCATCACTGGAGCCAATCTGGCAGTATGCTGCAGCTGCTGGAACATGACTGCCAGATTGGTGTCCTTCTTGAGCATCCCCTCTCTCTGCTCTCACGCTACTGCCTTCCTCTAGCTGGGTATCATCATCAGACCCTTCGAAACGCTGGGCATCCTCCTGGAGCATGTACCCAACACTGTGCTCAAACAGTTCGGGGGACTCCTCAGGAGGACATGGTGGGTCTAGGGAAGGAGTGACTGATGATGACATTGATACCAGGGATGAGGACGCTTTGGCAGCTGCTTTGCCAGTACCCTGAGCCTGGGTGAGAAAGGATGAGGGGGATGAGGAGGGCTTGGTCATCCACTCTACCAAGTCTTCGGCATGATGCGGCTCAACACGTCCAGCTGCCGAAAAGAAGGACAAGCGTGTCCCATGGCCAGCACTGTTGTCTCTAGACACAGAGCCAGCTTGCCCTCTTTTATTGGCTCCTGACTGTCTGCCTCTCCTTGTTTGCCTTCCAGACATTCTAATGGCCTGCAGGGAGATGGGAAAACCAGCAATAAGGCCTAGCTTCAGGAGTATACTTTGCAGGAATTACACTACGCCTGCTGTAAGTGCTGAAAATGCCTGTTGGTGTAACACACTAGGAAAACACAGCAATACGGCCTAGCTTCAGGAATATATTTTGCAGGAATCACACTACGCCTGCTGTAAGTGCTGCAAATGCCTGGTAGTGTAACACACCAGGAAAACACAGCAATACGGGCTAGCTTCAGGTGTTTAATGTGCAGGAGGCACATTACGTCCGCTGTAAGTGCTGCAAATGCCTGGTAGTGTAACACACCAGGAAAACACAGCAATACGGGCTAGCTTCAGGTGTTTAATGTGCAGGAGGCACACTACGTCCGCTGTAAGTGCTGCAAATGCCTGGTAGTGTAACACACCAGGAAAACACAGCAATACGGGCTAGCTTCAGGTGTTTAATGTGCAGGAGGCACACTACGTCCGCTGTAAGTGCTGCAAATGCCTGGTAGTGTAACACACCAGGAAAACACAGCAATACGGGCTAGCTTCAGGTCTTTAATGTGCAGGAGGCACACTACGTCCGCTGTAAGTGCTGCAAATGCCTGGTAGTGTAACACACCATGAAAACACAGCAATACGGGCTAGCTTCAGGTGTTTAATGTGCAGGAGGCACACTACGTCCGCTGTAAGTGCTGCAAATGCCTGGTAGTGTAACACACCAGGAAAACACAGCAATACGGGCTAGCTTCAGGTGTTTAATGTGCAGGAGGCTTAGCAACAATGACACTGACATTGTCCCCTGCCTATTCTTCTCTCTCCCTGCACACAAGGTTTAGCAAAGTATATGACACTGACACTCTCCCTGCCTATCCTTCTCTCTCCCTACACACAAGGTTTAGCAAAGAATATGACACTGACACTCTCCCTGCCTATCCTTCTCTGTCCCTACACACAAGGTTTAGCAAATAATAGATTTGACACTGTCCCTGCCTATCCTTCACTTTCCCTGCTCCGGAACACACTACACGAGGCCGCCGCGCTGGCGGCCTTTTATAGTGTGGGGCGTGTACTAAACCCCTTCAGCTATAATTGGCCACAGGCATCCTGCCTGTGGCCAATCATTGCTCTCCTCGCTGCCGGCGCTGTGATTGGCCAAGCATGCAGGGTCACAGTGCATGCTTGGCCAATCACAGCGCCGGGATTGCACTGCGATGGCGCAGTGTATTGTGGGCCGTTCGCGTCACTCGAAATTGGCGCGAACGGCCCAAATCGTTAGTTGTTCACCGAACGCGCGAACAGCCGATGTTCGAGTCGAACGTATGTTCGACTCGAACACCGAGCTCATCCCTATAATGCACTATAGTGTGCTTTATTCTTTGCATATACGGGGTTGTCTGTGGTTGGTACCGGACCAGGCAGAGTGGTGAAAGGCCGTTCTTGGGAAAAAGCTGCTATACCTTCAGTGTTGCTCATTGAGCAAAGTGGCTGCAAATATCCAGCAGATGACAATCGCATGTCACCTCATAAGGTAAAAAATTTTGGTAAGAAGATGTGTGCATGGTAATGGTACACTGAAGGCAGTGCAAATAGCTTGCAGTGGATCTGTACACATTTATCATGGCACAGTTTTATTGAACCCTTTTTTGGAATGTATGTTTTATGTATTTTATATATTGTACTAGAACTTTGGAATATACATGTGTGACAGCAGGAAGGTAAAGTCACCTGGTTGCATCCAGGGGGGTAGATATATTTCGCCCAGATTCAGGCTTTACGCCGACTTATACAACTAGGTGGAGAGTTGTATAAGCCCAGCTAAGGCTAGTGGGCTCATGGATGACTCATACCTCTAGGGAGAGTGCTGGGCGTCGTGCAGACAGGGAGTTGATGAGACCAGCTGAAGCTTGTCAGCTCATTTAGGCCTCTATAAGAACTCCCAGCTTCATTAGATGTTAGCTCATGCCTGGACCCAGACCTGTGTGGACTGTCTAGGGAGAGTGAACCCCTGTGCGGTGAGACAATACCTGTGTGGCTATTTGCTTGGACATTTAAAACCAGGGACTTAGGGACTAGGACAGCACTAGGCTGATCCCAGTTGTTAGTTAGGAAACCTGTATGTTTAGTCAGAGGTCAAGTTGACCAGGATTTATTTTGTTTATGTTTCTTTTGCTTTGCTGTGTTTTGTCACTGTAAATAGAAAATAAACCGCACCTTTTTGATTTTGAAAACCACAACCTCCGTTTGCTGGGCCTGTTTTTGTGTGGGGAGCCCATCTCGGGGGTCACACACACCCGCTGCCGAGCTAACCCCCTCACAGTTGGTGGAGAATGCGGGCAGTTTTTTTTTAAGCCAGCATGGAGGAGATACTGAAGCAGCTGGCTCTAGCAAATGCCAATCAACAGCAGACAAATGCAGGTTTGCAAAAGAGCCTTGCAGCTCAACAACAGAACTTCGCAGCCCAGCAGCAAGCTCATCAACAGAGCCTTGCAGCCCAGCAGCAGACAAACGCAACTTTGCAACAGAGTCTGGAGGCTCAGCAACAAGCCCAGCAGCAATCTGAGGCCCGCTTCATAGACCTGTTGCAGAAGCAAGAGCAGAGACTACAACAACAGATGGAAGCAGCAATGCAGCAACGTCCGCAGACCTGTGAGGAAAGCCGTCCCACTAATACCGCGTCCTTTGGGGTGAGTCGTTTATTGACAAAAATGACTGGAGAGGATGATCCAGAGGTATTTTTGACCACATTTGAAAGGACCGCTGAAAGAGAAAAGTGGCCTGAGGAGCAGTGGGCTGGACTGGTGGCTCCTCTGTTAACTGGTGAATCGCAGAAAGCTTACTATGACCTAGAGCCTAACCAAGCAAAAGACTATGTGATGCTAAAAGCTGAAATATTGGCAAGGCTGGGTGTCACCCAGGCTGTCCGGGCTCAGCGTGTGCATAACTGGACTTTCCAGCTTGGAAAACCCCCCAGGTCTCAAATGTATGATCTCATTCACCTGAGCAGAAAGTGGCTACAGCCAGAGACTTTGTCCGCACCAAAGATTGTGGAACGTGTTGTAATGGATCGGTTTTTGAGAGCTCTTCCTACTGCCATCCAAAAGTGGGTAAGCCATGGAGACCCAGAGACGGCCGATGGTCTTGTGGATCGTGTGGAGAAATACTTGGCTACAGAGAACCTGACGGCCTCTTCCAGAGACACTCGGACTTTCCACCCTAAGACCAGACCATCCCCAGGGGCGGATAAGAGGATTCCAAGGGGTGAGGGTGGAGAGAGTGAGAGGGTGGGAGCTCTACCCCAAGTTTGGCGAGAACAGCCTGGGAAATCAGCGGCTCAAGAGGCCGCAAGAAGGATCGTTTGCTACCGCTGCCGGCAAGCGGGACATATTGCAGCCAATTGCCCGGTTGTGGAGGAACCCATGCAGTGTGACTTTCTGACGGGCAGACGTCAGTCGCTGTGTGCGACAGTCGCATGCACTGCCATTCGAGGAACTGAGAAACATTTATGCAAAATGTGTGTTAATGGTAGAAATGTTGTGGTATTGCTGGATTCAGGTAGCCTTGTGACCCTGATAAAGGCTGAGTTAGTTAAAACAGAGGTCTCTGGGAATAGCAAGGTAGCTGTTATTTGTGTGCATGGGGACACCCGAGAGTATCCAGTGACTACAGTGTGTTTCGAGACCCCCAAAGGTACCCTCTCTCATCCAGTGGGCTTAGTATCTCAGTTACCGCATGACGCCATTGTGGGAAGGGATTTTCCGAAGTTCTGGGAACTGTGGGATGATCCTGAGCCCCCCACTGGTGCCCCTATGTACCAGGAATGTGATAGCCAGAACTCCCCTGAGAGTGGTGAGGACTCTCCAGAATTTCCCTTATCAGTATTGGCAGGGGAGACTCAAGAAACTGGAGAGGAGCCCACCTCCTCAGACGAAAACCTACCGTCTGTGGAGTTTTCTGATCTGGAGGTTCACAGGGAAAATTTTGCCACAGAACAGTTAAAAGACCCCGCCCTAATAAAGGCACGGGAAAACGTAGTGGAAATAGATGGCGAGTTAGTGAACCCAGATAATACCTGCACTTACCCATACTTCAGCGTAGAGAAGGACCTACTGTATCGGGTGGCAAAAAGGGCAGAAGAAACCGTTGAGCAGCTTGTGGTGCCCAAACCTTACAGGAAGTTGGTGTTGGAGTTGGCCCATGGGCACATTCTTGGAGGTCATCTGGGGACAGAGAAAACCCGAGAGAGGGTATTACAGAGATTCTATTGGCCGGGGGTGATGAAGGACATAGAAAATTATTGTTCCTCCTGCCCTGTGTGTCAGAGGTCGGCCCCGATGCCACATTTCCGTAGCCCGCTGGTCCCTCTACCCATCATTGAGGTCCCGTTTGAGAGGATCGCCATGGATTTGGTAGGTCCTATAATCAAGTCCGCTAGGGGGCACCAGTACATATTAGTTATAATGGACTATGCCACCCGTTATCCAGAAGCGATCCCTCTCCGAAATACCTCGGCCAAAACCATAGCCAAAGAGCTATCTCTTGTGTTTAGCCGGGTGGGTATTTGTAAAGAACTGCTTACGGACCAAGGTACACCCTTTATGTCCCGGGTTATGAAGGAGCTGTGTAAATTGTTCAAAGTGACGCAATTACGTACATCTGTGTATCACCCCCAAACCGATGGGCTGGTTGAAAGGTTCAACAAAACCCTAAAACAAATGTTGAAGAAAGTGGTGGATAGAGATGGAAAGGATTGGGACTGTCTACTTCCTTATCTGATGTTTGCTATTAGGGAGGTGCCCCAATCCTCTACGGGATTCTCCCCCTTTGAGTTACTGTATGGGAGACACCCAAGAGGGCTGTTGGATATTGCCAAGGAAACTTGGGAAAGTGAGAGTTCTCCCCACAGGAGTGTGATTGAGCATGTCGCCCTGATGCAAGACCGAATTGCACAGGTAATGCCCATCGTGAAGGAACATTTGGCCCAAGCGCAGTTAGCACAGCAGAGAGTGTACAACCGTGGAGCCAAGACCCGTACCTTTTCCCCGGGGGATAGGATACTGGTACTTGTCCCTACGGTTGAAAGTAAATTCCTTGCCAAATGGCAAGGCCCCTACGAGATAATGGAAAAAGTGAGCGAAGTGAATTACAAGGTCAGACAACCAGGAAGGCGAAAGCCCGAACAGATCTATCACGTTAATCTGTTGAAAGCCTGGAGGGATAGAGAGTCCCTAGTCGCAGACACTTGGTCACCAGCTCAAACTGGTTGCGTGATTCCTGAGGTTGGAATAGCAGCCACCTTGTCACAACCCCAACAACAGGAGGTTAAGGAGTTTGTGCTTCGCAACAAGGAGGTATTCTCTGAGCTGCCGGGACAAACATCTGGGGTAGAGCATGACATCATTACCCCGCCCGGTGAAAGGGTGAAGTTAAAACCCTATCGGATCCCAGAGGCCCGACGGGAGGCAATACGGGAGGAAGTACAGAAAATGCTGAACTTAGGGGTGATAGAGGAGTCCCAAAGTGATTGGTCTAGTCCCATTGTGTTGGTGCCTAAACCGGATGGGAGCTGGCGATTTTGTAACGATTTTCGTCAGTTGAACAAAGTTACAAAATTTGACACCTACCCCATGCCACGTATAGATGAGTTGATCGACCGGCTGGGAACAGCCCGATACATGACGACTCTTGACCTCACAAAAGGGTATTGGCAAATCCCCCTGGCCAAGTCGGCCAAAGAGAAAACCGCATTTGTAACCCCAGACGGGGCGTTCCAATACAAAAGAATGCCGTTCGGGTTACAGAATGCGCCGGCCACATTCCAGCGGAAAATGGACCAGATGCTGAGGCCCCATCGGAAGTATGCTGCGGCTTACCTGGATGACATAATTGTCCATAGCACAGATTGGGCCTCACATCTGCCAAAAGTGCAAGCAGTCCTGGACTCTGTTCGGGAAGCGGGGTTTACGGCTAACCCCAAGAAGTGCACCATTGGGCAGGAGGAGGCCAAATATCTTGGGTACACCATTGGGAGGGGAGTAATAAAACCCCAACTCAACAAAGTCGAGGCCATCCAGAGTTGGCCACGTCCCAACAGCAAGAAGCAGGTACGAGCCTTTCTGGGAATCGCTGGGTATTATCAGCGATTCATTCCCCACTTTGCTTCTAAGGCTGTGCCCCTAACCAACCTGACGAAGGGGAAAGGGTCGGTCATGATTAAATGGACCCCCGAGGCTGAGGCAGCATTCCAATTCTTGAAACAAGCCTTATGTAGCCAGCCAGTGTTGTACTCACCCGACTTCTCTAAAGACTTTGTCGTACAAAGTGATGCGTCAGATGTGGGGTTAGGAGCAGTATTGTCCCAGGTCTGGAACGGGGAAGAGCACCCAGTCATTTACCTCAGCAGGAAGTTGAAGTCCCATGAGGTAAATTACGCCACGGTTGAAAAGGAGTGTTTAGCGGTGAAGTGGGCTCTAGATTCCCTTCGGTACTATCTGCTAGGTAGGCACTTTGACATGGTTACGGATCACGCTCCGTTAAAGTGGATGGCTCAAAACAAGGAGACAAATAGAAGAGTGAATAGGTGGTTCCTGGCCCTACAGGAATTCAACTTCACAGTAAAGCATCGCCCTGGCGTTCAAATGGGGAATGTGGATGCTTTGTCTCGAGTACATGAATGCCTGATTGCTGGTGTTCCAACCCCAAGGTTAAAACAAGAGGGGGGGTATGTGACAGCAGGAAGGTAAAGTCACCTGGTTGCATCCAGGGGGGTAGATATATTTCGCCCAGATTCAGGCTTTACGCCGACTTATACAACTAGGTGGAGAGTTGTATAAGCCCAGCTAAGGCTAGTGGGCTCATGGATGACTCATACCTCTAGGGAGAGTGCTGGGCGTCGTGCAGACAGGGAGTTGATGAGACCAGCTGAAGCTTGTCAGCTCATTTAGGCCTCTATAAGAACTCCCAGCTTCATTAGATGTTAGCTCATGCCTGGACCCAGACCTGTGTGGATGTCTAGGGAGAGTGAACCCCTGTGCGGTGAGACAATACCTGTGTGGCTATTTGCTTGGACATTTAAAACCAGGGACTTAGGGACTAGGACAGCACTAGGCTGATCCCAGTTGTTAGTTAGGAAACCTGTATGTTTAGTCAGAGGTCAAGTTGACCAGGATTTATTTTGTTTATGTTTCTTTTGCTTTGCTGTGTTTTGTCACTGTAAATAGAAAATAAACCGCACCTTTTTGATTTTGAAAACCACAACCTCCGTTTGCTGGGCCTGTTTTTGTGTGGGGAGCCCATCTCGGGGGTCACACACACCCGCTGCCGAGCTAACCCCCTCACAGTTGGTGGAGAATGCGGGCAGTTTTTTTTTAAGCCAGCATGGAGGAGATACTGAAGCAGCTGGCTCTAGCAAATGCCAATCAACAGCAGACCAATGCAGGTTTGCAAAAGAGCCTTGCAGCTCAACAACAGAACTTCGCAGCCCAGCAGCAAGCTCATCAACAGAGCCTTGCAGCCCAGCAGCAGACAAACGCAACTTTGCAACAGAGTCTGGAGGCTCAGCAACAAGCCCAGCAGCAATCTGAGGCCCGCTTCATAGACCTGTTGCAGAAGCAAGAGCAGAGACTACAACAACAGATGGAAGCAGCAATGCAGCAACGTCCGCAGACCAGTGAGGAAAGCCGTCCCACTAATACCGCGTCCTTTGGGGTGAGTCGTTTATTGACAAAAATGACTGGAGAGGATGATCCAGAGGTATTTTTGACCACATTTGAAAGGACCGCTGAAAGAGAAAAGTGGCCTGAGGAGCAGTGGGCTGGACTGGTGGCTCCTCTGTTAACTGGTGAATCGCAGAAAGCTTACTATGACCTAGAGCCTAACCAAGCAAAAGACTATGTGATGCTAAAAGCTGAAATATTGGCAAGGCTGGGTGTCACCCAGGCTGTCCGGGCTCAGCGTGTGCATAACTGGACTTTCCAGCTTGGAAAACCCCCCAGGTCTCAAATGTATGATCTCATTCACCTGAGCAGAAAGTGGCTACAGCCAGAGACTTTGTCCGCACCAAAGATTGTGGAACGTGTTGTAATGGATCGGTTTTTGAGAGCTCTTCCTACTGCCATCCAAAAGTGGGTAAGCCATGGAGACCCAGAGACGGCCGATGGTCTTGTGGATCGTGTGGAGAAATACTTGGCTACAGAGAACCTGACGGCCTCTTCCAGAGACACTCGGACTTTCCACCCTAAGACCAGACCATCCCCAGGGGCGGATAAGAGGATTCCAAGGGGTGAGGGTGGAGAGAGTGAGAGGGTGGGAGCTCTACCCCAAGTTTGGCGAGAACAGCCTGGGAAATCAGCGGCTCAAGAGGCCGCAAGAAGGATCGTTTGCTACCGCTGCCGGCAAGCGGGACATATTGCAGCCAATTGCCCGGTTGTGGAGGAACCCATGCAGTGTGACTTTCTGACGGGCAGACGTCAGTCGCTGTGTGCGACAGTCGCATGCACTGCCATTCGAGGAACTGAGAAACATTTATGCAAAATGTGTGTTAATGGTAGAAATGTTGTGGTATTGCTGGATTCAGGTAGCCTTGTGACCCTGATAAAGGCTGAGTTAGTTAAAACAGAGGTCTCTGGGAATAGCAAGGTAGCTGTTATTTGTGTGCATGGGGACACCCGAGAGTATCCAGTGACTACAGTGTGTTTCGAGACCCCCAAAGGTACCCTCTCTCATCCAGTGGGCTTAGTATCTCAGTTACCGCATGACGCCATTGTGGGAAGGGATTTTCCGAAGTTCTGGGAACTGTGGGATGATCCTGAGCCCCCCACTGGTGCCCCTATGTACCAGGAATGTGATAGCCAGAACTCCCCTGAGAGTGGTGAGGACTCTCCAGAATTTCCCTTATCAGTATTGGCAGGGGAGACTCAAGAAACTGGAGAGGAGCCCACCTCCTCAGACGAAAACCTACCGTCTGTGGAGTTTTCTGATCTGGAGGTTCACAGGGAAAATTTTGCCACAGAACAGTTAAAAGACCCCGCCCTAATAAAGGCACGGGAAAACGTAGTGGAAATAGATGGCGAGTTAGTGAACCCAGATAATACCTGCACTTACCCATACTTCAGCGTAGAGAAGGACCTACTGTATCGGGTGGCAAAAAGGGCAGAAGAAACCGTTGAGCAGCTTGTGGTGCCCAAACCTTACAGGAAGTTGGTGTTGGAGTTGGCCCATGGGCACATTCTTGGAGGTCATCTGGGGACAGAGAAAACCCGAGAGAGGGTATTACAGAGATTCTATTGGCCGGGGGTGATGAAGGACATAGAAAATTATTGTTCCTCCTGCCCTGTGTGTCAGAGGTCGGCCCCGATGCCACATTTCCGTAGCCCGCTGGTCCCTCTACCCATCATTGAGGTCCCGTTTGAGAGGATCGCCATGGATTTGGTAGGTCCTATAATCAAGTCCGCTAGGGGGCACCAGTACATATTAGTTATAATGGACTATGCCACCCGTTATCCAGAAGCGATCCCTGTCCGAAATACCTCGGCCAAAACCATAGCCAAAGAGCTATCTCTTGTGTTTAGCCGGGTGGGTATTTGTAAAGAACTGCTTACGGACCAAGGTACACCCTTTATGTCCCGGGTTATGAAGGAGCTGTGTAAATTGTTCAAAGTGACGCAATTACGTACATCTGTGTATCACCCCCAAACCGATGGGCTGGTTGAAAGGTTCAACAAAACCCTAAAACAAATGTTGAAGAAAGTGGTGGATAGAGATGGAAAGGATTGGGACTGTCTACTTCCTTATCTGATGTTTGCTATTAGGGAGGTGCCCCAATCCTCTACGGGATTCTCCCCCTTTGAGTTACTGTATGGGAGACACCCAAGAGGGCTGTTGGATATTGCCAAGGAAACTTGGGAAAGTGAGAGTTCTCCCCACAGGAGTGTGATTGAGCATGTCGCCCTGATGCAAGACCGAATTGCACAGGTAATGCCCATCGTGAAGGAACATTTGGCCCAAGCGCAGTTAGCACAGCAGAGAGTGTACAACCGTGGAGCCAAGACCCGTACCTTTTCCCCGGGGGATAGGATACTGGTACTTGTCCCTACGGTTGAAAGTAAATTCCTTGCCAAATGGCAAGGCCCCTACGAGATAATGGAAAAAGTGAGCGAAGTGAATTACAAGGTCAGACAACCAGGAAGGCGAAAGCCCGAACAGATCTATCACGTTAATCTGTTGAAAGCCTGGAGGGATAGAGAGTCCCTAGTCGCAGACACTTGGTCACCAGCTCAAACTGGTTGCGTGATTCCTGAGGTTGGAATAGCAGCCACCTTGTCACAACCCCAACAACAGGAGGTTAAGGAGTTTGTGCTTCGCAACAAGGAGGTATTCTCTGAGCTGCCGGGACAAACATCTGGGGTAGAGCATGACATCATTACCCCGCCCGGTGAAAGGGTGAAGTTAAAACCCTATCGGATCCCAGAGGCCCGACGGGAGGCAATACGGGAGGAAGTACAGAAAATGCTGAACTTAGGGGTGATAGAGGAGTCCCAAAGTGATTGGTCTAGTCCCATTGTGTTGGTGCCTAAACCGGATGGGAGCTGGCGATTTTGTAACGATTTTCGTCAGTTGAACAAAGTTACAAAATTTGACACCTACCCCATGCCACGTATAGATGAGTTGATCGACCGGCTGGGAACAGCCCGATACATGACGACTCTTGACCTCACAAAAGGGTATTGGCAAATTCCCCTGGCCAAGTCGGCCAAAGAGAAAACCGCATTTGTAACCCCAGACGGGGCGTTCCAATACAAAAGAATGCCGTTCGGGTTACAGAATGCGCCGGCCACATTCCAGCGGAAAATGGACCAGATGCTGAGGCCCCATCGGAAGTATGCTGCGGCTTACCTGGATGACATAATTGTCCATAGCACAGATTGGGCCTCACATCTGCCAAAAGTGCAAGCAGTCCTGGACTCTGTTCGGGAAGCGGGGTTTACGGCTAACCCCAAGAAGTGTACCATTGGGCAGGAGGAGGCCAAATATCTTGGGTACACCATTGGGAGGGGAGTAATAAAACCCCAACTCAACAAAGTCGAGGCCATCCAGAGTTGGCCACGTCCCAACAGCAAGAAGCAGGTACGAGCCTTTCTGGGAATCGCTGGGTATTATCAGCGATTCATTCCCCACTTTGCTTCTAAGGCTGTGCCCCTAACCAACCTGACGAAGGGGAAAGGGTCGGTCATGATTAAATGGACCCCCGAGGCTGAGGCAGCATTCCAATTCTTGAAACAAGCCTTATGTAGCCAGCCAGTGTTGTACTCACCCGACTTCTCTAAAGACTTTGTCGTACAAAGTGATGCGTCAGATGTGGGGTTAGGAGCAGTATTGTCCCAGGTCTGGAACGGGGAAGAGCACCCAGTCATTTACCTCAGCAGGAAGTTGAAGTCCCATGAGGTAAATTACGCCACGGTTGAAAAGGAGTGTTTAGCGGTGAAGTGGGCTCTAGATTCCCTTCGGTACTATCTGCTAGGTAGGCACTTTGACATGGTTACGGGTCACGCTCCGTTAAAGTGGATGGCTCAAAACAAGGAGACAAATAGAAGAGTGAATAGGTGGTTCCTGGCCCTACAGGAATTCAACTTCACAGTAAAGCATCGCCCTGGCGTTCAAATGGGGAATGTGGATGCTTTGTCTCGAGTACATGAATGCCTGATTGCTGGTGTTCCAACCCCAAGGTTAAAACAAGAGGGGGGGGGTATGTGACAGCAGGAAGGTAAAGTCACCTGGTTGCATCCAGGGGGGTAGATATATTTCGCCCAGATTCAGGCTTTACGCCGACTTATACAACTAGGTGGAGAGTTGTATAAGCCCAGCTAAGGCTAGTGGGCTCATGGATGACTCATACCTCTAGGGAGAGTGCTGGGCGTCGTGCAGACAGGGAGTTGATGAGACCAGCTGAAGCTTGTCAGCTCATTTAGGCCTCTATAAGAACTCCCAGCTTCATTAGATGTTAGCTCATGCCTGGACCCAGACCTGTGTGGACTGTCTAGGGAGAGTGAACCCCTGTGCGGTGAGACAATACCTGTGTGGCTATTTGCTTGGACATTTAAAACCAGGGACTTAGGGACTAGGACAGCACTAGGCTGATCCCAGTTGTTAGTTAGGAAACCTGTATGTTTAGTCAGAGGTCAAGTTGACCAGGATTTATTTTGTTTATGTTTCTTTTGCTTTGCTGTGTTTTGTCACTGTAAATAGAAAATAAACGGCACCTTTTTGATTTTGAAAACCACAACCTCCGTTTGCTGGGCCTGTTTTTGTGTGGGGAGCCCATCTCGGGGGTCACACACACCCGCTGCCGAGCTAACCCCCTCACACATGTTATTAATTACTCTTGATATCTATCACATTGCACTTTAGAACCCTTTTCACACAACCGGTCTGATCGGGTTCACCTGTCAGTTTTTCAGTCAGACCCTACATTCTCCTCTATGGAGCGGTGGGTGTAAATGGACATGTGCCAGTTTACACCCGCCTACATCCGATCTGATCCAAGCCACCAAAAACAAGTAGAAGGGGATCCGATCCCCTCCATCTGGGCGGAGGGGATCAGAGGGCAGTTGGATGTAAACAAACACAAGTCTGTTTACACCTGAGCACCCATAGAGAAAAACGGGCTGTGTCGGTATAAGAACCAAAGCCTAAACATTCAATTCCACAGAGTAGTTTAGAGTAATTTAACTATTAAAAATATATATTCTTTGTATAAATTATTTAAAAAAAAAAAACTTTAAAAAAAACAAGAACAATATTTCCTAAAATGTGTTTATCTTTAATCCCTCAATCCCAAACTCTATTGTACATATAGCATAACCATCTTTTAAAGCCTATGACCAGGCTATAGCATCCACTATTATAGATGGGGTCCTTGGTAATCGGGATGAGGGATGGAGAGAGGTAATCAAATGGCTCTACACTTTATGCAACTCGACTGCTTTTCAGGAGCACCAAACTTCAGAATGTTTAATTCAATACATAAAGCAAATACATTTCACATGTACATAATAACAAAAAAGTGTATATCATAGTTTTTAAAATATGCATATATATAATTGAATATGTATTTTTATAACCATGATATATACTTTTTTGTTATTATGTTCATGAAAATTATTTGCTTGCTTACCTCCTCAAATACAATGCAGTTATAATATAATATCCCTAAATTGTACATAATCACCCTTTGTGATAGCAATAAAGTTAAATGAAACAAAAATGTGAAAAGTGTAAAAAATGGCCTTTGAAGCACCACCTATGGACAATTTTAGGTACCGTTTTTTTTTTATTTATTTTTTTAGCAAAATCACGGGCATGCGCAATTTTAAATATTGACATTTCGATATCTATTTATTCAATTAATTTTCCTTGTGTGCACTAATATGTATCTAATTAAAAAATGAATCTGTATTTTTTTCATGAAAATTTGCATTGATAAAGGGCTGCGCAAATATCGTGTAACATAAAAATTTGCAACAGCCATCATTTTATTCTCCAGGGCCTCTGCTTTTAGAAAATGTTTAATGTTTGGTGGTTCTAAGTACTGTAAGTTTCTAGCAAAAAAATGCTTTTAACATGTATATAAAAAAAAGTCAAGATTGCGCCGAACAGCAAGCGGTTAGAGTGAATCTGTGGCCAAACTATTAATATTTATATATTTACATACTCCTAATATAAAGATAAATCTAATCACAAAACTTTCATAAAAGTTCAGTTAATTTCAAAAGTGATTTTCATTTATCTAATTTATCATCTATCCCCCAATGTCCTCAGCAGGTGTTTTAAAACAGGCAGAGAGGAAGGTGCGTAAAACATGTAAAACAGACCCTAAAGCTCCGCCTGCTGGCTGCATATAACAATACAAAAAAATCAGATGCAATACGAATTTTTAGCTGCCTAAAAAAATCCTATTTTTTTTTTACATTTTATTTTTAAGTCCTGACCATAACAAATAAAGAAAGGAATGGTACATGTTGCTTTTACACACTTGTAAAATGGCTGCACTAACAAATGATCCAGGGAAATAAAACAATATTGCCTATTAGTGAGCAGGCTTCTTGTTAAGAAGCATGGGAAGTGAGAGATTTCCCTGTTGCATTCTCTTTGGTATTTTAACCATACTAGGGTGATACTAAGCTCTAGTGCACATCCTTTAAAAGGATTATTATTTTTTTATAAGGTGAAAAAGGAATTACCATGGATCAATCACATGGATTTTCAAGATGTTGAATTGTCTCTGGGAGCTATAACAAACATTTCTGATGCTTGCTGCTCTTTATTGCAGTTGAGGGCACCAATGCACTACCAAATTACTGACAGCAATGCTTGGGCAGGGTGCATCTCTTGTAAAAATTGGTGCGTGCATTGCTTAGCTAGGTTTACATGATTGTTTTCCATGCTTTCTAGGAATTCTGCTTCATTTATTGCAGGATGAATGGAGGTTTACTTCTGCAAACAGGTTTTACTGAACTTCATGGGCTTTTGCATCAGATCAGAGTTCAGGTTAAAAAAGGGAAGCGTTCAATTAACCTGCAATGAAAATGAGAAAGTACCAACATAAATGCCGTAAGAACAACTGAACCACATCTGTAGCTCCAGGTCAGTTCAATTTACCCCTCAATTAAATGAGAAGTGGTGTGAGAACAACGAAAAATGCCTCTGTACACTTGGGGGTATACTTTTTTTTCCCTCAATTGCAGAGCCATTTGCCCATTGAAAATGCATGTACATTTGTTCTGTGAGAATGGGGGCAAAATCTAATGTTACTAGGTTGTTTTCTCTCTGGGTCAAACGCTATTATTCATATGTGTCTTCAGGTTGTTGAGTGTATATAACTGGGGAATTCCTAGTATGTGTAGTTCCCCTTAAAGTGATTGTAAAGGATTGTTTTTTATTGTTTTTAAATAACAAACATGTCATATTACCTCCACTGGGGTTCCTCGGCGGCTCTCGCGGCTCCTCCCCACATTAGATAACACCCCAGGAGAAGCGCTCTCCCGAGGAGGTTACCTTAAGGGCACGCTCCCGTGTCCAGCATTTGCATCCATAAACATAAATGCCGGACTCAGCCCCGCCCCCAGCGGGAGCCAATTGCTGCTATCAATCTATCCAATCAAGAGCCGGGACCCCATGGAGAGAAGGATGGCGCATCCCCGCCGAGGAGATGAAGGGGCACAGGTAAGTAAAATGGGGGGCTGGGGGGCCGGTGACTGCCAGGTGAAAAAACACGAGCCTTTATAACCCCTTTAACCGCTTAAGGACCGCCTAACGCCGATATACGTCGACAGAATGGCACGGCTGGGCATAAGCACGTACAGATACGTCCCCTTTAAGATGCCCAGCCGTGGGTTGCGCACGTACCGGCGGCGGCGTGCTCGCGACCTGGTCTGAAGCTCCGTGACCGCGCCCGCAGGACCCGATCGCTGCCGGTGTCCTGCGATCGGGTCACAGAGCTGAAGAACGGGGAGAGGTAAGTGTAAACAAACCTCTCCCCGTGCTTCCTAGTGAGAGTGTCACTGATCGTCTGTTCCCTGTCATAGGGAACGACGATCAGTGATGTCACACGCCAAGCCACATCCCCACACAGTAAGAATCACTCATTAGGTCACACTTAACCCCTTCAGCGCCCCCTACAGGTTAACCCCTTCACGGCCAGTGTCATTTTCACAGTAATCAGTGCATTTTTATAGCACTGATCGCTGTAAAAATGACAATGGTCCCAAAATGGTGTCAAAAGTGTCCGATGTGTCCGCCATAATGTCGCAGTCACGATAAAAATCGCTGATCGCCGCCATTTCTAGTGAAAAAAAATTATTAATAAAAATGCCATAAAACTATCCCCTATTTTGTAGACGCTATAACTTTTGCACAAACCAATCAAAAAACGCTTATTGCGATTTTTTTTACCAAAAATATGTAGACGAATACGTATCGGTCAAAACTGAGGAAAAAAAATGTTTTTTTATATATTTTTGGGGGATATTTATTATAGCAAAAAGTAAAAAATATAGCATTTCTTTCCAAATTGTCGCTCTATTTTTGTTTATAGCGCAAAAAATAAAAACCCCAGAGGTGATCAAATACCACCAAAAGAAAGCTCTATTTGTGGGAAAAAATAAAATGTTAATTTTGTTTGGGAGCCACGTTGCACGACCGTGCAATTGTCAGTTAAAGCGACGCAGTGCCGAATCGCAAAAAGGGGCCTGGTCCTTTAGCAACAAAATGGTCCGGGCCTTAAGTGGTTAAAGCGGTTGTATACCGCTGGCCTTTTTTTTTTCCCCCTGCAAAGTAAAGTCATAATGTTAAACTTACCTTAAAACTAAGCCCTCTCGCGCTGAAAAGTCAGCGCTGCAGGCGCTCCCATCTTCATCCGTCTTGCTTCCGCGGGTTCACAGACTTCGGCTCTGTGACTGACCGGAGCTGCGAGCCATGATGATGGCACAGGGCTCTGAAGGAACGTCACGGGTGGCCGTTCCTTCAGAGCACATGCGCCAGTGATGTCACTGGCTGCATGTAATGTAAATATCTCCTAAACGGCGCACGGTTAGGAGATATTTACACAACCTATAGGTAAGCCTTATTATAGTGGAGATAAATTTGTAGCGCTAGGTATTAAACCGAGTGACATTCAGCAATGTGTACTCAGCAAAATGTAACCAAAAGGTGTGACATAAGAAAATGGGGGGCTAAGCAAGATACTCAGCAAGTGTGAACAGCCCGAAACTTCTAATACAGATAGGAGGCTCACGTTTGAGCCTAAAGAGGCTTTGATACGGCCCCATAATACTTTACAGCCGCAGAGATTTATATAGGCTTCTCATGACGTCACAGTCACATGCTCAAGGTGGCCCCGGAGCATGTGACTGTGACGTCATGGGAACATGTGACTGTGACGTCATGAGAAGCCTATATAAATCTCTGCGGACCGAAGATTTAGCATTACTGCGAGAGGAAGCGACGAGTCAACATCGAGGAGGAGAAGAGGGAAGAAGACGGCGACGACGGGAAGACCGGCCCCTCCACTAGCAAAAGAGCTGCAAGAAGGTAGTGGAGGGGCCGGCAGAAGTACAACGGAGAGCCGGACAAGACGACGCGGAAGACCGGGCATCCGCTAGCAAAAGAGCCGCAAGAAGATAGCGGAGGCCCGGCGGAAGAAAGAACCGGAGAGCGAGAGAAGAACTGGAGAGCGGGAAAAAAAAATGGAGAGCGGGAGAAGAAGAAGGCGACGGAGAAGACCGGGCCCCGCTAGCAAAAGAGCTGGAAGAAGGTAGCGGTGGCCCGGCAGAAGAAAGAACCAGAGAGCGCGGCGACCACACCAGAGACCCCCGAAGACGGAAGAGACCCCCGGAGCTGTGCAATAAAATACTTTAAAAAACTGTGTTGTGTTTTTATTGCCATTTTGTTTTCCACCAGGTGAATGGGTAGGGGTACGATGTACCCCATACTCATTCACATAGGGTGGGGGGGCCGGGATCTGGGGCCCCCTTATTAAAGGGGGCTCCCAGATTCCGATAAGCCCCCCGCCCGCAGACCCCGACAACCAACTGCCAGGGTTGTCGGGAAGAGGCCCTGTCCTCATCAACATGGGGACAGGGTGCTCTGGGGTGGGGGGGGCGCAGGTCGCCCCCCCCGCCCCAGAGCACCAAACCCCCCATGTTGAGGGCATGCGGCCTGGTACGGTTCAGGAGGGGGGGGCGCTCTCTCGTCCCCCCCTCTTCCCCTGCGGCCTGCCAGGTTGCGTGCTCGGATAAGGGTCTGGTTTGGATTTTGAGGGGGACCCCCGCGCCGTTTTTTCGGCGTAGGGTTCCCCTTCAAATCCAGACCAGACCCAAGGGCCTAGTATGCTCCTGGAGGGGGAACCCACGCTGTTTTTTTCTTTAAAAATTGGCGTGGAGTTCCCGCTCAGGATTCATACCAAACGCAGTGCCTGGTATTGGCGAAAATCCACGTCAGATCCCCGTTCAATACAGTGCCGCGTCTCCTTGCTATTGCAACGAGCGCGACCTGTGTCGCCATCCTGTCGCCGAGATGTCGGCACCCCTGTCGCCGAAAATCTCTGCGATAGGATCACAATGAATATACAATGTCGGCGGCACCTACTGTATCCCAGAGTGCCACTTTATCTCCCATCCAACACAATTTCATCATGGATCTTCTTAGGTTCGCTGCACAGCACAACTATTTCTGGTTTCAGAACCAGTTTTACTTGCAGACCAAGGGAGTGGCCATGGGGGCAAAATTTGCCCCCCAGTTTGGCCAATCTATTCATGGCCAAATGGGAGGAGGATGTCGTCTATGCTTATAAGAGACCCGAATTGGTCCTTTGGGCTCAATACATAGACAACATCCTCCTCCTATGGAAGGGTGACCAGGAATCACTTGATGATTTCATGTCCCTACGCAATTCCAATGACAGAGGTATATGTTTGAGCCATGAGGCTAGCTTTACGACTGTGCATTTTTTGGACCTTGAAATCAAAGTAGTTGATCACCGTCTGGAATTCATTACTCATTTCAAGCCGACTGACCGGAACGGTTATATACCGGTCGATAGCTGTCAGCATACCCAGTGGCTCAAATCTGTGCCACGTAGTCAGTTTCTCCACCTACGGAGAAACTGTACTAGAGTGGAAGACTATACTGCACAATCTGCGATCCTTAAGGGGAGATTTTTGGAGGAGGGATACTTGTCTTCTGACCTTGATAGCGAGATCGATCAAATCTCACGGATTGATCGAGACTCACTACTACAGGTGCACCCTAAAAAGTCAAACGGACACCAAGTTCAGGTGGTCTTTTTTCACTACTAATTCCATTCAATCTAGACAGGTTAAAGACATTTTTAAAAAACATTGGGGGGTACTCCAAAACGATTGATATTTGGTACCCGTGCTACCCGAAAGGGCAGGTGTCATTTTCAGAGGAGCACGATCGATCCAAGGCCAAATAGCCCCTAACGTGATGGGCCCACCTAAAAAGGTTTTGTTTTTTTCAGGATTGCAAGGGATACTTCCCTTGCCGTAAGTGCAATGTTTGTTTGCATAATACTAGTGGCAAACGCAAGAGCGTCACTTTTCAATCATCTGTCACTCTGCGTTTTACCACCTGTGCCACTCCATATATTGTTTACCTTTTGACATGTCCTTGCAAACAGCAGTATGTGGGACGTACTATTAGGACTTTTTCGATCCGTGTTAATGAACACATTGCTAAGATCAAAAAAGGCAAAATTAATCACAGTGTCCCTCGTCATTATGCACAATGTCATGATCGAAACCCCATGGGTTCTCAATTTTTGATGATAGATCAGTTCGTCCCCCACTGGAGGGGAGAATCCCGGATACGTGGAGTCTCCCATCTAGAGACGTATTGGATTTTTGAGTTGCGTACTTACTCGCCGTTTGGCATGAACGTTGAGTGGGACGTCAACTCCTTCATTAATCAGGCTTAATTTCCCCTCCATTTGCCCCCCCTTTTCTCGTGTTCCTTAATTATTGCTTTAATCCTGTTCTATTTTCAGAATTCAGTCTGAATAGGAAGATAGGAGATACACTTTTGGGTACATTCATAGTACCACCTTCTCATCATAGTTGGTCCATTCAGTTGCTTTCCCCCTTTTATCCTATGGGCGGCAGTGTGGATCTGTTATAGGCCTCCTTTTCATATTAGGGTTTGATGCAGGTCTTACAATTTATTTTTGTTTAGTAGGATGTTTTTGATATGACCTTTTTAGATGAAGGTTTTCTTTTATGTTATTGGTATCAGTACCATCTGCATAATATGTTTTTTATTTTACGGGTGTCTTTGACGCTTACAGTTCCATTTTTGGTCTGTGTAGCGGAGTTGGCCACCTTTGCAGACAATAGGAAGTGAGATGACGCCTCTCCACACTACTTCTGTGTAGTTCAGGGCGCCACTCCTATCACGTGATTTCTGCAATGGTGACGCCATCCGCGCCGCTTTCTCCATGTCATTAAGACATGATGGGCGTGGTGTCAATTTGGCCACATGGTCGCCGCATGGACGACGCCATTTGCGTCACGTGATCGCGGCACTAGCACACCATCGGCTAGCGCATAGGGGCCGTGGTGATCGAGTGCGCGATATGATGTTACAGGCACATTGATGACTTATATCCTATCAGGTGCTTCCCCTGTCTTGTCCCACACTATTGGGTGCTCAGTCACGCTTCACTGTTGAGCTTTCCTTCAGTGGCGGGGATTGGGCAGGAATGATCACATGATGCATTGACCGCAATTTTGCGGGCTTTTTGACAGGTTGTTTGCCATGTGCTACTGTTAGTCACTTCCTGGTTCAACTCACTTTGAACCAGGTATGACTTCTTATCCTTCCAACGATTGGCCGGAAAGTTGAGAATTGGATTATGGGCTTATCATGTGACCAGCTCTGTCCAATCACGCATCTTCATTCATGAAATTTTGTCTGATTGGTTGGTCACTAATTATGGCCTTCTATGTGTTAATATATATAAGTCAATATGGGGCCAGGTACACCGCTCCCCATATTGCTTTTAAAGATTTATGAACTGTGATCACTTTTTTGACCTACACCATTGGAGCCCCTATTTTTTCTTCTCTTTACATGACCTTGTGGAAGATAAGTTTTTGAGTTCCCTCCAGTTGGTTTTCATTACCCTAGTCAGGGTTGCTGCTTACCCGCACCGGGTTGTGCTTGGATGTCTGGTAGACCCCCATGATTGCCTTACCTACAATACAGATGGGTCACCTATACCAGAATAACCTGCGGCTGAGGAACATCGGATCCATCCACCATACCTCGGGTTGAAATCACCTGGATGCCAACGTGGTGGACTCCATCTTCCTTTGGATTCTCATTGATACCCCTGTGGAACAGCCGTTTGGGATACCTTAAGCTCGATTGATCCGTTGTCGTATGACAGTCGGGTCCAACGGTTCCGGTAAGTGCATTTGAATTACATCACTCACTTGAAAATTTACGTTGGGATGTTCTTTGCAATCTCATGACATCTTCATAACGTTTATTTTTACACATGATGGACAATATATCACATTGAATGTTGTATATTTTGGTCTTTTTGTGGACTGATTTCATTTTTTTGTTCACACTTGCTGAATATCTTGTTTAGCCCCCCATTTTCTTATGTCACACCTTTTGGTTACATTTTGCTGGGTACACATTGCCGAATGTCACTCGGTTTAATAGGTAGCGCTACACATTTATCTCTACTCTTTTTGAATTTTGTCACATTCCTGTGCAGCTGCTTCTTTTCCCTTGTTTGGGTTTTCTTTTCTTTTCTTTTTTTGGGTAGCGCATTAATTCCTTTTCACTCACATAAGCCTTATTATAGGCTTTCCTATAGGTAATAGTCAGCAAAGGTAGTTTACTTCCACTTTAATATATTAAGTGGTCACTTGGGTACCATGGACAAAATACCTATCATTGTGATTGGACCTGGATATAAGCAAAGTAATGTGGCAGGTGTTAATTACGTTTTTTGTTTATTTTGGTATATTCTATGGACTGTGCGATATGGGTTTTGTATTTAGGCCACTCCTCTTTTTCCAGATGAGTATCTACAACAATTGTTGATATAATTACCTGCTTCCTGATATGGCATAAGGTTTATTCTATCAGTATATTGTGAGATACACTCGCGCTATCACTGTATGTTATTAAGAGTAAAAAGATAATCCAGCTGCTGCCAGCACTCTATAGCATATCCTTAGCTTTTGTAATAAATGTGAATGAATGTAAAGTGAAATAGTGCTGCGCTGCCAAAAAAGTGCAAAGTGCTAAGTATGTTGTGCGAGGTCAAAAGGTAAAATAGAATGGCAATGTGCATAAATCCGTTAACTTATATATCTTGCAAAGCTGAGAAAGAGAAAAATGAATAACTCATATAAAACTTCAAATATAAGTGTGAAGTGTGCAAAGCCACAAATGATTAATGTGTCCAATCACAGCCATCAAGTGATGAAAACAGAGCGCCGGTTGCTAGGCTATTGTCTCTCCTCTCCTCACACATTTTCGTGAGGGGAGGAGAACAGATCGCTGCAGCTGGCTGGTGATTAGTGAGTATGAGCTGTTTTTTACAGCTTTTTACACACTGATCACCAGCCTAGTAACACACAATGTAAAACACACATGTCCCCACACAATGTCCCCAAAACACATGTCCCCACATAGTAAAAACACCTGTCCCTCACATATGTAACAGTAAAATCATATGTCCCAATGATTATCTGCACACATATGTCCGTGATCACCTGCGCACATCTGTACATGATCATTTGCGTACATATGTCCGTGGTCACACAAACCAATTATTATACACTTAATGGATTTTACCAAAGACATGTAGCAGAATACATTTTTGGCTTAAATTTATGACAAAATTCGATTTTATTGGATTTCTTTTAAAATAAAAAGAAGAAAATATTGTTTTTTTTTTCAAATTTCCGCTCTTTTTTCGCTTATATCGCAAAAAATAAAAAACGGAGTCTTGAATAAATACCTCCAAAAGAAAGCTCTATTTGTGCGAACAAAATGATAAAAAAATCATTTGGGTACAGTGTAGCATGACTGCGCAATTGTCATTGAAAATGTGAGAGCGCTGAAAGCTGAAAATTGGCCTAGGAAGGAAGGGGGTGAAAGTGCCCAGTATTGATGTGGTTAATGTATCTTAAATAGAAAACAAACTTTAGATAGATTTTTACTCCAAACTTATTTTATTAAAATAAATTTTATAAAAATAAAAATAAATTTAAATCAAAATAATCCGAATTACATAAAACAAAATCAGATTTATTTTTATTTTTTTAAATCATTGATTTATCTCTACCCTGGGAGGGACGCACTGAACCTAGACAAACTCGTGTGCAAGAGGTCTTAATGTATGGCTGTGTGCAGCAGCCCTTATTTGGTTAAATGAATTATGTTTAAAACATTACTTGGGGATAAACTGCTGCAGCAGATTTTCTATTGCATGTTCCATATATGAAAGCAACCTAATCTCTCTATAATGCTGTTACGCCAAAACATTCTGAGATGGAGCAATAAACAAACCCCCCCCCCCCTTTTTTCCTACTCCTCCCCTTTCTTTTTTCCATTCTTTCCCACATCCCCATCTACCTCTCTGCTTACTCTTCCTAAATTAATGGTCTTTCATCTATCTGCAAATAGTAGAAGACAACTTTGCAAGGAAAGTTGCACTCTGCAAGGACATTTTCCCCAGAACTTAAGAAATGTGAAGCTTTACTTTGCAAAGAATATGCAACCACACGCAAGTAACAAAAACACAGCATGTTTGCTTGTTTATGATTGGATGTTGGAAGACAGCAGACCCACACCTCACTAAGCTCAGGGCAAGTTTACTTGTCAAGTGCAAATTCCCTTACAAAGTGAACAGCCTATTTTCCCTTAGTAAATCAAACCCATTGAATGCAAATACACCGGACATATGTTTAGATACTAAAATACTACCACCCACTGGTCATCCCACCGAATCTGCCCATTAGCCACCCCATCAAGTCCTTCAGTGCCTCACCCCCTCTCACACCTGTACGCAATCAGCCCCCCTCACGTGTGTGTGTTGTGTGATGTATGTATGTATATTCTAACACACACACGCGCATGCACACACACAGGCATGCACGCACCCCCCCCCCTACAACAGCCCTTATTTGTAAGGTGGTCCCCCTAGTCCCAGCTCTTGTTTCCACATGTGGCTGAGGCACAGATAGGAGCTGCAGTCCAGCATACAATAGATAACAAGAAGAAAAAAGAAAGGCGCACCAGCCTCGTGCATTATCATTGGATACATTTATTTAAAACAAAATAAAAGAATCCTACTTACAAACAAACGTTAAAACCATGCGTTTAAAAAGAGCCACAAAGTCGCAGCAATGCGTCCAGAAACGAACCCACTCAGATCGGTCACGGAGAGATTGACAAAGGTCACTGCCGACTGACACGTTTCGAGGACAAGTCCTCTTCCTCAGAGCTCAGCCAGGCTGCACCAGCACCTGCCTTTTCACATCCCTGCCAGTCGGCGGGGCCCATCCAGATGCTCGGGCCCCTTACAAGAGTATGGGATGTAGCCCCCTGATGGCAGCCCTGCTGCCACCCCATACAAACATAAACCTAATGATTTTACTATCCCACCTTCGCATTTTATTGAACATATTTACATGCTGTGCAATATTTTCTGGTCTACTATATTCCCATTTAACTGTAAATGTTAAAGTGAAGGAAAACAGAAGCATGAGTAACCTAAGAAATGTATGCTCTTCACCAGCGTTTCTTTTTCTCAGAGAATAAGTGCAGCCCCCCCACCCTGAATCAATCATTGTCACTGCCCCCAATCCACCTCCAAGCGCTGTCCTTTGTTCTTGTGGCCTACCCTTCTTCCAATAGATCCCACCCCAACTATAGATCCCCCAGCAGCAAAAGACCCCCTCATGAACTATAGACCCCCTAGCAACAACAGATCCTACCCAGCAACAATAGATCCCAACATGCAACAATAGCCCCACCCCAGCAACAACATACCCCCACCGGCAACAATAGATTACCAAGCAGCCAGCATCAATAGACCCTCCATCAGCCAGCAAAAATAGACCCCCCTCAAAACAGTAGATTACCCCACAGAAACAACAGATCCACTGCCAACTACAATAGACCCTCCCCCCCAGCAACAATAGATCCTTCAGAATCCACCAATAATAGACAACCTTCCTGCAACAGTTGATTTTACCAGAAACACTCGTGCATGGGCAGGGAAGTTAACACATCCTGGAACCCAGGATATGCCAGGACTGTACACTGTACTTTCTTCAGAAGCTTGCAAACAGGCAGGTAAAAAGGTTTAATTGCATAAGAGACATAGCATGAAAAAATAAACCTGTCTACTTGCAAATGTTTGTTTGGGTAACCAAAGTTCTCATTTAAATAGGTAGCACTGCAGATGAAGGCTGAAGTTGGCAGTTTTTATCTGCAGGCTGAAGGCTTTCATTTTGTCAATGGAGCCTCCAGCCTGCACACCATCACTGTCTCAGAGCTGACATAGTAATTACATGATCAAGAACCAATATCATTGGTTCTCAATTGTTAGTGGGGATCCCGGCTATGATGGTCAGCCGGGATTGAGAGCTAGCAGCCATGCAAAATGTCTGATGCTGCAAGAACATTTATCATTGACAAAACATGAGAGGAAAAGTGGACGGGACTATAACAGTGCTATTGACATGGTACTGAACACAGTGGAAGACTCAATTACCAATAGTTAAAATAATATTTTTTTATTAACAATTTATACAAAGTTTGTAAAAGTTATGAGTAGCATCACACATTTCATAATAGGGTCAATTCAAAAAAATGGTGGTTGTATCAATATTTGACTGAGAATATCATACAGAGTCCCAACATGTTTCGCCCTTCAGGGCTTCGTCAGGGGAAGTATGTCTCAGATATCCAAACAGATGAACAACTGATAAATAGACAAAGAATAAATACATATAATCCTGTATGTATCAGGACACAGGGCTGCTTGTCCATATAACAGGATCAAATATCAAAAATTCCCACAATAGAGACTTATAAAGAAAAAATACTCACTTAAAATCAAAACTTATGAAGCATGGATACTTCAGAGAAGGTAAAATGTTTTTTCCTGCCCTTCCCCCTGTGTGAGGTACTCCTCCACTCCCCTTTTTCCTTCCATCTAGGGTCTCTGGTGGTAAGTTACCAGCATCATATTAATTGTGGACCTGATTACAGGCCGATCTCCAAAGTTTTCAAATTAACTGTCCATTATTGATTGTTGTGTTAATTTCATTCTTCTTTGTCTATTTATCAGTTGTTCATCTGTTTGGATATCTGAGACATACTTCCCCTGACGAAGCCCTGAAGGGCGAAACATGTTGGGACTCTGTATGATCTTCTCAGTCAAATATTGATACAACCACCATTTTTTTGAATTGACCCTATCATGAAATGTGTGATGCTACTCATAATTTTTACAAACTTTGTATAAATTGTTAATAAAAAAATATTATTTTACCTATTGGTAATTGAGTCTTCCACTGTGTTCAGTACCATGTCAATAGCACCGTTATAGTCCCGTCCACTTTTCCTCTCATGTTTTGTCATAAAAATTTGGGATGAGGTGCGTCAAATTAGGTGTCTACCCATAGTCAGAACACAAAACCACTTAACATTTATCATTGTGTCCATGGCACAGGGAACATTAATACACAGATTGTGGGTAGCAAGGGGTTAACAAGTATGTAAACGCTGAGGCCTCATGCACACAGATGTCTAGGGACTGCAGAATCTTCTAGCATAGAATCCCAGTGTGTTTTACTGGAGAGCCACGGGTGCCATGTACAGCCAATCATAAAGTCAATAGATTTATGCAGCTGCACTCACCAATGGCTTCTGCATCTGTTTACAGCTTATTTCCCCAAACGTACAAGTGGCATGTTCAAGGAAATACGCCACATGTCTATGCATGGGTAAACGCCAATGCAGAAGCCATCAGTGTTTAAAGGAGAAGTCCAGCCTGAGCTTTTTAGGCTGGGCTTCTCCTAAGGGTCACAGGAGTGCAATTCGTTTTGCACTCCTGTGACCCGTTTTCAGCGGAGAGCGGTCTGAAATCCGCTCTCCGCTGACGTTACTGCCATCAGTCGGGGCAGCGCGTCATCACGACTTCCAATTTGGGATCCGCCAGCTGCCGTGATTGATGGCATTCTCAGCATATCAGCGAACCGCTGAGACAGCCACTCCCCGCCCCTCCACGGCTCAGCGATCCAATGAGCATGGAGAAGCAGAGAGGAAAGACGCTGACTGACAGTCAGCGGCTTTCCTCTCGGGGATCTGTGAGAACCGAACCAGTGGCGATGTTTGGTTGCTCGGTTCTCAGTGCACAAACGCCGGGGGACAGATGGGGCATCGGTCTGATGCTCCATCCACCGAGGTAAGTATGAAACAAAAATAAAAAAGAAACCCATACTTCTCTTTTAAACTAGAGGCATTGCAGTCTCTTCAAGTCCATGTGCATGTGGGCAACAGAGAGTTTCTCTTGTTAGCTCCCTTATGATCAGTTAAATATACCATCAAAAACAAGTCTAAAAAATACCTGTTGATTCTGCCAAAAATCGAGTGAGCTGATAGCTTCCTGTGCACGCCTCTGCTGACTTTTATCAGTTAGAATTGTTCCTAGCTCCCTCTGTGAAATACAGGATTCTACCCCTCCACCCTATGTTATGGAGATGAGGTGTTTTATAGTCCTAACACACTTCTTGTTCAAGGGTGACAAACCTGATCCTCCATAGATACAGTGCAATGAGTGAGCGTTGTCATGACATAAAAGAGTAAAAAAGAGAACTTATGCAGCCACCACATATAAGGACTTGTAAGCTACAATAGATTGCATTTCCTGGATTTGGGTACACATTATGTTTAATCAATTTTTTATTAAAATGCAACTAAAAGAAAAAACTTTTTTTAGTTTTGGATAGAGTGGAGAGGGATTAGAACACCTGTAAGGTTTTATTGCTGTCTGTGACACTGTTTACCCTCTCTATTTGTCTTCTTTACCATTATCATTGAGGCCCCTTTCACACTGGGGCGGGCAGGTGCGGTGGCGGTATAGCAGCGCGATTTTCAGCGCTGCTATACCGTCGTTCTTACCGCGGTATGCGGCTGCTAGGGGGGTGAATTTAACCCCCGCTAGCGGCCGAAAAAGGGTTAATGCCGCCCGCAAACCGCGGCTATTGCCGCGTTTTGCGGGCGGTATTACCGCGGTGTCCCATTGATTTCAATGGGCAGCCACGGTAAAGGAGCGGTGAACACACCGCTCCTTCACCGCTGTCAAGAAGCGGCTAGCAGGACTTTTGGAGCGGTCCTGCTAGCGCACCGCTTCAGTGTGAAAGCCTTCGGGCTTTCACATTGAAGGCTACAGGCACAAATTTTTCATGCGGTATAATAGCGCTAATATTAGCGCTAAACCGCATGAAAAACGCCCCAGTGTGAAAGGGGCCTGAAAGTGAAAATGAATGAAAATCCCAAGTTTTGGGTTGTCCCCAGAAAAGTAATAGAGGGGAAATCTTCCCATGGGGACACTAGTTCTGGTGACCTGGGGGCCCCCACGGGATTCCCTTAAATTAAGGAGACCAGATTTTTTAAATGAAATCCGGGGACATATTTTTTTTTTACTAGTAATGGCGGCAATCAGCGACTCTCTGCCCGTCGCTGCCGCCGCCCGCCTCACGGCCTGTCAAGTCTCACTCTCCGGGCCCCGGCTACTACTGGGTGGGGAGCGGAGGAAGATCACTCTGCCAGGGAAGGCAAGGAGATAAGCAGGCCGGCGGTTGGCCGGGACTTGAGCCAAGGCAGAAGAACATGCGAGCGGAGCTGAATGGGCATGCACCCGAAACTGAAGAAATATTCCCTCCGCTCCGACCAGCACATGATCATCAGAAAGGGGCACAGATAATGGAAAAAATACACCCCCCTAAGCTAGTAAGAGCGGCGGAGCGGCGGGGTGTAATTCAGATTTTTTATTTTTTTTATTCTGCACTGACTGTTTTTGAAATTGCCCCAGGCCCTGTTCAAATCCAATCCGGGGACAAAACCGGGGACAGACTTGGTCCGGGGACAGTTTCCTCAATCCGGGGACTGTCCCCTGAAACCGGGGATGTCTGGTCACCCTACCTTAAATTGCAGGGATTTCCTCTCACTTCCTGTTTGTCTATGGGACAGGAAGTGAAAAGAAAAATCTTCCCAATGGGACATAGATGGTTGAAAAAATTCTGACAGGGGTTAAAACCCTCCTTTGCTCTACCCAAAATGACAAAAAAAGTTTGGGCTATGGTTTAAATTACGTTTTATAAATTTTCACATGAAGAGAAAAAATAGAGAAACAGTAATTCGCAAATATACACATTCCACTAGCGTTGTAGCAAAAGAGATACAGAGATAATAATGGTACATGTAGCGACCTCACTCCCTTTGCGTCACAGCGGATTCCCCGCCCCACTGTACCAGCTCCAGGGGAGGACAAAAAGGTACAGTCTTGCGGTGTGAGTTCAGCCCAGGCCCAGGGCAACAGTGCCACCTGTGGGCCACAAGGAACCTCACACCACCAGAGTCCTCCAAGAACCAGAAAAGGGTCTCGGATACCCTAGCAATCTGTGCATCTGGGTTACACTACCACCCAGATGCCTCCCTTAAATTCAAGTACCCGCTACACTCTCCCCCTGGTGATTTGACACTGGTCCCCAGTGTCTGGTCCTAACTCACATCCCACAAGGGTGGTAACATAAGTTCAGCCCAGAAACCAAACTACACAATTTAGCCCTGAATTGTTGCTAAGACCTGAATGGAAAAGGAAAAACTTAAAACAATATAACTTTAAAACTTTTTCAATAAAACACTGTAAATATCTCACACATTTACATTCTTCCCTCCCCCTGGCTATCTAAGGACCACCCACTCTCAGCAGCCTTGATAGACGAATCTCCTGCAGAGGGAAAGAAAATAAACATACATCCTACCAACATATGTGTGTTTGCTTGGAATGAATGAGTCTATCCGAGAAGAAACCCATTCACTCCAATAAGTGCTGCATAATGTCCAAAAAAAAAACAACAATCGTTGCGCAACACTGCCACCTGGTGACAATGCAGCGGTCAAGACACTCATCACTTCCAGATGAACTCCTCTCTTCGTACTTTCTCTGTGATTCTACACTAACTAAAACCCAAAGTCACTGATTTCTCAGAAATGCAAGGAGAAGGAGGGAGAACAAAACAAAAACAGCTCCCATTTCTCCAAAGAGTAGAACTGCCCAAATGCAAAAAAAACTAGGGCACAGTCCCTGTGTTCCGGCAAAAACACTCCGGAAAGTTCAGCAATGAACAGCAAACAGTACACACAGGAGTCTTTCTTTTTCTCCTAAATGTAAAACCTTGGATGCGGCAGGAACACAGGCTTCAAATGTCTGTCCAAAGCCTCCACATGGTACTCAGCATTTCCTCCTTCCTTGCGGCAAATCACTACTCTGTCCGCATGGATATGCCTTCCCAGCATCCACTTAGCTTTACAGTCCTGGAACTTCTTGGTGACCGTTGGTGAACAAGAAAGGTACCGCTGTGCTTGCTGTACTTTAAGTTTGTCCCACACAAAGGTATCATACCATCTTTGGCGAAAAACTTCCACCTCATAAAGCAGTTCTCGAGGCAGGTAGGGGTATTCCCACCCATACTCCTGGGCAACCTTCTGGCTGAAGAGCCGCTGCAGCCTTGATAAAGGTGGCATGGTGGCCCGGTCTCATTCTCCAGGCCGAACGATCGCTTCTGGGTGACGAGGTGCGTTCACCACCTCAGTAGATCTGGGCCTAGGAGCCCGCAATGTCTGGCGTTGCACTCCCGCAACAGGAACAGGTGAAATGAATGTTGAGTCCAGAAGGGGAACTTCAGACAGAGGACCATATTCTTCCCTAGGCGCCGAGGCCTCCACCCGAGGTGTACTATCTCCAGTAGACATGGGCAGGTCCCTTGTGACACAGGACGAGGGTAGCTTCATCTTGTCCCATCCCTTCCGGTGGAAGATTTCGTCTATCTCCCCATCATCGCCATTGTCAGACAATGAATCCAGGTCAGAGGTGTCGTAGCATTCAGCGGGCAGATAATTCCCAGTCACTGAACTATCCCCCTTGACGGCCTCTACCGACTGTGGGCTTCCGCCACTTGTAACCACACAGACAGTCCCAACCCCTGGCTCACCTGGGCCTTCAGAAGAACAGTGATGTCCAGGACTCTTCCTACCGGATCCATCCAGGCCAGGCAAGCAGCGGGGCGAAGCTCTTCCACGACCACACAAGGTCATCACTAGGCCGACTTTCCTCTTCGGAGGTCGGAGCAGGGAGCTGCTGGTGACCGAGGCAGCATCCTCAGATTTTTCTCTTTTCATCTCCGCTTGGGCAGTCACTTTGCCCGGATCAGTGGGGAACGCACCAGCATCGATCTCTCCTTCCGGAGTGGCAGTCCCTGTGAGGTAGTTGAGATGGAAAGCCCGAGGCTTTTCTGTGAATGGTTTCACCTCGAAGAGAAACTCCTTGCAGACCTCACATCGCCCGAATGGCTTCAGCTGGACCACCAGTCCCGAACAACCGGGACAGATCACACCGAGGGCCTCCATGTCTCTGCAGGTGTACAGAGCCAATCGCCCCCGGGGCCTTAGTCTTATCCCCGTATCCATAAGCGGAGCAGCCAGAGAAGTCATGTCCATGCAAGAAGAAGCTGAAATCCATGGAGTGGTTGAAGTCATCTTCTCTCTTTGCAGCTATGGGTTGCCTCGTGGCGTGTTGGCCAATATGGCCAACCTACTCGGAACTCCTCCGGGCAGCAAAGTTCAAATTCAGACACCATACACATCCTGGACGAGCCCCCACATGTAGCGACCTCACTCCCTTTGCGTCACAGTGGGTTCCCCGCCCTGCTGTACTAGCTCCAGGGGAGGACAAAAAGGTACAGTCTTGTGGTGTGAGTTCAGCCCCGGCCCAGGACAACAGTGCCACCTGTGGGCCGCAAGGAACCTCACACCACCAGAGTTCTCTAAGAACCAGAAAAGGGTCTCGGATACCCTAGCAATCTGTGCATCTGGGTTACACTACCACCCAGAAGCCTCCCTTAAATTCAAGTACCCGCTACATACATATAGCAAAATAAAATAAAAAACTGAAAAGTACTCCCAAAGCAATAGAGAGAATATACAGGTCTATCTCAGTCACTCACAAGGGTGGGTAATAAGGCAATATCGGTATACATGAATATCTGAAAAAATGTCATGTAAAAACTACACTAAATCGATTGTATAAAGAACACCCAACAGAATCATGGGTGGCAGAATTAACATCTTCAGCATCTATACAGCTATTACTTTTCAGTAAACATTTGACCGATACATGGTAGCAACGAAGCTAGTACATAAAGACCCGGATGTTAACCATTAACCAACTAACATATATAGAAAACAGAAGAAATGTTATACTGTAGAGCAAAGTTGGGAGGGGAGGAGAGAAAGAAAAAAAGGGGGAGGGAAGAGAAATAAAAATGGGGGGGGGGGGTAGAAGAAGGGGAAAAGTAATGCAAAATGTACATTAAAGGAAAAATTAAATAAAACAAAATAAAGGACGTAAGCAGCACAGCATAATGAAACCAGGGCATCCGGTAGAGAGAGAGGAAGGCATTAGAGCAACAAAATCATAGATAAGAGGTAAACTTTTGGGAGTGTGGAAAGTGATTCCAAACCAACCACATGAGAGTGTAATGCCGCGTACACACGGTCGGAATTTCAAAGGAAAAAAGTCAGACGGAATTTTTTCATCGAATATTCCGACCGTGTGTATGCCCCATCGAACTTTTTCCGTCAGAAATTCCGACGGAGTTAGAAATTTTTTCCGTCGGAAAAAAAGAGAACATGTTCCCTTTCTATCGGAAATTCTGTTCGTCTGTATAGAACTCCGACGGAGAAAAAAACATGCTTGCTCAGAATCAAGTCGACGCCTGCTCGGAAGCATTGAACTTAATTTTTCTCGGCTCGTCGTAGTGTTGTAAGTCACCGCGTTCTTGACGGTCGGAATTTGGTGTGACAGTGTGTACGCAAGACAGCTTGAACGGAATTCTGTCGGAAAAATACGTCGGAGTTTATCCCGACGGAAAATCCGACCATGTGTACAAGGCATAACTGTCAGTTTCACCTAGATACACTTTAACCACTTGCCGACTGCCGCACACCGATGTACGTCGACAGAATGGCACGGACAGGCAGATTGGCATACAGGTACGTCCCTTTAAATCTGCTGCCCTGCGGGCGCGCACCCTTTGCACACCTCGCGAGTGCGGCCAAGGGTCCCGGGAACTCAATGTTTCTGGGAGTCCCGTGATTGCGGTCGACAAGAGCAGAACAGGGGAATGCCTTTGTAAACAAGGCATTCCCCTATCCTGCCTAGTGACACTGTCACTGATGACCGTTCCCCGTGATCGGGAACAGTCATCAGTGACGTGTCACGTGTAGCCACGCCCCCTCACAGTAAGAATCACTCACTAGGGCACACTTAACCCATGTAGCGCCACCTAGTGGTTAACCCCTTCACTGCCAGTGTAATTTTTACAGTATCAGTGCATTTTTATAGCACTGATCGCTGTAAAAATGACAATGGTCCCAAAATGGTGTCAAAAGTGTCCGATGTGTCCGTCATAATGTCGCAGTCACAATAAAAATCGCGATCGCCGCCATAACTAGTAAAAAAAAAAAATATTAATAAAAATGACATAAAACAGTCCCCTATTTTGTAGAAGTTATAACTTTTTCGCAAACCAATCAATAAGCGCTTATTGCGATTTTTTTAACCAAAAATATGTAAAGAATACGTATCGGCCTAAACTGTGGGAAAAAAAAAAATTATATATATTTTTGGGGGATATTTATTATAGCAAAAAGTTAAAAATATTGCATTTTTTTCAAAATTGTCGCTCTATTTTTGTTTATAGCGCAAAAAATAAAAACCGCAGAGGTGATCAAATACCACCAAAAGAAAGCTCTATTTGTGGGAAAAAAAGGACGTCAATTTTGTTTGGGAGCCACATCGCATGACCGCGCAATTGTCAGTTAAAGCGACGCAGTGCCGTATCGCAAAAAGTGGCCTGGTCCTTGACCACCAAAATGGTCCGGGGCTGAAGCGGTTTAAATGATAATTACCAGGAAAAAATCCCTTGGTGTTTGATCATCTTTTATCTATGCCATCTAATATGGCAATCAAAATTTTTTCAGAGATATTGGGTGGAAAGGTCGTGTTGTAGGAAGGGGAGGACAAGAGTTAATAAATACTAAGAATCACATCAGACAGGGCCTTTTGCATGCTGTGATTTTGTTAATTGAAAAATGTGGTGTGATTACCACACACTGAGCAGGAAAATGCTATATCGGCTTGATGTAGAGGTCTGTAAATAAGTGCATATGTGCCACAATGAACTGTTTCTCCATGGAAACTAACCTAAAATGATGTAAAGTTTACCAGCTCTGCATGGGGTACATATGTCAACCACTGCACACATTATATTGTCACCCCAACAATCACCCCTCATGCTGAGAACAGAATGAATTCTGAAGGTACAAACAGAGCAAATCATGATGCACATATCATGAAGACTGGGACCATGAAGAAGATATTATTTGTCCAAAAATGAATTTATTACAAAAATGAAATTACAGCACCGTGAGAACAATATAATTACATTATGAGGACAAAAGATGTTGATGAACCAATAATCCATAATAAGGTTTACACCATATCCATAGAGATAGAAAACTTTAGTGTTTGGCATAAAAATATATATTATTACAGTTATTGATTATGTACTGTCATTTTAAAGGGCTAAAACTCCCCAAACTGTTTTTTGCTCGATGTTGGAGCGTTACAACTATGAAAAATATATTGGAAGGATATCTACACTTTTGAGTCAGCACACCTATGGCCGTTATAAGACACTTACACTCTACCTCTTTATTTCTTAAAATATATGGGGGTTAAAACAGAACAGCTTGAAGCATCCAAAGGTAAATAGGAACAGTCAAACCTCCCAGGTGGATAGGAACAGGTAGAGTTACAAGTTATTGCAGAAAGACCTCATTGTTGATTTATTTAAGACATACAAGAAGCCAGGGGCAGGTTCAGTCTACCAGGCAATAGTGAGATACAGGGCACTCTAGGTAAAGACCATCCAGGTAACTAATGCCGCGTACACACGATCGGAATTTCCATCGGAAAAACCTTGGATGGTTTTTCCGACGGAATTCCGCTCAAGCTTGGCTTGCATACTTACACACGGTCACACAAAAGTTCTCTGAACTTTTGACCATCAAGAACGCGGTGACGTACAACACTATGACAAGGCGAGAAAATGAAGTTCAATGCTTCCGAGCATGTGTCAAATTGTTTCCGAGCATGCGTAAGAATTTTGCGCGTCGGAATTGCATACAGACGAACAGAATTTCCAATAGGAACTTTTTCCGTTGGAAAAATAGAGAACCTGCTCTCAATCTTTTCTTGGCGGAAATTCCAACAGCAAAAGTCCGATGGAGCATACACACGGACGGAATTTCTGACAAAAAGCTCACATTGGACTTTTGCTGACGGAATTTCCAATTGTGTGTACGCGGCATTAGAGTTCAAAGTGTATGACTCGATGAAGACAAGTAGGGTAGCGGGACTGGTATTAGTCAACGTAGGCTTTTGCGTGCACACATGCGCACACGCATTCCTGTGCAGAATAGAAAACGGCACCTATGCGTGCCTGTGCGCCGGCGCGCGCGCGCACCCGTTAGCGCTACTTGGCGCCAATGTGCCTTTAAAAGGACAGCAGTTGCAAAGGTACATTGCTGTTTGATCTGCAGCTCTGTACCAGTAACCCGTGTATCTGCCTGCTGATTACTTGTACCTGACCCGGCTCTGTCTGACTACCCGCTATCTCCAGTCCTGACCTCCGGCTGGCCTTTGACCCTGCTAACCTCCTGTTGTTACCTGCTGCCAAACCTTGCCTGTTATCTGACCATGCTTCAGACTGCTGTATTAACTACCTGATAACCTGCTCCGACCCGGCTTGTCTGACTCTGCTACTGCCTGCTGCTTTTTCTCTGTGTTGCTCCTGTATCTGACCTGGCTTGTCTCACCCTGCTCCAGCTAGCTACTGATCCTGCATCCGCCAGCTCTTCAGGTAGCTGACCTGCAACCGCTCTGCTGCCTGCAGTCCCAGCCACCTCTGAAGGACCACCTTCCTGCTACTGTGTCAGCTGCTGCAACTGTTCCAGGCACTCCTACCTCACTGCGCTCTCAAGCTCACTGTCCCCACTCCAGTGGCTCCTGAGCCAGGGCTGTAAGAGAGGTCTCCTCCTACAAAAGTCAGGCTCTACTACTAGGTACGTTCAGTACATAACAGTATCAAACAGCCATGATTGAGCCTGCAGGAGAAGTTCCTCCCATGGGGGAGATTTGCAAACACCTGGCGGCCCTCACACAAGCAGTGAAAGTTCTACAAGAAGGCTATGTCAGCCTGGAAGGTTAAGTCCAGAACCACTCTGTCTCCAGTAATGCGGCCCCTGCACCCTCTGCCAGGCCCTCACAGACTGCTTTTACTCCCTCAGTTGTAATGCTTCCACCCGAACCGAGAGTTCCTGTTCCGGAGAGGTTTTCAGGAGACCGAACAAAGTTCTGGGCCTTCTGCAATGCCTGTCAGCTGTATTTTGCTCTGCAATCCCAGACTTTTTCCTTAGAGGCACAAGAAGCCTTTAACACACTTAAAAACTTTTTTACATCAGCTCCAATTCTCAGCAATCCTGATCCGACACTGCCTTACATACTTGAAGTGGATTCATCCGAAGTAGCAGTTGGGGCAGTCATCTCCCAGCGTCAAGGTAGTAAGGACTTATTGCACCCTGTGGGGTTTTTCTCCTGGAAACTCTCCCCTGAGGAGAGAAATTATGATGTTGGTGATCGAGAGTTACTTGCCATCAAGGTTGCTTTGGAGGAATGGAGGTACTTGTTGGAGGGCACTGCCCATCCAGTATTAATTTATACCGATCACAAGCACTTGGAGTATTTAAGGTCCGCTAAGCAGTTGAAACCTCGGCAAGCCCGTTGGGCCCTATTCTTCTCACGCTTCTGTTTTCACATCACCTACCGGCCGGGCTCAAAAAACATCAAACCAGATGCACTGTCACGTATGCACGACAACCCCAAGGATCTATCTGTTCCCGACACCATCTTACCCGCAGGTAATTTTCTACTCCTACAGACAGATCTGCTCTCTCAAATTAGGGAAGCATCCCACGGACTCTTCTAAACCCCCTGGTACCACCTTGACATCCAGAGACGGGTTATTCTGGAGGGGGAGCCAAATTTTTGTTCCAGAAGCACTAGGGTTGAAGTACTAAAACTTCTCCACGATCACCCGCTGGCAGGGCACTTTGGAGTCCGCAAGACTCTTGAACTGGTACGATGCACATTCTGGTGGCCAGGTCTGGGGGAGTTCTACAAATCATATATCAGTGCATGCCCTGTCTGCATTCAAAACAAAACAACAAGGAATCAAGCCTGGGGACTGCTGAAACCCCTACCTGTACCTGATAGACCATGGAAAATGATTGCTATGGATTTTGTAGTGGAGCTTCCATGTTCCTAGGGGTGTATAGCAATCTTTGTGATCGTAGACCGCCTGTCTAAAATGGCCCATTTTCTGACACTAAAAGGTACCCCATCTGCTGCTGAGACTGCCCGTGTATTCATCAAAGAAATTGTCAGATTACATGGAATACCTTCAAACATTGTGTCGGATAGAGGAGTCCAGTTCACTTCACGTTTTTAGAGAGCTCTGTGTGAGATTTTGAAAATTTAACTTAATCTGTCCTCAGCTTATCATCCTCAAACCAACGGGCAAACTGAAAGGACAAATCAGACTCTTGAACAGTATATCAGATGTTTCACGTCCTTTGTACAAGATGATTGGGTGTCCCTGCTGCCTTTAGCGGAGTTCGCTTATAATAATGCCAACCATTCGGCCACTGGGCAATCTCCTTTCTTTGCTAATTATGGCTTCCATTTAACATTTTTACCTGACTTTCTTCCAGAATCTCCAGTTCCGGCAGTACAGAGCACGGTGGATTTCCTCAGCCGCAACAACCGAGTGTTGCAGGAGGCAGTGACCAAGGCCCAAGCAGACAGTAAGAGAGCCTTTGACAGGAAGAGAAGAGGGGAGTTGAACCTACAACCAGGTGATCAGGTATGGCTTTCTACAAATAATCTCAGGTTAGCCTGCCCATCCAAGAAGTTGGCACCCAAGTTCATGGGACCTTTTCCAGTAAGCAGAAGAATCAATGAGGTATCTTAAGAATTATCCTTACCTGACTCTCTAAAAATCCCCCAGTATTTCATTTATCACTATTGAAGCCTGCAGTTCCTGACCCTTTTCCTGACAAGGGAGCCAGACCACCAGAACCAGTATTGGTTGACGGTTGTGAGGATTATGTGGTAGAGGCCATATTTGGTTGTAGAAAACGGCAAGGGCAAACTCAATTCCTAATCAAATGGAAGGGGTACGGCCCGGAGGACAACTCCTGGGAGCCTGAAGACAACATCCATGCCAAGAGGTTAATTTGTTCCTTTTTTCTCACCCATCCTGAGAAAAAAGCCTGGTTAGGCAACCCGGAGGCTGCCCCTTGGGGGGGGGGTAATGTCAGGGACCTACTGGTAGTGAACATAGGCTTTTGCGTGCACGCATGCGCACACATATTCCTGTGCAGAATAGACAACGGCACCGGACAAAGGTACATTGCTGTTTGATCTGCAGCTCTGTACCAGTAACCCGTGTATCTGCCTGCTGATTACCTGTACCTGACCCGGCTCTGTCTGACTACCTGCTATCTCCAGTCCTGACCTTCGGCTTGCCTTTGACCCTGCTAACCTCCTGTTGTTACCTGCTGCCAAACCTTGCCTGTTATCTGACCACGCTTCAGCCTGCTGTATTAACTACCTGATAACCTGCTCCGACCTGGCTTGTCTGACTCTGCTACTGCCTGCTGCTTTTGTTCTGTGTTGCTCCTGTATCTAACCCGGCTTGTCTCACCCTGCTCCAGCTAGCTACTGATCCTGCATCCGCCAGCTCTTCAGGCCACTGACCTGCAACTGCTCTGCTGCCTGCAGTCCCAGTCATCTCTGAAGGATCACCTTCTTGCTACTGTGCCAGCTGCTGCAACTGTCCCGGGCACTCCTACCTCACTGCGCTCTCAAGCTCACTGTCCCCACTCCAGTGGCTCCTGAGCCAGGGCTGTAAGAGAGGTCTCCTCCTACAAAAGTCAGGTTCTACTACCAGGTACGTTCAGTACATAACACCGCCCCTTCTGGACCTCACATCCAGTAACTGTGTTCCACGGGGGATCCGGCAGTGTAGCGGATCCTTTAGGGTACCTGACACGCAACATCACACCCAGCCAGAAGACACGTCAATATGACAATCCAGGGAGCCCCTCCCACTGGATGCTTCACATTATATGATAAGCCTGCACACCTATTCCCTCATTCAAGTGTTTTTAACGTCTTGGGCCATTAAAGTCTTGTTTTTTATTGCACTTAGAAGCGCCTTCTTTCTGCTTAATCAGTCTACGAGGCAACATCTATAACTCAAATATAATTTTTTGGTAAATTGGCCTTCTAAACTTCCATTAGGAATCCACAGGGACATGTGAATCAAGACCATTAAAAGCTGTCACATTCCAGTCTGATTCAGGTGGAAATACAGCACTGGGAGTTAGGTAGTTTTTGGGATGAGGTAGAATAAAGGGCTTTGTGTGAAAAGCACTTCAGGCTGCTGTCCTCAGATTATAGCCAGCTCTGTGAGTACAAGAAGGGAGAATGAAGGGAAGCGGCACTAAGTGCAGTATCAAAGAGGGATTTTAATATAAAAGAATAAAAGCACTCACAGGATAAAAACAGGGTAGATCACCTTTCACATCTTTGAGGCTGTCAGCTGAAGATCCTGTGTCCTGCAGGTGCCTCAGGAATCTGGTCCACAGAAGGAGCAGTGAACAGTGATCCCAGCCATCTTTCTACTTCTGGTGAAGTAATTTCCGTGCGTTCCACGCTGGTTCCGTTTGACTTCCTGGTGGCCACAGGATGTGCTACAGAACTCTCTCTACCCCAGCAGCCCATGGATGCAGTTTGGAAGATGCCAGGAGAGACCAGAGTGACACTATACATCAGATGAGCACCTTTGAACTTCAATCCTAGGATCCACTCCTCCACATTCATTCACTGTGGACCAGATTTCGGCGGCACCTGTAGGACACATGATCTTCAAAGATGTGAAAGGCGATCTACCCTGTTTTTATCCTGTGATTGCTTTTATAATAAAATCCCTCTGTGATACTGCACTTATTGCCGCTTAGCTTCCTTCTCCCTTCTTGCATTCCAGTCTGAGTAGGCTCTAAGAAATTCTACTGATTTGAATGATCTTTAATCATAACTTAAAGCCCCACTTTGGATAGCATAAAAAAATCCCCCTTGCAGTAGGGCCTGCCCTCATTACAAGGGTTTAATGCTTGTTAAATCTAGGAGTGGAAGAATAAGCTGTAATACTTACCTTATTCCTCACTTCGGTAGACTTCCACCAGGCTGTGTGGCCGGTTACCAGAAGCTTCTTCTTTTCGGTGATTCGGCTGGCAGTCACACTCTGATTGTCCAAATTCCTCCATTGTACATGAGGACAGCAACCTGGAGCATCAGAGAGGAGCTCCCCTCTGGGTGCTTGGGACACTGCAAGAGTATATATTTGTTTAAATCCTGGACTGCAGGATTACCCACAGTAAATCATGAGGAAGGCAAAAAAAACTATAAAGCATGATCCAATTTTCTCCAGCAGGGAAAAAGTTAATTCCTTCCAGATTCCCCAAAAGGCAAATGGATATTCTGTGGATCAACAATCTCTAGTGTTTGGAATGATACCTGCATCCTTATTTATACATCTAATATGTCAGAAAATAGGAAATTAAACAGTTTCATATCCAGTTATATATTCAAAACATAGAGAAAATCCTTTCTACACTTTTACTTAAAAATAAAACGAACTCGATACCATGAAAGTCCCATTTCCAAATTTTGGAACATATTAGATGTATATTTCTATATTTCTGTGTGTCACCCCACTGAGGAGATTTCCCCTCACTTCCTGTCCTTGTGAAACCTCTATAAGAAATGGGGGGGGGGGAGCAGCTGACACCAGGAGATATAGTTACAGACATCAATAAAAGCACTCTTGGATGTTCCAACTCTTTCCCACACTAATAAAAATGTAGACAATAAAAACCTGAGTGGTTCTAACCCTTCCTCGCTCCTGTAACCAAAACAAAATGAAAAGCTTTGGATGGATTCAGATTCATATTCAGAATACTTTATTAATCCCAAAGGGAAATTATTAGGATACAATTACATTCAACAAAGACAACACAATAACGAATGGAAACGAGACACAATAACAATAAAATTACCAAAATTAGCAAATAATACCAAATAAAACAAAATGAATACTACTACGCTGTTATAAACCATACCATCCTATTAAAACTACACAGAATAAATAACACCAATTGAAATAAACTTGGGCTTTAAGGTACTGGATGGGAACACGTAAAAAATACAAAGTACTGTATTTTTCGGACCATAAGACGCACTTTTTCCCCCCAAATATATGGGGGAAAAAGTCTCTGCGTCTTATGGTCCGAATAGTGAATGGAAAGCCTCCCCCCCCCCTCGTCTCCGCCATTTAACATACCGGGCCAGCGGTGGTCACAGAACACGTCCACAGATGGCAGGCAACCCGCGCCATCAGCGGGCTCACGGGGAGTCAGACTGGTCCGCGGCGGCATCTTTTTCACAGCAGCATGTATCACACAGCAAGGTGAAGGGAACGGCCTATGAAGAAGAAGCCCCAGGAAGCTTTGCAGCAGGTCCAGTGCACAGAGGCATGCCCACACGACGTCATTACGTGTTGCTCCGCACACTCGGCCTATTCTCCTGTTGCCGAGTCAGCTGACCCATATAGTGAGCCCTCATTGGCCGCTACCTCACAAGTTTCTTTATAGCAATTGCAAGCAGTGCCCGCCCTGCGTTCTGAAGTACATACAGTACACTTATACTATAAATGAAAAAAAGCTAATTATTACTTATAAGTGAATACTGGATATTATGGTAACACTGACCAGGTGCCAGTACACCATTTGGGTCAGAATATTTTTTTTCTCATTTTCCTCCTGTAAAACCTAGGTGCGTCTTATGGTCAGGTGCGTCTTATGGTCCGAAAAATACGGTAGGTGTTATCACAATTTGGCTGTAAAAATGGAAATACCCTTTAAGCGCTCATTCTATACTCAGTCTACTGTATATACTGTATACCGCAATGTCTACATTTATATTCCAGGCATTAGCACGGTTGAAGTAAAGGGCTTTTGGTGTAAGTTTACCCTATTATTTCCTACAAGCTGAAACTGTAGTCAGCACACATTTAGGATTTGATATTTTCTGTTAGAATAAAATACAAAACAGCAATATTTTAATGCCAGCATGGCTTCTCCTGGGATTTAGAAGAATAGTTCATGTCCACAAATTTTTATTACTCTGTTTCATGATATGTGCAGAAAAAATATATTACGGTACTTTATTTTCTTTATAGCCCTTAAATAACTGTCTAGTCTTTCAACATGCTCTCTATATGTCATTCCATGGACATGCATCTTTCTGTATGTTCTCGGCAACATAGATTATGCTGTTTTTGTGTTATATTTGTTTTCTATTTAAGCGATTCTGTATTTTTCATGTTAAATTTACTTAATCTGTATCAATTTGCATAATTTTTCAGGAACATGCTCGATTGCCTTGGTGCCTAGCCTGCAAGCTGCAAGCTGCCCATCCCCCACATTACTTACAGCTTGAACCACACGCCCCTGCATACAGTAACATTGTACGCATGAGTGGAACATAAGTAGTTCTGTCTCATTTCCAAATCCCTTAAAGCGTTATTAAAAGGCATTTTTTTTTTTTTAATAACAAACATGTCATACCTACCTGCTCTGTGTAGTGGTTTTTCACAGAGCAGCCCCAATCCTCCTCTTCTTTGGTCCCCCGCTGGTGCTCCTAGCCCTTCCCTCCTGCCAAGTTCACCCAGAGCGAACAGCTTGCTCTGGGGGCACCCAAACAGGCTTGCTCCCAAGCCGCTGCATTGCATGTCCATTAACACACAGAGCTGTGCCTCGGCCCCACCCCCTCTCTCTCCTCATTGGCTGACTGCCGGTGATTGATCTCAGTCTATGAGGACTGAGATGTTAGAACCGAGTTCCCTTGCTGGTGGCATTGTGGTACTCTGGGCTGAAAGCTGCAGTTTTAGTGTCCAACAGTGGGTGTCTCCCAGCAGCCAGCAGGTTCCAGCGATCAGCTCCACCTGGCCACACCTGCAGGGTACTTAACCACTTCCCATGCAGCGACATACCTTTACATCGCTGGACTTTTAGTGGTTATACTAGGATTATGCCTGCAGCTGCAAGCATCACCCCAGTATTGTTTTTTAGACCCGGCGGTCGGGTCTCTTGTAATAGCAATCAGAGCGACTCACCAGCTGCTAGATTGCTATTAAAAGCAGGAGGAGGGGATGTCCCCCCTTCCCGTCGCCTTTCACGGCTCTCTCGGGCTCTCCCGCCCCATCAGAAGACCCAAGCGACCAGCCGGTGCATTTTCCAGCTGGCCAGACAGCAAAGCAAAGCCGGGATTGGCTGTTCATTCTAGTAAACTGGAATGACATGACATCACTTTCGGTTTACTCAGAAACCATTGGCGCACCGATATTGGTGTTTTGAATGCTTTTAAGTGCAGCGGAGGGATTTGGGGTCTTATAGACACATGCCTATTGCTGTCACAAAGATGTTTACATTCCTTGTGACAGCAATAAAAGTGATCCAAAAAAAAAAAAAAAATGAATAAAGCAACCGTGTAAAAATAAAAAATATAAAATAAATGAATAATTAAAAAAGAAAAATTAAAGTGTCCTTGCCCTCCTGTGCTTGCGCGCAAAGATGAACACGCACTTTGGTTCCATACGCATGAAAACGGCAATCATTCCACACATGTGAGGTATCGCCACGAATGTCAGATCATGGGCAGTACTTCTAGCACCAGACCTCCTCTGTACATCTAAAGTGGTAACCTGTAAAGGCTTTTTAAGCATTGCCTATGGATAGTAAAATATTTGTCGCTGTTACACAGGCATGCACACTTCTAAAGTGTGACATATTTGGTATCCATTTACTTGGCATAACTTAATTTTTTATATTTTACAAAAAAAAAATGGGTTAAGTATTGTGTTTTTTTGCATTAAAATAAAAAAAAGTGTATTTGTTCCCAAAAAAATTGCGTTTGAAAAACCGCTGCACAAATACCGTGTGACATAAAAAAAAAACTGCAAAACTCACCAATTTATTCTCTAGTTCCTCTGCTTTAAAAAAAAATATATAATGTTTGTGGTTTCTAATATTTTCTAGCAAAAAATACTAATTGTTACATGTGAACAAAAAGTGCCAGAAAAGGCCCGGACTGAAATGATTGACTCAGGGGGCTGAATACAAATGCAAGTCACACTTTTCACATATTTATTTGTAAAAAGAATTGAAAACTATTTATCATTTTCTTTCTACTTCACAATTATGTGCCACTTAGTGTTGGTCTATCACATAAAATCCCAATAAAATGTGGAAAATTTCAAGGGGTATGAATACTTTTTCAAGGCACAGTAGTTTATTAGGTTAGGCCTTTTGTTATTTAGTTTTGCTTTTCATGCTTTCTCATATGTATTGTTTGCTGGTGTGTGATTATCTTTCAATCACTGTAAATACATCTCACTTTGAAGATATACTGTATATATGGTCTGGTCCCAGTTTCCTTGTGTAGCTACAATTATCCCAGCTGCTGACTTCTGACAGGAGAGTCTCTGGAGAGCCATGCACATCGCTGGATCGTGGTATGGCTGAGATATATTTATATTTATATTAGGGGGGGGGGGGGGAGGGCGCTTCTGCACACAGAAGGTTTTTTACCTCCATGCATAGAATGCATAATGCATGAAGGTAAAAAAAACATGAGCCTTTAGAAACCACTTTAAATGCTACCATAGTGTAAGAAACCGCAATAAAGATAAGACTAAAGGCTCGTACACACGATGTGATTGTTGGCAGGGGATTGTCTGTTGAGAGACTGTTGTCCTAAAATCTGACTGTTACTACGCTCCTTTTGACAATTGTTGTCCAACTTTCGGCCAGCAAATGTTAGATGACAGGTTGGTAAATTTTCGGCGGACAACGGTCGGTTGTCAGATTTTCGTATGGTCAGTACACAAATCCGTCACACAAAACTTGAAAGTACAAACAAGCATGCTCGGAATCAATGCTCACCAAACACGAAATTAGCAGAAGGGGCCCAAAGGGTGGCGCTCAAGAGCTGAAATTCCTCATAGTACGTCACTACGTTTGTATTTGTTGTACCGTTGGTATGCAAGACAAGATCCAGGCACACGCCCTTGAGACAAAAATTAGACGCTCGGTTGGCCAACAATCGGATCGTGTGTACGAGGCTTTAGAAGTATAGATTTTATGTTATTTGTCTCTATGTGACTTGTAAAGAATGTGGGAGATGCCACAGGATGAGGGGTGTTATAAGGATCAAAAGCTGGCCACAGACGGGACTGACCGAATTTCAATCTATGGCTGTTCTCGTTCTAGAGAAGTCTAATGATCTAATGGTCATTCTTTTGAACCAGTTTGTTGAAAATGTTTTTATTGATCAGTGCTGCAGCCAATCAGTGGAGGAGTCCTCAGGCCTCGTACACACGGCCGAGATTCTTGTCGAAAAAAACATGTTGTTTTTTTCGACGAGATTCTTGGACAAGAAACTTGTCCCGGCCGAGTGTACAGACGCTCGATTCAAAGAACCCGCGGTTCTTTGAATCGAGTGTACAGACGCTCGATTCAAAGAACCCGCGGTTCTTTGAATGGAGCGTACGCGGTGACGTCATCGACTACGACGAGCATGCGCTCGTCACATTCGATGCCGTCGCCGCCATCTTGGTATACCCTACGTATGCCTAGGAAGCTACCGCGCATGCGTCAAATTCATTTCGAACATGCGAGGGCTTCCGGGAGGACAGGTAAGTGTACACACACTCACTTTTCTCGTCGAGAAACATGCCGACGAGAATCTCGACGAGAAAATAGAGAGCAGGATCTCTATTTTCTCGTCGAGATTCTTGTCGCTTTTCTTGACGAGAAACCATACACACGAACGAATTTCTCGGCAAAAAATCTCTGCCAGCAAGTTTCTTGCTGGTTTTTGCCGAGAAACTCGTTCGTGTGTACGAGGCTTCACTATCAGAATATGATAATACAGCAGAGAGTATTCCTCTATCCACCTTGCTTGTGTGGATGGTGGAAACCATTTAGATGCTTTTGACCGGCCAGCTGGCTGATCAAAAAAGACTGATCCATGTATTGCCAGCATTGTATGGGACATGGACTTATTAAGGAGCTGTAATGGCAATAATTTCTTACAGTCGCATATAACGTCTGCTGTTTCTGACCAACTCCAGTAGCATATCTACATATAGTTGCTGTAGAGCATGTCTATAGTTTCTGACTGTCTCCTGTGACGTGCATAATTCTTGACCTTCTCCTGTAATATGTCTGCAGTCTGTGACTGTCTCTTGTAGCATGTCCACAGTCCATTAAAGTGGTTGTAAACCCACTTATGCAACTTGCACCTACAGGTAAGCCTAGATTAAGGCTTACCTGTAGGTGCAACAAATATCTCCTAAACCTACACGGTTTAGGAGATATTTGCTAAAAATAACATGCATCTGTGTCTACGGCGCATGCGCGCCATAGACAACGGCACATCCATAGGGTTAATCCCATTCACAAATCCGGCTTAGCCGGATTTGACGGCTCCTGCGCGCATGCGCGGTGTCACGTCTTCGCCGCTCCGGCCAATCACAGCGCCGGCGCGGCGCTGTGATTGGCTGGAGCGGCGATAGCCGGATTAACCTTCCGGCTATCGCCGCAGTGATGGCTGCAGCTGGAGAGGGAGAAGAGGGCGGCTTCGGGGGCCCCGATCTAAGGTAAGTGATGCATAATGAGCTAGTATGCTAGTCATACTAGCTCACTATGCCTTTGTCTTGCAGGTTGATTTTAATATATATATTTTTTTTTACAGGGTTTACAACCACTTTAAAAGTATGTTAGCTGTCTCTTATTGTTCATCTGCGTTCTCAATACTTCTCTTATTGTATGTCTGCAGTCTCAAGCAGTTGTCTGTAAACGTCGGTATTCTTTAAAATATTACAGATTTTAAATATAATGTGCAGCCCTTTGGTGTTGTCAGGGGATGCTGTTAGACACTCTATCTATATCCACCAAGCTGACAACCACTGCTTCACTGTATCTTTTTTTCTCTCACTACGTGCTCTAGATATGATTAACACCTAATCTGTGTGTACTCTCCCAAATGCATAAAGGCTCACTTTAATTAAAAATGAAAATTAAGCCTTGAAATACACACAGGGAACACAGCCTATCTAGCAATGCTTATAAATTGTTATGCGGATATAGCTGTATTGCACCTGGCCAACCTAACATTCACCAAAGTGTATAACTGGCTTGTCTTCAAGTCAGTTTCTTTCTGCCTAGGATGATGCTGTAAGTTGGTAATGTTAGTTAATACACCTTAGTGGGTGTGAAAGTCTCACTTTAAAACTACCATGTAGACAGATGTTCTAGGAAAACGGGTTTTCGTGTCATCAGAATATCCAGCAAAGGTATTCCTAATCTCACTCACTGTAGGCTTCTTGCTGAGTAAGAGACCCCAAACCACATGTGGAATCTTTCTGGAATCTAGCTGCAATAGCTCACCTAAAGTGGTTCGGGAGACAGTTTTTTTTACCTTAAAGTTGACGTAGACCCTCACATATACCCAGTAAAGTGAACAGCCTCAGATCATACACAGTGAATAAACAAATCTCCCTACATAAGTTTTACATGTATATCTGTAGTCTTCAGCTTTCTAGACTCTTTAGAAAGTGCACATCGTGTTAGAAATTTTTCTTCTTGTTTCAGCAGGGAGTCTAGGCATTCACTGTGTGAGAGCTGATTGGAGGAAAGGCACACACCTCCACATAGGCAGAGGAATGAAGAAACTTGCAGAGCTACAGTCTGAATAGACAAGCTCTCTGATTATCTGTCTCTAAGCACCCTCCCCGACACAAATGTCAGAAGTCATTATGTTGATAACAGAGGAACGAAGCAGCAGACACGGGACTTAGTGCTTTGGAGAGAGATAAGTAAACATTACCCCCATCAAATCATTCTCTGCAGCTTTTACCTTTTGTACCACCACCCCTCCCTTTAGAATGTAAGTTCTACGAGCAGGGCCCTCCTGTTCCTTTTGTATTGAACTGTACTGTAATTGTGTTGTCCCCCCTATACATTGTAAAGCGCTGCGTAAACTGTTGATGCTATATCAATCGGGTATAATAATAATAATATTAATGTGCCCAGGTCAGATTTCATGAATTGGGCTTACATCCACTTTAATGCATTCTCTGCATTACGGTAAAAAAAACTTCTGATTGCAACTCCTCCCCCCCACTAATACTTACCTGAGGCTGATCTCGATCCAGCGATGGGCACGAGAGCAGAGGCTCCTCGGCTCTCTCCCTTCTCATTATCTCAGACACAGCAGTGGGAGCCATTGGCTACTGCTACTGTCTGTCACAACCGGGGAGGAGGGAGCCAAGGCAGGCCTCGGGAGCAAGCACACACAAGTGCCCCCATAGTAAGCAGCCCGCAATGGGGGCACTCAACAGAAGGGAGGAATCAGGAGCATTGGCGGGGGACCTGAGGAAAGCAGGATTGGGGCTGCTCTGTGCAAAACCTTTGCACAGAGCAGGTAAGTATAACATGTTTGTTAGTTTCATTTAAAAAAAAAATGGTGCATTTATAATCACTTAAACTTTAGATTAAAGCTGAATTCTGTGCAGATTTAAAAAGCCATGGTTTTAATCTAGTTATAGATTCATTAAAAAAGATTTCCCTGTATTTTGCAAACATAATAAACCTAACTTGCTGTATCTTTATATTAACCCCTGCACAGCAGCACTCAGGCTAAAAGGAAAGAGCGATGGGCAACATTGCAAGCCATATCATTCCACATATAGCTGGCACTACAAGAACCCTTACCTAAAAAAAAGTTTTCGAACAAGACATAAAAACAGAAAGAAAATACATATACCAAGCTCCTCTTCACAACAAACTACAGCTGATATAAAATAATAAATTAACTTGTGTACAGGGCTACCCAGAATTGGGGAACCTACCCCCTATTAGACGTCATGATTAATGTGTAAACCAAGTAATTCCTAATAATCAACAATATCCAAATAATACATAAATGCATCACCACAATCTTCATAGAAAAGTCTGTGATATTAAATCTTCATGATTGTGGAATAAAGTTATCCATCGTGCAAAAGTATTATATATTTCTTTGATATATAGCATATCAAAGTATATATGGTATTTACTTGTATTTCTTTGATACAAAATAATAATCATACAACGGGAAAAAATAACGACAGTCCACTGAGGGGTTAATAAAAACTTTCTATAAAGGTTTTCGACGGAGAACAGTGTTATCTTCTGCTACACAGCCAAATCAGATTGTGCTCTAATCAGGCTTTTGACGCCGAACATAGATGATGAAACGCGTCAAGCTGATTTTCCCACACGTGACTACAGGCCCAGAGAGTGGAACATATGCTAAGTTGTAAGCAGCGACCACTACTCACACACGAGCAGGGCTGATGTTTTGTCTTTTGTGACGTCCAGTTCTGTCATACTGACAGTTTTAGTAACATTTTTTTATGGATTTTTTTATTATGTATGATGCTGTTTTGCAATAAATCATCTGAGGATTTTACTCTATGAAGGGTTCCTTTTTCCATATACTGCACATTGCACAATTTGTCCCTGGAGCCCCGGAGTCATCATCGGAGGTAATCCACCATATGGGAAGCAATCAGAGGATATTGACCTACAAGCACAGTAGACTCCTCTTGCTCTATGGTAAGGGAGTCAAACATATCTGGTGAGTGCAGATCTTTCACAGCCCCCATAAGGTGGGTGCATTGACACTGATGGGACATGGAACACTACAGCACTTTTTCACAAGGAAAATACTTTGTTTTGCACAGCCATCACCATATGCACTTTATATGTCACTGTAAAGATTTTACATATTTCCATTGAATTATTTGATGAATTTATTCACATTGGATTTTGGTTCACACAGTTATCTATGTATGCACTACTTTATATATAATTTCACTGTTGTATTATTCATTTGTTATATCCAAGCTAATAAGGTATAGTCACAGACACAGAGTACCACATCGGGATCTAGTATATTTTATAGGTGGAGCAGGCACTGTCTATTATTTATCTATTCCAATCAAGATATTGTCAAATACTGAAATTGTTAGCAGGATTATTACTTACACGTAAAGAGTTTGGAAAATTCTTTTTTTTTCTTTAAAAAAATATATAAACATGTCTATACTTACCTGCTCTGTGCAATGCTTTTGCACAGAGGAGCCCCTATCCTCTTCTTCTGGGGTGCCCCGCCAGTGCTCCAGGCCCCTCCTCTTCATCGGGTGCCAGAGGGACTCGGGCCTTACTTCTCGCTCCCCACTCCCATGTCACTGGATTTGATTGACAGCAGCGGGAGCCAGAAAGGACAAAATTATGTAGGTACATCAATAAAACAAACACAGTGCTTAATAGGTCACTGATTACACTTTTGTGGTATTCATAATGGCCCAAGGGGTTTCCCAACTACATCTCTACATCCTTTGGCCATTATGAATACCACAAAGTGTATTCAGTGACCTATTAAGCACATGTTTGTTTTATTAATGTACCTGCATAATTTCGTCCTTTCTGGACAGAATCTAATAAGCAATTTCCCCTCAAATATTGTGGACCATCTTTAATAAAGGAACAGTATGAATTCTAACGTATGGGGGGCTTGATGTCTTCTTTTTCATGTAGCCTTACTATTATTTGTTATTATTGTAGCGGGTATATACTTTTAAATCTGGAGAAGACATCAGTGATGTATAGTTCCCTGCGGCCCAGCAGGTGGCGCTGTCACTTTGGGCCGGGGTTGAACCATCGCTGCAGTGCCGTACCCTTTGTGACCTCTCGCAGCAGTTGTACGGCGGGGCGGGGAACCCGCTGTGCTTGCTGGGGGAGGGTATAAAGGGGCGGACATCTTCGCCACGAGGTTCGAGTCCCAGGCACTTTCAGCCTGAGGGCTGCTGTCCGCAGTCGGTGTCCAGGCGGCCTAGGCCTGGACACTTGGAGTTCGTGTTCCATCCCAGACACCTTCAGTCTGGGGTGAGGTACTCAGCCGGAGGCCTCGGGCCCAGTACCTTCCGCTGTGTCCCGCGAGGGAGGGATTGTCTTAGGGGGCCCCGGGAGTTGGGCACCCGAATCCAGGAGAGTAAGGGACCGGAGGAGGGACTCATCCGAAGATCTGGTGCAGCAAATTGCCAGTGCCGGGTGAACCTCTGGAGACCGCCCGGAGGGATATCTTTCCCGAACAGGGGCCAAGTTCAGAGAGGAAGGTAGTTCACATTCTATGGCCGGTGGCAGCGGTCCAACTATTCAACTCAGGTCAGTGGCAGAGACCTGCTATTAGGCCTGTGGCAGGGGCCTCAACAGTTCATCCGGCCGGTGGCAGCGACCAAAACTCACGGTCGGTGTCAGGGACCGTGCGCCAGGCCTATTCGCTAGCAAAGGAATAGGAGAGTTCATTTGTGCCTGGGCCTAGTCGTACCCACACCCCTGTTTGTCTGCTACTAAAAGTTCAACTGATTGTGTTCAACCTGAAAACAGAGAAATAAAGGAGTGTTAGACTTTTGATTGGTGTGGGACTCTATTATTGGCAGACACATCTCCATGGAACAACTGAGGCTTCGTATGCAGTGAACAGACCCGGAGGTAATTCAACTAACTTGCTCAACCCTCATACACATACGAGTGGAGAGTTTGGCGTAGTGTTCCTGTACTCTCGTCTCCCGGGTACCCCTAGACACCAGCCACTCAAACGAAAAGAAACCGAGAGGGAGAGTGAGGGGTGCAGGCGCTACATTATTTTTTATCTTTTTTCCCCTAGAGAGTATTACATACTTCCTCTCATTAAAATGTACACATTTTAGAATCTGTCTGGTTTCCCCTGGTATGCCATGGTCGGCGATTCTTCTTTCCTGGTTACAGCTGCAAGTACATTAAATATCTATAACAGGTAGTATGATTGTTTGTAACACATATATGTACCTGGATATCTGTGTCTACCTGTCATGATGTTTATTTTTGCTTTGCTTGTAATTTCCAGAGTTCTGTCAGTTCTCCCTAAGAAAGCGGGTTTTGTCCCGGCGATACACGTTGGAGATTCCTGCACAGAACACCCCATATAACTATCTGGGGATATGTTCATTTGTTCTTTCACATTTGACACCTAAGGCCTCGTACACACGACCGATTTTCTCGGCAAGAACCAGCAAGAAACTTGCTGGCAGAGAGGTCTTGCCGAGTAAATCGGTCGTGTGTACGTGGCTATCGGGTTTCTCGTCGAGAAAACCGACAAGTAACCTCGACGAGAAAATAGAGAACCTGCTCTCTATTTTCTCGTCAGCCTGTTTCTCGACGAGAAAAGTGAGTGTGTGTACACTTACCTGTCCGCCGGGAAGCCCGCGCATGTTCGAAATGAATTTGACGCATGCGCGGTATCTTCCTAGGCATACGTAGGGTATACCAAGATGGCGGCGACGGCATCGAATGTGACGAGCGCATGCTCGTCGTAGTCGATGACGTCACCGCGTACGCTCCATTCAAAGAACCGCGGGTTCTTTGAAACGAGCGTGTGTACACTCGGCCGGGACAAGTTTCTTGTCCAAGAATCTCGTCGAAAAAAACGACATGTTTTTTTCAACGAGAATCTCGGCCGTGTGTACGAGGCCTATGTGTTAGGATGTTTTTCTATTTTAACTAGGGTTGCACGATACTAATACTAAGCAAGAATGCACTGATACCTGAAACCGATACTTTCAGGCTCAATTCTGTCAGCGGTATTCCCCCACTGACAGATAAAATTTAAAACAGATTAAAAACTACAATTATCGGTTGTTAAGGGGCGGGGCCGCTGGGTCCTTAACAACCGATTACTTATTTAGTTGTCAGTGGTGTTCCCCTTTTGATAGCTGAAGTATTAAAGAAGTCTGGCAATAGGAGCTGTCAAAAAAAAAAAAAAACGGCAGGCCAGTGTTTATCAACAACATTTTGTGCAACCACGAAGATAAAAAGAAACATTATTTTTTTGTTTCTGTCTGTTTCTTCATCAACAGATCAAAGGGATGAACTTGATCTGCAGATGAAGTCAGTTTAAAGCAACCTGTCAAATGAAAGAATTTTTATTTTTTTTTGTGTTTTTATTTATTGTTCCTCTGTTTAACCCCTTATTAACCCTCAATTTACTCTAATCAGCCTTAATTAACTCATTATTCCCCTCCATTTAATTCTTATTTTCCTGATGATTTTTTTTTCACTTCTATTTTGTAAACTATTAATAATTAAAACTTTTTTTTGTTTGTTTGCTTTGTTAGTTAATATTTTTACACCTTTAACATATATTTACATGTTTCACATCAAAAAAAGCGCAAAATGTAAAAAAAATATTATTTATATGTACCGCCCCCTGGGTCTAATGGGAGCAAAGAGGTATCTCCAGAGGCAGAGAGCGAGCTTACATTCACCCCAGGGCTGAGTCCATGGCTATAATGGGAAGTTAGAACAGAATTTGGGCGCCAGTCACTTTGTATAGTTTCAATGCTTTAATGGAGAACGTGAAAGCAGTAATAGGATAGAGGGTTAGGGGAGGTTTCAGATACCTTTTAGCAGTTCACTTATAGACTCCTTGAATCCAAAGACAAAACAGCTTTCTTTTAGAAGATCTTGGATACCTGGCTAGGTCTCTCACACAGACCTAGCAACCGGTATGATTTCTGGATAAGTCTCTCTCACAGGACTTAGCAGCCATTAGAACTCCTGGACAAGTCTCTCTCACAGACTTAGCAGCCAGTAGCACTCTCGGATAAGTCTCTCTCTCAGACCTAGCAGCCAGGAGCTAGTTACCTTGATTTAGATTTGTAGAACAGCGTCACAGTAACAGAACCTTTAAGCCGACCCGGCAGTACTGTAAGGATAGTTTAAATGTAGGTGCGTCCTCCAACCGAGTAACCAGGCCCTCCTGAGAGACCAGCCTTCATCCTGGCTCTCTCCAGCAAGGGTCCTCCCCTGGATCTCCTCAGCTTGGCTCTGCTTCTTCCAAACAGGCAAGACAGCCTAGGACTACCTCAGGATTAGTAGGCCCCAGACTTCTGGGCCTACTTGCAGAGCTGGCGACGAGGTAAGGACTGACTACATGGCGTCTGTCCCATAAATACCCCCTCCCAGAATGCACAGCGGCCAGGAACCTCCTACTGGGCTGTTTCTGGAAAAATAATATTCATTACAGCTTAACCTTGTTGTAAATCTCATACTGGCCTGTGGTACCGATGACACCTACTGGCAACAGTAAGAATTGCACAACTCAGCCAAGTTTAGAACAGAAGCTAATAAACTATATACAATCTGAGCTGTTTACAGCTCAGCCAAAAACTAAAATTTACATTATAGCCCCATTTTTAGGAACAGGGGGCTACATATATAATTTGTAAAAAACTTTTCAATGCTTTGTACCACTGCTTACAGCTGAAGTGTAAAGAAAACAGTTGCAGTAAGTATGGGTAATTGGTATCTGCAAGTACTAAAAAAAAAGTATTGGTACTCGTACTAAAATGGTATCGGTGCATCTCTAACTTGAACCTTTTTAAAATCTTTTGTACAATAAAAATAAGATTGGTGTGGTACCTTTAAAGTTCTATTAGGTTGATCTTGGTAGGGATTCAGTATTTTTCAGCATGTTTATGAATAAGTGCATCAGCACATTTACTTATTATTCCTATATAACACTTTATATTCTACCTTTATCTTCTCTTCCATAAATGTGATATATCTCTGGAGGTGATATACAAAATATGCCAACACGAAACACCAACCTTCAGTTCGGATGGTGAATGGAGAGTCCGCCAATCGTTTGGCTGAAAACTGGCCACCCAGCGAAGTCATCAAGAAGCAGAGGGTGAAAAATCCAATCCCCAGCACAAAAATCCTGTAGATTGTGAAAAAATAAGATTTACCCTAAAGACAACAATAACAAGACATTTGCCAACAGAAACATGTTACATGACGCACTTTACCAGAAGATGTATCTGCCTAATACATCTTTTCCGACCAGAAAAATATTTGACATGGTTTGATTTTAGGGCGAAGGGCTAATCACATTACATTTATTAAGCACAGAAATAAATGTAGAAGAGCATTACCATGTCTCCCAGTTTTATGAGATGAGAAAGAGGGGCAGCGTTTAGAACAAACTACACCGCTACACACACACCGCTAGTTACATGATCCATGAAAAATTGTTATGCAGAAAAGGATTGGTTAAAGTAGTATTTTGGGATATACCCAACTAATCTTAAACCACTCCCTCCCCCTCCTAACACCTTTACTAACTAACCTGTGTAAGAAAGATGTATATACTTACCTATTTTCAGACCGCTCCAGTCACATGATCCAGCTCCCCTGTGTCAGCTAACGATGGCTTCAGGTGAGAGGAGGGAGCACAGACAACAGATAGGCCATAGTAAGCCTATGGGTAATGTCACGGCTCAAACATTGGCCATTGTCAAGCGCTCTCTCCAATCCCCTGCAGCTGGTGCTGGCTGAAACAGGGGAGATCAGATAACTGAACCGGAGCGGTCTGAATATAGGTAAGTATACAGATATTTCTTTCACAGGTTACACTGATAAAAAAAATTATATTGGCTTGTAATTTAACATAAAATTCTTATAATTTTAAACATAAAAATAAATGTTAATTAATTTACTTTGATATTTTAAGTACCTACTGTATTTATTGGCGTATAACACTCACTTTTTTACCCTGAAAATAGAGGGTAAACTGTGCCTGCGTGTTATACGCAGGGGGCCGTGGAAAGTTTTTTTCCTGAAACTTCCCTCTTAAAGTTAGGGTGCGTGTTATACGCCTGTGCGTGTTATACGCCGATAAATACGGTAACTTAATTTTCATTAGTTCTTAAAACACAGCTTTTACATTTACGAAAATATTGAGTAATCAAGACAAAACTTTTAAGGTGTGTGCATTTCCATATTCTAATTGAGTTACATTTACTTAAAAAAATTATCTTTTCATTTAAATGGAATTGCGGGACGCATGTTTACCAAACGTGCAACCACACGAGTTTTGATGCTGTACATTTGAAAGAGTTTGACGTCTTTTGGAACTTTGAAAACCTGCACAAGGCAGTTCCCATACGTTTGAGGCCCATCAGGACAAAAGAGCACCACCAGTGACAAGAATTTTTCCAAGTCACTACAAAGCCATGCAATGCCATTGAAAGGTAAGAATGAACATTGAACAAATTATCGTTCACATGCATTAAATGTTGCTTAACATACCATCCAAAATGTTTATTTTATTTGTAAAGATATATATTTATAATAAATGGACATACGTCCGTTGTATACACCTATTGAGACAACTCACTTGTGCACGGGCAAAGTTTGCGCTTACTGCATTCTGCAGAACGTAACCAAGATGCAGGGTGAGGGACCGCCAGCTGTTAAGTTTAAAAACTTTTGTGTGCCACAAAAATAAATGTTTCAGCCGGTTCAGTTTTTGAGATATTCAATATAAAATTCAGATTATGTAACATCAAGTCCCACTTACCGTATATACTCAAGTATAAGCCGACACGAATATAAGCCGAGGCACCTACTTTTATCACAAAAAAAATGGAAAACTTATTGACTCCAGTATAAGCCTAGGGTGTCCATCTGCATGCCTCACTGTGTCCATGTGCATGCCTCACTGTGTCCATGTGCATGCCTCACTGTGCCTCACTGTGTCCATGCCTCACTGTGCCCATGCCTCACTGTGCCTCACTATGCCCATGACTAGACTGACGTTTAACATGGGAGTCTATGGAAGGGGTGCCTGGCTTTGAAAAATCGGTGCTCCCCGGCTGTAGATCCCCCAGACAAAAAACTTTGCACACTTATAGAGGGGCAACATGTGTGCCAGGTTTCCGGTCCAGGGAACCTATGACCGGCCAGTAGCGGGTCCCCAAATTCACCGGAGAAATTACCGTTTAACATGGGAGTCTATGGAAGCAGTGCCCGGCTTTGAAAAATCGGTGCTCCCCAGCTGTAGGTCCTCTGGACAACAAACTTTGCACACTTGTAGAGAAAGAGTGGGGCTACATGTGTGCTACATTTGGGGTCCAGGGAACCTACGGCCGGCCGGTACCTGGTCCCCAAAGTCCGGGAGATCAGGCGCATAAAGGTGACTCGAGTATAAGCCGAGGGGGGCATTTTCAGCACAAAAAAATGTGCTGAAAAACTCGGCTTATACTCTCGTATATACGGTACATTGCACCCAATGTTATTCAAATTTAAAAACAAATATAGCATTTGTTTGTACTGCATCTGTGCTGATTTGTGCAGTAAAAACAAACGTATGTGCTGGTTTGGTTTCAGAGCTATTGCGCATTATAGTTGATGAAACCTCTCCCACTTTGCACCACATGTTATTACATTTTAAAAACAATTATAAAATTTGTTTGTGCTGCATTTGTGCTGATTTCTACCACAAAAACAAACTTTTTGTTTGTTCGCTTTTTGAAATATTGGACATTCAACGTTAGATTATGTAACACTTTGCACTATGTTATTACATTAAAAACAAATATACCATATTTATGCTGCATTAGCAAGAAAACAAGCATATTGGTATAGTGTATTCTTTTCATATAGCACTCTCATTTTGTATCAGAAAGAATGATTATGGGACTCATTTATGCTTTTAGCCTGAGCTACCCTGAAAACCTAAAATATACCTTTGAAGTTTTTCAGAGGATCTTTTTAGAGCTAGATGTGGGGAATCTATCTTCAAAAGTTCACACTTTAACCGCTTGCCGACCCGTCACTGTCATTATACTGCGCAAACCGCCGTAGGTGTACAGGAAATAACAGGCACGCGCGTGCGTCTGACGCGTACAGTGGGAGCATGCCCACGGGTCTGTCGGACTCGATGTCTGCTGGTGACCCATGATCGTGGTATACAGAGGCCGAACGGGGATCTGCCTATGTTAACAAGGCGATGCCCATTTTGCCAGATGACATGTCAGAGATCTACTGTTCCCAGTGATCGGGAACAGCTATCTCTGTCATATTCCTGGTAGCCCATCCCCCCTACAGTTGGAACACACCCAGGGAACACACTTAACCCCTTGATCGCCCCCTAATGTTAACCCCTTCCATGCCAGTGTCATTTATACATTGATCAGTGCATTTATATCACTGATCAATGTAATAATGTCACTGGTCCCCAAAAAGTGTCATTTGGGGTCAGATTTGTCCGCCACAATGTCGCAGTCCCGTTAAAAATCGCAGATCACCGCCAATACCAGAAAAAAGCAATAAAAAAATTAAAAGTCCCTAAATCTATCCCATAGTTTGTAGACGCGATAACTTTTGCGCAAACCAATCAATATATGCCTATTGTGATTTTGTTACCAAAAATATGTAGAAAAATATATATCAACCTAAACTGATGAATAAATTATTTTTTTAATATTTTTTGGGGATATGTATTATAGCAGAAAGTAAAAAATTGTTTATTTTTTTGTTTATAGTGCAAAAAATAAAAACCGTAGAGGTGATCAAATATCACAAAAAGAAAGCTCTATTTGTGGGGAAAAAAAACGGTTTGGTCATGAGGGGTCAAATCCTTCCGGGGCTGAAGTGGTTAAAGTGCAAATTACTTTCCTAAAAGGCTTAAAAAAAGTTAATACATTCTGTATTCTATGATTTTACAGGCACACTGTATATACATGTATATACTGTATATACAGTTTGATTTGTCAGCTGAGAAAGAGGCATTTTTTTTCGTTTTTTTTTTTTTTTTTAATGTTTACATATACATTTGATGCTGCTTTAATAATATTACATTTGTAACACTTTATAAATAATAAATGTTAATTTGTTTTGAAAGCCTGTTTCATAAGACTATTCCTTTTTTTTTAAAACATATTTTTAATTATTTTTATGTTAAAACCTTCAGACATATATCAAATACATTTGGAAAATAAGGTTTACCAACTTAAAAAAAATGAGTAAGCTACAAGTTAATATCACTTAAAACGAAGTAACTAGTGGTTAGCAATTTCATCTAGCAGCGAAAGGGTCACTGGTTCGAATCTTGACCACGACACTCCCTGCCTGCCATTTGCATGTTCTACCCTGTGCCTATGTAGGTTTCCTCACACACTCCAAAGACATGCTGGTAGGGTAATTGGCTCCTATGTATAAATGTGCGTTAGGGATCTTAGATTGAATGAAAGGGACTGATGTGTATGTACAATGTATATGTAAAGTGCTCTGTAAATTGACGGTGCTATATAAGTACTTGAAATAAATAAGTTAATGTATGTGTTCCTAACTTAAACTTTTCTATAAACTTGAAAAATTTAGTTGGCTTTACTTGAACATATGGTCTATAAACTGGAAAAATTTAGTTGGCTTTACCTAAACCTATGGTCTATAAACTGGAAAAATTGAGTTGGCTTTACTTAAAAATATAGTTTCAGACAAGTTAAGGTATGTATTCCTAACTTAAAACTAGGGTTGTCCCGATACCGATACTAGTATCGGTATCGGGACCGATACCGAGCATTTGCGCAAGTACTTGTACTCGCGCAAATGCTCCCGATGCTTCACCCGATACTTTTTTTTTCTAGTGTAGTGTGGCTGGAGAGGGCGGGAGGAGTCAGTGGCTGGGGAGGGCGGGGGAGTGCGGGCGGAGTCTGGCTGGAGAGGGGGCGGGCAGAGTCTATGGAAGGAAAGTGTGGGCGGAGTCTGGCTGGAGAGGGCGGGCACAGTCGGTGGACGGATTTGGCGGGCAGAGAGCGAGTCCCTCACCTGGTAAGCTGGCAGGGGTGTAGGGCACAGCCGCATCGGGATCGGTGACCGGTGCTGTCACATTCGGTCGCCGTCAGCGGCTGAACGTCCCGACGCCCATCTTGGTACACCCTGCACTTGGCTGCAGTAAGCAGCAGCAGACATCTTGTTACACCCAGGCCGAGCTATATGGGCTGGGTGTAACAAGATGTCTGCTGCTGCTTACTGCAGCCGAGTGCAGGGTGTACCAAGATGGGCCTTGCAGCTTTTTGCAGTTTTTTTTTTTTCCTGTGTCATTTTTTGCAGCATTTCAGTGCCAGCCACCTATCGGTGCCATCTATCAGTGCCCACACGTGCCACCTATCAGTGCCCACAAGTGCCACCTATCAGTGCCATCTACCAGTGCCACCTGATAGGTGGCACTTGTGGGCACTGATAGGTGGCACGTGTGGGCACTGATAGATGGCACTGGTAGCACTATCAGTGCAATCAGTGCCACCTATCAGTGCAATCAGTGCCACCTATCAGTGCCCACAAGTGCCATCTACCAGTGCCATCTATCAGTGCCCACAAGTGCCATCTATCAGTGCCACCTATTAGTGCCCATCAGCACCAGTCAGTGCCCATAAGTGCCGCCTATCAGTGCCAGCCACCTGTCAGTGCCACCTATCAGTCCCCATCTGTCAAACTGTCACATGACATTGAAAAAAAAGTATCGGTAATCGGTATCGGCGAGTACTTGGAAAAAAGTATCGGTACTTGTACTCGGTCCTAAAAAAGTGGTATCGGGACAACCCTACTTAAAACACTATGGTCTATATATTGAAAAAAACTGAGTTGGCTTTACTTAACCACTTGCCGACCAGCGCATGCATTTTTACGTCGACAGAATGGCACGGACAGGCAAATAGGCGTACAGGTATGTCCCTTTAAATTTGCCGCTGTGTGGTCGTGTGCGCGCTGGACACTGCCGCGAGCTCCGTGACCATGCCCGCGGGACCTGTGGACTCGATGTCCGCCGATGTCCCGCGATCGTGTCATGGAGCTGAAGAACGAGGAGATGTCAGTGTAAACACAACATCTCCTAGTGACATGTCACTGATCGATTGCTCCCTCTCATCAGGAGCAGTGATCAGTGACATGTCTCTCGTAGCCACGCCTCCTAACAGTTAGAATCACTCCCTAGGACACACTTAACCCCTTCCTAGTCCCCTAGTGGTTAACCCCTTTACTGCCAGTCACATTTACACAGTAACCAGTGCATTTTTATAGCACTGATCGCTGTATAAATGTGAATGGTCCCAAAATAGCGCCAAAAGTGTCCGATGTGTCTGCCATAATGTCGCAGTCCCGATAAAAATCGCTGATCGCCGCCATTACTAGTAAAAAAAAAATATTAATAAAAATGCCATAAAACTATCCCCTATTTTGTAGATGCTATAACTTTTGCGCAAACCAATCAATAAACGCTTATTGCAAGTTTTTTACCAAAAATATGTCGCTCTATTTTTGTTTATAGCGCAAAAAATTTAAACCGCAGAGGTGATCAAATACCACCAAAAGAAAGCTCTATTTGTGGGAAAAAAAGGACGTCAATTTTGTTTGGGAGCCACGTCGCACGACCGCGCAATTGTTAGTTAAAGTGACGCAATGCCGAATCGCAAAAAGTGCTCCGGTCTTTGGCCAGCCAAATGGTCCGGGGCTTAAGTGGTTAACCACTTAAGCCCCGGACCATTTGGTAGCTAAAGGACCAGAGGTGAGTTCAGAATTTTGCACTGCGCTGCTTTAACTGTAAATTGTGCGGACATGCAATGTTGTACCCAAACGAAATTTGCGTCCTTTTCTTCCCACAAATAGAGCTTTCTTTAAATGGTATTTGATTGCCTCTGCGATTTTTATTTTTTGCAATATAAACGTAAAAAGACCGAAAATTTTGAAAAAAAATGATATTTTCTACTTTTTGTTATAAGAAAAATCGAATAAACTCAATTTTAGTCATACATTTAGGCCAAAATGTATTCAGCCACATGTCTTTAGTAAAAAAAATGTCAATAAGCGTATATTTATTGGTTTGCGCAAAAGTTATAGCATTTACAAACTAGGGTACATTTTCTGGAATTTACACAGCTTTAAATTTATTACTGCCTATCTCATTTCTTGAGGTGCTAAAATGGCAGGGCAGTACAAAACCCCCCCAAATGACCCCATTTTGGAAAGTAGACACCCCAAGGAAATTGCTGAGAGGCATGTTGAGCCCATTGAATATTTTTTTTTTGTCCCAAGTGATTGAATAATGACAAAAAAAAAATTACAAAAAGTTGTCACTAAATTATATATTGCTCACACATGCCATGGTTATATGTGGAATTGCACCCCAAAATACATTCTGTTTCTTCTCCTGAGTACGGGGATACCACATGTGTGGGACTTTTTAGGAGCCTAGCCACGTACGGGACCCCGGAAACCAAGCACCGCCTTCAGGATTTGTAAGGGCGCAAATTTTTGATTTCACTCCTCACTACCTATCACAGATTCGAAGGCCATAAAATGCCAAAATAGCACAACCCCCCCCCCCAAATGACCCCATTTTGGAAAGTAGACACCCCAAGCTATTTACTGAGAGGCATGTTCAGTCCATGGAATATTTTATATTTTGCCACAAGTTGCGGGAATATGACAAACCTTTTTTTTTTTGCACAATGTTGTCACTAAATGATATATTGCTCACACATGCCATGGGCATATGTGAAATTACACCCCAAAATACATTCTGCTGCTTCTCCTGAGTACGGGGATACCACATGTGTGGGACTTTTTGGGAGCCTAGCCGCGCACGGGACCCCAAAAACCAAGCACCGCCTTCAAGGTTTCTAAGGGCATAAATTTTTGATTTCACTCCTCACTACCTATCACAGTTTTGAAGGCCATAAAATGCCAAGATGGCACAAACCCCCCCCAAATGACCCCATTTTGGAAAGTAGACACCCCAAGCTATTTGCTGAGAGGCATGTTGAGCCCATTGAATATTTTTTTTTTGTCCCAAATGATTGAATAATGACAAAAAGAAAAAAAAATGTACAAAAAGTTGTCACTAAATGATATATTGCTCACACATGCCATGGTTATATGTGGAATTGCACCCCAAAATACATTCTGCTGCTTCTCCTGACTACGGGGATACCACATGTGTGGGACTTTTTGGGAGCCTAGCCGCGTACGGGGCCCCAAAAACCAAGCACCGCCTTCAGAATTTCTAAGGGCGTAAATTTTTGATTTCACTCCTCACTACCTATCACAGTTTTGAAGGCCATAAAATGCCAAAATAGCACAAAACCCCCCCAAATGACCTCATTTTGGAAAGTAGACACCCCAAGCTATTTACTGAGAGGCATGTTGGGTTCATGGAATATTTTATATTTTGCCACAAGTTGCGGGAATATGACAAACTTTTATTTTTTTGCACAAAGTTGTCACTAAATGATATATTGCTCACACATGCCATGGGCATATGTGAAATTACACCCCAAAATACATTCTGCTGCTTCTCCTGAGTACGGGGATACCACATGTGTGGGACTTTTTGGGAGCCTAGCCGCGTACGGGACCCCAAAAACCAAGCACCGCCTTCAAGGTTTCTAAGGGCATACATTTTTGATTTCACTCCTCACTACCTATCACAGTTTTGAAGGCCATAAAATGCCAAGATAGCACAAAACCCCCCAAAATGACCCCATTTTGGAAAGTAGACACCCCAAGGAAATTGCTGAGAGGCATGTTGAGCCCATTGAATATTTTTTTTTTTGTCCCAAGTGATTGAATAATGACAAAAAGAAAAAAAAAATGTACAAAAAGTTGTCACTAAATGATATATTGCTCAAACATGCCATGGTTATATGCGGAATTGCACCCCAAAATACATTTGGCTGCTTCTCCTGAGTACGAGGATACCACATGTGTGGGACTTTTTGAGAGCCTAGCCGCGTACGGGGCCCTGAAAACCAAGCACCGCCTTCAGGATTTCTAAGGGCACAAATTTTTGATTTCACTCCTCACTACCTATCACAGTTTTGAAGGCCATAAAATGCCAAGATAGCCCAAAACCCCCACAAATGACCCCATTTTGGAAAGTAGACACCCCAAGCTATTTGCTGAGAGGCATGGTGAGTATTTTACAGCTCTCATTTGTTTTTGAAAATGAAGAAAGACATTTTTTTTTTCAATTTTCAAAACTTTGTGACAAAAAGCGAGATCTGCAAAATACTCAACATACCTCTCAGCAAATAGCTTGGGGTGTCTACTTTCCAAAATGGGGTCATTTTGGGGGGGAGGGGGGTTTGTGCCATCTGGGAATTCCATGGCCTCTGAAACTGTGATAGGCAGTGAGGAGTGAAATCAAAAATTTACACCCATAGAAATCCTGAAGGCGGTGCTTGGTTTTCGGGGTCCTGTACGCGGCTAGGCTCCCAAAATGTCTCACACATGTGGTATCTCCGTACTCAGGAGAAGAAACAGAATGTATTTTGGGGTGCAATTCCACATATAACCATGGCATGTTTGAGCAATATATAATTTAGTGACCACTTTTTGTAAATGTTTTTGTTTTTTTTGTTTTTGTCATTATTCAATCACTTGGGACAAAAAATAAATATTCAATGGGCTCAACATGCCTCTCAGCAAATAGCTTGTGGTGTCTACTTTCCAAAATGGGGTAATTTGGGGGGTTTTGAACTGTCCTGGCATTTTACGCACAACATTAGGAAGCTTATGTCACACATCATCCACTCTTCTAAACACTTGAAGACAAAGCCCTTTCTGACACTTTTTGTTTACATGAAAACATTTTTTTTTTTGCAAGAAAATTATGTTGAACCCCCAAAAATTATATATTTTTTTAAAGCAAAGGCCCTACAGATTAAAATAGTGGGTGTTGCATTTTTTTTTCCACACAGTATTTGCGCAGCGATTTTTCAAACGCATTTTTTGGGGGGAAAACACACTTTTTTTATTTTTAATGCACTAAAAAACACTATATTGCCCAAATGTTTGATGAAATAAAAAAGATGATCTTAGGCCGAGTACATGGATACCAAACACGACATGCTTTAAAATTGCGCACAAACGCGCAGCGGCGACAAACTACATTAATTTTTAAAAGCATTTAAAAGCCTTTACAGGTTACCACGTTAGATTTACAGAGGAGGTCTACTGCTAAAATTACTGCCCTCAATCTGACCTTCGCAGTGATACCTCACATGCATGATGCAATTGCTGTTTACATATGACGCTAGACCGACACTTGCGTTCGCCTTTGTGCAAGAGCAGGGGGGGACAGCGGTGCTTTTTTTTTTTTTTGATTATTTATTTTGCTCTTTTATTTTATTTTTAAACTGTTCCTTCCATATTTATTTTTTTTTACCATTTTTATTGTTATCTCAGGGAATGTAAATATCCCCTATGATAGCAATAAGTAGTGACAGGTACTCTTTTTTTGAAAAAAATTGGGGGGTTAGACCCTAGATCTTTCCTCTGCCCTCAAAGCATCTGACCACACCAAGATCGGTGTGATAAAATGCTTTCCCAATTTCCCAATGGCGCTGTTTATATCCGGGGGGGGGGGCATTCCCTCCCACTGCTTGTAAAAGCAGTCTAGAGGCTAATTATCTGCTAGAATTTCTTTTACATGAAAGCCGGCCACTGGCTGAAAAGAATGATACCAAGATGATACCTAAACCCGCAGGCATCATTCTGGTATAAACATTCAAAGTCCAGCAACATACCAGTACGTTGCTGGTCCTTGTTGGACATGTATTGTAATCTTTTTTTTCATGCAGCCTGTTGGCTGAACTAAAAAAAGAGATTGATCGGTGGGTATGCCCACCATTAGAATACCTCCCTTCATCCACCCACTTCTAATGATGGGCATACATGCACCATTTATATATGCCGAAGCATGGGGGCATCCTCCCGCAAAAAAGTTATGCCGCGTACACACGGTCGGACTTTTCCACGGGCAAGCCTTCGTCGGAATCTCGACCGTATGTACGCGGCATAAAAGGTTATGCCGCGTACACACGGTCAGACTTTGCCACGGGCAAGCCTCCGTCGGAATTTCGACCGTATGTACGCGGCATTAGGAGCAAAATCGCTCCACGCCCCTGCTGCCCCCATGCTTCGGCATATATGCTCTTTTTTTTAACTGTGGTGGTGAAATCACCTCCTACAGCGTTGGAGTCATGGCTTTATGTATCGTGGGAGCAAACGCTGTTGCTGTCAAGATAAATAGATCCGCGCTGCAACTGAATGGCGTAGCTGATAAGCAAATGATGGTTAACATTAAAACAAAGTAACATTACAGTATAACAGTAAGACCATACCATACCTGCAAAGCAAATACCAAAACAACACCTAGTAAAAAAGAAAAACATTTTTTAACGCAACCTGTGCCTAAAATATATATATGCCGAAGCATGGGGGCATCTTCCCGCAAAAAAGTTATGCCGCGTACACACGGTCTGACTTTTCCACGGGCAAGCCTTCGTCGTAATTTCGACCGTATGCACGCGGCATAAAAGGTTATGCCGCGTACACACGGTCGGACTTTTCCACGGGCAAGCCTCCGTCGGAATTTCGACCGTATGTACGCGGCATTAGGAGCAAAATCGCTCCTCCGCCCCTGCTGCCCCCATGCTTCGGCATATATGCTCTTTTTTTTTTAACTGTGGTGGTGAAATCACCTCCTACAGCACTGGAGTCACGGCTTTATGTATCGTGGGAGCAAATGCTGTTGCTGTCAAGATAAATAATTCCGCGCTGCAGTTGAATGGCGCACCTGAAAACAAAAAATTACATACCTGAAAAGCAAGCATGATAAAACATTGCAGAATAAAATACAGTAAAAAAGAGCAGAACAATAGAGAGAAAATAGAGAGAGAGAGAGAACAATAAAACGACAACTATTTTTGGTTTTTTTATTTTATATTTTTTTTGTGTTTTGTTTTTTACGTTTTTTTTTTTTTTTTACACTTTTTTTTGTAACTTTAACAACCGTAATGGTTCGGGTCTCTCAAAATGTAATGGCATCTTGGGAGACCCTGTGTAAGTGTGTCCTAGTCTGTGAAATGCTGTACCCTAGGCTAAAACTTCACATTTGAGTGGTAGCGTTCAAAACATTCACCAAGGCAAAGACCAGGTTTGTCAGGACAGTGGACAAAAAACACGGGTGTCACGCCTAAATCCGCGCTTGCTACAGACACAACATCTTTTTTGGGGGGTTCGTTGGGTAGGGGTACTCTCGAGGGCATACGGATAATGCCTCTCATGCAGCCGGCTTACTGCATTTGGTTGGGGATGGTGAGGTGCAGAACCGCCTGGATACAGGAGTTCTGTGACTATCTCATTCTGGAATTTTAGAAGAGATAACGTCCCGCCTGAAGCTCTGTATAGCACATGAGCGTTCAGCAAAGCCAATTGGAATAAGGATAGAGACACTTTTTTGTACCAGCGTCTCGCCTTACGGTCAATTAGATACGGCGCCAACAACTGGTCGTTGAGGTCCACCCCTCCCATATTTTTGTTATATTTGTGGACACAGAGGGGTTTCTCCACGACACCAGTCGCCGTACGAATTTGGACTGTCATGTCTGCATGAAGGGAGGTAAGAAGGAAAACATTCTTATTGTCCCTCCACTTCATAGCGAGCAAGTTATTACACTTCAAGCAGGCTCTCTCCCCCAGCCTAAGACGGGCATCTACAAGCCGCTGGGGAAAGCCCCGGCAATTAGGTCGCACGGTGCCACATGCTCCAATCTGATGATCAAACAAGTGACTAAACAGTGGCACGCTCGTGTAATAATTGTCCACATACAAGTGGTACCCCTTTCCGAATAAAGGTGACACCAAGTTCCACACTATCTTGCCAGCGCTCCCTATGTAATCCGGGCAGTTGACCGGCTCAACCTGACTGTCTTTTCCCTCATAAACCATAAAGCTCCATACATAGCCTGTTGCCCTGTCACAGAACTTATAGAGCTTGAGCCCGTATCTGGCACGCTTGCTGGGAAGGTACTGCTTGAAAGCCAAGCGGCCAGAAAATGTAATCAGGGACTCATCAACGCAGACAACTTGATCGGGAATAAACAAGGCTGCAAAACGTTCGTTGAAGTGGTTTATGAGGGGCCGAATTTTATAGAGCCAGTCGTATTCAGGGTCTCCACGTGGACGACAAAGTTCATTGTCGTTGAAGTGCATGAACCGCAAAATCTGCTCGTATCGTTTCCTGGGCATGGAGGCAGAGAACACGGGCATGTGGTCAATTGGGTGCGTGGACCAATAAGCACACAATGACGGGAATTTATGTGTGCCCATGTTGAGGGAAAGGCCCAGAAAGGTCTTAAATTCGGAAACCGTAATTAGTTTCCAATCTTTGGCAATGGAAGGCAACTGGGGATTAGCGGCGATGAATTGACCAGCATATAAATTACTCTGGTCCACAATAGATCTATAGAGATCTTCCGTGAAAAACAGCGAATAAAAATCAATTGCCATAAAATCAGCTGTTTCCACCTGAATACCGGGTTGGGCAGTGAATGGGGGAAGTACGGGTTCTGCAGAAGTGGTGGGGACCCAATCAGGATAGGCGAATTCTGCAGGAAGGGCACTATGGGCACGACGAGCCTGCCTTTGTCTTCTTGGTGGCAGCGGGACACTACTTGTGCTTGCCACCTCGCCAGCTTGAACTGCACTTATGGGACTCGCAACGTCACCACGTGATACTGCAGTGCTGGATGTACGCCCAGGCTGTACTAGGCCGCTGGTGCTTGCCAATTCACCAGAAGGAATAGCGGCGCTAGTACTACTCTGCTCCATGATACGAAAGTCATGCGGTTCTTGCTCCTCAACAACCTCAGAAGATTGGGATCGGGTACGCCTGACCTTAGCAGGGACCTCAACTTCGTCGTCAGAGCTATCTGACGAGGAGCCGCTGACTTCACTGTCTTCTACGGGAAGGTATTCTGAGCCTGAATGTGACAGATGCGTGACCTCCTCTTCACTATCTGTCATGCTCAGAAACTCGTAGGCCTCTTTACTAGTGTACCTTCGTCTTGCCATTTTGGGCTCTAAATTTAGGGGTACACTAGTAAGATTCACAGGAAAAAAAAGCACCTGACTGTCAGCAAATGTATCAAACGCTACCAAAAAAACTGTTAGCGATCGCAGGGATCAGGACTGTCTCTGCGAACGCTGCAGTTATGTGTGTTGTGTTTGGTAAGTGACAGTGATCAATCGATACTGCACTTGGGTGGGCTGGGCTGGGCGGAGGGGCTAAACGCAGGTGCTAGCAGGTATCTGGGCTGATCCCGCTAACACTGCGTTTTTGGGAACCCTAAACCGCTGGGGACGCTAGTATAGATCTGTTCAGATACTATACCACTAAGGGAGGTGTATGCTTTGCGCGTGGGTGTTAGCGTTACTGGCACTAACCTGACGCTGCCTGGGGCGACGCAGACCCTCTCTGGCGCTAAAACCTAATTGATATCAGCCGCTGGGCGATCAGGGGGTTAAACCTTTATTGGGTTATATACGGCGGATGCCCTGATGCTATAAAAAGCAAGCTAACCAACCAGCGTCACCCGTAAAACCTATATGGTGATCACTGGTGAAAGGGTTAACTAGGGGCAATCAGGGGGTTAAAACCTTTATTAGGTTATATATGGGGGTAACCTAAATAACTAAATAACTAACCGGCTAACCAGTGTCACCAGTAAAACTTATACGGTGATCACTGGTGAAAGGGTTAACTCTAGGGGCAATCAGGGGGTTAAAATAATATTTGGGGGTACCTGACGCTATAAAAACCTGCGGCGAAACTAAAAATAAATAACTGGCTATCTAGGGCACCACCGGCACTAAATACAGCGATCGGAAATACGATCGCTTAGTGACGCTGGCGTTAGGGGGTGAAAGGGTTACCTGGGGGGCGATCAAGGGGTTAAACCTTTATTAGAGGGTGTTAGGGGGCTACCCTGGACCTAAAGGGGCCTAAACCTAACTGCCCTGCAACTTTTTACTGTCACAAATGACACTGATTGCAGTGATCAGTAAAAAAATGACCACTGCAAACGGTGCACTGTGACTGGGGGTACTGGGGGTGATCTGGGGGGTGATCTGGGGGTGACTGGGGGGTGTAAGTGTGCCTACGTGTACTGGTGTCAGTGGGCTGTTGGTGCACTTACACTCCTCGCGCCGGATCGAAAAGACCGATACGAGGAGAGATGACATCACTTCCTCTGCCTGTGTTTACATTACACAGGCAGAGGAAGGTTTTCATTCGCCGGGAGCGATCGCGAGGGGGTGGCCGGAATCGAACGGCCGTCCCCTCATCCCGGATAGCTCCCGAACACTTAACCACCGCTCACTGTAAAGAAGGGCGGTCCGATCGGACCCCCCAACTATACAAAGGCGATCACGTACATATACGTGATTGTGCCTGTCGGTGCCATTCTGCCGACGTATATTTACAGTGGGCGGTCGTTAAGTGGTTAAAGCAACTAAAGTTGAAAACATGAAAAGTCTAATGAGTCAGACAAAAATAAGTTTAGTTGACAGTACTTAAAAAGCTGATGCAAATAGTTGCCTCAATTTTTTGGATTAGACCCAGCACAATATTTTTTACAGTGTAGTTAGAATAGGCGTTAGGAGGGGGGAAAGGCGCATTTTTAAGATTAGTTAGATATATCCCGGGGCAGATTTATGCGCCGCCAACATAGACCATGGAGGGACACAGCGGGGTCGACAAGGGTAGCAAACTGCCAATAATATAGTACATTTTCCACATTTTGTCATGTTACAACCAAAAACGTAAATTTATTTTATGTGATAACCCAACACAAAGTGGCACATAAAATTGTGAAGTGGAAGGTAAATGATCATGGGCGTCCGCTCCATAGGGCAAGGGGGGTGTTGAAGTCAGAGTGAAGACACTTGCCCCCTGTGTTGCAATGGCCGCCTCCGCGGCAGCCGTGGACTTTTTTTTCTAAGTCTGCTGCTGGCCTGGGGGCTGCTCTCAGTCTTTTCTGACTACACATCCGTCCCTCCCTCCTCACGCCTGGCCCAAGCATCGGATTGGCTCTGCTTAACATCACCGTGACCCGGCTGTTCAGTGATTGGCTGCTGCCTCAGCTTGCCTCTGCCTGTGTAAAAAATTTATGTTGTGCCTATGCCGATCCGGCCGGCGTGGCGCCGGCTCCTCCTCCCACAGGTGCGTGGCGTGCAGTGGCCGAGACAAGAGAGAATATGCTGCCAGTGCCTGCCCTGGGCCTATCGCTGAAGAACTACAGGTAACAGCAGTGCCTGTGCCACAACACCACTGTGTACATCTTTTCGTATTGCAATACATCTGTGTTGTGGGCGACCATATTTTGATCTTGATGAAAACAACCTATACAGTATAGGCTGTTTTCATAAAGATCAAAATATGGCCACAAGCCCCTCCCCTTTATGACATTGTCAAAAAGGGACCAAACATGAATGACCTAATGATGCCCCCCCCCTGAAAAAAGTTCAGCGGACGCCCATGAAAATGATAAATGGTTTTCAACATTTTTATTTACAAATAAAATATGTGAAAAGTGTGCCGTACATTTGTATTCAGCCCCCCTGAGTCAATACTCTGTAGAACCACCTTTCACTACAATTACAGCTGCAAGTCATTTTGGGGATGTCTCTACCAGCTTTGCACATCTAGAGAGTGACATTTTGCCCATTCTTCTTTGCAAAATAGATCAAGCTCTGTCAGATTGGATGAAGAGCGTCTGTGAATTTTCAAGTCTTGCCACAGATTCTAAATTGGATTTAGGTCTGGACTGTGACTGGGTCATTCTTAAGCCCCGTACACACGGTCGGACTTTTGGCCAACATACTTCATTTTGAGCAAGTTAGACCAACAATCCGACCGTGTGTACGCTCCATCGGACAAACTTTTTTTGTTTTTTTCTTGTTTTCATCGGACAAAAGTTGGGTCTGCAAACGGACAAACTTGCCCAACAAAAGTCAGATCGAGCAAAGTCAGACCGTGTGTACAGAAAACCATCAGACTTTTGTCCGATGGACAAAACAACTAATGTTAAAATCAACCAACAATAACAGAAGTTGACCAAAGGGTGGCGGTAAAGAGCAGAAAAGAGCAGAAAAACCACGTGATGTTGCAAAAAGTTTGGGGAAAGTTTGCAGAAAAGTCAGAGCGTGTGTATGCTATGGGTGTTCCCGACCAACTCCGTTCGGACAAAAATCCACGGAAAAGTCCGATGGAAGTCCGACCGTGTGTACGAGGCTTAACACATGAATATGTTTTGATCCAAACCATTCCATTGTAGTTCTGGCCGTATGTTTAGGATCGTTGTCCTGCTGGAATGTGAACCTCCACCCCAGTCTCAAGTCTTTTGCAGACAGGTTTTCTTCTCAGATTGACTCTGACCAGCTTCCCTGTCCCTGCTGAACAAAAGCATCCCCACAACATGATGCTGCCACCACGGTAGGGATGGTGTTTTCAGGTTGATGTGCATTGTTAGTTATCCACCACACATAGCGCTCTGCTTTTAGGCCAAAAAGTTTAAATGAGAAGGGACTCATCTGACCAGAGCACCTTCTTCCACATGTTTGCTGTGTTCCCCACATGGCTTCTCACAAACTGCAAATGGGACTTCTTATGGCTTTCTTTCAACAATGGCTTTCTTTTTGCCACTCTCCCATAAAGGCCAAATATGTGGAGTGCACGACTAATAGTTGTCCTGTGGACAGATTCTCCCACCTGATTCTCCCACCTGATTTTGAAAAACATTTATAATTTTTCCTTCCACTTTACAATTATGTGCCACTTTGTGTTGGTCTATCACATGAAATCCCAATAAAATACATTTATGTTTTTGGTTGTAACATGACAAAATGTGGAAAATTCAAGAGGTATGAATACTTTTTCAAGGCACTGTACATCACTTTTCTACTGCCAGAAACACTTTTTTTTGCGTATAATAAAATGTTAAAGATTGATGCCCTGCCTGCCACTAACTCCATCTGGATCTTCTTTATAGCAGTCCCTGAGTAGTTTATACTTCATTGGTTGAATAATGTACTCTTACAGTTCCCCCACTCTGGCTTTGCACACCTAGAACGGAACTGCTAGTGCCGTTCTAGGTGTGCAACTGGTGTGAAACTATGCTCTACTCTACTACCGTGGGGACCCGACAGAAGGATCGTGACCTAAGCTCTGCTTCTCCCCAGCCTCCGCCACTCTCATGTTCTCTGTAGAGCGGAGAGCGGGAGGCATCATAGTGCTGAATGGTGGGAGCTGCCTCAGAGATTGGTTGCTAGGCGGTCTAGTATGTTATAATGAAATAATAACTCCACCAGCTACCGCTTCCACCCAGCACTATGCCATCTCCTGATCTCCGCTCTGCTGTACACACGCTGGCAGACAGAAAGGCTACCTACACATCCTGTGTGTATATGTGGGGGGGGGGTGTTATGAAGGGGACAGAGGAGACACTGTTGGGTGGAGGAGAGAGTTGGGGGGGGGGTTGTGATGAGAAATGGAACGAGGACACTGCTTTGGGGGATGGGGAGGCAGAGGACACTTTGTGGGGGCAGAGGACACTGCTATCGGGGAATAGTGGACACTACAATGGGGGTGGGGTTGATGTGAAGGGGGGCAGAGGACACTGTTTTAGTGGGGTACAGGACACTACTGGGGGGAGGCAGCAGAGTACACTACAGAAGGGGTGGGGGTGATGTGTAGGGGGCAGAGGACGCTGCTTTGGAGGAGGTACAGGACACTAGTGTGGGAGGGAGAGGGGGTGGAGGAGACTGTAACGGGGCAGAGGACACTACAATGGGGGGTGGAGTGATGTAAAGGGGCAGAGGACACTGCATTGGGGGGTACAGAGCACTACTGTGGGGGGAGGGGGGAAGGGGACACTACAGTAGGAGGTTGATGAAAAGGGGGCAGAGGACATTGCGTTGGGGGGTACAGAACACTTCTGTGGGGGTTGGGAGCAGAGGACACTGCTATGGGGGGGAAGAGGACACTACTGTGGGAGGATGATGTGAAGGGGACAGAGGACACTGCTACGGGAAGGGGGCAGAGGACACTTCTGTGGGGGTGATGTAAAAGGGACAGAGTTCACTGCTAAGGGAAGGGGGCAGAGGACACTACTGTGGGAGGATGATGTGAAGGGGACAGAGGACACTGCTACGGGAAGGGGGCAGAGGACACTACTGTGGGGGTGATGTGAAGGGGACAGAGGACACTGCTACGGGAAGGGGGCAGAGGACACTACTCTGGGAGGATGATGTGAAGGGGACAGAGGACACTGCTACGGAAAGGGGGCAGAGGACACTACTGTGGGGGTGATGTGAAGGGGACAGAGGAGACTGCTACGGGAAGGGGGCAGAGGACACTACTCTGGGAGGATGATGTGAAGGGGTCAGATGACACTACTGTGACACACTATGGGGTTGATTTACTAAAGGCAAATCCACTTTGCACTACAAGTGTACTTGCTTGTGCAATCTCTTTAGATCTGAGGGAAAGATCTGAAATGAGGGGAAGCTCTGCTGATTTTATCATCCAATCATGCACAAGCAAAAATCAAAAATGCTGTTTTTTATTTTCCTTGCATGTCCCCCTCAGATCTACAGCGACTGCACTTCCAAGTGCACTTCTAGTGCAAAGTGGATTTGCCTTTAGTAAATAACCCCTCCCCCCCCCCCCCCGTGTGTTTCATGCAGTCTTTTTATTGGGAGCTTGGCAGTTTTTTTTATTTTTTTAAAAGGGCACCACCTAGTACACCCCCCCCCCCCCCCTCTCAGTTCTTTGCTTCTCTCCACGTTGTCCAGGTAGATTTGAAAGTTTGCCTACCCCTGATTTAATGGCTATGGCTGGGGTAGGAGAAGGGGTGGTGAAATAAGTTGGCCTAGGTTGGGCAGTAAGTATGGAAGAATCTGGCCCTGCATATTATACATGTGGTCAGCTTTACTAAAGCAATAAATTGAGGGAATTTGTCATATGTGGACACTGCGAACCAGGCAGAGGCAGCAAGTACTGGACCTCTACAAAGAGGTTATGAAAAACATTAGGTGTGCCGAAATTAATCACTGCATCGCGATTCGAGTGTACCCGATTCGATTCCGATGCATGCTACCGGGAAAATCGATTACCGGGATGACGCCCGCAGCTGCAGCATCATCCCGGTACCGTTTTTAGAATGGACGGTTGGCTTTCCAGTAATAATAACCGATGCGGCTAAAAGCCGCTCGGTTGTTATCCTGGAGGAGCGGGAGGGGCCTTCCCCCCCCGCCGCCTTCCGCCGCTCTGACCGGGCCTCCCGTCCCACCGGGAGACCCGATCCGCGAGCCGCTACTTCCAGCGGCTAGAGACAGACTGGAACGAAGCGTAGGCTTCGTTCCAGTCTGTATGTAAACACGGAAGCGACGTCACGACGTCTCTTCCACTTTACTCGGCTACCAATGGTGCCAGTTTTAAAAAAAAATCACAGTATTCAGAATCGCAGTTTTTGGTGATCTGAATACTTTGAAGTGCACAGGAGGGATTTGGGGTCTTTTAGACCCCCGATCCCTCCATAAAGAGTACCTGTCACCACCTATTACTGTCACAAGGGATGTTTACATTCCTTGTGACAGCAATAAAAGCAATCAAACATTTTATTTTTTATTTTTTTTAAACACAATGTAAAAAAAACAAATAAAATAAATAGAATTTTTTTTTTTTTTTTTTAAAGCTCCCCTGTCCCTGCGAGCTCGCGCAGCAAAGAAAACACATACTCATGCCGCGCCTGCATATGTAAACGGCGTTCAAATCACACATGTGAGGTATCGCCGCGATCATCAGAGCGAGAGAAATAATTCTAGCACTAGACCTCCTCTGTAACTCTAACCTGGTAACCGCAATTTTTTTTTAAAGCGTTGCCTATGGAGATTTTTAGGTACCGTAGTTTGTCGCCATTCCACAAGTGTGCGCAGAAAGACACTCACCTGTCCCACAATCCAGCAACGTGTCCACCCGAACCCTCCATTCTCTCCCCCGCCTGTCCACGGCGCTGGCAATGCTACTGTAGGCATCCATCTGTGACAGCTTCCAGCTTCACAGCCGGGTGCGCATGTCTCACTGCGCTGTCCTGCATAGCCGGGCAATCTTCTGGGACCTGTGATGTGTCCCAGAAGATCGCAGGGAGGTAGGGACGCCTAGGCGGCCCAAGCGGAAGTGGGAGATCGTCGGTAATCGTGATGCATCGTGATGCATCGCGGAATCTAATCGAAACGCTTACCAGATAATCGTAATCAAATCGAATCGTGAGACCAGTGAAGATGCGCACCCCTAAAAAACATGGTTACGCTTTTCATACCAACGACTTCTTGTTCCCAATGAAGAACAATGCAGGCGGACTTTAGTACTTTCCGGTAGGACACCAGCTGACATAGAACATTAGGCTCCACTTAGCTTCATAGCAAGTGTAAATAAAATACCAAGCAGCTTATGAGTTGTAAAGATATGGGGGATTGTGTGCACATACTTGTGACCGATATCATCAACTATTTAAACACAATGTTGCATTTAAGGTTTACTGAACCTTTAAGTTTCTAATAATAAGACATTACAGTTAATGGGGTATTCTGACTAAAATCTGCAGCGAGCCGTATCAGCTGCTTTTCTCACATTGCCAATAAATGCTATACAACTGCAACTATGCACCTTAATGGTAGAAAGAGAAAGTGAAAATTGATTAGCTATAAGCTTGATGTATTTTGGATGTATAATGAGGAAATTAAAGAGATAAAAGTGATTGCATTCAGCTATTATTTATTAGGCTTCTGGACAGACTGCAGAGCAGAGAATATAGTCTGGGATCCTTAAAGCAGACCTTCAGTTATTTTTTCATATTTCCATCTATTAAATCTTCTGCTCTTGTTGTTTTAACTTTGGATAGTAAAACATTTTTTTTCTGCCAGTAATTACCTTATACAGCCCACTTCCTTTTTCTTGTCTGGTAAAAAGCCTAGGCTTATGACATTATGCACAGCTCTCTCTCTCTCTCTCTCAATCTTGTTACAGTTTGCAGGGGGGGGGGAGCAGGAGGGCGGAGGAGGGATGAGCCATAGGAGGGCCAATGAGAGCTGCAGAGCTGGAGGGGGCTGGACAAGGGCTGAGATCCATGTGTATTCATCCAGAGTGGAGAAATGTACAGGCAAGCAGTGGTGTGAATGTGTCTATGTGTGTGTATGTGTGCGTCTGTATATATCTGTATGTGTGTGTCTGTGTAAATCCAGGAAGTGAACAGACAGCAGCTTCAGCTGCCCACAGTTAAAATGGTTGCAGCCAGACTCAGTGGAGGGAGATTTCTGCAGCATATTTGGCAAGTACAGAATCACAGTATATATAAAATAATATGCAAAGTGGTTGGAGGGAAGCTTCAGAATGGCAAGGATGTTTTTTAAAAAAAAAATTATGTGAGCAGACTACAGTTCCTCTTTAAATGTGAAATGGTTGTCCAACAAGTCTGGCCACACTGAGGTCTGAAAAGAGATAAAAGAATAGAAAGAGGACTGTACATTGCTACAATTAGACTACAAAAAACAAACAAACAGATTTCTAATGTGCTACTATACTACTTCTAATGTGGTACTATACTACTTCTAATCTGGTACTATTATACTACTTCTAATCTGGTACTATACTACTACTAATGTGGTACTATACTACTTCTAATCTGGTACTATTATACTACTTCTAATGTGGTACTATACTACTACTAATGTGGTACTATACTACTTCTAATGTGGTACTATACTACTACTAATGTGGTACTATACTACTTCTAATGTGGTACTATACTACTTCTGAGGTTCTAAAATAATTCCATGGTACTATTCAAGGCTGTAGTACCACAGTTTTTTTTTTAAGTTCTATATTTTTTCAGGGCCATGGTACTATACTACTACATGACTATAGTACCACACTACTTCTGAGTAGGGATGAGCTTCGTGTTCGAGTCGAACATACGTTCGACTCGAACATCGGCTGTTCGATCGTTCGACGAAGATCGAACGATTTGGGCCGTTCGCGCCAAATTCGAGTGACGCGAACGGCCCACAATGCACTACGCCATCGCAGTGTCATCCAGGCGCTGTGATTGGCCAAGCATGCACTGTGACCCCGCATGCTTGGCCAATCACAGCGCCGGCAGCGAGGAGAGCAATGATTGGCCACAGGCAGGATGCCTGTGGCCAATTATTGCTGAGGGTGTTTAGTACACGCCCCACACTATAAAAGGCCGCCAGCACGGCGGCCTAGTGTAGTGTGTTCCGGAGCAGGGAAAGAGCAGCATAGGCAGGGACAGTGACTTTTATTTCTTTCTTGCTTAACCTGGATTCCTTTAGTTTAGGGAAAGAGAAGGATAGGTAGGGAGAGTGTCAGTGTGTTTTGTGCTTGTCCTATAGTGTGCTTAAAAAAAACATTTTTTCTAGGGACAGAAAACTGTAGGTAGGGAGAGTGTCAGTTTCTTTCACTGTGCAAGTCCTTGTTTCTAGGGACTGGGAAGGACAGTGAGTGAATTCTCCTTGTGCTATAGTGTGCTTAAAAAAAACATTTTTTCTAGGGACAGAAAACTGTAGGTAGGGAGAGTGTCAGTTTCTTTCACTGTGCAAGTCCTTGTTTCTAGGGACTGGGAAGGACAGTGAGTGAATTCTCCTTGTGCTATAGTGTGCTTAAAAAAAACATTTTTTCTAGGGACAGAAAACTGTAGGTAGGGAGAGTGTCAGTTTCTTTCACTGTGCAAGTCCTTGTTTCTAGGGACTGGGAAGGACAGTGAGTGAATTCTCCTTGTGCTATAGTGTGCTTAAAAAAAACATTTTTTCTAGGGACAGAAAACTGTAGGTAGGGAGAGTGTCAGTTTCTTTCACTGTGCAAGTCCTTGTTTCTAGGGACTGGGAAGGACAGTGAGTGAATTCTCCTTGTGCTATAGTGTGCTTAAAAAAAACATTTTTTCTAGGGACAGAAAACTCTAGGTAGGGAGAGTGTCAGTTTCTTTCACTGTGCAAGTCCTTGTTTCTAGGGACTGGGAAGGACAGTGAGTGAATTCTCCTTGTGCTATAGTGTGCTTAAAAAAAACATTTTTTCTAGGGACAGAAAACTGTAGGTAGGGAGAGTGTCAGTTTCTTTCACTGTGCAAGTCCTTGTTTCTAGGGACTGGGAAGGACAGTGAGTGAATTCTCCTTGTGCTATAGTGTGCTTAAAAAAAACATTTTTTCTAGGGACAGAAAACTCTAGGTAGGGAGAGTGTCAGTTTCTTTCACTGTGCAAGTCCTTGTTTCTAGGGACTGGGAAGGACAGTGAGTGAATTCTCCTTGTGCTATAGTGTGCTTAAAAAAAACATTTTTTCTAGGGACAGAAAACTGTAGGTAGGGAGAGTGTCAGTTTCTTTCACTGTGCAAGTCCTTGTTTCTAGGGACTGGGAAGGACAGTGAGTGAATTCTCCTTGTGCTATAGTGTGCTTAAAAAAAACATTTTTTCTAGGGACAGAAAACTGTAGGTAGGGAGAGTGTCAGTTTCTTTCACTGTGCAAGTCCTTGTTTCTAGGGACTGGGAAGGACAGTGAGTGAATTCTCCTTGTGCTATAGTGTGCTTAAAAAAAACATTTTTTCTAGGGACAGAAAACTGTAGGTAGGGAGAGTGTCAGTTTCTTTCACTGTGCAAGTCCTTGTTTCTAGGGACTGGGAAGGACAGTGAGTGAATTCTCCTTGTGCTATAGTGTGCTTAAAAAAACATTTTTTCTAGGGACAGAAAACTGTAGGTAGGGAGAGTGTCAGTTTCTTTCACTGTGCAAGTCCTTGTTTCTAGGGACTGGGAAGGACAGTGAGTGAATTCTCCTTGTGCTATAGTGTGCTTAAAAAAAACATTTTTTCTAGGGACAGAAAACTCTAGGTAGGGAGAGTGTCAGTTTCTTTCACTGTGCAAGTCCTTGTTTCTAGGGACTGGGAAGGACAGTGAGTGAATTCTCCTTGTGCTATAGTGTGCTTAAAAAAAACATTTTTTCTAGGGACAGAAAACTGTAGGTAGGGAGAGTGTCAGTTTCTTTCACTGTGCAAGTCCTTGTTTCTAGGGACTGGGAAGGACAGTGAGTGAATTCTCCTTGTGCTATAGTGTGCTTAAAAAAAACATTTTTTCTAGGGACAGAAAACTGTAGGTAGGGAGAGTGTCAGTTTCTTTCACTGTGCAAGTCCTTGTTTCTAGGGACTGGGAAGGACAGTGAGTGAATTCTCCTTGTGCTATAGTGTGCTTAAAAAAAACATTTTTTCTAGGGACAGAAAACTGTAGGTAGGGAGAGTGTCAGTTTCTTTCACTGTGCAAGTCCTTGTTTCTAGGGACTGGGAAGGACAGTGAGTGAATTCTCCTTGTGCTATAGTGTGCTTAAAAAAAACATTTTTTCTAGGGACAGAAAACTGTAGGTAGGGAGAGTGTCAGTTTCTTTCACTGTGCAAGTCCTTGTTTCTAGGGACTGGGAAGGACAGTGAGTGAATTCTCCTTGTGCTATAGTGTGCTTAAAAAAAACATTTTTTCTAGGGACAGAAAACTCTAGGTAGGGAGAGTGTCAGTTTCTTTCACTGTGCAAGTCCTTGTTTCTAGGGACTGGGAAGGACAGTGAGTGAATTCTCCTTGTGCTATAGTGTGCTTAAAAAAAACATTTTTTCTAGGGACAGAAAACTCTAGGTAGGGAGAGTGTCAGTTTCTTTCACTGTGCAAGTCCTTGTTTCTAGGGACTGGGAAGGACAGTGAGAGAATTCTCCTTGTGCTATAGTGTGCTTAAAAAAAACATTTTTTCTAGGGACAGAAAACTGTAGGTAGGGAGAGTGTCAGTTTCTTTCACTGTGCAAGTCCTTGTTTCTAGGGACTGGGAAGGACAGTGAGTGAATTCTCCTTGTGCTATAGTGTGCTTAAAAAAAACATTTTTTCTAGGGACAGAAAACTCTAGGTAGGGAGAGTGTCAGTTTCTTTCACTGTGCAAGTCCTTGTTTCTAGGGACTGGGAAGGACAGTGAGTGAATTCTCCTTGTGCTATAGTGTGCTTAAAAAAAACATTTTTTCTAGGGACAGAAAACTGTAGGTAGGGAGAGTGTCAGTTTCTTTCACTGTGCAAGTCCTTGTTTCTAGGGACTGGGAAGGACAGTGAGTGAATTCTCCTTGTGCTATAGTGTGCTTAAAAAAAACATTTTTTCTAGGGACAGAAAACTCTAGGTAGGGAGAGTGTCAGTTTCTTTCACTGTGCAAGTCCTTGTTTCTAGGGACTGGGAAGGACAGTGAGTGAATTCTCCTTGTGCTATAGTGTGCTTAAAAAAAACATTTTTTCTAGGGACAGAAAACTGTAGGTAGGGAGAGTGTCAGTTTCTTTCACTGTGCAAGTCCTTGTTTCTAGGGACTGGGAAGGACAGTGAGTGAATTCTCCTTGTGCTATAGTGTGCTAAAGCATTCCTCATCAACCATCTTTGAAATCCTTGTTTTTTGGACAGTCAGGGAAATTGTCGTTGTGCTATTCTGTGCAAAAGCAATCATCCTGAACCATATTTAGAAATCCTTAAGTAAAGGGACAGAGAAGGACACCTGAAGGTAGCCCTTATTGCTTTTTTCCCATCTCCCTGCAGGCCATCTATTAGAATGTCTGGAAGGCAAACAAGGAGAGGCAGACAGTCAGGAGGCAATAAAAGAGGGCAAGCAGGCTCTGTGTCTGGGGGCAACAGTGCTGGTCGTGGACGCGGTGCATTGTCATCAGCACATGGCCATGGGACACGCTTGTCCTTCTTTTCGGCAGCTGGACATGTTGAGCCACATCATGCCGAAGACTTGGTAGAGTGGATGACCAAGCCCTCCTCCTCCTCCTCATCCTCTCTCACCCAGGCTCAGGGTACTGGCAAAGCAGCTGCCAAAGCGTCCTCTTCCCTGGTATCAATGTCAGACTCATCATCAGTCACTCCTTCCCTAGACCCACCATGTCCTCCTCCTGAGGAGTCCCCCGAACTGTTTGAGCACAGTGTTGGGTACATGCTCCAGGAGGATGCCCAGCGTTTCGAAGGGTCTGATGATGAAACCCAGCTACAGGAAGGCAGTAGGGTGAGAGCAGACAGAGGGGATGCTCAAGAAGGACACCAATCTGGCAGTCATGTTCCAGCAGCTGCAGCATACTGCCAGATTGGCTCCAGTGATGAGGAGGGAGGGGATGATGAGGTCACTGACTCCACATGGGTGCCTAATAGGAGAGAGGAGGAGGAGGAGGATGAGGAGGAGGCACATCTCCAACGAGGCAGGATGCCCTTTGGTGGCCAGCGTAAGGGCAGTACACCGACGGAATCACACCGCAGAGCTCCGCCTGTGCAGGGCGCTGCCTCTGCCCGTCATTCAAAAAGTTCCTTGGTGTGGGCCTTTTTTGAGGCTAGTGCATCAGATCGCACAGCTGCTGTTTGCAACATATGTCTCAAGCGTATATCGCGTGGCCAAAACATCAGCCGCTTGGGTACCACATGCCTGACCAGACATATGTTGACCTGCCATGCAGCTCGTTGGCAAGCCTACCTCAAAGACCCACACCAAAGAACAAAGCGGACCTCTCCTTGCACCGCATCAGCTGGGATCTCCAACCCCACTATAACTTCAGTCCTCTCTGAAACATGCACTGAGAGGAATGAAGGTGTAGAATTAGGTGTGTCGCAGCCAAGTACTTGCGGCCACTCTGCTAGCAGTACACCGACGTCCGATTCTAGCAGGCAAATTTCCCTGCCCCAGCTGCTGGACCGTCGAAAGAAGTTCACTCCCAGCCATCCACATGCCCAGCAGTTGAATGCTAGCTTGGCTAAATTGCTAGCGCTTCAACTGCTGCCTTTTCAGTTGGTAGACTCGGCCCCCTTCCGTGAGTTTGTGCAATGTGCGGTTCCTCAGTGGCAGGTTCCCAAACGCCACTTTTTCTCACGGAAGGCTATTCCGGCTCTCTACCGGCATGTGGAAGGCAATGTCTTGGCCTCGCTGGACAGGGCGGTCAGCGGTAAGGTGCATATTACCGCTGACTCATGGTCCAGCAGGCATGGACAGGGACGTTACCTTTCTTTCACGGCCCATTGGGTCACTCTTTTGGCAGCTGGGAAGGATGCAGGACAAGGTGCAGTAGTGTTGGAGGTTGTCCCACCGCCACGCCTCCAAAATGCTACTACTGGTTGTGACACACCTCTCTCCTCCACCCCCTCCTCTTCTTCTTCCTCCATGGCCTCTTCCTGTGGTTTGTCCTATGAACCAGCGGTGCTCCGTAGCCGTTCACGGGGCTACGCAAGTACGCAGGCAAAAAGATGCCATGCCGTGCTTGCGCTGGTGTGTTTGGGGGACAGAAGCCACACTGGGGCAGAGGTCCTGTCTGCTCTGCAGGGCCAGGCCGAGAGGTGGTTGACGCCACGCCAGCTTAAGCCAGGAATGGTGGTTTGCGACAATGGCACCAACCTCCTCTCCGCCCTTCGACAGGGACAACTGCCCCAGGTGCCCTGTGTGGCTCACGTCCTTAACCTGGTGGTGCAGCGTTTCTTGGGCAGGTACCCGGGCTTACAGGATGTCCTGAGGCAGGCCAGGAAAGTCTGTGTGCATTTCCGCAGATCTTATAATGCCAGTGCTCGCCTGGCTGAGCTGCAAAAGGAGTTGAACCTGCCCAAGAACCGCCTTATATGTGACATGCCCACCAGGTGGAACTCAATGTTGGCCATGCTGCAGCGGCTGCACACGCAGCAGAGGGCCATCAATGAGTACCTGTGCGACTACGGCACCAGGACAGGGTCAGGGGAGCTTGGTTTTTTTTCTCCACGCCAGTGGGGCATGATCAGGGATGCATGCACTGTCCTGGCACCATTTGAGGAGGCCACGAGGATGGTGAGCAGTGACAGTGCATGCATCAGTGACACTGTACCTCTTGTCCACCTGTTGGAGCACACGCTGCGTGGAATAATGGACAGGGCACTTGAGGCAGAACAGAGGCAGGAAGAGGAGGACTTCCTTGCCTCTCAAGGCCCCCTTTACCCAGACAGTGTTCCTTCTGTCCCACCCATCGCACAGGAAGAGGAGGAGGAGGAGGAGGAGGAGGAGGAGGATTGTGTCAGCATGGAGGTGGAGGCTGGCACTCAGCATCATCAGCAGCAGTCTTTTAGGGATGATTTACAGTCCCAAGAAACCAGTGGACTTGTACGTGGCTGGGAGGAGGTGACTGCGGATCATGTCGTCCTTAGTGACCCAGAGGACTCCGGAGCGAATGCCTCAGCAAACCTACGCTGCATGGCCTCCCTGATCCTGCAAAGTCTGCGGAAGGATCCTCGTATTCTTCGGATCAAGGAGAGGGACCATTACTGGCTGGCCACTCTCCTTGATCCACGGTACAAGGGTAAGGTTGCGGACCTTATGTTACCGTCGCAGAGGGAGCAGAGGATGAGACAACTCCGGGAGGCCTTGCAGAAAGGTCTGTGCAACGCGTTCCCAGAGACTGGGAGGTTACAAACTCCTGGTCCTGGACAACGAGTTGCTGAGGCTTCGGCCAGTCAAAGAAGGAGCGGTGGGGAAGGTGGCCGTCTGACCGATGCGTTCAGACAAGTCTTTAGTCCGCAGCCCCAAAGTATGATCGGTTCCAGCAACCATCGCCAGCGTCTGATAAACATGGTGCAGGAATATCTAGGGGCAAGGTCAGACTTGGACACCTTCCCCACTGAAAATCCTCTGGCTTACTGGGTCTTGAGGATGGATCACTGGCCAGAGCTTGCACAGTATGCAATTGAGCTACTGGCCTGTCCTGCATCCAGCGTTCTTTCGGAACGCACATTCAGCGCTGCTGGAGGATTTGTCACGGATCACAGGGTGCGCCTGTCCACCGACTCGGTTGATCGACTGACTTTCATCAAGATGAACCAGTCTTGGATCACCACCAGCTACCACACACCTGATGCTGATATAACAGACTAATTGATTTTAACATGTCACATCCCTTCAAGACTGATGCTGATGCTGAGTGCCTGTGCTGTTATGTTGACTGGCTATCCTCCTCCTCCGAGTCCTCAATGATACGATTGATGATGATAGCTTGGAAGATCATTTTTGTTTATGGGTGCCGCCACCAGTGGCTAAGGCCCAATTTTTCAGCCCCTGTTTAACAGGGGCGTGTAATTACAATTTTTGAAGCAATACTTTGCAACAGGGCTCATTGCTGTGCTCCAAGTACAGTATGTGTGAGGGGTTGGAGTGTTGTGCCACCAGTGCCTAAGGCCCAATTTTTCAGCCCCTGTTTAACAGGGGCGTGTCATTACAATTTTTGAAGCAATACTTTGCAACAGGGCTCATTGCTGTGCTCCAAGTACAGTATCTGTGAGGGGTTGCAGTGTTGTGCCACCAGTGCCTAAGGCCCAATTTTTCAGCCCCTGTTCAACAGGGGCATGTAATTACAATTATTGATCTAATAATTCACAGCAGGGCCCATTCCTGCACCCACCAAGCAAGAGTAACTCTGAGGGCTTACAGTGTTGTGGCAACACCACCACCACCACCACCACCACCACGAAAGGCCCAATTTTTCAGCCCCTGTTCAACAGGGGCATGCAATTACAATTCTTGATCTAATAATTCACAGCAGGGCCCATTGCTGCACCCACCAAGAGTAACTGTCAGGGCTTACAGTGTTGTGGCACCAGCACCACCATCAAAGGCCCAATTTTTACTACCACTGTTCAACAATTATATGTAATTACAATTCCTGATATAATAGTTGACAGCAGGGCGTTCCAGCACCAACCAAGAGTAACTGTGAGTGCTTACAGTGTTGTGCCAACACCAACTAAGGGGCCTATTTCTGCAGATTATATACGGCAGGTCCCTACTTTCAAACATCCAACTTACAAACGACTCCTACTTGCAAACGCAAGAAGACAACAGGAAGTGAGAGGAAATCTACCCCTAGGAAGGAAAATTCTCTCCTGTAAGAATTAATATGGGAGAAAGGTGTCTCCTCTGTACTGATGCTTTATCAGCAATCCTTGTTTCAAGAAAAACACCACATTTCAAAAACAGTTGTCATTGGGACGGAAAGTGAGGTGAAATGTTCTGAACAGGGGCACAGACAGCAAAACAAATGTTACAGGGGTGATAACCCTTACCTATGTTTTCCAAAAAGTTTAAAAATAGATTTTTGGGCTGGAGCTACACTTAAACAATGTACCTGTTCAAAATTACAAACACATTCTACATAAGAACAAACATACAGTCCCTGTCTTGTATGCACCGCCTGTATACGGCTGTTCAGAGTATATAGGGCCTTTTTTATTTTATGTGCGGGGTTCCCCTTAATATCCATACAAGACCCAAAGGGGCTGGTAATGGGCTGGGGTGGGGGGGGGGTCATGGGGTAGCTATGCCATTTTTCTTAAAGATTTTCATCCATATTACCGGGACCAGACATTACATTAAAGCCGCAAGCAGTTTTAAATGGCTTTTTTTTCCTTTAGAAGTGTCATTTTGTGCAGGGACAGTTCTAAACACGGGAAACACGTGGCACTTCACAGGCATACTTTAGACACCCCCCAGGTACGATATTTAAAGGAATATTTGACTTTTTTTTTTTCACTTTATGCATCATTAAAATGACTGCTCCCGAAAAACGACCGTTTTTAAAACTTCTTTTTGCATTGATACATGTCCCCTGGTGCAGAACCCGGGTTCCCAAACCCTTTTTAGGACAATAACATGCATAATAGTTGTTATAATTAGCACTTTAGAATTCGAACGTTCGCATCCATTGTATTTAATAGGGTTCTAATGTTCGTACGAACTTTCGGTCCGTTCGCGGGTTCTGGTGCGAACCGAACCCGGGGGTGTTCGGCTCATCACTACTTCTGAGGTTCTACAATAATTCAGGGCCATGGTACTATTCATGGCTGTAGTACCATACAATATTTTTGAAGTTCTATAATAATTCAGGGCCATGGTACTAATTTACTGTACCACACTATTTCTGAGGTTCTACATTACTTCAAGGCCATTGTACTACACTGCTTCCCAGCTGTGGTACCATAATGCTTCTCAGTGCTGTGGCTTTACATGCTCCCTCAGGGATGAGGCATTACATCAGAGCTGTGGCACTACATACTACTTCAGGGCTTGTCCGGGATACCACATGCAGGCATACAGCAAGGGTAATTAGTTGGCTGTACCTTGAGGAATGAGGAACCAGAATGAATAATGTTAAAATAAGACATATTAAGGCGAATGACACACTTCCAACACCAACCTTAGTAAACCATAAACGATGTAAGTGACAAATGAATGTGAAAAATTAAACAGCGACAAATTAATGCAAAAACCACAAATAATAACCTAACTAACTATATACAAAATGGAGGGAGCAAGACAATGTCCGGACAGTGACACGATACAAGGGGAGCAGGGAGCCAGGTACTGTGAGTGGGAAGCAGGGAGCAGGTCACAGGAGCAGGTCTCAGGGTTAAGAGCAGGTCACAGGAGCAGGTCTCAGGGTTAAGTACAGGTACAGGAACACGGCTTGCAGGAATAACACTGAAGCACTGAACCTCAGTTATGGATGGGCTTAAAAATTCAGCCAATGTCAGGTGCAGCTTAATTACTTGGAAAGCCTGGCTACTGGGAGACACCCACTGGTGGCCACCAGAACTGCGTCCTTCGACGCTACCTGCTTCTTCAGGGCTGTTAGCACTACACTATGTCAGGACATATACAATACATTATTTTAGGGCTGTAGTACTACATGCTACTAGGGATGAGCTCGGTGTTCGAGTCGAACATACGTTCGACTCGAACATCGGCTGTTCGATCGTTCGACGCAGATCGAACATTTTGGGCCGTTCGCGCCAAATTCGAGTGACGTGAACGGCCCACAATACACTGCGCCATCGCAGTGCAATCCCGGCGCTGTGATTGGCCAAGTCTGCACTGTGACCCCGCATGCTTGGCCAATCACAGCGTCGGCAGCGAGGAGAGCCATAATTGGCCACAGGCAGGATGCCTGTGGCCAATTATAGCTCAGGGGGGTTTAGTACACGCCCCACACTATAAAAGGCCGCCAGCGCGGCGGCCTTGTGTAGTGTGTTCCGGTTCAGGGAGAGAGAAGGATAGGCAGGGACAGTGTTAGTGATATTTGTCCATTTACCTTGTGTGTAGGGAGAGAGAAGGATAGGCAGGGACAGTGTCAGTGATATTCTGCTAAACCTTGTGTGCAGGGAGAGAGAAGGATAGGCAGGGACAGTGTCAGTGATATTCTGCTAAACCTTGTGTGCAGGGAGAGAGAAGGATAGGCCGGGGACAGTGTCAGTGATATTTTTGCTAAGCCTCCTGCACAGTATACACCTGAAGCTAGCCCTTATTGCTGTGTTTTCCTGTTGTGTAACACAGGCAGGCATCTGCAGCACTTACAGCAGGCGTAGTGTGCTTCCTGAAAAATATACACCTGAAGCTAGGCCTTATTGCTGTGTTTTCCTGTTGTGTAACACAGGCAGGCATCTGCAGCAGTTATAGCAGGCGTAGTGTGCTTCCTGCAAAATATACACCTGAAGCTAGGCCTTATTGCTGTGTTTTCCTGTTGTGTAACACAGGCAGGCATCTGCAGCACTTACAGCGGGCGTAGTGTGCCTCCTGCACATTATACACCTGAAGCTACCCCTTATTGCTCGTAGTTTTTTTTCTTTTGTGTTACACTAACAGGCATCTGCAGCACTTACAGCGGGCGTAGTGTGCTTCTTGCAAAATATACACCAGAAGCTAGCCCTTATTGCTGTGTTTTCCTGTTGTGTAACACAGGCAGGCATCTGCAGCACTTACAGCAGGCGTAGTGTGCTTCTTGCAAAATATACACCTGAAGCTACCACTTATTGCTGGTTTTCCCATCTCCCTGCAGGCCTTTAGAATGTCTGGAAGGCAAACAAGGAGAGGCAGACAGTCAGGAGCCAAGAAAAGAGGGCAAGCAGGCTCTGTGTCTAGAGACAACAGTGCTGGTCGTGGACGCGGTGCATCGTCATCAGCACGTGGCCATGGGACACGCTTGTCCTTATTTTCGGCAGCTGGACGTGTTGAGCCGCATCATGCCGAAGACTTGGTAGAGTGGATGACCAAGCCCTCCTTATCCTCCTCATCCTCCTCATCCTCTCTCACCCAGGCTCAGGGTACTGGCAAAGCAGCTGCCAAAGCGTCCTCAATGTCATCATCAGTCACTCCTTCCCTAGACCCACCGTGTCCTCCTGAGGAGTCCCCCGAACTGTTTGAGCACAGTGTTGGGTAAATGCTCCAGGAGGATGCCCAGCGTTTCGAAGGGTCTGAAGATGATACCCAGCTAGAGGAAGGCAGTAGCGTGAGAGCAGAGAGAGGGGATGCTCAAGAAGGACACCAATCTGGCAGTCATGTTCCAGCAGCTGCAGCATACTGCCAGATTGGTTCCAGTGATGAGGAGGAAGGGGATGATGAGGTCACTGACTCCACGTGGGTGCCTGATAGGAGAGAGGAGGAGGATGAGGAGGAGGCACATCTCCAACGAGGCAGGATGCCCTCCGGGGGCCAGCATAAGGGCAGCACACCGACTGAATCACACCGCAGAGCTCCGCCTGTGCAGGGCGCTGCCTCTGCCCGTTATTCCAAAAGTTCTTTGGTGTGGGCCTTTTTTGAGTCGAGTGCATCAGATGGCACCGCTGCAGTTTGCAACATATGTCTCAAGCGTATCTCGCGTGGCCAAAACATCAGCCGCTTGGGAACCACATGCTTGACCAGACATATGTTGACCTGTCATGCAGCTCGTTGGCAAGCCTACCTTAAAGACCCACACCAAAGAACAAAGCGGACCTCTCCTTGCTCCGCATCAGCTGGGATCTCCAACCACACTATACCTTCAGTCCTCTCTGAAACCTGCACTGAGAGGAATGAAGGTGTAGAATTAGGTGTGTCACAGCCAAGTACTTGCGGGCACTCTGCTAGCAGTACACCGACGTCCGATTCTAGCAGGCAAATTTCCCTGCCCCAGCTGCTGGACCGTCGAAAGAAGTTCACTCCCAGCCATCCACATGCCCAGCGGTTGAATTCTAGCTTGGCTAAATTGCTAGCATTTCAACTGCTGCCTTTTCAGTTGGTAGACTCGGCCCCCTTCCATGAGTATGTGCAATGTGCGGTTCCTCAGTGGCAGGTTCCCAAACGCCACTTTTTCTCACGGAAGGCGATTCTGGCTCTCTACCGCCATGTGGAAGGCAATGTCCATGCCTCACTGGACAGGGCGGTCAGTGGTAAGGTGCATATTACTGCTGACTCATTTTCCAGCAGGCATGGACAGGGACGTTACCTTTCTTTCACGGCCCATTGGGTCACTCTTTTGGCAGCTGGGAAGGATGCAGGACAAGGTGCAGTAGTGTTGGAGGTTGTTCCGCCGCCACGCCTCCAAAATGCTACTACTGGTTGTGACACACCTCTCTCCTCCACCCCCTCCTCTTCCTCCATGGCCTCTTCCCGTGCTTTGTCCTCGGAACCAGCGGTGCTCCGTAGGCGTTCAAGGGGCTACGCAAGTACGCAGGCAAAAAGATGCCATGCCGTGCTTGCGCTGGTGTGTTTGGGGGACAGGAGCCACACTGGGGCAGAGGTTCTGTCAGCTCTGCAGGGGCAGGCCGAGAGGTGGTTGACGCCACGCCAGCTTAAGGCAGGAATGGTGGTTTGCGACAATGGCACCAACCTCCTCTCCACCCTCCGACAGGGACAACTGACCCATGTGCCCTGTGTGGCTCACGTCCTTAACCTGGTGGTGCAGCGGTTCTTGGGCAGGTACCCGGGCTTACAGGATGTCCTGAGGCAGGCCAGGAAAATCTGTGTGCATTTCCGCAGATCATATAATGCCAGTGCTCGGCTGGCTGAGCTGCAAAAGGAGTTGAACCTGCCCAAGAACCGCCTTATATGTGACATGCCCACCGGGTGGAACTCAACATTGGCCATGCTGCAGCGGCAGCAGAGGGCCATCAATGAGTACCTGTGCGACTACGGCACCAGGACAGGGTCAGGGGAGCTCGGTTTTTTTCACCACGCCAGTGGGGCATGATCAGGGATGCATGCACTGTCCTGGCACCATTTGAGGAGGCCACGAGGATGGTGAGCAGTGACAGTGCATGCATCAGTGACACTGTACCTCTTGTCCACCTGTTGGAGCATACGCTGCGTGGAATAATGGACAGGGCACTTGAGGCAGAACAGAGGCAGGAAGAGGAGGATTTCCTTGCCTCTCAAGGCCCCCTTTACCCAGACAGTGTTCCTTCTGTCCCACCCATCCCACAGGAAGAGGACGAGGAGGAGGAGGATTGTGTCAGCATGGAGGTGGAGCCTGGCACTCAGCATCAACAGCAGCAGTCTTTTAGGGATGATTTACAGTCCCAAGACACCCGTGGACTTGTACGTGGCTGAGAGGAGGTGGCTGCGGATAATGTCGTCCTTAGTGACCCAGAGGACTCCGGACCGAATGCCTCTGCTAACCTACGCTGCATGGCCTCCCTGATCCTGCAAAGCCTGCGGAAGGATCCTCGTATTCTTCGGATCAAGGAGAGGGACCATTACTGGCTGGCCACTCTCCTTGATCCACGGTACAAGGGTAAAGTTGCGGACCTTATCTTACCGTCGGAGAGGGAGCAGAGGATGAGACAACTCCGGGAGGCCTTGCAGAAAGGTCTGTGCAACGCGTTCCCAGAGACTGGGAGGTTACAAACTCCTGGTCCTGGACAACGAGTTGCTGAGGCTTCGGTCAGTCAAAGAAGGAGCGGTGGGGAAGGTGGCCGTCTGACCGATGCGTTCAGACAATTCTTTAGTCCGCAGCCCCAAGGTATGATCGGTTCCAGCAACCATCGCCAGCGTCTGATATACATGGTGCAGGAATACCTAGGGGCAAGGTCAGACTTGGACACCTTTCCCACAGAAAATCCTCTGGCTTACTGGGTCTTGAGGATGGATCACTGGCCAGAGCTTGCACAGTATGCAACTGAGCTACTGGCCTGTCCTGCATCCAGCGTTCTTTCGGAACGCACATTCAGTGCTGCTGGAGGATTTGTCACGGATCACAGTGTGTGCCTGTCCACCGACTCGGTTGATCGACTGACCTTCATAAAGATGAACCAGTCCTGGATCACCACCAGCTACCAAGCACCTGAAGCTGATATAACAGAATAATTTATTTTCAAATGTCACATCCCTTCAAGACTGATGCTGATGCTGATGCTGAGTGACTGTCCTGTTATGTTGACTGACTGTCCTCCTCCTCCTCAATGATCCGATTCATGATGATAGCTTGGAAGAACATTTTTGTTTCTGGGTGCCGCCACCAGGGGCTAAGGCCCAATTTTTCAGCCCCTGTTTAACAGGGGCATGTAATTACAATTTTTGATGCAATGCTTTGCAGCAGGGCTCATTCCTGCACTCCAACTAGAGTATCTGGGAGAGGTTGCAGTGTCGTGGCACCAGCACCAGTGCCTAAGGCCCAATTTTTCAGCCCCTGTTTAACAGGGGCGTGTAATTACAATTTTTGATGCAATACTTTGCAACAGGGCTCATTACTGTGCTCCAAGTACAGTATCTGTGAGGGGTTGCAGTGTTGTGGCACCAGTGCCTAAGGCCCAATTTTTCAGCCCCTGTTTAAAAGGGGCGTGTAATTAAAATTTTTGATGCAATACTTTGCAACAGGGCTCATTACTGTGCTCCAAGTACAGTATCTGTGAGGGGTTGTAGTGTTGTGGCACCAGTGCCTAAGGCCCAATTTTTCAGCCCCTGTTTAAAAGGGGCGTGTAATTAAAATTTTTGATGCAATACTTTGCAACAGGGCTCATTTCTGTGCTCCAAGTACAGTATCTGTGAGGGGTTGCAGTGTTGTGGCACCAGTGCCTAAGGTCCAATTTTTCTGCCCATGTTTAACAGGGGCGTGTAATTACAATTTTTGATGCAATACTTTGCAACAGGGCTCATTGCTGTGCTCCAAGTACAGTATCTGTGAGGGATTGCAGTGTTGTGGTACCAGTGGCTAAGGCCCAATTTTTCAGCCCCTGTTCTACAGGGGCATGTAATTACTATTATTGATCTAATAATTCACAGCAGGGCCCATTCCTGCGCCCACCAAGAGTAACTGTGAGGGCTTACAGTGTTGTGGCAACACCACCACCACCACCAAAGGCCCAATTTTTAAGCCCCTGTTCAACAGGGGCATGCAATTACAATTCTTGATCTAATAATTCACAGCAGGGCCCATTCATGCGCCCACCAAGAGTAACTGTGAGGGCTTACAGTGTTGTGGCACCAGCACCACCACCAAAGGCCCAATTTTTCCTACCACTGTTTAACAATGGCATGTAAATACAATTCCTGATATAATAGTTCACAGCAGGGCGTTCCAGCGCCCACCAAGAGTAACTGTGAGGGCTCACAGTGTTGTGGCAACACCAACATGTTTCAATAAAAACCCCACAGACAGCAAAACAAATGTTACAGGGGTGATAACCCTTCCCTATGTTTTCCAAAAAGCTTAAAAATATATTTTTTGGCTGGAGCTACACTTAAACAATGTACCTGTTCAAAAAAAAAAAAAAAAGATTCTACTTAAGAACAAACCTACAGTCCCTGTCTTGTTTGCACCGCCTGTATACTGCTGTTTAGAGTATATAGGGCCTTTTTTATTTTGTGTGCGGGGTTCCCCTTAATATCCATACAAGACCCAAAGGGGCTGGTAATGGGCTGGGGTGGGGGGGGGGGGGGGGTGATGGGGTAGCTATGCTATTTTTCTCAAAGATTTTCATCCATATTACCGGGACCAGACATTACATTAAAGCCGCAAGCAGTTTTAAATGGGAAACACATGCCACTTCACAGGCATACTTTAGACACCCCCCAGGTACGATATTTAAAGGAATATTTTACTTTTTTTTTTTCACTTCATGCATCATTAAAATGACTGCTCCTGAAAAACGGTTGTTTTTAAAACTTCTTTTTGCATTGATACATGTTCCCTGGGGCAGAACCCGGGTCCCCAAACCCTTTTTAGGACAATAACATGCATATTAGTCGTTATAATTAGCACTTTAGATTTTGAACGTTCGCGTCCATTGTAATTAATAGGGTTCTAACATTTGCGCCAACCTTCGGTCCGTTCGAAGGTTCTGGTGCAAACCGAACGGGGGGGGGTGTTCGGCTCATCCCTACATGCTACATGCTACTTCAAGGAAGCAGTTCTACATTACAACAGGGCTGAGGAACTACACTACTTTAGGGCTTTGGCACTTCACTGTTGAAAGTCAGAAATACCAGTTCAGCCATGTGCCTGTTGATTACTGCTCAATGTTTTGAGTGCATATGTTGGCCAATACACATGACTCTGGGCAATCCGATTATTTCTGCACAATCAACTGCCTCTGCATCTCCATAGCCATAGCAAGTAAATTGCATCTGAAGAAAAGAGAACAATGACGCCATGGCATGTTCACTGGTAAAGCAGCTCAGCAGATTGTGATTCTGGGGTAGGAGGAATGGTTGAGGACAGTGCATGCAAAACATAGGGGTTGTTTACTAAAACTGGAGAGTGCAAAATCTGGTGTAGCGGACCCCCCCATAATTGGGGTCGCTATGCCTAAATTTAAGGGTAGCCTGAGCTAATAGTTGGGCTCAGGCTGTTTGAATTCTTTCAATTGGTTTTTGCTTTGTTGTGGTGTTGCCTGGCAGTACAGTTCCCTTTGACCTGTGGGTGACGCTGTTGCTCAGGTCTCAGGTTGAACCACAGGTGGCATTGCAGCGTGATTGGGTGTCCTCGCTCGGCGGCTGTGCAGTGGGCGTGGTCTACCCGCTGTGCATTCCGGGAGAGGGTACTTAAGAGGTGGACGCCATTAGGTCCGGAGTTCGGAGGTGACCCAGAGGATCCCTTGGTCCTAGGCACGTACCCCACCTTCGGTGGCCCTCATGGCCAGGGGTACGTGTATGTGTAGTCAGTCCTGGGCACCTTGGGCCCGAGGCTGCATCGTTCCAGGTAGGCCCAGCACTGTTTAGATGAGGTCTACACCAGAAGAGGAGTCCCAGGGTGCCCAAGTGGGGGTGACCCGCTCTGAAGGAGAGGAAACCAGGGGAGGACCTGTCCGCGGAGATCGGTGAGGGAAGTCACTGTCTCGGGAGAGGCCTGGTTGCCAGAGGGAAGGATTCCATAATCCGCCAAAAGCCTTGTAACGTGCCCGCTGGCACCTAAGGTTTCAAGTGTTACAAGTGCTGGGAAGTTCGGGATTCAGAAGTTCATATCCTGATCGTATCCATAGGAAATTTAAGGTGAATGTTCCGTGCTCCACACCGGCTGCTAGGACCATGAGAGGGGACTATCCAGGTGAGCAAAGCCCACTCAGGACTGAGTGGTGATAAATGACTGTTAAGTGCCGCGTGCCTGAACCTGCCTCCCTGTTAAAATTCTCTATCTCCAACTTTCCTATCAAGTTTCTACGCAAGAAAAATAAACCTTTCTTTATTGGGTTTAATACTGTCTGGACAATGGCCTTATTGAATACAGAGAGAGAATAGACTTTTCCCTACACTCTAGGGGAGAGAACCAACGGAAGGAGGTAACTCGCTGCAGGACCCAAAACAGATAACACCGCTCACCCTCTTTTATCAGGAGGATACTGGGCTTGTGGCATGGTGTGTCCCATTCTGCTTGTGGAGGTAAGCAGGGTAAAGGATCTGTGTGCTACACGTGGGGGCTCGAGTCCGGGATTTGCAGCTACCCCTGGAAGTTGGACTATTTTCCTCTGATCTGTGTGTTTTTACGGAGGTCGGCCATTAAGGAAAATTGGACTGCGTCACTACTTTGCCTAGAGAAAAGGAGGTACAGGACTGTGCTTTAATTTTTTTCTAACAGCGTAGTTCGTAGGCGTGTCCCAAAAGAAGAAAAGCCCCGCGAGCTGCGTGCAGAGAAAGAAAAAGGGGAGGAGCCCCCGCCAATTGTGAGTTGCACGTGGTGCATTTGGCGCCAAGGGACAGTAAGAGCCTGGACTAGTAAATAGAAGCAATATGTCTGCCACTCCATGGACTTCTATTTCACCGGGACCTCGGATGTTCCCGTCTACCTCTACCATGGACATTGCTCCCATTACTGTTCCCCTCACGGATACAGGGATCCGGCTCAAGCCTAGGGGCCGCTTCGCACTTTACACTTGCCGAGATGCGGAGGCCCTGGGCGTGCTCTGTCCCAGATGCAGTGGTTTGGCTGTGCAGATACGGCCATTCAGAAGGTGTTTGACCTGCAGGGAATTTGTGTTTGAGGTGGACCAGCCCACCGAATCACCCCGAGCTTACCGGGTTAACTGTATCACAGGGAGTGTTACTTCCGAGGAAGACAACTATGCCCCTACAGCCGAACCCACGCGCATGCCCGCGGCTGCAACGGATGCTGAAGATGGAGCTCCAGCCACCACGGAGCCAGCGACGGACGCCACCGCGGATGCTGCCTCCGTCACTACGGAAACCTCCATTCCTCCCGCCAAACTGAAGGTGGGGTGTGTTAAGGCCTCCCGCGGCCGAGGTAGACAGCCTGCCCCAGCGCCTGTCTAAACCGGATCTTCGAAGCGGAGGAATCTCCGGGAAGTCCACGTCAGGGGACGGTAAGGAGGCTGGGGGGACTGTGACAACAAGTTTGCCGGGGAAGGGAAAGAAGCCCATACCCTATACTACTGGGGATGTGTGGACAGCCAACCAGCGGGAACTTTTATCATCTGGGGACAGTGTATCTGTGTCCACCAGAAACGATTTGCCTGTCGAGGAGTGTGATACTTCGGATCTGGACTCATCGTCCGATGTGGGTGACGATGTGGAGATCGATGAGATCTTTGTCAAGAAGGGTTGGGACAGGATTCCGATCACCCCATCCCGTAACCTTAGAGAGGGATCGCCCATGGACTCTGGGGAAACTACGCCCCAAGTGAAAGCCCCTGCTTTGGAGGAGAAGGTTGTTTCCACACCCGCACTGCCCACACCTGCATCGCCCGTGCCCGCCACTACAGAGGGGCGTCTGCCGTTGTGGCCGCCCTTACCAATGTCCAATGCAGTGTCAGTCAAAAGATCTCCGGATGTCATTGTTTTACCAGGAGCAGGAGACCGTGCAACCCTGCCACATATTGCCCGGTTGCAGCGGCTCCTCAACAGGAGAGTCGCTAAGGAATATGGTTGGGAGTACCCTTATGTTCCTAAAGAGCTCCTATTTGAGATAGAGGCCTACCGTGAGAGGTGGTACTGTGACTTTATTTGGGATCACCTGGAAGTGCCTAAATCCCGTAGGTACTTTGCCTGTTCAGCCGCTGTGGCTGATCGTTTCAGAGGTTGCCGCAAAGAGTGGAACTATGGTCGGCACATACATGCTGACCGAGTGGTGATTTGCAATAAGGGGAGAGAGGACGCTGTGTACTTTATTGAAACACTGGACAAACAGTGGAAGACTCATTCTCCCTGATTCTCACTTTTACCTTTGAAACAGGAATTTGTGTGTTTTTTTCCTCTATCCTGTTTTTCCATGGATGAACTGCCCTGAATTCAGTAACTTTGCCCTCTGCTACAGAGGAGGTCTACTCTATTGAGGAAACGGGAAAGCTGTTTTTTTTTCTCTCACCTCTGCTCTTAAATAGAAGAAGAAGACAGTTTTTTTCGATCTGTGAAACACCAAGCGCGGTACTTCGGAAGAAACAGCGGAGGATTTCACTTTTCAGACAAGCTCTTAGCCCTAGTGTTGGGAAAGGCACCTTTAAAGTAAGAGGCCATTTGGCACTTCTTGTTTTTTATCATTTTTTAATAAACTGTAATACGCTATGAAGCTTCCTGTTTCTATTTGCATATCCTGTCTTTATGCCTGACAAGAAGGGTCTGATTCCTGTGTATAACGGTCGATGTGCATGCAGGCACAATCCTGCACAAGCTCTCAAGACCATCTTTTTAACTAAAGTGGTCAACAAAATCTGGTAAGCGCATCCTTTGTCTGAGCACTTTGGGTGATATTTAGTGTTTGGTGGAGGAATATCACGCAAACCAAGAGGATCTTTCCTTTCTTTTTTTGACTGTCACTAGCAACAAATGATTCACGGATAACCGATGTTTGAAGCAATATTTGATTTATTACCTACATTTGGTTGGAACTTTTATTGGAGACTTTTTCTTGGGAGAAATTGGATTCTTTGACTATTATTGGAGACTTTTTCTTGGGAGAAATTGGATTCTTTGACTGCACTATATTGGGACTCACATTTATATATATATATTTTATATTTTGTTTGGACTTAAGTATTATTTAGTAATTAAGCACCAATTAATAGCATTAATGAGTTTGCTCATTAGAGGTGTTTGTGAGAGATTCACCTGAGATACCTCTAAATAGGGCTATCTTTATATGTAGAGATTATCACATAAGTAGGTGTGATTTTATTTGTAGGTATATTAAGCGCACTCTAATTATTTAATTCAATAATTTTTGTTCAGTTGTTCCAGGTAGGCCCAGCACCTTTAGCTGAGGTCTACACCAGAAGAGGAGTCCCAGGGTGCCCAAGTGGGGGTGACCCACTCTGAAGGAGAGGAAACCAGGGGAGGACCTGTCCGCGGGGATCGGTGAGGGAAGTCACTGTCTCGGGAGAGACCTGGTTGCCTATCAGAGGGAAGGATTCCATAATCCGCCAAAAGCCTTGTAACATGCCCGCTGGCACCTAAGGTCTCAAGTGTTACAAGTGCTGGGAAGTTCAGGATTCAGAAGTTCATATCCTGATTGTATCCTTAGGAAATTTAAGGTGACTGTTCCGTGCTCCACACCGGCTGCTAGGACCGTGAATGGGGACTATCCGGGTGAGCAAAGCCCACTCAGGACTGAGTGGTGATAAATGACTGTTAAGTGCTGCGTGCCTGAACCTGCCTCCCTGTTAAATTTCTCTATCTCCAACTTTCCTATCAAGTTTCTACGCAAGAAAAATAAACCTTTCTTTATTGGGTTTAATACTGTCTGGACAATGGCCTTATTGAATACAGAGAGAGAATAGACTTTTCCCTACACTCTAGGGGAGAGAACCAATGGAAGGAGGTAACTAGCTGCAGGACCCAAAACAGATAACACCGCTCACCCTCTTTTATCAGGAGGATACTGGGCTTGTGGCATGGTGTGTTCCATTCTGCTTGTGGAGGTAAGCAGGGTAAAGGATATGTGTGCTACACTGGTATAGCTGTGCATGGTAGTCAATCAGCTTCTAACCTCAGCTTGTTCAATTAAAGTGGGAGTAATCTCCCATACATGAATTGTACCTATAGGTAAGCCTATAATAAGGCTTACCTATAGGTACTGTAAAAATCTTCAAATGTGCACCATTTAGGAGATATTTACTGTACATGCAGCCATTGACATCAACGGCGCATGCGCTCTAAAGGAATGGCCACCTGGGCCGTTCCTTCAGAGTCCTGTGTCGTAAACGCTGGCTCCCGCGCTTGCGTGGGAGTGACGTCATCGCGGCTCCGGCCACTCACACAGTCAGATTCCACAAACCAGGAAGGAAGATGGGTGAAGATGGAAGCTCTGCAGCGGTGACAGCAAGTTCCAAGGTAAGTTTCACATAATGTGCTAGTATGTTATGCATACTAGCACATTATAACTTTGCCTTGCAGGTTAAAAAAAAATTGCCGGCGGTTTACTACCACTTTAAGCATTGACGTAGCTGCACCAGATTTTGCACTCTCCAGTTTTAGTAAATCAAGCCAAAGTGTTTAACATCATAGGCTTCTGCTTATACCAATAGCTGCCTTACCACACGCTGTCTTCTAAGTTCTTACATATATAGCATTACATATAGGCAGAGGCGTACTAAGTGAAGACCGCGGGATGGGCAGGTTTAACCTGCGGCACCGCGGCAGTCACAGGAAGAACACAAGCCTGTAGTGCCTTTGCAAGGAGGGGGGGAGGTGCGAGTCGAGTGACACCCGGGACCCGCAGCGATCCCCCTTCTCTAATGACCGCGCTGTGGCTCTGTTCAGCCGAGCAGAGTGAAACCGCCTCCCCTCCTCCTCCCTACAGAGGGGGAGGGGACCCGTCATCTGACTGAGGTACATTATGGGTCTGCACTGTAGGTGTCTGCACTGTAGGTGTCTGTACTGTGGGGGGGGGGTGGGGGTCTGCACTGTAGGTGTCTGTACTGTGGGGGGGTGGGGGTCTGCACTGTAGGTGTCTGTACTGTCGGGGGTGGGGGTCTGCACTGTAGGTGTCTGTACTGTGGGGGGGGGGGTCTGCACTGAAGGTGTCTGTACTGTGTGGGGGGGTGATCGGGGTCTGCACTGTAGGTGTCTGTACTGTGGGGGGGTGGGGGTCTGCACTGTAGGTGTCTGTACTGTGGGGGGTGGGGGTCTGCACTGTAGGTGTCTGTACTGTGGGGGGGGGGGTGGGGGTCTGCACTGTAGGTGTCTGTACTGTGGGGGGGTGGGGGTCTGCACTGTAGGTGTCTGTACTGTGTGGGGGTGGGGGTCTGCACTGTAGGTGTCTGTACTGTGGGGTGTGGGGGTCTGCACTGTAGGTGTCTGTACTGTGGGGGGGGGGGGTGGGGGTCTGCACTGTAGGTGTCTGTACTGTGTGGGGGTGGGGGTCTGCACTGTAGGTGTCTGTACTGTGGGGGGGTGGGGGTCTGCACTGTAGGTGTCTGTACTGTGAGGGGAGGTGGGGGTCTGCACTGTAGGTGTCTGTACTGTGGGGGGGTGGGGGTCTGCACTGTAGGTGTCTGTACTGTGGGGGGGTGGGGGTCTGCACTGTAGGTGTCTGTACTGTGGGGGGGTGGAGGTCTGCACTGTAGGTGTCTGTACTGTGGGGGGGGGTGGGGGTCTGCACTGTAGGTGTCTGTACTGTGGGGCGGTGGGGGTCTGCACTGTAGGTGTCTGTACTGTGGGGGGGTGGGGGTCTGCACTGTAGGTGTCTGTACTGTCGGGGGTGGGGGTCTGCACTGTAGGTGTCTGTACTGTGGGGGGGGGGGTCTGCACTGAAGGTGTCTGTACTGTGTGGGGGGGTGATCGGGGTCTGCACTGTAGGTGTCTGTACTGTGGGGGGGTGGGGGTCTGCACTGTAGGTGTCTGTACTGTGGGGGGTGGGGGTCTGCACTGTAGGTGTCTGTACTGTGGGGGGGGGGGGGTGGGGGTCTGCACTGTAGGTGTCTGTACTGTGGGGGGGTGGGGGTCTGCACTGTAGGTGTCTGTACTGTGTGGGGGTGGGGGTCTGCACTGTAGGTGTCTGTACTGTGGGGTGTGGGGGTCTGCACTGTAGGTGTCTGTACTGTGGGGGGGGGGGTGGGGGTCTGCACTGTAGGTGTCTGTACTGTGTGGGGGTGGGGGTCTGCACTGTAGGTGTCTGTACTGTGGGGGGGTGGGGGTCTGCACTGTAGGTGTCTGTACTGTGAGGGGAGGTGGGGGTCTGCACTGTAGGTGTCTGTACTGTGGGGGGGTGGGGGTCTGCACTGTAGGTGTCTGTACTGTGGGGGGGTGGGGGTCTGCACTGTAGGTGTCTGTACTGTGGGGGGGTGGAGGTCTGCACTGTAGGTGTCTGTACTGTGGGGGGGGGTGGGGGTCTGCACTGTAGGTGTCTGTACTGTGGGGCGGTGGGGGTCTGCACTGTAGGTGTCTGTACTGTGGGGGGTGGGGGTCTGCACTGTAGGTGTCTGTACTGTGGGGGGGTGGGGGTCTGCACTGTAGGTGTCTGTACTGTGGGGGGGTGGGGGTCTGCACTGTAGGTGTCTGTACTGTGGGGGGTGGGGGTCTGCACTGTAGGTGTCTGTACTGTGGGGGGGTGGGGGTCTGCACTGTAGGTGTCTGTACTGTGGGGGGGTGGGGGTCTGCACTGTAGGTGTCTGTACTGTGGGAGGGGGTGGGGGTCTGCACTGTAGGGGTGTCTGTACTGTGGGGGTTGGGGGTCTGTACTGGGGGGTCTGCACTGTAGGGGGGTGTCTGTGGGGGGTTGTGTAATGTAAAGGGGTTTAGAGGTGCAGGGTGCTGTGTAATGTAAAGGGGTTTAGAGGTGCAGGGTGCTGTGTAATGTAAAGGGGTCCAGAGGTGTAGGGTGCTGTGTAATGTAAAGGGGTGCAGGGTGCTGTGTAATGTAAAGAGGTCCTTAGGTGCAAGGTGCTGTGCAATGTAAAGGGTTCCAGAGGTGTAGGGTGCTGTGTAATGTAAAGGGGTCCAGAGTACTGTGTAATGTAAAGGGGTCCAGAGTACTGTGTAATGTAAAGGGGTCCAGAGTGCTGTGTAATGTAAAGGGGTCCAGAGGTGTAGGGTGCTGTGTAATGTAAAGAGGTCCTTAGGTGCAAGGTGCTGTGTAATGTAAATGGATCCAGAGGTGCAGAGTACTGTGTAATGTAAAGGGGTCCAGAGGTGCAGGGTGCTGTGTAATGAAAAGGGGTCTGGTAGTGTAGGGTGCAGTGTAATGTAAAGGGGTCCAGAGGTGTAGGGTGCTGTGTAATGTAAAGAGGTCCTTAGGTGCAAGGGGCTGTGTAATGTAAAGGGGTCCAGAGGTGTAGGGTGCTGTGTAATGTAAAGGGGTCTAGAGTACTGTGTAATGTAAAGAGGTGCAGGGTGCTGTGTAATGTAAAGAAGTCCTTCGGTGCAAGGGGCTGTGTAATGTAAAGGGGTCCAGAGGTGCAGGGTGCTGTGTAATGTAAAGGGGTCCAGAGGTCCTTAGGTGCTGTGTAATGTAAAGGGGTCCAGAGGTGCAAGGGCTGTGTAATGTAAAGGGGTCCAGAGGTGCAAGGTGCTGTGTAATGTAAAGGGGTCAAGAGGTGCAGGGTACTGTGTAATGTAAAGGAGTCCAGAGTGCTGTGTAATGTAAAGGGGTCCAGTGATACAGGGTGCAGTGTAATGTAAAGGGGTCCAGAGGTGCAGGGTACTTGTGTAATCTAAAGGGGTCCAGAGTGCTGTGTAATGTAAATGGGTCCAGTGGTGTAGGGTGCAGTGTAATGTAAAAGGGTCTAGAGGTGCAAGGTGCTGTGTAATGTAAAGGGGTCCAGAGGTGCAAGGGCTGTGTAATGTAAAGGGGTCCAGATGTGTAGGGTGCTGTGTACTGTAAAGGGGTCTAGAGTACTGTGTAATGTAAAGGGGTCCAGAGGTGCAGGGTGCTGTGTAATGTAAAGAGGTCCAGAGGTGCAAGGTGCTGTGTAATGTAAAGGAGTCCAGAGGTCCTTAGGTGCTGTGTAATGTAAAGGGGTCCAGAGGTGCAAGGTGCAGTGTAATGTAAAGGGATCCAGAGGTGCAGGGTACTGTGTAATGTAAAGGGGTCCTGATTGCTTTGTAATGTAAAGAGGTCCAGTGGTGTAGGGTGCAGTGTAATGTAAAAGGGTCCAGAGGTGCAGTTGTGGAGAGGGGGTACACAGTAGTGACAAAGAGATATTGAAGGATACAGAGGTATGCAGGGGGCACAGTGGGGTGTTTTTACATTTTAAGGTGAGGGGGGGGGGGTGCCAGATATAGGATCTGCCCCGGGTGCCAAATACTCCAGGTACGCCCCTGCATATAGTACATTACTTGTGAATTGATTGTTGCATAAAATTATAACATTTAAGTATTATCAAAGTAACACGCTAAGCAGAAAAATACCATTACTTTCATTTTTAGTTTAAGGCTTAAATTAATGTGACAGATTGCTACATAAAATGCCTATGTTGTCCTTCAACAATAATAGAGGAACACATCCACAAATTACATAAATGCATTTGGATGCAAAACTGTCTATCGTTATTTCTATTTATTTAGCAAAATACAGTGTTTTGCATACTAGCTGAGGTTTTATCCTAAATGTTTATAACAGTGATTCAAATTTAGATGGTAACCTGTAGGTTTTTAAAGATAATAATACTTATAGAAATCTGTATCTGGGGAGGGCAGCTGTATGGTCATGAACCTGTGACCTCCCATTGGCCACTCCTTATGCCGTGTACACACGACCGTTTTTCATGACGAGAAAACTGCCATTCTTTAGATTGGTTATGAAAACCAGTCGTGTGTATGCTCTATAGCAGTTTTCTCTACGAGAAAACTGCCCGCAAAAAAATTAGAACCTGCTCTATTTTTTCTCGTCGTTTTTCCTGTCGTACTTTTTCTCGTCGTGAAAACCGCTCGTGTATGTATGCTTTTACAGAGGGGAAACAAAAAGGCGCATGCTCAGAACGTTCTGGTAAAACTAGCGTTTGTAATGGAGATAGCACATTCGTCACGCTGTAACAGACTGAAAAGCACGAGGCTGAAAAGCGCGAATCGTCTCTCACCAAACTTTACTAACACGAGATCAGCAAAAGCAGCCCAAAGGGTGGCGCCATTCGAATGGAACTTCCCCTTTATAGTGCCGTCGTACGTGTTGTCGTACGTCACCGCGCTTTGCTCAAGCTTTTTTTTTCATGAACGTGTGTATGCAAGGCAGGCTTGAGAGGAATCACGACGAATCACGTCAAGAAAAACTTTGTTTTTTTACATGACAGGAAAAACGGTCGTGTGTACGTGGCATAAGTCTTCTTGATTGGTCAGATCATTTCTGTCAACACCTTTTTAATGAACCAGTAAAGAGGGACTGAATCAGCAGTTCGGAGCTCTCTTTAACATCAAGCAAGGAAAATCAGCTTAGATCTATGAGAGTCGCTGACCCATCTTATGCTCATTGTTTGAACTGCTAAAATGCACAGAACCAGGTAAGTATTTCCATTCTTAAAACCTTTTTGTTTTGCTATTGCATTATTGTCGCTTTATTCCTTTGCGATACTCTTTTTATGTACATATTTATTAAGCAATATTCTGGAAAGTGTTAATAAGGTCTCTAATGCACTAAGGCAGAACTTAAAGAATCCCTGTCTCTTTGAAGAGTGCAACTATAGTGTACATTTCTTGATGTACTTGTCTATAGTGACAGTATGTGTTACAGACATTTGTTTTAAGTCATAAGTGTTATTACTATTGATGTGAAGGATTGATAGGCCTATCTGGTAACACTATGATAAAAGTAAACCCAGTGACGATTGCTCTCAGTCTGCTGGCACTTAGATTGGCCTTGCAACTACAAAAAAATTGGCCTTGCGACTTCAAAACTGTGTAAATTGCGACTTTACAGTGCGATTTGAAGCAACTTTGGATGAGTGCAACTTTGTTGCAACTTTGGCTTTGCCCAATGTGATTGTTTGTGCTCTACAAAGTCGCACACAAGTCGCATGTATGTTATGCAGCTGCAAATTAAATGTGACTTTTGAGGGTTTACATGTTTATGGCCCTCAAGTCACATGAAAGTCGGACCAAAGTAGTGCAGGAACTACAACTTTAAGTTGCACAAATATGAACGGTACTCATTGGGAAACATGGGGTGCGACTTTGGTGTCCAAAGTCGCTTGACAAATTGCAAGTGTGAATGGGGCTTTAAAAATAAAAAATAAACATGAAAATAAAATAAAAAAAGCATAAAGAATAATATCCCCAAAGCTGTAGATAATATACTGCATAGGACAGAAATAATACAGAATACATATGACCAAAGGACAGATCCCCCAAATGTATAACTATGTGTAGACGTACATACAGCATGCAAAGCTATAGTATGAACAATATAGGAAAGAGTATTTTTTTTTATAAATAAATAATAATTTAAAAAAATACAAAAGGGGAGAGAGGGGACACAGGAAAAAAGGGAAGATGGTGGGGTAGAGAAGTTAAAAAAGCAAGGAGGGGGTATTGTATGTTGTTCATACTATACTGTAGCTTATGTGCTTCTACACAGGTACAGTATAACTTTTCAGAATTTTGAATTATTACCCAAAGTACACCTTCTACCAGACCTGGGCTTTAACCTAAATATTAAAATGTTTTTAGTGTTGGATAAAGTAAACAAGGTAAAGGACATCTCTCAATTTTGCTTTCTAAGGCCTCATTGGGGAGACTTTCCGTCACTTCCTGTCTCCGTTACAATATTTTCACAGGAAAGAAAAATATGAACATTTCCAACAAGGCCACAAATGACTTTAGAAAGCTGGTGAGGGTTTTAGCCTTCCCTTACTCTACTAAAGCTAAACTTTTAAGCCCTGTACACACGATCGGATTTCCTATGGATTCTAATCCAATGGATTTTTCCATCGGAAATCCGATGAAGCTGACTTCCATCAGTCTTGCCTACACACCATCAGTCAAAAATCCGACCGTCCCAAACGCCGTGACTTAAAACACTCAGACAGGCCGAGAAAAATTAAGTTCAATGCTTCTGAGCATGCGTCGACTTGATTCTGAGCATGCATGGGTTTTTTCTCCGATGGAGTTCCACACAGACGATCGGATTTTGCTATCGTTTTTTTTCCCAATTTAAAACATGTTCTATTTTTTCACACCGATGGAAAAAAGACCGATGGGGCCCATACACGATCGGTTCGTCCGATGAAAACAGTCCATCGGACTGTTTTCATCGGTAAAACCTATCGTGTGTACACGGCTTTAGTATTTTTGCTACTGTCTGGTAGGTTTTGGAGATTCCGTCTTGCTTTCTAAAATCGTAACACATTGACGGATTGACGAATCCTTTCATGGGGTCACATAAGAGCCACCAATTTTACCCAGAACTGGTTTTGATTGGATGGACACTTTAAGGTAATGAACAAGCTGTTGCAGCTCAATGCATACATCTTTAGGTGAACACTCTGATGCCAGGAGTTACTGTAACTTGTTTCAATAATTCCATCCTGCTTGTTCGTTCTGGCCCTCTACTATAATGGTAAATCCTTACTGTCCAATAGGAATGAGATGCCAATCTTCAACACTCCTAAGAAGTGTAGAAACGAGTGTGTTAAGTCTCCATTGCTAGGGGGCTTAGCTCTGTATGTTTCGGCACGGTTTAGAAGACTGATAGCTTTATTTTAAAGAGGAGCTTCAGTCGTTTTTGTGTTTATTAACCACTTGCCTACTGGGCACTTTTACTCCCTTTCTGCCTAGGCCAATTGTTAGCTTTCAGCACTGTCAAATCTTGAATGACAATTATGCAGTCATGCAGCACTGTACCCATATGAAATTGTTATAATTTTTTCACACAAATTTTATTTTTATTTTTTTTGGTGGTATTTATTCACCTCTTTTTTTTTTTTTTGCTAAACAAACAAAAAAAGACCGAAAATTAATTATTTTTTTTTTCATAGTTATAACATTTTGCAAACAGGTAATTTTTCTCCTATATTGGTGTGTGCTGATGAGGATGCACTGATGGGCACTGAGAGGTGGCACTGATGGGCACTGAGAGGTGACACTGATCAGGATGCACTGATGAGGCTGCATCGATAGGTGGCACTGATGGGCACTGATAGATGGCACTGATTAACATGGGGCACTGGTAGGTGGCACCGGTGGGCATTGATTAGCAGCACTGGTGGTAAATGTTGGGACCAATGTCCCTTTTACAGAATCTGGTTATCGGCTTTATTCTATTCTCCTCACGCTATCAGCGTGAGGGAAAAAAAAAAGGCAATAACCGGCTTCTGTTTACATCATGTGATCAGCTGTCATTGGCTGACAGCTGATCACGTGGTAAAGGGCCACTGCCATTGGCCCTTTACCCCAATCTGTGATCAGTCAAGTCCGAAGGAGAGGGAGACAAGTGATGGTTCGGGTGACCACATCACTGGATCTTGGGACAGGTGAGTGTGTGTTTATTAAAAGTCAGCCGCTACATTTTTTGTAGCTGACTTTTAACCTGTTTCTGCCCAAGCTATAGCCAAAAGACGGCTACAGAGTGGGTTTAAGATCGTTCCCCAGTGCTCGCACTTCCCGCGTAGGCACGCCGCCCACGCGCCGCAGGGAGTGCGCGGGCAGCGTGAGCACGGGAGAATGTCCCAAGATCCAGCGGTGCGGTAACCCGAATCATCACTTGTCTCCCTCTCCTCTCCCCGGCAATTTAACTGTGAGCACTCGGCAATGACAGCTGTTGTCTTCACTGCTGGGTGTGCACTGCGCATGTGAGAGTCTCGCTGCGCCTGCTGAATGGTCCGGCAGTCTCCTGGGACCTGTGACATGTCTCAGAAGACTGCACGGAGGGAGGGGGAGAAGACAACTTCCGCTCGGATCACCTGTCAAAACTAGGTGCTTAAAGTGGAACCTCCCATTTTGGGTAGAGGTCCGCTTTAAGAAGATCTGACCCATGTTACATTGTTATGCCTAGAATAATAACAAGCAGTTGTAATGTTAACATTAGGTTACTTACCGGAAGGGCCTGAGAGTTAGGAAGCATCTTCGGACCAAAACTTTTCCATCTGAATTTACAGACAACATCCTTAAATTCTGCTGTTAAAGCTGATCCGACCAGAAGGACTAGTTCTCCAACCTGTAAACAAACATTCATTTTAGTGCATTCAGAGATTGGATTTAAAAAGACAATAATACCCACACCAAATATATTTTTTGAAATACAATGGCCCTTTAAATATGTCTGTCCATCCATACAAAGCTTGGGGTTGATTTGCGTGTAATTTAAACATTACTTTTACTCTGAGATCTTTGTATGGATGCAGAAGAGTCTGAGCCAACCACAACAAAGGCTTTATCATAGTACAAGATATCACTGCTGTGCTGGCATACTTAGTGTTAATAGTAATGCCTTTTCTGTAACAAACAAGGCAACATAAGGTTCTACTTCAAGGTTTCAAGAAGTTTAATTAGCTGATCGTTCTCTACTCCTGTGACCCGTTTTCAGCCAACAGGGGGCTAAAGCTTGCTGTTGGCTGACGATAACAACCATATGGTCAGGATCCACCCAGGAGCCTGGACCGGCACCTGGCTCAGCCTCTTACTGAGCCACTGAGAGGCTGAGCCAGCTACTCCAGCCCCCTCCACAGCTCAGCACTCCAGTGAGTGCGAGGGGTGGTTCACAGCAAAAAGCCGGAGACTGACAGTTCTTTGCTCAGAGCGGCAGGGAGAACTGAGTGTTCAGTGGTGTTTGATTCCTCAGTTCTCAGCCTTAGAGACGGAGAGGGACAGATGCAGCATCACATCGATGCTGCATCAGCCTAGGTTAGTAAGCTAGTATGAGTTAAAAAAAAATAAGCCATACTTCTATTCTAAAGTTACAGAGAGTTCTTGCACTCACTCAGCTTAAAGTGGTAATAAACCCAAAAGCAATTGTTTATTATATTACAGTTTACCAATTCTTAGATGTGGGGCTGCATTCGTTTTCTTTTTTTAGGCTTTCTTCCCTTTATTTTCACCTGGTGGTCTGGCCAGTAAGTCTGTAGTTTTTCAACAGCACAAGCTCTCCTTCAAATTTAGCAGTTAGAGTGTTGAGACAAACCATTTACCACTGACGTGGTGCTTATGATGATCAGCTTTTATTTATTCCTGTAAAAACTTCATCCCAAAAGAAAAAAAAAAGTTGCTGCAACTGCAGTGTGAGCTGGAGTTTGGCTTCAATTTTTTAGTGTATCTGAATCTGCTAGTACATCTAAAGCCTCATACATACGATCGGATTTTCCAACTGGAATTGTGTGATGACAGGCTGTTGTCGGAAAATCCAATCGTGTGTACACAAGTCCTTCAGACAAAACTCCAAAGTACAAACATGCATGCTCAGAAGCAATGTTAACCATAACACAACATTAGCAGAAGTTGCCCAAAGGGTGGCGCTAAAGAGCTGAAAAACACATAGTTTCGTGTTTGTTGGCTGACAATTCTTTGCCATTTGTATGCAAGACAAGTTCCTGGCCAAAGCCCTTCGGACAAAAGTCCTATGCTTTGTCCGCAGAAAATCTGATCGTGTGTATAAGGCTTAACACTCCCCACCCCAGACTCACAATGCTGCTGTCCGAAGGTGCCCCCTGTGCTCCTTTATCTAGTGTGAGGGCGCTCTATTACACGAGGTGTGTTACTGGCCAGATCACCGGATAAAAACCGAGGCAAAAAAAATAGCCTAATGCCGTGTACACACGATCGGACATTCCGACAACAAAACCGTGGATTTATTTCCGACGGATGTTCGCTCAAACTTGTCTTGCATACACACGGTCACACAAATGTTGTCGGAAATTGCGAACGTCAAGAACGCGGTGACGTACAACACTACGACGAGCCGAGAAAAATTAAGTTCAATGATTCCGAGCATGCGTCAAATTGATTCCGAGCATGCGTAGAATTATTGCGCGTTGAATTGTGTACACACGGTCGGAATTTCCGACAACAACTTTGAGAACCAGCTTTCAATTTTTTGTTGTCGGAAATTCCGACAGCAAATGTCCGATGGAGCCTACACACGGTCGGATTTTCCGACAACAAGCTCACATCGAACATTTGTTGACGGAAATTCCGAACGTGTGTACGCGGCATTAGAAAGGAAAACAAACTCAACCACCAGATTTTAGGATCGGAAACCTGCAATACAGTGGGGAGAATAATTATTTGATCCCTTGCAGATTTTGTAAGTTTGCCCACTTACAAAGAAATGAAGGGTTTTTAATTTTTATCACAGGTGTATTTTAAGTTATGATGAACGGAAATCAAGAAAAAACACATGATACAAATGTTATAAATTGAGTTGCAGTTCAGCTAGCAAATTAAGTATTTGATCCCTTACCAACCAAGAATAATTCTGGCTCCCACAGACTATCTACAGTAAGTGCTCATGTGGTACACAGATTAGTCCTGTCAATTTAGGAAGGTCCTAACAACAACTTGTTTTGTGTATAAATGACACCTGTCCACAGAATCTTTCTTCCAATCAAACTTCACCACCATGGCCAAGACCAAAGAGCTGTCAAAGGATGTTCGGGACAAGATTGTAGATCTGCACAAGGCTGGAATGGGCTACAAGTCAATCAGCAAGAAGCTTGGTGAGAAGGAGACAACTGTTGGAGTGATTATTCGCAAATAGAAGAAATACAAAATAATTATTAATCACCCTCGGTCTGGAGTTCCATGCTAAATTTTGCCTTATGGGGTAAGAATGATCACAGGAAAAGTGAGGGATCAGCCCAGAACTACACAGGAGGAGCTTGTAAATGGTCTCAAGGCAGTTGGGACCACAGTCACCAAACAAACCATTGGTAACACAATACGCCATCATAGATTGAAATCCTGCAGCACCCACAAAGTCTCCCTCCTTAAAAAGGCACATGTACCGGCCCATCTGAAGTTTGCCAATGAACATCGAAATAATTCAGAGAAGGATTGGGAGAAAGTGCTGTGGTCAGATGAGACCAAAAGTGAGCTCTTTAACCACTTTTCTACTGGGCACTTAAACCCCTTTCCTGCCCAAGCCATTTTTCAGCTTTCAGCGCTGTCACATGACAATTGTTGGGGACGCTGTACCCAAACGAAATTTGCGTCCTTTTTTTCCCACAAATAGAGCTTTCTTTGGTGGTACTTGATCACCTCTGCGGTTTTTATTTTTTGCGCTATAAACAAAAGAAGAGCGACAAGTTTAAAAAAAAACACAATATTTTTTACTTTTTGCTAGAATAAATATCCATTTAAAAAAAAAAAAAATTATTTTCCTCAGTTTAGGCCGATACGTATTCTTCTACATATTTTTGGTAAAAAAAACCCGCAATAATCGTATATTGATTGGTTTGCGCAAAAGTTATAGCGTCTACAAAATAGGGGATAGATTTATAGCATTTTTATTATTATTATTTTTTTTTTTACTAGTAATGGCGGCGATCAGCGATTTTTATCGTGACCGTGACATTGCGGCGGACACATCGGACACTTTTGACACATTTTTGGGACCATTCGCATTTATACAGCGATCTGTGCTATAAAAATGCATTGATTACTGTATAAATGTGACTGGCAGGGAAGGGGTTAACACTAGGGGGCGAGGAAGGGATTAAATGTGTTCCCTATTAGGGATTCTTACTGTGGGGGGAGGGGACTGACTGGGGGAGGTGACCAATGGTTGTCCCTATGTACAAGGGACACACCATCGGTCTCCTCTCCCTGACAGGACGTGGATCTGTGTGTTTACACACACAGATCCACGGTCCTGCTCGGTTACTGGGCAATCGCGGGTGCCCCCTAGTGGATTTTAAAGGCGCAACGTCATATGACGTCCGCCCAGGATAACAGTGTCTTCCTGCCGCCATCAATTGACGGCGGCCGGTTGACAACTAGTTAACTTCACTCGCCGTGTTTGGAGGAAGAAAAATGCTGACTATGACCCATCCCTACAGTCAAGCACGGAGGTGGAAACATTATGCTTTGGGGCTGTTTCTCTGCTAAAGGTACAGGCCGACTTTGCCGCATTGAGGGGCCAATGGATGGGGCCATGTATTGTAAAATCTTGGATGAAAACCTTCTTCCCTCAGCCAGAACACTGAAGATTGTGGGTGGGTCTTCCAGCATTACAATCACCCAAAACATACCGCCAAGGCAACAAAAGAGGGGCTCAAGAACAAGCACATTAAGGTCATGGAGTGGCCTAGCCAGTCTCCAGAACTTAATCCTATAGAAAATTTATGGAGGGAGCTGAAACTTTGAGTTGCCAAGCAACAGGCAAGAAACCTTAAGGATTTAGAGAAGATCTGTAAAGAAGAGTGGATGAAAATCCCCCCTGAGATGTGTGCAAACATGGTAACCAACTACAAGAAACGTCTTACCTCTATGCTTGCCAACAAGGGTTTCTCCACCAAGCACTAATGCGGCGTACACACGATCGTTTTTCATGCCATTTTTTAAACCAACGTTTTTCTCGTCGTTTTTTTTTCATGTTTCCTCTCAAGCCTGTCTTGCGTACACACAATCATTTTAAAAAACGTTCAAGCAAAGCGCAGTGACGTACAACACGTACGACAGCACTATAAAGGGGAAGTTCCGTTCGGATGGCGCCACCCTTCATGTTAGTAAAGTTTGTTGAGCAAGGATTCGCACTTTTCAGCCTCGTGCTTTTCAGTCTGTTACAGCGTGACGAATGTGCTATCTCCATTACGAACGCTAGTTTTACCAGAACGAGCGCTCCCGTCTCATATTTGATTCTGAGCATGCACGTTTTTTTTCACCTCGTAAAAGCATACACACTATCGTTTTTCACGTCGTTAAAAAAAACGACATGAAAAACGACGTGAAAAAATAGAGCATGTTCGAAATTTTTAATGGCCGTTTTTCACGTCGTTAAAAATGCTCTGGAGCATACACACACGATCGGTTTTAATGCCCATTTTTAAAAATGGCATTTTTAACGGCATGAAAAACGATCGTGTGTATGGGGCATAAGTCATGTTTTGCTTGGGGATCAAATACCTATTTACTCACTGAGCTGCAACTCAATTTATAACTTTGCCGCATTGATGGGGACAATGAACGGGGCCATGTATTGTAAAATCTTGGATGACAACCGTCTTCCCTCAGCCAGAACACTGAAGATGGGTCACGGATGGGTCTTCCAGCATGACAATAACCAAAACATACCACATTAAGGTCATGGAGTGGCCTAGCCAGTTTCCAGACCTTAATCCTATAGACAATTTATGGAGGGAGCTAAAACTGAGTTACCAAGCGACAGCCAAGAAACCTTAAGGATTTCGAAAAGATCTGTAAAGAAGAGTGGATGAAAATCCCCCCTGAGATGTGTGCAAACCTGGAAACCAACTACAAGAAATGTCTGACCTCTGTGATTGCCAACAAGGGTTTCTCCACCAAGTACTAAGTCATGTTTTGCTTGGGGATCTATATTATATATGATATACTGTCTCTATACCTTAAAACACACCTATGAAAGAAACTTCTTTGTAAGTGGCCAAACTTACAAAATCTGCAGGGATTCAAGCAATTTTAGGGAGGTGTAGTGGGTAGCACTCTTGCCTAGCAGTAAAAAGGGTCACTGGTTCGGATCCCAACCACGACACTACCTGCCTGGAGTTTACATGTTTTCCCTGTGCCTGTGTGGGTTTCCTCCGGGTACTCCGATTTCCTCCCACACTCCAAAGACATGCTGGTAGGTTAATTGGCTTCTGTCTAAATTGTCCCTAGTATATGAATGTGAGTTAGGGACTTTAGATTGTAAGCTCCTTGAGGGTAGGTTCCGATGTGAATGTTTAATAATGTATATGTAAAGCGCTGTTTAAATTGACAGCGCTATATAAGTACCTTAAATAATAATATGGGTGAAAAAGGTGCTGCTCACCCCAAATTATGTAACAAAAACAGAGACATGTTTTTAGAATTGCACTTTCTTTTCAAAACTTTATGTAATTTTGTATCATTAAAATATATTTTTTATATATCCAATTGACTTATTTTGTAGTTCTTGCTGCCTAAGAGCCCATTCACACAGGGGCGTCTTTGGATCCGACTCCAAATCGCCCCAGGTCGCCCCTAGTCGCCTCAGGTCGCGCTGGCTGAAGAAATCAATGTAAGTTAATGGAGCCGTCCTTATGCACACTACTGCAGTCGCTCCGACTTCAAAAAAGGTCCCTGTACTACTTCAATCCGACTCCTAGGCGACCTGTAACCATTCATTTCAATGGGAGTCGCCTCTCCCTGTCTTAATAGGAGCGACTCTCCAGGAAGATAACATACATTTCTCCTGAAAAACTCTCTCTCCCCCCTCCCTCCCACAGAGCTGATTCTTGTTTGATTGGCCACTGGAATGTCTCCTGTCCTGCAGGCAACTTGGAGTTGCCTTGTAAATAGCTCCAGGTCGTGCTGTGATTCATACTCAGGTCGTGTCTGAGTTGCCTCATAAAATCGCGCTGGAAGTCGTGTTGCCCCTGTGTGAATGGGCTCTGAATGCCGCTGGCAGTTTTTTTGTCTCTGTTTTTGGTTTTGTTGTCAAATAATCATTTCCCTACTCTATATTGTATAACATTTTTCATTTTGGGTTTAATTCCGCTTTAACATTCTCACTTAGCACACTCTCCATCTTCCTGTATGCTTTCCTTCTCGGAGTTCACTTTCCACTAATAGAGGGTTCCTCCATACAATCAGTTTACACCCTTGAGGGCTCATGCACCACCTCCATCTCTGTTCATCTCCTTATTGTGACAATCCCCGCACAAACTCCACTCAGCCATGTTGCATTCAGCTCCTTTGTGTCCGTTTCTGTCCCCCTTTGTTGTCATCACTGAGCACACAAAACACAGGAATGTTTGCAGGCCCAGGAAGTAATGAATGTCAGCATCGCTCTGCTCGGGGAGGAGTGAGAACCGAGCCATTGGCGGTGTTCGGTGGCTCGGTTCTCAGTGCAGAGACACCGGGGGACAGCTGCAGCATCGGTCTGATGCTCCATCCACCGAGGTAAGTATGATTAGCAAAAATAAAGAAAACCCATACTTCTTTGAAATCAACTCGATTTAAATCATAATTTTTAAAGAGCAACTGTCATCTCTGAGGCTCCCCCTTTGAACCGCTGTTGACTCACCAACAGTCCCATTCACTTTAATGGGACGGCTGGTGATGCGGCAGTGACACAACAAGGCGAGGGACGTGGCGGCAGCAAGTGAGAGGATGCCCACTAACAGGCGCTGCCATGATGAATCTGAAATGACAGGTGCTCTTTAAATGTAAGGACTTATTCTTGCTGGTAGTTAGAATCTTTAATATCTGCAAACAAAATGAAGGTTTCCTTTTTAGAATAATAAGCTGTCAGGTTAGTAAAACAGCGATATCCGAACTGATTCCATCCTACAGTTTGTAGTGTACATAGATTTGCAAAACAATGGGAGAAAGGAATATTCCTGAACTTTGGTTTATCTCATGGATACTGTAAAATTGTGTGAATGCATCAATGCAGTGCATGTTATCTCAGGTTGCAGAGCTTGTATTCATTGAATGAGTTTACCAAAAAATGTAATATTACAGAATATACAGCCTCATTCTACATAACTACCGTATATACCCGAGTATAAGCCGACCTGAATATAAGCCGAGGCACCTAATTTTACCACAAAAAAATGGGAAAAATCTCCATGCCTCACTTTGCCTCACTGTGTCCATGAACAGACTGACGTTTAACATAGGAGTCTATGGAAGGGGTGCCCGGCTTTGAAAAATCGATGCTCCCCGGCCGTAGATCCCCCAGACAAAAAACTTTGCACACTTATAGAGGGGCTACATGTGTGCCAAGTTTCGGGTCCAGGGGACCTACGACCGGCTGGTAACGGGTCCCTAAATTCAGCAGAGAAATGACCGTTTAACATCAGAGTCTATGGAAGGGCTGCCCGGATTTGAAAAATCAGTGCTCCCCGGCTGTAGGTCCCCCGGACAACAAACTTCGCACACTTGTAGAGGAAGAGTGGTGCTACATGTGTACCAAGTTTGGGGTTTAGGGGACCTACGGCCGGCCGTTACCATGTCCCCAAAGTCTGGGAGATCAGGCGTCCCCCCCCTCCCGCCGCCATCCGGTGCTTCTCCGGGCTCTCCCGTGCCATTGGGGGCCCGGAGAACAAATCGGCCGGCGCCGGCTCACGACGATAGAGATTTCCGGTCATCTCTATGATCGTCGGAGGTGATTGTGACGTCATGCCCGGGTACCCGGAAGTAAACAATGCAGCAATCGCGGCTGTCGGCATGAGATCGGTGAATTTTTTTCACGATCTCATGCTTTCCAGCCTGGAGGAGAGATGTGGGGTCTTATCGACCCCACATCTCTCCATAAAGAGGACCTGTCACAATGATTCATATTACAAGGGATGTTTACATTCCTTGTAATAGGAATAAACGTGATCCAAAAAAAATAAAATAAAAAAAAAAGTGTAAAAATTAAAAAAATTAAGTAAAAAAATAAATAAAATAAAATAATAAAAAAAAATTTAAAACGCCCCTGTCCCCGGTAGCTCGCGCTCAGAAGCGAACGTGCATGTAAGTCCCGCCCACATATGTAAACGCCGTTCAAACCACACATGTGAGGTATCACCGCATGAGTTAGAGCGTGTGCAACAATTCTAGCACTAGACCTCTGTAACTCGAAAATAGTAACCTGTAAAAAAAATTAAAGCGTTGCCTATGGAGATTTTTAAGTAAAAATTGGGCTAACTTTACTGTTTTGTTATTTTTTAATTCATGAAACCGTTTTTTTTTTTCCCCAAAAAAGGCGTTTGAAAAATTATTGCGCAAATACCGTGCAATATAAAAAGTTACAACGACCGCCATTTTACTCCCTAGGGTGTCTGATAAAAAAATATATATAATGTTTGGGGGTTCTGACTAATTTCCTAGCAAAAAAATTATGATTTTTACATGAAGGAGAGAAGTGCCAAAATAGGCCCGGTGGAGAAGTGGTTAAATAAAAAAGTGAGACAACAGTAAAGTTAGCCCAATATTTTTTTTTTATATTGTGAAAGATAATGTTACGCCGAGTAAATTGTTACCCAACATGTTACGCTTCAAAGTTGCGCCCTCTCGTGGAATGGCGACAAACTTTTACCCTTAAAAATCTCCATAGGCAACGTTTAAAAAATTGTACAGGTTGCATGTTACAGAGGTCTAGGGCTAGAATTATTGCTCTCGCTCTAACGATGTGTGGTTTGAACACCGTTTTCATATGCGGGTGCTGCTCACATATGCGTTCGCTTCTGCGTGCAAGCTCGTCAGGACGGGCGCTTTAAAAAAAAAATCCTATGTATTTTACTTTACATTTTTTTATTTTGACACTGTTTAAAAAAAAAAAAAAATTTGGTCACTTTTATTCCTATTACAAGATAATGTAAACATCCCTTGCAATAGAAAAAAAGCATAACAGGACCTCTTAAATATGAGATCTGGGGTCAAAAAGACCTCAGATCTCATATTTCTTTTTCGTACATCACGGGACACAGAGCGACTTAGTCATTACTAATGGGTTATATAGATTACCTTCAGGTGTTGGCACTGGCCAATTCCAAACCTGAAGTACCCTCCCCTATATAAGCCCCTCCCATCCGGGAGCACCTCAGTTTTTTGCCAGTGTCTAAGGTGTTGGCCAAAGAGTAACGTGTTTTCACTGGGCTTGCGTACAGGTTCTTTTGGGCCTTAGTAAGCTGTTCCGGATCCCACCAAAAAAGCTTCATAGCTAAACGGTCGGTACCCGGGCCTTGCAGCAGAAGAGCAAGGTTTTGCCTGTAATGCTTCTCTTAGGAGGGCTGGACCCTGGGATCCAGAGCTCTGGTCATACCCACGACCAAGATGTTGTCTGTGCAGGGTGCTATACAGGTCCAGGGGAGTGGAATCCTTGGGAACCCGGTCCCTGAAGGTTTAATTACAATGCCTGCTGTGATAGGTGAAGTTTGGACTTCTGTGGACCAAACAAAGTCCTGCGGCGGGGATCAGGTAAGTGGGGGCCCCCAGGAACTTGGTTCTATTGGGGGACCCCCAAGCCTAATTTGTCTTTCTGTCTGTTACCTAACGGTATTCCCGCTAAATATCTGTGTTTGCCTGTAACTACTGAAAATGTAAAATTTTAATAGTAGTCAAGAAAAAAAAAAAAAAAAAAAGGGGACCGCGGTACCTGTGTTAAACCACTAGAGGCCGCTGTAGTCCATTTTTTCTTGTCATGTGGATCTTTGGTTTTCTCAAGTCAAAAGATCCAGGCAGCTGGTAAGTTTCTCTGTGGGAATCCACTTCCTCTGCCCTGTTGCTGCGCTCATCCACCGCACAGGCCCTCCGGCAAAAAGGGCCCTGGCTCCTAGTCCCCTGTTTGATTTCGAAAAGGGCGCCAATGGCGCACGGGTGCGCGCGCGGGCGCGTGCACGCGCCTCCTATGAAAAAAAGGGGCGGGGCGGGTGGATGACGCTCGATGCGCGCCGCGGAGCTTCTGCGCATGTGCGGGCGTCCCAGCATGGTTAAAAGACACAGTACAAGTGTCAGCTGGATGCAAACAGAGCTAGCAACAAACAGTGGCACACAGAGGCGGTTGATGCAGGCATCCCCATAGAAAGGCACTTTAGTGGACACCAGCTGGTATATAGCAGCAACTTTGTTAGACTATTACCAGCAAAATTGGTGTATGACGACGGGAATACCTCAGCTTTGTGCTTAAAGGATATGTCGTCCAGACGCTCCGGAAATAGATCTTCCAGGAAGCCAAAGGGGTCTCCATCGGGCTCTGAGGATATTGGGCATGCTTGTACTGCACCAATCTCCCCTGAGAATTCAGAGGTCAGTAGCCGTAGAAACCCCGCAGGAATGCCTGGTGCTGCAGCTGTCCCCAGTCCACCTGCTCCTGTATATATAACAGAGGAGGTTTTATCCTCAACTCTGGGAGGATTGGAAGAGAGATTAACAGCATTGATCGCTGCTTCCCTGTCACAGGAAAAGCGCGTCCGATCTCCGTCTCCTCCTTCAGAGTGCCTGTTAGTGGAGGAACAGCCCCACACAGAGATCGACCTACCTGAAGGGGATCAGGATGAGGTTGATTCAGTTATGGAGGAATCAACAGTGGAAGAACCTTTCTCAGCATCTCAGGCTGAAAGATTATGGGTTCAGTCTCTGACTAATATGGTCCGATCAGCATTTAAAATGCCTCTGGCGGAACCACCATCCACTACGGTTTCCTCGCTGGGGTCGCTAAAAGCTCCCCAGGCTGTCTGTTCCTTCCCAATCCACCCTTTATTAGAAGGGCTTATTTACCAGGATTGGGAGCATCCTGATAAAATATTTGCTCCCCCCAAGAGATTTCCGGTGATCTATCCCATGGAGGATAAGTTCATAAAAAAATGGAGGGTCCCTACAGTGGACGCAGCCATCTCTTCTGTTAACAAATCACTGACATGTCCAGTAGATAATGTTCCAATGTTCAAAGACCCAATAGATAAAAAATTGGAGTCTTTACTAAAATCTGCTTTCTCTACAGCAAGCATGGTGACACAACCTGCGGTAGCAGCGATTGGAGTCTGCCAAGCAGTGAAAGATCAGTTGAAACAGGTCTTAAGGGACTTACCAGATCAGCAGGCTCTTGCCCTAGCTGACCTGCCTAGAGCCTTGTGTTTTGCGGTGGACGCCATAAAGGATACAATCCAACAGGCCTCCCGCTTTACGCTGTCTATAGTACATATGCGTAGGCTTCTGTGGCTCAAAAACTGGTCTGCTGAAGCTCCCTGTAAAAAACTGCTGGTTAGCTTCCCATTTCATGGAGAACGCTTATTTGGAGAAGATCTGGACAAATATATCCAGAAAATTTCTGCCGGTAAAAGTTCACTCTTACCGGTTAAGAACAAGAGTAGAAGTCCTTCTTTTAAGAGACCTACTTCTCCAGTCCCGGGCACATCGGCTGTGAAGCAGTTCCGACGGCCTCCGCGGTCAAATTCAGGGGGCAGAAATCAGGGACAATCACAGGGTAACAAGAAGCCCTGGATCAAGAGAGGTACAAAACCTCCCCCCAAGGCATGAAGCGTTGCCCCCACTCAATCGGGTGGGGGGAAGACTTCAGTTGTTCACAGAGACCTGGCGGGACACCATCAGAGACAGATGGGTGCTCTCCGCAGTAAGTCTGGGATACAAGCTGGAGTTAAAAGGCACTCCTCCTGCCCAATTTATGAGGTCAAACGTGCCAAGAGATCCCCAAAAGAGAGGATCCCTCCTTCTGGCACTAGAACAACTATTGCTCCAAGGTGTAATCATGAAGGTTCCCCTGGAAGAAAGCGGATTCGGGTTTTACTCGAACCTTTTCACAGTCCCCAAACCAAATGGGGACGTGAGGCCCATATTAAATCTAAAAGGGCTAAACAAGTTCCTAAATATCAGGACTTTTCGGATGGAGTCGATCCGATCGGTGGCCACCGCCCTACAAGGGCAGGAATGGTTAGCCTCGATCGACATAAAGGATGCTTATCTGCATATTCCCATCTTTCCGGCCCACCAGAAATTTCTACGCTTTGCAGTAGAAGGGCGCCATTTTCAGTTCAGAGCCTTACCTTTCGGTCTGGCCACAGCACCACGAGTGTTCACAAAAATTCTGGCCCCATTATTGGCCAATCTAAGAACACAGGGTGTAACGATAATGGCATATCTAGACGACCTGCTACTAATAGACCACTCAGTGGAAAAGCTGGAAGTAGCTATTCACAAGACAATCAAGTATCTGGAATATCACGGTTGGATTATCAACCGGGACAAGTCAGCTCTAAGACCAGTCAAAAGTCTGGAATACTTAGGGCTAAGGCTGGATTCAAATCAGAGAAAGATTTTCTTACCTCCAGAGAAGGTGTCGTCTTTAAAAGATTTGACCCACTTAGTGGGTACAAAAAGAAAACCATCCATACGCCTCTGCATGAGGCTGCTGGGAAAAATGGTGGCTTCATTCGAAGCGGTACCCTACGGTCAATTCCATTCAAGGAATTTGCAAAGGGCCATACTGTCAGCCTGGAACAAAAAAGTTCAGGCTTTAGACTTACCAATGTCCCTGTCCCCTTCCGTTCGCAAGAGCCTCCATTGGTGGTTGGTGCCCCAGAATCTGGAAAAAGGGAAACCCTTCAGTCCGGTTTCTTGGAAGGTAGTCACTACAGATGCCAGCCTCATAGGCTGGGGGGCAGTACTGGAGCAATGGTCTCTCCAGGGCAAGTGGTCAGAAGCAGAAAAGGCCCTGCCCATCAATCTCTTAGAGATACGAGCAGCCCGGTATGCCCTAGTAGCATGGACATCCAAACTCCAAGGGTCCCCTGTCAGAATTCAATCAGACAATGCCACAGCAGTGGCATATATCAATCACCAGGGTGGCACCAGGAGTCGTGCAGCCCAGAGGGAAGCAAATTGCATCCTGGAGTGGGCAGAAAAATATGTCCCAGCCATATCCGCGGTTTTCATCCCAGGAGTGGAAAATTGGAGAGCGGACTTTTTAAGTCGCCAACAATTATGCCCGGGGGAATGGTCTCTTCACCCCGAGGTTTTCCAGGCAATATGCCAGCGGTGGGGAACACCGGATGTAGATCTGCTAGCATCCAGATTCAACGCAAAGGTGGACAGATTTGTGTCTCGCACAAGGGATCCTCTAGCTTGCGGCTCGGATGCCCTAGTGTTCCCTTGGGATCAGTTCAAGCTGATATATGCATTCCCACCGCCACAATTGTTACCGCGATTACTCCGCAGAATCAGGGTAGAAAAGAAACCAGTGATTCTGGTGGCTCCAGCGTGGCCCCGAAGGGCATGGTACGCGGAGATTGTAAAAATGTCAGTGAGGAGTCCTTGGACCCTCCCACATCGTCCGGACCTGCTGTCGCAGGGACCGATATACCACCCTTCCTTACCAGCCCTAGGTTTGACGGCCTGGCTATTGAAGCCCACATTCTGAGAAAGAGAGGGCTCTCTAATTCTGTGGTATCTACCATGATCAATGCCAGGAAGCCGGTATCCAGGCAGATCTATTATAGGATCTGGAAAGCGTACATTACGTGGTGTGAGGCCAAGAAATGGCATCCACGTAAGTACGTGATAGGGAGGATTTTGGACTTCCTACAGTGGGCTGTAGATAGGAAGCTGGCCTTGAGTACTATCAAGGGTCAGATTTCGGCCTTGTCAATATTTTTTCAAAGGCCCTTGGCTTCGCATTCACTAGTCAAAGCTTTCATACAGGGAGTGATGCGTATTAGCCCTCCGGTTAGTATTCCCATATGTCCTTGGGACTTAAACCTGGTTCTGTCAGTTCTACAGAAACAACCGTTTGAACCATTGCAACACATTTCCTTGGTTCTTCTCACCAGGAAATAGATTTTCTTAGTAGCCGTTTGTTCGGCTAAAAGAGTATCGGAATTAGCCGCCTTGTCCTGTAAGGAGCCATATCTGGTTGTCCATAAGGACAGAGTAGTATTACGTCCTCATCCAGCCTTTCTTCCTAAGGTGGTATCGAGATTTCATTTGAACCAAGATGTGGTTCTTCCTTCTTTTTTCCCCAAACCTAGCTCGGTAGAGGAAAAGTTATTACATTCTTTGGATGTAGTAAGAGCAGTTAAAGCTTATCTAAAAGCCACTGCTCAGATTCGCAGAACGGATACTTTGTTTATTCTGCCGGAAGGCCCTAAAAAGGGTCAGGCAGCATCAAAATCCACTTTAGCCAAGTGGATTCGACAGGTCATAATACAAGCCTATGGCTTGAGAAAGAGACCGCCTCCGTTCAAAGTTAGGGCGCACTCCACAAGAGCAGTTGGAACTTCATGGGCAGTGCATCACCAGGCCTCCCTGGCTCAAGTATGTAAGGCCGCAACATGGTCTTCGGTACACACGTTTACTAGATTCTACCAGGTAGACGTTAGAAGTCAGGAGGATGTCGCCTTTGGGCGCAGTGTGTTGCAGGCCGCAAAAGATCCTCATGCCTGATGGCGCCCAGCTTATGTATCCCTCCCCTCATTTGGCATTGCTTTGGGACGTCCCATTAGTAATGACTAAGTCTCTCTGTGTCCCGTGATGTACGAAAAATAAAAAGGGATTTTTATAACAGCTTACCTGTAAAATCCTTTTCTTGGAGTACATCACGGGACACAGAGCTCCCACCCCTCTTTTTGGGACACTTATTGCTTGGCTACAAAACTGAGGTGCTCCCGGATGGGAGGGGCTTATATAGGGGAGGGTACTTCCGGTTTGGAATTGGCCAGTGCCAACACCTGAAGGTAATCTATATAACCCATTAGTAATGACTAAGTCGCTCTGTGTCCCGTGATGTACTCCAAGAAAAGGATTTTACAGGTAAGCTGTTATAAAAATCCCTTTTTACACTAAAATGCAATAAAAAATAAATAACATTTTAATTTTATTTAAAAAAAAAAATGTCCCTTTAAGAGCATTGGGCGGGAGTGACGTTTTGACGTTGCTTCCGCCCTGCAATGATATGGAGACTGGTGGGGGCCATCTTCCCCTCACTCATCTCCATGTCACAGAAGGGAAAGCATCCGATCGCCTCCGCCACTGCCGATGGTTCCGGTAAGCGGCGGAGGGCACCGGAGAGCGGCGGGAGCGGCCCTCAACCGCCGCCGATAAAAGTGATCTTGCGGCAAATCCGCTGCAGAGACTACTTTTATCTTGAAGCGGATCGACCGCTCTTGAAGAGGATACCAGGGTTATGGTAGCTAGCTGCTACCATAACACCGGTATTCTTCTTCAAAATAGCGATGTATAACGACGGCGGGTGGTCTGTAAAGTGGTTATACCCAAAACCAAAAATGTAACATATTGCAGCTTACCAATCATTAGATGTGGTGGCTGCCTTAGTTTTATTTTTTAGGCTTTTTTCCCACTCTATTTTCCCCTGTGATCTGGCCAGTAACACACCTCCTGTATTAGAGTGCTCCCACTCTGGATGGATGAGCACAGGGGTACCCCTGGATAGCAACATTGTCAGTCTGGGGAGAGGGCAGAGTTAGATTTACTAGCAGATTTAAATACACTAAGAAATTGAAGCCACTTTCCAGCTAATACTTTATAAGCAGGTACAGGAAACAGTTTTGTTCCTTTTGGGATAAAGGTGCTATATAAATAAAGAACAGCTGACCATTGCAAGCATCCCTGTCAGTGTTATTCGGTTTGTCTCATTCCTGTAACTGATACACTTGCAAGAGAGCTTGTTCTTTTGAAAAGCAACAGACTTAGGCCCCTTTCACACAGGACGGACCCGTGAACTTCCGCTTGCTCAGCGGGGATCGCTCTGCTGATCCCCGCTGAGCCGGCGTATGTCAGATCTCCGCTCTCCCCTATGGGGGGATCGGATGAACACGGACCGTCTGTCCGTGTTCATCCGATCCGCTCTGCAGACGGATAGAAAAATAGGATTTTCCTCCGTCTGCAGAATCGGAGGATTGCGGACACGGAGGAGATGGTCATCCGCTGACACCCGCGATCTCATAGGGACCAATGTATGTCCCTTTTTTCATCCGTAAACGGATGGATGAAAAAAGCGGACATACGGTCCGTACGTGTGAAAGGGGCCTTTCTGACCAGATCGCCAGGTAAAAATAAAGGAAAGAAAGCCTAAAAAAGAAAACGAATGCAGCTATAACAGCTAAGAATTGGTAAGTTGCAATATAATAAATGTTTGTTTTGGGTCTAATACTACTTTAATATAACACAGATTTTCCTCTCACATTTAATGCATTGATGTTCACATGTGGGCTTTTTCTCTGTTGGATGTCTACGAGGTGGTACCTCAGGTCTATTCAAGGCTTGCTTTGTTAATATACAGGAGATGAAGATATATAATTATCTTCACAAAGACTGCAAATGTTTCTGCATTCGCAAGTAATTAATTAGCACAAGGTCATAGCAAATGTTACTTTCACCAAGTGAACAAATTTAAGCTGTTTGGGTAGTGAAGAACATAGGTGACATAATGCAATTAAGGAAATGCTGAGGTCTGTAAGAAGGTGGTGTCCTTCTGTAGATCGAAATATCAATATAACATTTAGCAGTCTTTGGTGTGCTAACATCACCACATTACTGGTGTTATGTATATTCAACATTCCAATATGGCCAAGGTAAACTGTTATTTGTAAGAAAAAACTCACTGTGCTCGGGCTAATTTAATAAAAAAGCTGCTAGCACTAAGAGTTAATGATACCAAACTCACAATGTACATATAAGAAATAAGTGCAGCGCTAAGACTTTGGCCTCGTACACACGGCCGAGATTCTCGTCGAAAAAAACATGTCGTTTTTTTCGACGAGATTCTTGGACAAGAAACTTGTCCCGGCCGAGTGTACACACGCTCGTTTCAAAGAACCCGCGGTTCTTTGAATGGAGCGTACGCGGTGACGTCATCGACTACGACGAGCATGCGCTCGTCACATTCGATGCCGTCGCCGCCATCTTGGTATACCCTATCTATGCCTAGGAAGCTACCGCGCATGCGTCAAATTCATTTCGAACATGCGCGGGCTTCCCGGCGGACAGGTAAGTGTACACACACTCACTTTTCTCGTCGAGAAACAGGCTGACGAGAATCTCAACGAGAAAATAGAGAGCAGGTTCTCTATTTTCTCGTCGAGGTTACTTGTCGGTTTTCTCGACGAGAAACCATACACACGAACGAGTTTCTCGGCAAGACATCTCTGCCAGCAAGTTTCTTGCTGGTTCTTGCCGAGAAACTCGGTCGTGTGTACGAGGCCTAAATTGTGTGAATATCAAACATTAAAAAAAATGTCCAAATTTATAAAATCAATCCACTTGAACATCCACAGGGGAACGGGGCTGCCTGATGACATCATCTGTGACAAAACACGTAGGGTGGTGTCTACAAGGGTGACGTCATTACGCACATTGAGTTGAGTGATGGCCCAGGCCGTACTGCTAGCCCACAGGAACGTCAAGTTCCCAACTACGTTTTGATGCCTCTCAGCTTTTTCCTTGTTGTGAGTATGCACATTACTTCTTTTAATAAAGCAGATCTTGCTGTTTTACACTATGTGAGTGCTTTTTATGTTTTACTTTTGAGAGTGGTGGCTGCATATCCCCTATTGGCCTTGCAGAGGAGATACATCTGCTGGCGGGAGGTTTTAACCCTTTATGTGCCTTATGATCATTTGCAATTACAATGGTCACTGGTAAAGGGTCATTGGGATCTGGTAAGGAGCTTCAGTGTGTTTTTTTTTTTTTTTGGATTGATTGCACTGTATAAAAATTTGTTACAACCAAAGATGATTTTTAAGCACTTGGGTGTTCACTTTCTAAGATTGTGAAGATCATTCCTTTCCTACTTATTTAGGGATTTCACAGGAATACTTCATGTGGCCTAATTTCATTTATCACTTTATGTGGATGTTTAAGTGGACTGATTTCATATACAGTATTTGAACATTATGTTTGATAATCATATAATTTATTAGGGAGTCTTAGCGCTGCACTTATTTTTCATATAAACTGTTATTGTGCATAAGAAAACTTTGTGTATGTGATGGTTATTCAGTAATGTACAATGTACAGCTGTGAGACTCTGGCACAGCCATTGTGGTATACTAGTGCCACCGTGCTTCCAAGGCCTTACTAAAACATTGTCTGCACTGGAGTATTATAACACACTACATGACTTAAAGTGGTTGTAAACCCACTTTATAAACAAAGACCTACAGGTAAATTCGGCTAGGTCGCAACATTCGACGACGTAGCCGAATTCGACGGATCACGCGCACATGCGCGGAGTCACGTCTTCACCGCTCCGGCCAATCACAGCGCCGGAGCGGCGCTGTGATTGGCTGCAGCGGCGAAACCCGGAAGTAACATTCCGGCTATCGCCGCAGCGATGGATGCGGCTAGAGGAGGGACACGGACGACTTCGGGGGCCCCCGATCTAAGGTAAGTGGTACATAATGAGCTAGTATGCTAGTCATACTAGCTCATTATAGCTTTGTCTTGCAGGTTAGATAAAAAAAAAAATAATTATCGACAGGGTTTACAACCACTTTAAAGCAGAACTAAACTTGTTTTCATTTTGGATAGAGGAATTAAGGGTTATAACCCCTGTATGTTTTTTCCCCCCATCTGATATTGAGGAGATTTCCCTTCACTTCCTGTCCCATAACTAAAACAGGAAGTGAGAGAAAATCCCTCTGAAGTGAGGCAAATGTCCGGTTGTCACCAGGACTAGTGTCCCCTTTGGAAGATGCACCTATATTCCTGTTCTGGTGATTGTAGTGTATTGTGCTTTTAAATAAATATATATATATATATATATATATATATATATATATATGTAGCTCCCTTACTACCCCGGTATGCCACACACCCACAGACCCCGATTTGTTAATGGGATCTACTGGTTTCATTACTTTGGGTCTGCAGCAAAATACCTCCCACGAGTGGATCCTTTAGCTCCATTGTCTAGGCACACTGACGACTCCTTGGAGTAAGGCCAATGTCCAAACTTGAGTAAAACCTAATCAGCAAGGCTTTATTCTTTTTCTGCACTTTGAGTTAAACTTGAAGAAAAGCAAGAGTAGAAGAGTTGAAAGATGTGGGGAAAGGTTCAGGCACACAACACTTAAGTCCAATATCTACACTCATCGCCACTCAAGCCTGAGTGGGTATTGTTCACCCGGATAGTCCCTATGAGAGCGGTCCTAGCAGCCGGGATGGAGCACGGACATCAGAGATGATGAATTCCCCTTTATGAGACAGCAGTACCGTCGCTATCTCCGCCGGGACTGTTCTTCCCCTGGAACTCCTTCCCTAAAGATGGGCCCCCTACAAATGGGCAGCCTGGGAATCTTCTCTGAAGCATAGGCCCTAGTCAGCGAAGCTGGGCCTACAATGCAGCAATAGGGCCTTGGGCTGAAGGTGCCCAAGGCCTAAGCACTCTAGCACACCTTGTGCCATGCAGGCCACGAGGCACACTCACTGGACCAGAGGTCCCCCTGAACGCCTTGGGGTCCCCCTGGAATCGCCCTACGCAAAAAGGCGTCTGCCCATTTTGTACCCTCCCCCAGCATGCACAGCGGGCTGACCACGCCCACTGCATGGCTGCCGAGAGAGGACACCCAAGGTGCTGTGATACCCTCTGTAATCCAGCCCGCGCCACCTGCAGGCAAAGGAAAATAACACTGCCGAGTATCACACCCCGAGCAGAACAACAACTTGAACACAATTGGTCTGAGCCCAATTACTGGCTCAGACTGCCCCTAAATTTCACATAGCGCCCCCAAACATTGGGGGGGGGGGCTACATACATATATATATATATATATATATATATATATATATATATAAATAAAACAAAATAAAGGAGAAGCTAGCTCAACTTTTCAGAACACAGACTTTGTAGGCACAGCATAAGCATATATATTGTACGCAGGTATATACACATACATAAATTCTTGTACAGGCCATATGTTAGGGGCTGACATACTGACACAGTTGACCAGGCCAGCTACATTTTACACATCAAAACACCAGCGTAATGACTCTTAATGAGGTTAATTTTATGCAAGAGGCAGATGCCTCACCTTGGCACTTGGGGGCCAACCTGTTTGTTGATGCCTATCTAATTAAACATTCCAAAGGAGGTGATTTGCAAATTTGTAAGAATTGTAAAATGCAGATTGCCTGGTCAGACTTGAAAGATCTAGGGGGCGAAAAAATGTTTATGTCTTTGTATGTGATAATTCTTTTTTTTTCTTTAACCACTTCAGCCCCAGGAGATTTGGCTGCTCAATGACCAGGCCATTTTTTTGCGATTTGGCACTGCGTCGCTTTAACCAACAATTGCGTGGTCGTGCGACGCTGTACCCAAACAAAATTGACGCCCTTTTTTTCCCACAAATAGAGCTTTAATTTTGTGGTATTTGATCATCTCTGCTTTTTTTATTTTTTTTGCGCTATGAACAAAAAAAGAGCAACTATTTAGAAAAAAAAACAATATTTTGTACTTTTTGCTATAATAAATATCCCCAATTTTTTTAAAAAAAAGCAATTTTTTTCCTCAGTTTAGGTCGATATGTTTTCTTCTACATATTTTTGGTAATAAAAAATCGCAATAAGCGTATATTGATTGGTTTGTGCAAAAGGTATAGATAGCATCTACAAAATAGGGGATAGATTTATGGCATTTTTATTATTATTATTATTTTTTGTAGTGATGGCGGCGATCTGTGATTTTTATCGGTACTGCGACATTATGGCGGACACATCGGACACTTTTGACACATTTTGGGACCATTGGCATTTATACAGCGATTAGTGCTATAAAAATGCACTGATTACTGTGTAAATGTCACTGGCAGGGAAGAGGTTAAAACTAGGGGGCGATCAAGGGGTTAACTGTGTTCCCTTGTGTGTGTTCTAACTGTTGGAGGGAGGGGACTCACTATAGGAGATGACAGATCGTTGTTTCCAGCTAGTAGGAACTCACGATCTGCATCTCCTCTCCTCACAGAACAGGGATGTGTGTGTTTACACACACACACGTCCCTGTTCTGCCTCTCGTGCCCCGCAATCGCTCTTGGCCGGCGGTCATCGCAACCGCTGGTCACGAGCATCGGCACCCCCGCAGTGCAGCGGACGCGTGCCGGCTATTCCGCTCCAAGGGACCGACGTACAGATACGATGGTTCGCAGGATCGTGCCGACCTGCCGCAGTATAATGACGGCGGCAGGTTGGCAAGTGGTTAAAGAGTAAGAATGCAATTTGGCCATAAACAATACAAAAAGTATTTAATGATGATAATTGAACATCAAAAGGGGTCTTAAGTATTTATGGAGTACATGATTATGGTAAATAGCATTCTTCAAATGGTAACTTGTTTATCTAATTATTAATAAAAGAATGCAATTTAGCCTTAGTCAATAAGGAAGTATCCAAGCAACTTTGATTTGAATTTATGACTGCAGCCATCTGAGGCCAAGAGGCATCCCCTGTCGCATGAACATTCCAAGTACCCTGTCAACTACCTTGCCGGTACCTCTGTCTGCTATGGCATCCAATAAATGCTAATCTTTCAGGGAAAAAAACATATTGCTGTGGAGATTCTTATTAATTATCACTCACTCACAGGGCCGGGACAAGGGGTGGGCAGGAGGGGAAGCTGCCTTGGGCGCTGTGGTATCGTGTGAGGGGGCACCACAAGGAGATTGGGGGGGAGATTTGTGTTGTAAGTGGGAATTTGGCGTGGCGGCAGGGTGTAAGTATTGTTCCAGGAGGGGGGAAATTTTTTGGGGGGGATGCTATGCGTGGTGATTTAGGATTTGTGCTACGAGGGATGATTTTTTTTGGAGCTGTGGGGGGGGGGGGGGCGGATTTGTAGTGGGAGGAGGGGGAATTTATGCTTTGGGGGTAAGCATGCAGATTACTGCTGAGTCTTTTTTTTTGGGGGGGGGGAGTTGCTGACACATGATGCTCATACATCTTTGAGGGGGGGTGAAGTTTGGCATGTTTGCCCTGGGCTCCACATGACATTGACCCAGCACTGCTCATATATATATATATATATATATATATATATATATATATATATATATATATGGATAGATATAGATATATCAGTGATAACACAAATATTAGGATTTTCTTTCTCTCCTGGTGATAATGGCCAAATCTAATGCCCTGTACACACGATCGGATTTCCGATGGAATAAAATCCGATGGATTTTTCCATCGGAAATCCGATGAAGCTGACTTCCATCAGTCTTGCCTACACACCATCAGTCAAAAATCTGACCGTCCCAAACGCCGTGACGTAAAACACTCCGAAGAGCCGAGAAAAATTAGGTTCAGTGCTTCTGAACATGCGTCGACTTGATTCTGCGCATGCGTGGGTTTTTTCTCCGATGGAGTTCCCCACAGACGATCGGAATTTGCTATCGTTTTTTTTTTCCATCAGTAAAATTTAAAACATGTTCTATTTTTTTATACCGATGGAAAAAAGACCGATGGGGCCCACACACGATCGGTTTGTCCGATGAAAAAAGTCCATCGGTCTTTTTTTCATCAGAAAAACCGATCGTGTGTACGCGGCATTAGGCTATATTCACATCTATGCATTTTAGGTGCGTTAAAAATAACATTCAGTTCAATAATAATGCATGTAAAATGCAACCAAAACACAATGCATATGCTGCCAAAAAACAGCAAGTGGTGATAAGTTGTGCATGCAAAACCCTTCCATCAAATAGGTTTTTCAAGCCAAAAGTCTGTGTACAAACATAAAGGAAAGAGGGAGAGCTCTGTGGGTGCTAGTCCGTCTCTTGGGAAATAGTTATTGTTTGTGAAAGTTCATCTTGCCAAATCAACTTTTCAGGCTCAGCCAGGGAGCAACCGCCAGGGTCGTGAATGTGCCAAAAAAATGCAAATGTCCCCCAACCTGACCAATAAAGACCAATTTGGGCAACAATTCTTTTAACAGGTTTCCTAGGACTGACCTACATGAATAATTATTAATGAATCATTATTAAACACATTTTGCAGTTTGGTTGTAGACCTCCAATGAAACCTTTGGATCAGAGAGTAGTGACAGTATATGATGTCTCAGGTCCATGCCCTTGATATGATGAGCTATATTAAAGGCACAATGCCAAACATGTCCAAGGCTAGTTCTCTTTGAGATGTTCTACCTTTGCCCCTAAAATGTAGGCAAACCCATTGGCATACGAACAATGTACAGCCAATGGTCTCCAAGAGAATAGGAGAAGATTGAACGTATTACAATATCAGGAACACAAAGATGAATAAAGATTTACACCTTTGCCTTTTTTGTTTTTCCTCCCTAATAGCTTTTACAATTTTGATTTTAGAAGCGTAAAGAAAGCAGTGATTTCTATTTCAAAAAGTAGCTGTAATTACGTTTGATCTAACAGCAATTACAGTAATTATAACGTGTTTGATCTAACTCTTCTTTTTGCGATTTTGGCTTTTAAGTCCGCCACTGATTAAACCATATTATGTAATGATAAATTAGAGTTCACTTAATTCATACATGTTTTGTTGGTCTATCAGCATTAGTATGCATTTATTAATACGTAATCTCACAAAAACTTCTGCGCTAAACTAAAGTGCTAATTAAACTCCAACCCAGCTGCTGTAAGAATATCAAAATTGATATTACATATAATTTAAAAAAAAAACAGCACTAATCCCCACATACATTTAAATAAACAACAATTATAATGCATTGACAGTATATACCCAAACCCTTCTTATAAATTGCTTTGGTGAAGATGAACAAAAAAACAAAACAACAAAATTAGAAAAGTATATACACAATTTTAATCCATAAATGTATTATCCTGAAAACTACAGACCTGGGCAAATTGTGGCCCCAGGGCCACATCCAACCCTTTGGCTCTCCCTATCCTGTCCTTGATGCCTCCACTGTCAGCATGCCTCTCTGAGCCTGTTGGCTTCCTCACTGAGGAATTGGACAGGCTCAGAGAGGCATGGTGACAGATGTCCATGTGGAGAGCTCAGGGCCGTCTTTAAGGCAGGGCAAAAGGGGCAGCTGCCCTGGGCCCTGTCATTGTTGTGGGGCCCAAAGCGGCTGCCTCATACTTGCCAACTATCCCAGTTTAAATTCCCTTGTCCCTTGAAGTTATAGTCCTTTGCTGTGTCCTGATATCTCAGTGTGAAGTGCTGCTACAATGCTTCCCAGCTCCGCCCTATTGTTGTGTACAGGTGACTCACCTGCAGACCCTGTGTTTACATGAAATAACTGTCATTCATATGTAAATAGCGGCAGCATTCATATGTAAATAGCTGAGGCCGGCGGCATTCATATGTAAATAAAGGCGACATTCATATGTATATCATGCCCCTCTGCAGTGAAGAGATGATGTGCTGTAACCTCTAGCAACCAATCAGTGAGCAGTATTACTGTACAGTAATCTCTAGCAATCAATCAACAAGAAGAAATCATGTGCTGTAACCTCTAGCAACTAACCAGTGAGCAGTAATACTGTACAGTAACCTCTAGCAACCAATCAACAAGAAGAAATCATGTGCTGTAACCTGTAGCAACTAATCAGTGAGCCGTAATGTGTGCTGTAACCTCTAGAAACCAGTCAGTAAGTGGTAATGATATGCTGTAACCTCTGGCAACCAATCACAATCACTGCCTGATCTGATACAGTGAATTGATTTTAAGTCTAGCTGATATTTATTGTATGTCTCAGAGCTGGTGAAGAGCAAAATTGCATGGGGGGGGCCCTAAGAAAATATTTGCCCAGGGTCCAATCAACATTAAAGATGGCCCTGGGAGAGCTGCAAGAACTAGCAGGATAGAGCCTGAGGCACTGTCAGGAAAGGAACATTTGTGTACACATACAAATTAGCCTGAGGAATCGCTACCGTGGCCGGATAGCGGGTGCACATGCGCGAACAGGTGCGCATGCGCAAGCTCGCATTGGCGCCAGAAGGGCTATTTAAACTGCACTAGTGCAGTGTGTCAGTGCTGTTTGGTCTATTACGTTCCCTGTGTTCCTGTTATATGTTCCTGTTGTTCTTCTGTTGCCGACTTGATCCTGCCTCTGACTCTGCCTGAACGCCACCTGAACTGACTCCTGGCTGGTCCCTGGATTACACTTCTGCCTGCTCCTTCTTCTGCTGTAGTGATGAGCCGAACACCCCCGGGTTCGGTTCGCACCAGAACCCGCGAACGGACCGAAAGTTCGTACGAACATTAGAACCCTATTAAATACAATGGATGCGAACGTTCGAATTCTAAAGTGCTAATTATAACAACTATTATGCATGTTATTGTCCTAAAAAGGGTTTGGGAACCCGGGTTCTGCACCAGGGGACATGTATCAATGCAAAAAGAAGTTTTAAAAACGGTCGTTTTTCGGGAGCAGTCATTTTAATGATGCATAAAGTGAAAAAAAAAAAGTCAAATATTCCTTTAAATATCGTACCTGGGGGGTGTCTAAAGTATGCCTGTGAAGTGCCACGTGTTTCCCGTGTTTAGAACTGTCCCTGCACAAAATGACACTTCTAAAGGAAAAAAAAGCCATTTAAAACTGCTTGCGGCTTTAATGTAATGTCTGGTCCCGGTAATATGGATGAAAATCTTTAAGAAAAATGGCATAGCTACCCCATGACCCCCCCCCTACCCCAGCCCATTACCAGCCCCTTTGGGTCTTGTATGGATATTAAGGGGAACCCCGCACATAAAATAAAAAAGGCCCTATATACTCTGAACAGCCGTATACAGGCGGTGCATACAAGACAGGGACTGTAGGTTTGTTCTTATGTAGAATCTGTTTGTAATTTTGAACAGGTACATTGTTGAAGTGTAGCTCCAGCCCAAAAATCTATTTTTAAACTTTTTGGAAAACATAGGTAAGGGTTATCACCCCTGTAACATTTGTTTTGCTGTCTGTGCCCCTGTTCAGAACATTTCACCTCACTTTCCGTCCCAATGACAACTGTTTTTGAAATGTGGTGTTTTTCTTGAAACAAGGATTGCTGATAAAGCATCAGTACAGAGGAGACACCTTTCTCCCATATTTATTCTTACAGGAGAGAATTTTCCTTCCTAGTGGTAGATTTCCTCTCACTTCCTGTTGTCTTCTTGCGTTTGCAAGTAGGAGTCGTTTGTAAGTTGGATGTTTGAAAGTAGGGACCTGCCGTATATACTCTGCAGAAATAGGCCCCTTAGTTGTTGGTGTTGGCACAACACTGTAAGCACTCACAGTTACTCTTGGTTGGTGCTGGAACGCCCTGCTGTCAACTATTATATCAGGTATTTTAATTACATATAATTGTTGAACAGTGGTAGTAAAAATTGGGCCTTTGATGGTGGTGCTGGTGCCACAACACTGTAAGCCCTGACAGTTACTCTTGGTGGGTGCAGCAATGGGCCCTGCTGTGAATTATTAGATCAAGAATTGTAATTGCATGCCCCTGTTGAACAGGGGCTGAAAAATTGGGCCTTTCGTGGTGGTGGTGGTGGTGGTGGTGTTGCCACAACACTGTAAGCCCTCAGAGTTACTCTTGGTGGGTGCAGGAATGGGCCCTGCTGTGAATTATTAGATCAAGAATTGTAATTACATGCCCCTTTTGAACAGGGGCTGAAAAATTGGGCCTTTCGTGGTGGTGGTGGTGGTGGTGGCGTTGCCACAACACTGTAAGCCCTCAGAGTTACTCTTGGTGGGTGCAGCAATGGGCCCTGCTGTGAATTATTAGATCAAGAATTGTAATTGCATGCCCCTGTTGAACAGGGGCTAAAAAATTGGGCCTTAGGCACTGGTGGCACAACACTACAACCCCTCACAGATACTGTACTTGGAGCACAGCAATGAGCCCTGTTGCAAAGTATTGCTTCAAAAATTGTAATGACACGCCCCTGTTAAACAGGGGCTGAAAAATTGGGCCTTAGGCACTGGTGGCACAACACTACAACCCCTCACAGATACTGTACTTGGAGCACAGCAATGAGCCCTGTTGCAAAGTATTGCTTCAAAAATTGTAATGACACGCCCCTGTTAAACAGGGGCTGAAAAATTGGGCCTTAGGCACTGGTGCCACAACACTCCAACCCCTCACAGATACTGTACTTGGAGCACAGCAATGAGCCCTATGGCAAATTATTGCTAAAAAAATTGTAATTACACGCCCCTGTAAAACAGGGGCTGAAAAATTGGGCCTTAGCCACTGGTGGCGGCACCCATAAACAAAAATGATCTTCCAAGCTATCATCATCAATCGTATCATTGAGGACTCGGAGGAGGAGGATAGCCAGTCAACATAACAGCACAGGCACTCAGCATCAGCATCAGTCTTGAAGGGATGTGACATGTTAAAATCAATTAGTCTGTTATATCAGCATCAGGTGTGTGGTAGCTGGTGGTGATCCAAGACTGGTTCATCTTGATGAAAGTCAGTCGATCAACCGAGTCGGTGGACAGGCGCACCCTGTGATCCGTGACAAATCCTCCAGCAGCACTGAATGTGCGTTCCGAAAGAACGCTGGATGCAGGACAGGCCAGTAGCTCAATTGCATACTGTGCAAGCTCTGGCCAGTGATCCATCCTCAAGACCCAGTAAGCCAGAGGATTTTCGGTGGGGAAGGTGTCCAAGTCTGACCTTGCCCCTAGATATTCCTGCACCATGGTTATCAGACGCTGGCGATGGTTGCTGGAACCGATCATACTTTGGGGCTGCGGACTAAAGAATTGTCTGAACGCATCGGTCAGACGGCCACCTTCCCCACCGCTCCTTCTTTGACTGGCCGAAGCCTCAGCAACTCGTTGTCCAGGACCAGGAGTTTGTAACCTCCCAGTCTCTGGGAACGCGTTGCACAGACCTTTCTGCAAGGCCTCCCGGAGTTGTCTCATCCTCTGCTCCCTCTGCGAAGGTAACATAAGGTCCGCAACCTTACCCTTGTACCGTGGATCAAGGAGAGTGGCCAGCCAGTAATGGTCCCTCTCCTTGATCCGAAGAATACGAGGATCCTTCCGCAGACTTTGCAGGATCAGGGAGGCCATGCAGCGTAGGTTTGCTGAGGCATTCGCTCCGGAGTCCTCTGGGTCACTAAGGACGACATGATCCGCAGCCACCTCCTCCCAGCCACGTACAAGTCCACTGGTTTCTTGGGACTGTAAATCATCCCTAAAAGACTGCTGCTGATGATGCTGAGTGCCAGCCTCCACCTCCATGCTGACACAATCCTCCTCCTCCTCCTCCTCCTCTTCCTCTTCCTGTGCGATGGGTGGGACAGAAGGAACACTGTCTGGGTAAAGGGGGCCTTGAGAGGCAAGGAAGTCCTCCTCTTCCTGCCTCTGTTCTGCCTCAAGTGCCCTGTCCATTATTCCACGCAGCGTGTGCTCCAACAGGTGGACAAGAGGTACAGTGTCACTGATGCATGCACTGTCACTGCTCACCATCCTCGTGGCCTCCTCAAATGGTGCCAGGACAGTGCATGCATCCCTGATCATGCCCCACTGGCGTGGAGAAAAAAAACCAAGCTCCCCTGACCCTGTCCTGGTGCCGTAGTCGCACAGGTACTCATTGATGGCCCTCTGCTGCGTGTGCAGCCGCTGCAGCATGGCCAACGTTGAGTTCCACCTGGTGGGCATGTCACATATAAGGCGGTTCTTGGGCAGGTTCAACTCCTTTTGCAGCTCAGCCAGGCGAGCACTGGCATTATAAGATCTGCGGAAATGCACACAGACTTTCCTGGCCTGCCTCAGGACATCCTGTAAGCCCGGGTACCTGCCCAAGAACCGCTGCACCACCAGGTTAAGGACGTGAGCCACACAGGGCACATGGGTCAGTTGTCCCTGTCGGAGGGCGGAGAGGAGGTTGGTGCCATTGTCGCAAACCACCATTCCTGGCTTAAGCTGGCGTGGCGTCAACCACCTCTCGGCCTGGCCCTGCAGAGCAGACAGGACCTCTGCCCCAGTGTGGCTTCTGTCCCCCAAACACACCAGCGCAAGCACGGCATGGCATCTTTTTGCCTGCGTACTTGCGTAGCCCCGTGAACGGCTACGGAGCACCGCTGGTTCATAGGACAAACCACAGGAAGAGGCCATGGAGGAAGAAGAAGAGGAGGGGGTGGAGGAGAGAGGTGTGTCACAACCAGTAGTAGCATTTTGGAGGCGTGGCAGTGGAACAACCTCCAACACTACTGCACCTTGTACTGCATCCTTCCCAGCTGCCAAAAGAGTGACCCAATGGGCCGTGAAAGAAAGGTAACGTCCCTGTCCATGCCTGCTGGACCATGAGTCAGCGGTAATATGCACCTTACCGCTGACCGCCCTGTCCAGCGAGGCCAAGACATTGCCTTCCACATGCCGGTAGAGAGCCGGAATAGCCTTCCGTGAGAAAAAGTGGCGTTTGGGAACCTGCCACTGAGGAACCGCACATTGCACAAACTCACGGAAGGGGGCCGAGTCTACCAACTGAAAAGGCAGCAGTTGAAGCGCTAGCAATTTAGCCAAGCTAGCATTCAACCGCTGGGCATGTGGATGGCTGGGAGTGAACTTCTTTCGACGGTCCAGCAGCTGGGGCAGGGAAATTTGCCTGCTAGAATCGGACGTCGGTGTACTGCTAGCAGAGTGGCCGCAAGTACTTGGCTGTGACACACCTAATTCTACACCTTCATTCCTCTCAGTGCATGTTTCAGAGAGGACTGAAGTTATAGTGGGGTTGGAGATCCCAGCTGATGCGGTGCAAGGAGAGGTCCGCTTTGTTCTTTGGTGTGGGTCTTTGAGGTAGGCTTGCCAACGAGCTGCATGGCAGGTCAACATATGTCTGGTCAGGCATGTGGTACCCAAGCGGCTGATGTTTTGGCCACGCGATATACGCTTGAGACATATGTTGCAAACAGCAGCTGTGCGATCTGATGCACTAGCCTCAAAAAAGGCCCACACCAAGGAACTTTTTGAATGACGGGCAGAGGCAGCGCCCTGCACAGGCGGAGCTCTGCGGTGTGATTCCGTCGGTGTACTGCCCTTACGCTGGCCACCAAAGGGCATCCTGCCTCGTTGGAGATGTGCCTCCTCCTCATCCTCCTCCTCCTCCTCTCTCCTATTAGGCACCCACGTGGAGTCAGTGACCTCATCATCCCCTCCCTCCTCATCACTGGAGCCAATCTGGCAGTATGCTGCAGCTGCTGGAACATGACTGCCAGATTGGTGTCCTTCTTGAGCATCCCCTCTGTCTGCTCTCACGCTACTGCCTTCCTGTAGCTGGGTTTCATCATCAGACCCTTCGAAACGCTGGGCATCCTCCTGGAGCATGTACCCAACACTGTGCTCAAACAGTTCGGGGGACTCCTCAGGAGGAGGACATGGTGGGTCTAGGGAAGGAGTGACTGATGATGAGTCTGACATTGATACCAGGGAAGAGGACGCTTTGGCAGCTGCTTTGCCAGTACCCTGAGCCTGGGTGAGAGAGGATGAGGAGGAGGAGGAGGGCTTGGTCATCCACTCTACCAAGTCTTCGGCATGATGTGGCTCAACATGTCCAGCTGCCGAAAAGAAGGACAAGCGTGTCCCATGGCCATGTGCTGATGACAATGCACCGCGTCCACGACCAGCACTGTTGCCCCCAGACACAGAGCCTGCTTGCCCTCGTTTATTGCCTCCTGACTGTCTGCCTCTCCTTGTTTGCCTTCCAGACATTCTAATAGATGGCCTGCAGGGAGATGGGAAAAAAGCAATAAGGGCTACCTTCAGGTGTCCTTCTCTGTCCCTTTACTTAAGGATTTCTAAATATGGTTGAGGATGATTGCTTTTGCACAGAATAGCACAACGACAATTTCCCTGACTGTCCAAAAAACAAGGATTTCAAAGATGGTTGATGAGGAATGCTTTAGCACACTATAGCACAAGGAGAATTCCCCTCACTTTCCTTCTTTGTCCCTAGAAACAAGGACTGGCACAGTGAAAGAAACTGACACTCTCCCTACCTAGAGTTTTCTGTCCCTAGAAAAAATGTTTTTTTAAAGCACACTATAGCACAAGGAGAATTCCCCTCACTTTCCTTCTTTGTCCCTAGAAACAAGGACTCGCACAGTGAAAGAAACTGACACTCTCCCTACCTAGAGTTTTCTGTCCCTAGAAAAAATGTTTTTTTAAAGCACACTATAGCACAAGGAGAATTCCCCTCACTTTCCTTCTTTGTCCCTAGAAACAAGGACTGGCACAGTGAAAGAAACTGACACTCTCCCTACCTAGAGTTTTCTGTCCCTAGAAAAAATGTTTTTTTAAAGCACACTATAGCACAAGGAGAATTCCCCTCACTTTCCTTCTTTGTCCCTAGAAACAAGGACTGGCACAGTGAAAGAAACTGACACTCTCCCTACCTAGAGTTTTCTGTCCCTAGAAAAAATGTTTTTTTAAAGCACACTATAGCACAAGGAGAATTCCCCTCACTTTCCTTCTTTGTCCCTAGAAACAAGGACTGGCACAGTGAAAGAAACTGACACTCTCCCTACCTAGAGTTTTCTGTCCCTAGAAAAAATGTTTTTTTAAAGCACACTATAGCACAAGGAGAATTCCCCTCACTTTCCTTCTTTGTCCCTAGAAACAAGGACTCGCACAGTGAAAGAAACTGACACTCTCCCTACCTAGAGTTTTCTGTCCCTAGAAAAAATGTTTTTTTAAAGCACACTATAGCACAAGGAGAATTCCCCTCACTTTCCTTCTTTGTCCCTAGAAACAAGGACTGGCACAGTGAAAGAAACTGACACTCTCCCTACCTAGAGTTTTCTGTCCCTAGAAAAAATGTTTTTTTAAAGCACACTATAGCACAAGGAGAATTCCCCTCACTTTCCTTCTTTGTCCCTAGAAACAAGGACTGGCACAGTGAAAGAAACTGACACTCTCCCTACCTAGAGTTTTCTGTCCCTAGAAAAAATGTTTTTTTAAAGCACACTATAGCACAAGGAGAATTCCCCTCACTTTCCTTCTTTGTCCCTAGAAACAAGGACTGGCACAGTGAAAGAAACTGACACTCTCCCTACCTAGAGTTTTCTGTCCCTAGAAAAAATGTTTTTTTAAAGCACACTATAGCACAAGGAGAATTCCCCTCACTTTCCTTCTTTGTCCCTAGAAACAAGGACTGGCACAGTGAAAGAAACTGACACTCTCCCTACCTAGAGTTTTCTGTCCCTAGAAAAAATGTTTTTTTAAAGCACACTATAGCACAAGGAGAATTCCCCTCACTTTCCTTCTTTGTCCCTAGAAACAAGGACTCGCACAGTGAAAGAAACTGACACTCTCCCTACCTAGAGTTTTCTGTCCCTAGAAAAAATGTTTTTTTAAAGCACACTATAGCACAAGGAGAATTCCCCTCACTTTCCTTCTTTGTCCCTAGAAACAAGGACTGGCACAGTGAAAGAAACTGACACTCTCCCTACCTAGAGTTTTCTGTCCCTAGAAAAAATGTTTTTTTAAAGCACACTATAGCACAAGGAGATTTCCCCTCACTTTCCTTCTTTGTCCCTAGAAACAAGGACTGGCACAGTGAAAGAAACTGACACTCTCCCTACCTAGAGTTTTCTGTCCCTAGAAAAAATGTTTTTTTAAAGCACACTATAGCACAAGGAGAATTCCCCTCACTTTCCTTCTTTGTCCCTAGAAACAAGGACTGGCACAGTGAAAGAAACTGACACTCTCCCTACCTAGAGTTTTCTGTCCCTAGAAAAAATGTTTTTTTAAAGCACACTATAGCACAAGGAGAATTCCCCTCACTTTCCTTCTTTGTCCCTAGAAACAAGGACTGGCACAGTGAAAGAAACTGACACTCTCCCTACCTAGAGTTTTCTGTCCCTAGAAAAAATGTTTTTTTAAAGCACACTATAGCACAAGGAGAATTCCCCTCACTTTCCTTCTTTGTCCCTAGAAACAAGGACTGGCACAGTGAAAGAAACTGACACTCTCCCTACCTAGAGTTTTCTGTCCCTAGAAAAAATGTTTTTTTAAAGCACACTATAGCACAAGGAGAATTCCCCTCACTTTCCTTCTTTGTCCCTAGAAACAAGGACTGGCACAGTGAAAGAAACTGACACTCTCCCTACCTAGAGTTTTCTGTCCCTAGAAAAAATGTTTTTTTAAAGCACACTATAGCACAAGGAGAATTCCCCTCACTTTCCTTCTTTGTCCCTAGAAACAAGGACTGGCACAGTGAAAGAAACTGACACTCTCCCTACCTAGAGTTTTCTGTCCCTAGAAAAAATGTTTTTTTAAAGCACACTATAGCACAAGGAGAATTCCCCTCACTTTCCTTCTTTGTCCCTAGAAACAAGGACTGGCACAGTGAAAGAAACTGACACTCTCCCTACCTAGAGTTTTCTGTCCCTAGAAAAAATGTTTTTTTAAAGCACACTATAGCACAAGGAGAATTCCCCTCACTTTCCTTCTTTGTCCCTAGAAACAAGGACTCGCACAGTGAAAGAAACTGACACTCTCCCTACCTACAGTTTTCTGTCCCTAGAAAAAATGTTTTTTTAAAGCACACTATAGCACAAGGAGAATTCCCCTCACTTTCCTTCTTTGTCCCTAGAAACAAGGACTGGCACAGTGAAAGAAACTGACACTCTCCCTACCTAGAGTTTTCTGTCCCTAGAAAAAATGTTTTTTTAAAGCACACTATAGCACAAGGAGAATTCCCCTCACTTTCCTTCTTTGTCCCTAGAAACAAGGACTGGCACAGTGAAAGAAACTGACACTCTCCCTACCTACAGTTTTCTGTCCCTAGAAAAAATGTTTTTTTAAAGCACACTATAGCACAAGGAGAATTCCCCTCACTTTCCTTCTTTGTCCCTAGAAACAAGGACTCGCACAGTAAAACACACTGACACTCTCCCTACCTATCCTTCTCTTTCCCTAAACTAAAGGAATCCAGGTTAAGCAAGAAAGAAATAAATGTCACTGTCCCTGCCTATGCTTGTCTTTCCCTGCTCCGGAACACACTACACTAGGCCGCCGTGCTGGCGGCCTTTTATAGTGTGGGGCGTGTACTAAACACCCTCAGCAATAATTGGCCACAGGCATCCTGCCTGTGGCCAATCATTGCTCTCCTCGCTGCCGGCGCTGTGATTGGCCAAGCATGCGGGGTCACAGTGCATGCTTGGCCAATCACAGCGCCTGGATGACACTGCGATGGCGTAGTGCATTGTGGGCCGTTCGCGTCACTCGAATTTGGCGCGAACGGCCCAAATCGTTCGATCTTCGTCGAACGATCGAACAGCCGATGTTCGAGTCGAACGTATGTTCGACTCGAACACGAAGCTCATCCCTATTCTGCTGTTACCGACTCTGGCCTGTTCCCTGACAACTCTCCAGCTTGCCGTCTGAACCTGATCTGCCTGCTGGCTGCGGACCTGGACTATCAGACGCTGCCTTGTGCCTATTCAGCATCTGCACCAGCCTATCTGCATCCATCACTGGCTCCTGCTCCTCCTCCAACGTGTCCGTTCCTGTGATTACTGCATTCCAGACGCACGTCAGCACCTGACAGCAAGAGACTTTGAGCTCTGGTGTTCCCCTTACCCTATCAAGGACTCCAGAACCAGGGCTGTAAGTGATTACTTCCTCAACGCTTCAGGTTTCATCACCAGATATGTTACAGGAGCAGATCAGTACAGCGGAGAGCCTTGGTTCTGGTGGGAAAGTGTTGCCTAGCAGATGTCCCGCCACTGATACCTTGCCAAGGTCTTCCTCTGTTAAGCCATTCATGGATAGAAATTTGACTGGTTCTGCAGGTACCGATCCATGAATGGGCAGTCTGGTTGTAGAAAACAGCCTGTGCAGCTTTTTCTGAACAATCAGTGCAATCGGCTATAGCCAGCAACACTGATCATTGTATTCTGATGGTGGGAAATGATCACCACTGTCAGAATACAATACCTAGGCGGTAGGGATTCCACCCATCCAAATAAAATGTGTGGATGGGGGAATCAAGACAAAAAAAAATGCATAATGTATGGGCTGCCTTAGCGCACACTGCAAACCCCAGGAGCTGCACAACAGTTCCAGGTCAACATCTACAGAAATCCCCGCTGTACTGATCTCTGGCTCTCTCTTTCCAGTCATAGTACTTTTCAGAGGACATTTGGCTGGCAGTTAGGAGGTGTCATATTGCCTCCTCACTGCCTGATTTAACCCTTTAATGCTGCACTACTGCACTGCAATCACTTACATTGCAAGCGGTTGCAGTGTGGCTCTATTGAACTCAATGGGCTGAGCTTTTCCCAACCACCAACCTCCTTTCCGAAAGAAACCTATTTCATGAGCAATTGTATCAAATATTCCTATTCCAGGTTCTTGTTTTCTATATGTTCAAAGGAGAAGTAGGGCTTAGTTGCACACTCCTGTGACCCATATTCAGCCGACAGTGGGCTAAATTCCACTGTCAGCTGATGTCACTCAGCCAGTCCAGACTCTGGAGGGACCCTGAGTTTAATGTCGGGATTCACCCATGCCTGACCGACAGCTGGCTCAGGCTCCCTGCACTGCTGAGAGGCTGAGCCAGCCACTCCTGCCCCCTCCAGAGCCAGGCGCTCCAGGGAGCACTGAAAGGGCAGAGTAGAGAGCTGGTGACTAACAGTCACTAACACTCTGCTCACTGAAGACCAAGAACTGAGCGATTGGCGGTCTTTGATCGCTCAGTTCTCGCTCTTAGAGGTGGCAGAAGACAGATGCAGCATGGGACCGATGCTGCATCCATCTAGGTAAGTATGATTGTTTATGTTTTTTTTAGAAACCCCACACTTCTCTTTTAAGTCCTTATGGTCCTTCCTAGGTCCAAGATTAATATTAAGAGGAATTAAGTTCGGCCACTAATCTTTGCAAAGAAAGCGACAACTGACTATACAGAAACGGGAAGACCCAACACAACTGCCAAGACGAGAGGCCATATTCAGGACTTATAACTGTGGCGCTATGTACGCTCATATGGCACAGATAATTATGATAAAACAATATCTTTTCCCTTGGTAGCAGGACACATCAGAAAGTTATTCTAAAAGGTGAATCTGACAGGCCCATGCCTACCTCATTTTATCACATAACTGGTCGCCCTAATTGTGTTTTCAAACTATTATATGTAATAATGAGTTGTTTTAACCCCACCCTTGTTAAGAGTATAATATGTCACATAATGCAAAATTTCAAATAGCTAAATACACACTCAACACTACATGCTCAACACTCTACTTACTGCCCCTTTTAATGTTTTTTATGCTTATGTGATCACTTTTACTTTGTTGGTTTTAATAAACCTGCATTGACCTGCACTATCGGAGCATCTCTTTTAATTTTCTCCTATGGTGGGTCGATTGAGTTGAAGCTCTCTCCCTATGTGCAATTGCTTGTCTGGGAACAACTTCCGGATCCAAGGTGGTTCCTGTCTTATCTGATGTCCATGGAGATCGTTTTCGAGTCCTGAGTTTGCTTCCAAGTCGGGGAACCTGCCGGGAAGTTTCCATCGGAGATTCGTGTGATCCAGCCTACAGACAAATAGAAGGGAACCGCCACCGAGTCTTTGTAACGCCTTTTTGATCTGCCTTAAACCCGCAGATCCACCTGTTCCGGTAAGGGTATTCTACCTTTCTTCATCTTCAGAAGTTGTGATGACCCATATTGTTTCACGTGTGGCTTCAAATATTTTTTCCTATCACAGATACATGTTTGGACACTCTATGGACTCACTTTATTGTTGTTGTTTTATACCCACATTCATTTCCACTTTGAGACCAATTCTTTGGCCTCTCTTTCTTTGCTAGCGCTACATTTTTACTCACATATAGTGATGAGCCGAACACCCCCGGGTTCGGTTCGCACCAGAACCCGCGAACGGACCGAAAGTTCGCACGAACATTAGAACCCTATTAAATACAATGGATGCGAACGTTCGGATTCTAAAGTGCTAATTATAACGACTATTATCCATGTTATTGTCCGAAACAGAGTTTGGGAATCCGGCTTCTGCACCAGGGGACATGTATCAATGCAAAAAGAAGTTTTAAAAACGGACGTTTTCCGGGAGCAGTCATTTTAATGATGCATGAAGTGAAAAAAAAAAAAGTCAAATATTCCTTTAAATATTGTACCTGGGGGGTGTCTAAAGTATGCCTGTGAAGTGCCACGTGTTTCCCGTGTTTAGAACTGTCCCTGCACAAAATAACATTTCTAAAGGGAAAAAAGTCATTTAAAACTGCTTGCGGCTTTAATGCAATGTCTGGTCCCGGTAATATGGATGAAAATCTTTAGGAAAAATGGCATAGCTACCCCATCAACCCCCCCCCCCCCCACCCCAGCCCATTACCAGCCCCTTTGGGTCTTGTATGGATATTAAGGGGAACCCCGCACACAAAATAAAAAAGGACCTATATACTCTGAACAGCCGTATACAGGCGGTGCATACAAGACAGGGACTGTAGGTTTGTTCTTATGTAGAATCTGTTTATAATTTTGAACAGCTGCATTGTTTAAGTGGAGCTCCATGGCAAATTCCTTTTTTTTAGTTTTTTGTAAAACATAGGGAACGGTTATCACCCCTGTCACATTTTTTTTGCTGTCTGTGCCCCTGTTCAGAACATTTCACCTCACTTTGCGTCCCAATGACAACTGTTTTTGAAATGTGGTGTTTTTATTGAAACAAGGATTGGTGATAAAGCATCAGTAGAGAGGAGACACCTTTCTCCCATATTAATTCTTACAGGAGAGAATTTTCCTTCCAAGGGGTAGATTTCCTCTCACTTCCTGTTGTCTTCTTCCGTTTGCAAGTAGTAGTAGTTTGTAAGTTGGATGTTTGAAAGTAGGGACCTTCCGTATATACTCTGCAGAAATTGGCCCCTTAGGTGTTGGTGTTGGCACAACACTGAAAGCACTCACAGTTATTCTTGGTGGGTGCTGGAACGCCCTTCTGTCAAGTATAATATCAGGAATTGTAATAACATATAATTGTTGATCAGTGGTAGTAAAAATTGGACCTTTGATGGTGGTGCTGGGGCCCCAACACTGTAAGGCCTGACAGTTACTCTTGGTGGGCGCAGCAATGGTCCCTGCTGTGAATTATTAGATCAATAATTATAATTGCATGCCCCTGTTGAACAGGGGCTGAAAAATTGGGCCTTTGGTGGTGGTGGTGGTGATGGTGGTGCTGGTGCCACAACACACTGTAAGGCCTGACAGTTACTCTTGGTGGGCGCAGCAATGCTCCCTGCTGTGAATTATTAGATCAATAATTATAATTGCATGCCCCTGTTGAACAGGGGCTGAAAAATTGGGCCTTTGGTGGTGGTGGTGGTGGTGATGGTGGTGCTGGTGCCACAACACTGTAAGGCCTGACAGTTACTCTTGGTGGGCGCAGCAATGGGCCCTGCTGTGAATTATTAGATCAATAATTATAATTGCATGCCCCTGTTGAACAGGGGCTGAAAAATTGGGCCTTAGGCACTGGTGGCACAACACTGCAACCCCTCACAGATACTGTACTTGGAGCACAGCAATGAGGCCTGTTGCAAAGTATTGCATCAAAAATTTTAATTACACGCCCCTGTTAAACAGGGGCTGAAAAATTGGGCCTTAGCCACTGGTGGCGTCACCCATAAACCAAAATGATCTTCCAAGCTATCATCGTTAATCGTATCATTGAGGAGGAGGAGGAGGATAGCCAGTCAACATAACAGCACAGGCACTCAGCATCAGCATCAGTCTTGAAGGGATGTGACATTTTAAAATCAATTAGTCTGTTATATCAGCATCTGGTGTGTGGTAGCTGGTGGTGATCCAAGACTGGTTCATCTTGATGAAAGTCAGTCGATCAACCGAGTCGGTGGACAGGCGCACCCTGTGATCCGTGACAAATCCTCCAGCAGCACTGAATGTGCGTTCTGAAAGAACGCTGGATGCAGGACAGGCCAGTAGCTCAATTGCATACTGTGCAAGCTCTGGCCAGTGATCCATCCTCAAGACCCAGTAAGCCAGAGGATTTTCGGTGGGGAAGGTGTCCAAGTCTGACCTTGCCCCTAGGTATTCCTGCACCATGTATATCAGACGCTGGCGATGGTTGCTGGAACCGATCATACTTTGGGGCTGCGGACTAAAGAATTGTCTGAACGCATCGGTCAGACGGCCACCTTCCCCACCGCTCCTTCTTTGACTGCCCGAAGCCTCAGCAACTCGTTGTCCAGGACCAGGAGTTTGTAACCTCCCAGTCTCTGGGAACGCGTTGCACAGACCTTTCTGCAAGGCCTCCCGGAGTTGTCTCATCCTCTGCTCCCTCTGCAACGGTACGATAAGGTCCGCAACCTTACCCTTGTACCGTGGATCAAGGAGAGTGGCCAGCCAGTAATGGTCCCTCTCCTTGATCTGAAGAATACGAGGATCCTTCCGCAGACTTTGCAGGATAAGGGAGGCCATGCAGCGTAGGTTAGCTGAGGCATTCAGTCCGGAGTCCTCTGGGTCACTAAGGACGACATGATCCGCAGCCACCTCCTCCCAGCCACGTACAAGTCCACTGGTTTCTTGGGACTGTAAATCATCCCTAAAAGACTGCTGCTGATGATGCTGAGTGCCAGCCTCCACCTCCATGCTGACACAATCCTCCTCCTCCTCTTCCTGTGCGATGGGTGGGACAGAAGGAACACTGTCTGGGTAAAGGGGGCCTTGAGAGGCAAGGAAGTCCTCCTCTTCCTGCCTCTGTTCTGCCTCAAGTGCCCTGTCCATTATTCCATGCAGCGTGTGCTCCAACAGGTGGACAAGAGGTACAGTGTCACTGATGCATGCACTGTCACTGCTCACCATCCTCGTGGCCTCCTCAAATGGTGCCAGGACAGTGCATGCATCCCTGATCATGCCCCACTGGCGTCGTGAAAAAAAAAACCCGAGCTCCCCTGACCCTGTCCTGGTGCCGTAGTCGCACAGGTACTCATTGATGGCCCTCTGCTGCGTGTGCAGCCGCTGCAGCATGGCCAACGTTGAGTTCCACCTGGTGGGCATGTCACATATAAGGCGGTTCTTGGGCAGGTTCAACTCCTTTTGAAGCTCAGCCAGGCGAGCACTGGCATTATAAGATCTGCGGAAATGCACACAGACTTTCCTGGCCTGCCTCAGGACATCCTGTAAGCCCGGGTACCTGCCCAAGAACCGCTGCACCACCAGGTTAAGGACATGAGCCATACAGGGCACATGGGTCAGTTGTCCCTGTCGGAGGGCGGAGAGGAGGTTGGTGCCATTGTCGCAAACCACCATTCCTGGCTTAAGCTGGCGTGGCGTCAACCACCTCTCGGCCTGCCCCTGCAGAGCAGACAGGACCTCTGCCCCAGTGTGGCTCCTGTCCCCCAAACACACCAGCGCAAGCACGGCATGGCATCTTTTTGCCTGCGTACTTGCGTAGCCCCTTGAACGCCTACGGAGCACCGCTGGTTCCGAGGACAAACCACAGGAAGAGGCCATGGAGGAAGAAGAAGAGGAGGGGGTGGAGGAGAGAGGTGTGTCACAACCAGTAGTAGCATTTTGGAGGCGTGGCGGTGGAACAACCTCCAACACTACTGCACCTTGTCCTGCATCCTTCCCAGCTGCCAAAAGAGTGACCCAATGGGCCGTGAAAGAAAGGTAACGTCCCTGTCCATGCCTGCTGGACCATGAGTCAGCGGTAATATGCACCTTACCGCTGACCGCCCTGTCCAGCGAGGCCAAGACATTGCCTTCCACATGCCTGTAGAGAGCCGGAATAGCCTTCCGTGCGAAAAAGTGTCGTTTGGGAACCTGCCACTGAGGAACCGCACATTGCACAAACTCACGGAAGGGGGCCGAGTCTACCAACTGAAAAGGCAGCAGTTGAAGCGCTAGCAATTTAGCCAAGCTAGCATTCAACTGCTGGGCATGTGGATGGCTGGGAGTGAACTTCTTTCGACGGTCCAGCAGCTGGGGCAGGGAAATTTGCCTGCTAGAATCGGACGTTGGTGTACTGCTAGCAGAGTGCCCGCAAGTACTTGCCTGTGACACACCTAATTCTACACCTTCATTCCTCTCAGAGCAGGTTTCAGAGAGGAGTGAAGGTATAGTGGGGTTGGAGATCCCAGCTGATGCGGTGCAAGAAGAGGTCAGCTTTGTTCTTTGGTGTGGGTCTTTAAGGTAGGCTTGCCAACGAGCTGCATGGCAGGTCAACATATGTCTGATCAAGCATGTGGTGCCCAAGCGGCTGATGTTTTGGCCACGCGATATACGCTTGAGACATATGTTGCAAACAGCAGCTGTGCGATCTGATGCACTCGCCTCAAAAAAGGCCCACACCAAAGAACTTTTTGAATGACGGGCAGAGGCAGCGCCCTGCACAGGCGGAGCTCTGCGGTGTGATTCCGTCGGTGTGCTGCCCATACGCTGGCCACTCAAGGGCATCCTGCCTCGTTGGAGATGTGCCTCCTCCTCATCCTCCTCCTCCTCCTCTCTCCTATTAGGCACCCACGTGGAGTCAGTGACCTCATCATCCCCTCCCTCCTCATCACTGGAGCCAATCTGGCAGTATGCTGCAGCTGCTGGAACATGACTGCCAGATTGGTGTCCTTCTTGAGCATCCCCTCTCTCTGCACTCACGCTGCTGCCTTCCTCTAGCTGGGTATCATCATCAGATCCTTCCAAACGCTGGGCATCCTCCTGGAGCATGTACCCAACACTGTGCTCAAACAGTTCGGGGGACTCCTCAGGAGGAGGGCATGGTGGGTCTAGGGAAGGATTGACTAATGAAGATAATGATACCAGAGAAGAGGACGCTTTGGCAGCTGCTTTGCCAGTACCCTGAGCCTGGGTGAGAGAGGATGAGGAGGATGAGGTGGGCTTGGTCATCCACTCTACCAAGTCTTCGGCATGATGTGGCTCAACATGTCCAGCTGCCGAAAACAAGGACAAGCGTGTCCCATGGCCATGTGCTGATGACAATGCACTGCGTACACGACCAGCACTGTTGCCCCCAGACACAGAGCCTGCTTGCCCTCTTTTTTTGCCTCCTGACTGTCTGCCTCTCCTTGGTTGCCTTCCAGACATTTTAATGGATGGCCTGCAGGGAGATGGGAAAAACAGCAATAAGGGCTACCTTCAGGTGTATATTGTGCAGGAGGCTTAGCAACAATGACACTGACACTGTCCCCTGCCTATCCTTCTCTGTCCCTAAACACAAGGATTGAAAATATGGTTCAGCAAAAAAGTTTTAGAACAGAATAGCACACTGACACTTTCCCTCACTGTCCTACTCTGTCCCTCCCTACAAACAAGATTTAGCACAGAATAGCACACTGATAATTTCTACGAGTGTCCTTCTCTGTCCCTAAACTCAAGGATTGAAAATATGGAACAGCAAAATTGGTTTAGAACAGAATAGCACACTGTCAGTTTCACTCACTGTACCTCTCTGTCCCTCAACTCAAGGATTGAAAATATGGTTCAGAAAAATAGTTTTAGAACACAATAGCACACTGACACTTTCCCTCACTGTACCTCTCTGTCCCTCAACTCAAGGATTGAAAATATGGAACAGCAAAATTGGTTTAGAACAGAATAGCACACTGTCAGTTTCACTCACTGTACCTCTCTGTCCCTCAACTCAAGGATTGAAAATATGGTTCAGCAAAATAGTTTTAGAACACAATAGCACACTGACACTTTCCCTCACTGTACCTCTCTGTCCCTCAACTCAAGGATTGAAAATATGGAACAGCAAAATTGGTTTAGAACAGAATAGCACACTGTCAGTTTCACTGACTGTACCTCTCTGTCCCTCAACTCAAGGATTGAAAATATGGAACAGCAAAATTGGTTTAGAACAGAATAGCACACTGTCAGTTTCACTCACTGTACCTCTCTGTCCCTCAACTCAAGGATTGAAAATATGGTTCAGCAAAATAGTTTTAGAACACAATAGCACACTGACACTTTCCCTCACTGTACCTCTCTGTCCCTCAACTCAAGGATTGAAAATATGGAACAGCAAAATTGGTTTAGAACAGAATAGCACACTGTCAGTTTCACTCACTGTACCTCTCTGTCCCTCAACTCAAGGATTGAAAATATGGTTCAGCAAAATAGTTTTAGAACACAATAGCACACTGACACTTTCCCTCACTGTACCTCTCTGTCCCTCAACTCAAGGATTGAAAATATGGAACAGCAAAATTGGTTTAGAACAGAATAGCACACTGTCAGTTTCACTCACTGTACCTCTCGGTCCCTCAACTCAAGGATTGAAAATATGGAACAGCAAAATTGGTTTAGAACAGAATAGCACACTGTCAGTTTCACTCACTGTACCTCTCTGTCCCTCAACTCAAGGATTGAAAATATGGAACAGCAAAATTGGTTTAGAACAGAATAGCACACTGTCAGTTTCACTCACTGTACCTCTCTGTCCCTCAACTCAAGGATTGAAAATATGGTTCAGCAAAATAGTTTTAGAACAGAATAGCACACTGTCAGTTTCACTCACTGTACCTCTCTGTCCCTCAACTCAAGGATTGAAAATATGGAACAGCAAAATTGGTTTAGAACAGAATAGCACACTGTCAGTTTCACTCACTGTACCTCTCTGTCCCTCAACTCAAGGATTGAAAATATGGTTCAGCAAAATAGTTTTAGAACAGAATAGCACACTGACACTTTCACTCACTGTACCTCTCTGTCCCTAAACTCAAGGATTGAAAATATGGTTCAGCAAAATAGTTTTAGAACAGAATAGCACACTGACACTTTCCCTCACTGTACCTCTCTGTCCCTACAAACAAGGATTAGCACAGAATAGCACACTGTCACTGACACTCTCCCTACCTATCCTTATTTGTCCCTAAACACAAGGAATCCAGGATTAGTAAAGGAAAAAAAATGACACTGTCCCTGCCTATGCTTCTCTTTCCCTGCTCCGGAACACACTACACAAGGCCGCCGCGCTGGCGGCCTTTTATAGTGTGGGGCGTGTACTAAACCCCATCAGCAATAATTGGCCACAGGCATCCTGCCTGTGGCCAATCATTGCTCTCCTCGCTGCCGGCGCTGTGATTGGCCAAGCATGCGGGGTCACAGTGCATGCTTGGCCAATCACAGCGCCTGGATGACACTGCGATGGCGTAGTGCATTGTGGGCCGTTCGCGTCACTCGAATTTGGCGCGAACGGCCCAAATCGTTCGATCTTCGTCGAACGATCGAACAGCCGATGTTCGAGTCGAACGTATGTTCGACTCGAACACGAAGCTCATCCCTACTCACATACATTAAATACTGTGGTAGTGTGGTACCCCACCAGTGTATGAATACAGGATTCTCAACCAGGCAGGTTGAGGGGCTCCAGGGTATTTGCTTGTTTGGGAGGAAACTGGCTTTTCAGTTTCCTCATGATTTACTAAAATCCACTTTGGGACCCGGAGCTTGGGGATTTCTTAGAGATTCGGGTGGGATGAAATCCCCAGTCCTGGATCCGGGTTTTGAGACTCAACTGCACACTGATTGTTCAGGTGTGTGTGGGCCTGATAGTAGAATCAGGACCAGCATTCTGGGCCCCACCCTCCCGACGAGTGCAGGTGTACACTGGGGAAGCCATAGAGTGCAAGTGTGCACTGGAGAAGTCAGAGAGTGCTTGTGTGCACAGTGGAAGCCAGAGACCCAGGTCTGAGGGTCAGAGCAGCAAGGGGCTGCTATCCAAATGGATGGTGTTGCAGATGGAATAGTCTATAGGAGACAGACAAGAGCCTGAAGTGGAAGGCCTGAGCAGCACTGCTGTATGTATAAGCCAGGAGGCTGAATGTCATTTTGTTGTTGAAAAGGAGTACTGAAACCCCTGCGAGGGAAAACCTTTTGATTTTGTTTTGAACTTCTTTTAATAAAAATGGGCAAACAACCCTTAAAAAGAAGAACCAGCGAGTGGCGGTGTCCTTCAAGCTCTACACTTGATGCTAGTCCTTCACAAGTGGTGGAGAATGCGGGCACAATCTGAGATCCCTACAATCAAGTGAGTTCATCTGTTATATGAACTGTGTTTTTGGTGCATGAGACTGCATAATCTGTGTGTGTGCAGGTGAGGAGAACCTGCAAGCGAAAGGTAACTAGCCTTAAAGAGACAGTGCTCCAATTTGTTGCAGGTGGTGTACCTGTGAACAAAAAGTCAATTTTTTTTTCTCTGCAGTGAACTGCTGCTAGCTGTGTGTGGCAGCCAGGCAAACTGCATTGCGCAGAAGTTTATTTGATGGACTGTTGCATGCAGGTTGTGTATCTGTGAAAGGAGAAACAAACTGATTTTTTTTTCCTTTTCTCCGCCAAGAACTGTTACAAGTTGCTGTGTGCAAGACCGCAAGGATGGGGCGATCAAAACGCCTAAAAGAAGCAAGGATGGCTGAGATGATAGAGCTCTGTGGCTGGAGGGGTTGTTACCGCCTGATTGAACCCCATACATGCCTAAACAGAGTTTTCCAAGGGAAAAGAGGGTTGCTGTTGTCCCTAGCAACCCTGGTGCAATGAATGCACAGATGACTGCTAGTGTGGAGAGTCCACCAGCGTTTGAATCTGCAGTGGATTGGTGCAAGCGACACCTGGCAGGATTGGACCAAGCTAAAGTGGAAGGCAAGCCAACCTTCCATACAAAAAGAGAGCTGCCGAATGTCCATGCCTGGGAGAGGGGTGTTGTTGTCCCTGGCAACACTGCTGCAGTTAAACCAGCAGCTGTTGTGAAAAGTGTGAAAGTGACATAGCTTGAGACAGGGTCCAGCAGATGCAGGGTGGGAAACCCTGACAAGACATGGAACCAAGTGCGCTGTTTGCGGTGCAGTGAGTGGGGGCATGCAGTCTCCAAGTGCCTTTTGTCCCTGGCTCCAGTGCAAAGCTACCTAGCAAAACAAAGGTCTGAGAAGCCTGTGTTATATGCCAGAAGAGAGGCTGATCAAAGGCCAGGACAGAGAGTGGTTGCCCATAGCAACACAGAGGAGGCCAGTCAGGCTGTCTGTGGACCAAGGGGTGTGCCTCCCATGGGTCGTGACAAGTGGCTTCCGGAGGAGCCAATACAGCATGTTGGAGAGAGCCAGCAAAGCTCTGCTGGGAGACTGCGATCTCCCATGGCAACGAGAGTGGAAGTTATGCCTGGAAGGAATCATCAGGAGAGAAACACACTAGGGAAAAGTCATCCAGTACCATGCCTGGAATGTGGCCAGCTGGGGCACGAAATATTGTCTTGCCCTATATTCTGGGGTGCACCTAGAGGTAATGTTGCTAAACAGAACTCTTTACCTGTGGGCCAAGGTCCCTTTGCAAATATGTTTGCAGTCACCCCTGGCAACAAGGAGGAGTTTTCTGTGGTGTCTGCAGGGGGTGCTAAACAGTGGGAGATGCCTGCTGTGATTTCATCCCATGGCCACCAAGGGGAGTTGGCCAGTAAATGTGTGGCTAAGGGCTGGTTCTTAAGACAACGTACTCAAATGAAGATGGAGACCCCAACTACTGTGGTGGGTAAGACTATCTTTAATGAAATGATGCCTGGAACTGCTGATTTCAGGTATAAAAGAACTGGCTACGAGACTGTCCATGATGATGTGAGAGTGACCCCAGTTAGTGGGGCCACAGAATGTGAGCTTGAGAATTACTTTTTCATACCCAGTGGGAATGCAGGGGTTAAAGTCCAAACAGAACCTGTGTTGATGACTAAAAGTGTTGTGTCTAATGTCTGCCAGCCTCAAGTTGGCAGTGGGCTAGGACAGCCTGCAAAAACTAAAAATGCTATAAGTATTACTGTTAATGAAAAGTTTGCTGCTGTTGGGAAAACCCCAGGTTCTTCCAGAGCAAAAGCTGTTGTCACAAATGGGTCATTGCCTGTAGCAATTGGTGGTAAGACAGCACAGTTGTCCCCAGAAATCTCCAGGGAACTTAATGTATTGGAGTCGGAGGTTGCCATGGACAACTGCGATGTCACTCTGGTGGGACAGAGTGGAACTGTACCGTGTAATGGTAATGTGTTAGTGCAAGCTGCTAGTACTAAAAATGTGCCGCTAAATGGTGGGTTAACACAACCTGTGAAAAATGCAAAGGTGTGTGAGGCTTATGAAGCGCCGCCCGAGCAAGGTGGTGGTTGTGTTGTATTGCAACCTGTGGTGCTAAAACATGTGTTACTGAAGTCTGCCATGATTAGTAATTTGGGTGATGAATCTGCAACTAAACCTGTCTGTTCTAATGTGTCTCCTTGGGCTGATGGATCAGGGCTGAGGAGCGCCGGTGAATGGAGCCCAGCTACAACAGATTGGGATAGTTGGGGTAAAAATCTAATGTCCCTGATAGATGAGGCTTTCATGCACAAAAATAAGGTGGACAAAGTTTCTGCTGTGCCAGCAGGAGGGACGGCAAAACAGCTTATACCTGACGGCGTGGTGGCTGCTGCAGGGGTTAACCCTCGTGAGAAATATGGACCATATAAGGGCGAGCACACAGCAGACACTTTGTCCGTAACCTACAAAAATGATGCTGACATGGCGTGTCAAAGTGACGTTGTCACTGGTAATGTGAAGCAGTTCATTGGTGCTGAACCTGAGAAGTTGGGTATGAGTCAAGCACCTGGCAGCGCTCTGGTAGAGCACCAGGCTGTGGTTGTCTCCAGCTGGGAGAAAGTTCCGTTAAACCTTGCAACCTCTCACGTCTCAGCAAGTGAAGCTGTCTGCATCCCCAGTGTCAGGAAAGTCCCCAGGAAGGACTTGGGTCTGGAGCCAGGGGTATGGTTTCTAACAAAAGTATTAAAGGAGATGCTTAAACTTTGGGATGTACAGCCAGTCTATACTGGTGTGTCTCCACCACAGTCAGACAGTCTGGTACTGCGGAGTACCATTAGGTGGACCCCTGAGTGGCAGGTGGTACAGCACAAAGGAAGACAAGACAGAAATGGTTTATTTATGACTGTATTACTAGTGTTAAAAATCGCCTCTAGGTATGCTGATTGGTTACTTCCTGTACAAGAGGTATATGAGAGAGGCTTTGGTGAAAAAAAAGTGTCTGAGGTTTCACCACCTAACAGCCAGGTGGAAGGCATTTCTGCTGCTATGGTCCAAGGTAGTACTGGTCAGTTGTCGGTGAAGGGTGTGTATGCTGTACCAGTGGAAGAATCACATGAGATGGAAGGGCCAAGTGTGGACCAGAAAGCAGCAGAAATCCTGACCGGGGCTCAACCGAAGGTGGTTAAAAAGACTGGGGTCCCCAGTCCGATGTTTGGTTTAGGTGACAAACCTAATAAGGTCCCCGAGACAGGGAAACGGATAAGAAGTGCGGTAAAAATGGTATGTGGATCAGACAAGAGCTTGTCTGTTCAGGTGGATAAAAATACAGATGGCATCAGAACAGGTCAAGTGGTAGGACAGCTGCCTGCAGAGTGGGTGAACCCAGGGGAGGTGACGTCCTGTGAGGTTCCTGTGGGTAATGGCGGCCCTCCATTATGTGTGCCCTCTGCAGACGCTGCCCTAGCAAATGCTGAAAAAAAAGGCATTGGTGATCTGTGCAACGTTGAGAGGTGTAATGTTGGTTTGAATATGTCTGTCAATGATGAACCAAAAAGTTTGTTAAAGGTACATGACAGTGTGGTGTCCAAAGGTATTGGGAAACCTGGGAACCTGAAGCGTGGAGGCAGAAGGGTTGGTAGGAAGACCAGGGGTGCCCTGTTAAAATTTCAGGAGAGGCAGTGCTTATGGAACCCCAAAAGAGGGAGAAGGCTGAGTATAGGGAAATATAGGACCTTGTTAAGATCCAGGGTGGGACATACCTGGAAGCGCACCCGGAAAAAAGGTTGGGCCTACGTGGCTGACAGCCAGCACAGAGGTGTCCCAACCATAATGATGGGTGCTGGTGTTCCTCCCTCCGGATCGAAACAAAGGGGGAGGGTATGTGGTAGTGTGGTACCCCACCAGTGTATGAATACAGGATTCTCAACCAGGCAGGTTGAGGGGCTCCAGGGTATTTGCTTGTTTGGGAGGAAACTGGCTTTTCAGTTTCCTCATGATTTACTAAAATCCACTTTGGGACCCGGAGCTTGGGGATTTCTTAGAGATTCGGGTGGGATGAAATCCCCAGTCCTGGATCCGGGTTTTGAGACTCAACTGCACACTGATTGTTCAGGTGTGTGTGGGCCTGATAGTAGAATCAGGACCAGCATTCTGGGCCCCACCCTCCCGACGAGTGCAGGTGTGCACTGGGGAAGCCATAGAGTGCAAGTGTGCACTGGAGAAGTCAGAGAGTGCTTGTGTGCACAGTGGAAGCCAGAGACCCAGGTCTGAGGGTCAGAGCAGCAAGGGGCTGCTATCCAAATGGATGGTGTTGCAGATGGAATAGTCTATAGGAGACAGACAAGAGCCTGAAGTGGAAGGCCTGAGCAGCACTGCTGTATGTATAAGCCAGGAGGCTGAATGTCATTTTGTTGTTGAAAAGGAGTACTGAAACCCCTGCGAGGGAAAACCTTTTGATTTTGTTTTGAACTTCTTTTAATAAAAATGGGCAAACAACCCTTAAAAAGAAGAACCAGCGAGTGGCGGTGTCCTTCAATCTCTACACTTGATGCTAGTCCTTCACAAGTGGTGGAGAATGCGGGCACAATCTGAGATCCCTACAATCAAGTAAGTTCATCTGTTATATGAACTGTGTTTTTGGTGCATGAGACTGCATAATCTGTGTGTGTGCAGGTGAGGAGAACCTGCAAGCGAAAGGTAACTAGCCTTAAAGAGACAGTGCTCCAATTTGTTGCAGGTGGTGTACCTGTGAACAAAAAGTCAATTTTTTTTTCTCTGCAGTCAACTGCTGCTAGCTGTGTGTGGCAGCCAGGCAAACTGCATTGCGCAGAAGTTTATTTGATGGACTGTTGCATGCAGGTTGTGTATCTGTGAAAGGAGAAACAAACTGATTTTTTTTTCCTTTTCTCCGCCAAGAACTGTTACAAGTTGCTGTGTGCAAGACCGCAAGGATGGGGCGATCAAAACGCCTAAAAGAAGCAAGGATGGCTGAGATGATAGAGCTCTGTGGCTGGAGGGGTTGTTACCGCCTGATTGAACCCCATACATGCCTAAACAGAGTTTTCCAAGGGAAAAGAGGGTTGCTGTTGTCCCTAGCAACCCTGGTGCAATGAATGCACAGATGACTGCTAGTGTGGAGAGTCCACCAGCGTTTGAATCTGCAGTGGATTGGTGCAAGCGACACCTGGCAGGATTGGACCAAGCTAAAGTGGAAGGCAAGCCAACCTTCCATACAAAAAGAGAGCTGCCGAATGTCCATGCCTGGGAGAGGGGTGTTGTTGTCCCTGGCAACACTGCTGCAGTTAAACCAGCAGCTGTTGTGAAAAGTGTGAAAGTGACACAGCTTGAGACAGGGTCCAGCAGATGCAGGGTGGGAAACCCTGACAAGACATGGAACCAAGTGCGCTGTTTGCGGTGCAGTGAGTGGGGGCATGCAGTCTCCAAGTGCCTTTTGTCCCTGGCTCCAGTGCAAAGCTACCTAGCAAAACAAAGGTCTGAGAAGCCTGTGTTATATGCCAGAAGAGAGGCTGATCAAAGGCCAGGACAGAGAATGGTTGCCCATAGCAACACAGAGGAGGCCAGTCGGGCTGTCTGTGGACCAAGGGGTGTGCCTCCCATGGGTCGTGACAAGTGGCTTCCGGAGGAGCCAATACAGCATTTTGGAGAGAGCCAGCAAAGCTCTGCTGGGAGACTGCGATCTCCCATGGCAACGAGAGTGGAAGTTATGCCTGGAAGGAATCATCAGGAGAGAAACACACTAGGGAAAAGTCATCCAGTACCATGCCTGGAATGTGGCCAGCTGGGGCACGAAATATTGTCTTGCCCTATATTCTGGGGTGCACCTAGAGGTAATGTTGCTAAACAGAACTCTTTACCTGTGGGCCAAGGTCCCTTTGCAAATATGTTTGCAGTCACCCCTGGCAACAAGGAGGAGTTTTCTGTGGTGTCTGCAGGGGGTGCTAAACAGTGGGAGATGCCTGCTGTGATTTCATCCCATGGCCACCAAGGGGAGTTGGCCAGTAAATGTGTGGCTAAGGGCTGGTTCTTAAGACAACGTACTCAAATGAAGATGGAGACCCCAACTACTGTGGTGGGTAAGACTATCTTTAATGAAATGATGCCTGGAACTGCTGATTTCAGGTATAAAAGAACTGGCTACGAGACTGTCCATGATGATGTGAGAGTGACCCCAGTTAGTGGGGCCACAGAATGTGCGCTTGAGAATTACTTTTTCATACCCAGTGGGAATGCAGGGGTTAAAGTCCAAACAGAACCTGTGTTGATGACTAAAAGTGTTGTGTCTAATGTCTGCCAGCCTCAAGTTGGCAGTGGGCTAGGACAGCCTGCAAAAACTAAAAATGCTATAAGTATTACTGTTAATGAAAAGTTTGCTGCTGTTGGGAAAACCCCAGGTTCTTCCAGAGCAAAAGCTGTTGTCACAAATGGGTCATTGCCTGTAGCAATTGGTGGTAAGACAGCACAGTTGTCCCCAGAAATCTCCAGGGAACTTAATGTATTGGAGTCGGAGGTTGCCATGGACAACTGCGATGTCACTCTGGTGGGACAGAGTGGAACTGTACCGTGTAATGGTAATGTGTTAGTGCAAGCTGCTAGTACTAAAAATGTGCCGCTAAATGGTGGGTTAACACAACCTGTGAAAAATGCAAAGGTGTGTGAGGCTTATGAAGCGCCGCCCGAGCAAGGTGGTGGTTGTGTTGTATTGCAACCTGTGGTGCTAAAACATGTGTTACTGAAGTCTGCCATGATTAGTAATTTGGGTGATGAATCTGCAACTAAACCTGTCTGTTCTAATGTGTCTCCTTGGGCTGATGGATCAGGGCTGAGGAGCGCCGGTGAATGGAGCCCAGCTACAACAGATTGGGATAGTTGGGGTAAAAATCTAATGTCCCTGATAGATGAGGCTTTCATGCACAAAAATAAGGTGGACAAAGTTTCTGCTGTGCCAGCAGGAGGGACGGCAAAACAGCTTATACCTGACGGCGTGGTGGCTGCTGCAGGGGTTAACCCTCGTGAGAAATATGGACCATATAAGGGCGAGCACACAGCAGACACTTTGTCCGTAACCTACAAAAATGATGCTGACATGGCGTGTCAAAGTGACGTTGTCACTGGTAATGTGAAGCAGTTCATTGGTGCTGAACCTGAGAAGTTGGGTATGAGTCAAGCACCTGGCAGCGCTCTGGTAGAGCACCAGGCTGTGGTTGTCTCCAGCTGGGAGAAAGTTCCGTTAAACCTTGCAACCTCTCACGTCTCAGCAAGTGAAGCTGTCTGCATCCCCAGTGTCAGGAAAGTCCCCAGGAAGGACTTGGGTCTGGAGCCAGGGGTATGGTTTCTAACAAAAGTATTAAAGGAGATGCTTAAACTTTGGGATGTACAGCCAGTCTATACTGGTGTGTCTCCACCACAGTCAGACAGTCTGGTACTGCGGAGTACCATTAGGTGGACCCCTGAGTGGCAGGTGGTACAGCACAAAGGAAGACAAGACAGAAATGGTTTATTTATGACTGTATTACTAGTGTTAAAAATCGCCTCTAGGTATGCTGATTGGTTACTTCCTGTACAAGAGGTATATGAGAGAGGCTTTGGTGAAAAAAAAGTGTCTGAGGTTTCACCACCTAACAGCCAGGTGGAAGGCATTTCTGCTGCTATGGTCCAAGGTAGTACTGGTCAGTTGTCGGTGAAGGGTGTGTATGCTGTACCAGTGGAAGAATCACATGAGATGGAAGGGCCAAGTGTGGACCAGAAAGCAGCAGAAATCCTGACCGGGGCTCAACCGAAGGTGGTTAAAAAGACTGGGGTCCCCAGTCCGATGTTTGGTTTAGGTGACAAACCTAATAAGGTCCCCGAGACAGGGAAACGGATAAGAAGTGCGGTAAAAATGGTATGTGGATCAGACAAGAGCTTGTCTGTTCAGGTGGATAAAAATACAGATGGCATCAGAACAGGTCAAGTGGTAGGACAGCTGCCTGCAGAGTGGGTGAACCCAGGGGAGGTGACGTCCTGTGAGGTTCCTGTGGGTAATGGCGGCCCTCCATTATGTGTGCCCTCTGCAGACGCTGCCCTAGCAAATGCTGAAAAAAAAGGCATTGGTGATCTGTGCAACGTTGAGAGGTGTAATGTTGGTTTGAATATGTCTGTCAATGATGAACCAAAAAGTTTGTTAAAGGTACATGACAGTGTGGTGTCCAAAGGTATTGGGAAACCTGGGAACCTGAAGCGTGGAGGCAGAAGGGTTGGTAGGAAGACCAGGGGTGCCCTGTTAAAATTTCAGGAGAGGCAGTGCTTATGGAACCCCAAAAGAGGGAGAAGGCTGAGTATAGGGAAATATAGGACCTTGTTAAGATCCAGGGTGGGACATACCTGGAAGCGCACCCGGAAAAAAGGTTGGGCCTACGTGGCTGACAGCCAGCACAGAGGTGTCCCAACCATAATGATGGGTGCTGGTGTTCCTCCCTCCGGATCGAAACAAAGGGGGAGGGTATGTGGTAGTGTGGTACCCCACCAGTGTATGAATACAGGATTCTCAACCAGGCAGGTTGAGGGGCTCCAGGGTATTTGCTTGTTTGGGAGGAAACTGGCTTTTCAGTTTCCTCATGATTTACTAAAATCCACTTTGGGACCCGGAGCTTGGGGATTTCTTAGAGATTCGGGTGGGATGAAATCCCCAGTCCTGGATCCGGGTTTTGAGACTCAACTGCACACTGATTGTTCAGGTGTGTGTGGGCCTGATAGTAGAATCAGGACCAGCATTCTGGGCCCCACCCTCCCGACGAGTGCAGGTGTGCACTGGGGAAGCCATAGAGTGCAAGTGTGCACTGGAGAAGTCAGAGAGTGCTTGTGTGCACAGTGGAAGCCAGAGACCCAGGTCTGAGGGTCAGAGCAGCAAGGGGCTGCTATCCAAATGGATGGTGTTGCAGATGGAATAGTCTATAGGAGACAGACAAGAGCCTGAAGTGGAAGGCCTGAGCAGCACTGCTGTATGTATAAGCCAGGAGGCTGAATGTCATTTTGTTGTTGAAAAGGAGTACTGAAACCCCTGCGAGGGAAAACCTTTTGATTTTGTTTTGAACTTCTTTTAATAAAAATGGGCAAACAACCCTTAAAAAGAAGAACCAGCGAGTGGCGGTGTCCTTCAATCTCTACACTTGATGCTAGTCCTTCACAAGTGGTGGAGAATGCGGGCACAATCTGAGATCCCTACAATCAAGTAAGTTCATCTGTTATATGAACTGTGTTTTTGGTGCATGAGACTGCATAATCTGTGTGTGTGCAGGTGAGGAGAACCTGCAAGCGAAAGGTAACTAGCCTTAAAGAGACAGTGCTCCAATTTGTTGCAGGTGGTGTACCTGTGAACAAAAAGTCAATTTTTTTTTCTCTGCAGTCAACTGCTGCTAGCTGTGTGTGGCAGCCAGGCAAACTGCATTGCGCAGAAGTTTATTTGATGGACTGTTGCATGCAGGTTGTGTATCTGTGAAAGGAGAAACAAACTGATTTTTTTTCCTTTTCTCCGCCAAGAACTGTTACAAGTTGCTGTGTGCAAGACCGCAAGGATGGGGCGATCAAAACGCCTAAAAGAAGCAAGGATGGCTGAGATGATAGAGCTCTGTGGCTGGAGGGGTTGTTACCGCCTGATTGAACCCCATACATGCCTAAACAGAGTTTTCCAAGGGAAAAGAGGGTTGCTGTTGTCCCTAGCAACCCTGGTGCAATGAATGCACAGATGACTGCTAGTGTGGAGAGTCCACCAGCGTTTGAATCTGCAGTGGATTGGTGCAAGCGACACCTGGCAGGATTGGACCAAGCTAAAGTGGAAGGCAAGCCAACCTTCCATACAAAAAGAGAGCTGCCGAATGTCCATGCCTGGGAGAGGGGTGTTGTTGTCCCTGGCAACACTGCTGCAGTTAAACCAGCAGCTGTTGTGAAAAGTGTGAAAGTGACACAGCTTGAGACAGGGTCCAGCAGATGCAGGGTGGGAAACCCTGACAAGACATGGAACCAAGTGCGCTGTTTGCGGTGCAGTGAGTGGGGGCATGCAGTCTCCAAGTGCCTTTTGTCCCTGGCTCCAGTGCAAAGCTACCTAGCAAAACAAAGGTCTGAGAAGCCTGTGTTATATGCCAGAAGAGAGGCTGATCAAAGGCCAGGACAGAGAATGGTTGCCCATAGCAACACAGAGGAGGCCAGTCGGGCTGTCTGTGGACCAAGGGGTGTGCCTCCCATGGGTCGTGACAAGTGGCTTCCGGAGGAGCCAATACAGCATGTTGGAGAGAGCCAGCAAAGCTCTGCTGGGAGACTGCGATCTCCCATGGCAACGAGAGTGGAAGTTATGCCTGGAAGGAATCATCAGGAGAGAAACACACTAGGGAAAAGTCATCCAGTACCATGCCTGGAATGTGGCCAGCTGGGGCACAAAATATTGTCTTGCCCTATATTCTGGGGTGCACCTAGAGGTAATGTTGCTAAACAGAACTCTTTACCTGTGGGCCAAGGTCCCTTTGCAAATATGTTTGCAGTCACCCCTGGCAACAAGGAGGAGTTTTCTGTGGTGTCTGCAGGGGGTGCTAAACAGTGGGAGATGCCTGCTGTGATTTCATCCCATGGCCACCAAGGGGAGTTGGCCAGTAAATGTGTGGCTAAAGGCTGGTTCTTAAGACAACGTACTCAAATGAAGATGGAGACCCCAACTACTGTGGTGGGTAAGACTATCTTTAATGAAATGATGCCTGGAACTGCTGATTTCAGGTATAAAAGAACTGGCTACGAGACTGTCCATGATGATGTGAGAGTGACCCCAGTTAGTGGGGCCACAGAATGTGCGCTTGAGAATTACTTTTTCATACCCAGTGGGAATGCAGGGGTTAAAGTCCAAACAGAACCTGTGTTGATGACTAAAAGTGTTGTGTCTAATGTCTGCCAGCCTCAAGTTGGCAGTGGGCTAGGACAGCCTGCAAAAACTAAAAATGCTATAAGTATTACTGTTAATGAAAAGTTTGCTGCTGTTGGGAAAACCCCAGGTTCTTCCAGAGCAAAAGCTGTTGTCACAAATGGGTCATTGCCTGTAGCAATTGGTGGTAAGACAGCACAGTTGTCCCCAGAAATCTCCAGGGAACTTAATGTATTGGAGTCGGAGGTTGCCATGGACAACTGCGATGTCACTCTGGTGGGACAGAGTGGAACTGTACCGTGTAATGGTAATGTGTTAGTGCAAGCTGCTAGTACTAAAAATGTGCCGCTAAATGGTGGGTTAACACAACCTGTGAAAAATGCAAAGGTGTGTGAGGCTTATGAAGCGCCGCCCGAGCAAGGTGGTGGTTGTGTTGTATTGCAACCTGTGGTGCTAAAACATGTGTTACTGAAGTCTGCCATGATTAGTAATTTGGGTGATGAATCTGCAACTAAACCTGTCTGTTCTAATGTGTCTCCTTGGGCTGATGGATCAGGGCTGAGGAGCGCCGGTGAATGGAGCCCAGCTACAACAGATTGGGATAGTTGGGGTAAAAATCTAATGTCCCTGATAGATGAGGCTTTCATGCACAAAAATAAGGTGGACAAAGTTTCTGCTGTGCCAGCAGGAGGGACGGCAAAACAGCTTATACCTGACGGCGTGGTGGCTGCTGCAGGGGTTAACCCTCGTGAGAAATATGGACCATATAAGGGCGAGCACACAGCAGACACTTTGTCCGTAACCTACAAAAATGATGCTGACATGGCGTGTCAAAGTGACGTTGTCACTGGTAATGTGAAGCAGTTCATTGGTGCTGAACCTGAGAAGTTGGGTATGAGTCAAGCACCTGGCAGCGCTCTGGTAGAGCACCAGGCTGTGGTTGTCTCCAGCTGGGAGAAAGTTCCGTTAAACCTTGCAACCTCTCACGTCTCAGCAAGTGAAGCTGTCTGCATCCCCAGTGTCAGGAAAGTCCCCAGGAAGGACTTGGGTCTGGAGCCAGGGGTATGGTTTCTAACAAAAGTATTAAAGGAGATGCTTAAACTTTGGGATGTACAGCCAGTCTATACTGGTGTGTCTCCACCACAGTCAGACAGTCTGGTACTGCGGAGTACCATTAGGTGGACCCCTGAGTGGCAGGTGGTACAGCACAAAGGAAGACAAGACAGAAATGGTTTATTTATGACTGTATTACTAGTGTTAAAAATCGCCTCTAGGTATGCTGATTGGTTACTTCCTGTACAAGAGGTATATGAGAGAGGCTTTGGTGAAAAAAAAGTGTCTGAGGTTTCACCACCTAACAGCCAGGTGGAAGGCATTTCTGCTGCTATGGTCCAAGGTAGTACTGGTCAGTTGTCGGTGAAGGGTGTGTATGCTGTACCAGTGGAAGAATCACATGAGATGGAAGGGCCAAGTGTGGACCAGAAAGCAGCAGAAATCCTGACCGGGGCTCAACCGAAGGTGGTTAAAAAGACTGGGGTCCCCAGTCCGATGTTTGGTTTAGGTGACAAACCTAATAAGGTCCCCGAGACAGGGAAACGGATAAGAAGTGCGGTAAAAATGGTATGTGGATCAGACAAGAGCTTGTCTGTTCAGGTGGATAAAAATACAGATGGCATCAGAACAGGTCAAGTGGTAGGACAGCTGCCTGCAGAGTGGGTGAACCCAGGGGAGGTGACGTCCTGTGAGGTTCCTGTGGGTAATGGCGGCCCTCCATTATGTGTGCCCTCTGCAGACGCTGCCCTAGCAAATGCTGAAAAAAAAGGCATTGGTGATCTGTGCAACGTTGAGAGGTGTAATGTTGGTTTGAATATGTCTGTCAATGATGAACCAAAAAGTTTGTTAAAGGTACATGACAGTGTGGTGTCCAAAGGTATTGGGAAACCTGGGAACCTGAAGCGTGGAGGCAGAAGGGTTGGTAGGAAGACCAGGGGTGCCCTGTTAAAATTTCAGGAGAGGCAGTGCTTATGGAACCCCAAAAGAGGGAGAAGGCTGAGTATAGGGAAATATAGGACCTTGTTAAGATCCAGGGTGGGACATACCTGGAAGCGCACCCGGAAAAAAGGTTGGGCCTACGTGGCTGACAGCCAGCACAGAGGTGTCCCAACCATAATGATGGGTGCTGGTGTTCCTCCCTCCGGATCGAAACAAAGGGGGAGGGTATGTGGTAGTGTGGTACCCCACCAGTGTATGAATACAGGATTCTCAACCAGGCAGGTTGAGGGGCTCCAGGGTATTTGCTTGTTTGGGAGGAAACTGGCTTTTCAGTTTCCTCATGATTTACTAAAATCCACTTTGGGACCCGGAGCTTGGGGATTTCTTAGAGATTCGGGTGGGATGAAATCCCCAGTCCTGGATCCGGGTTTTGAGACTCAACTGCACACTGATTGTTCAGGTGTGTGTGGGCCTGATAGTAGAATCAGGACCAGCATTCTGGGCCCCACCCTCCCGACGAGTGCAGGTGTGCACTGGGGAAGCCATAGAGTGCAAGTGTGCACTGGAGAAGTCAGAGAGTGCTTGTGTGCACAGTGGAAGCCAGAGACCCAGGTCTGAGGGTCAGAGCAGCAAGGGGCTGCTATCCAAATGGATGGTGTTGCAGATGGAATAGTCTATAGGAGACAGACAAGAGCCTGAAGTGGAAGGCCTGAGCAGCACTGCTGTATGTATAAGCCAGGAGGCTGAATGTCATTTTGTTGTTGAAAAGGAGTACTGAAACCCCTGCGAGGGAAAACCTTTTGATTTTGTTTTGAACTTCTTTTAATAAAAATGGGCAAACAACCCTTAAAAAGAAGAACCAGCGAGTGGCGGTGTCCTTCAATCTCTACACTTGATGCTAGTCCTTCACAAGTGGTGGAGAATGCGGGCACAATCTGAGATCCCTACAATCAAGTAAGTTCATCTGTTATATGAACTGTGTTTTTGGTGCATGAGACTGCATAATCTGTGTGTGTGCAGGTGAGGAGAACCTGCAAGCGAAAGGTAACTAGCCTTAAAGAGACAGTGCTCCAATTTGTTGCAGGTGGTGTACCTGTGAACAAAAAGTCAATTTTTTTTTCTCTGCAGTCAACTGCTGCTAGCTGTGTGTGGCAGCCAGGCAAACTGCATTGCGCAGAAGTTTATTTGATGGACTGTTGCATGCAGGTTGTGTATCTGTGAAAGGAGAAACAAACTGATTTTTTTTCCTTTTCTCCGCCAAGAACTGTTACAAGTTGCTGTGTGCAAGACCGCAAGGATGGGGCGATCAAAACGCCTAAAAGAAGCAAGGATGGCTGAGATGATAGAGCTCTGTGGCTGGAGGGGTTGTTACCGCCTGATTGAACCCCATACATGCCTAAACAGAGTTTTCCAAGGGAAAAGAGGGTTGCTGTTGTCCCTAGCAACCCTGGTGCAATGAATGCACAGATGACTGCTAGTGTGGAGAGTCCACCAGCGTTTGAATCTGCAGTGGATTGGTGCAAGCGACACCTGGCAGGATTGGACCAAGCTAAAGTGGAAGGCAAGCCAACCTTCCATACAAAAAGAGAGCTGCCGAATGTCCATGCCTGGGAGAGGGGTGTTGTTGTCCCTGGCAACACTGCTGCAGTTAAACCAGCAGCTGTTGTGAAAAGTGTGAAAGTGACACAGCTTGAGACAGGGTCCAGCAGATGCAGGGTGGGAAACCCTGACAAGACATGGAACCAAGTGCGCTGTTTGCGGTGCAGTGAGTGGGGGCATGCAGTCTCCAAGTGCCTTTTGTCCCTGGCTCCAGTGCAAAGCTACCTAGCAAAACAAAGGTCTGAGAAGCCTGTGTTATATGCCAGAAGAGAGGCTGATCAAAGGCCAGGACAGAGAATGGTTGCCCATAGCAACACAGAGGAGGCCAGTCGGGCTGTCTGTGGACCAAGGGGTGTGCCTCCCATGGGTCGTGACAAGTGGCTTCCGGAGGAGCCAATACAGCATGTTGGAGAGAGCCAGCAAAGCTCTGCTGGGAGACTGCGATCTCCCATGGCAACGAGAGTGGAAGTTATGCCTGGAAGGAATCATCAGGAGAGAAACACACTAGGGAAAAGTCATCCAGTACCATGCCTGGAATGTGGCCAGCTGGGGCACGAAATATTGTCTTGCCCTATATTCTGGGGTGCACCTAGAGGTAATGTTGCTAAACAGAACTCTTTACCTGTGGGCCAAGGTCCCTTTGCAAATATGTTTGCAGTCACCCCTGGCAACAAGGAGGAGTTTTCTGTGGTGTCTGCAGGGGGTGCTAAACAGTGGGAGATGCCTGCTGTGATTTCATCCCATGGCCACCAAGGGGAGTTGGCCAGTAAATGTGTGGCTAAAGGCTGGTTCTTAAGACAACGTACTCAAATGAAGATGGAGACCCCAACTACTGTGGTGGGTAAGACTATCTTTAATGAAATGATGCCTGGAACTGCTGATTTCAGGTATAAAAGAACTGGCTACGAGATTGTCCATGATGATGTGAGAGTGACCCCAGTTAGTGGGGCCACAGAATGTGCGCTTGAGAATTACTTTTTCATACCCAGTGGGAATGCAGGGGTTAAAGTCCAAACAGAACCTGTGTTGATGACTAAAAGTGTTGTGTCTAATGTCTGCCAGCCTCAAGTTGGCAGTGGGCTAGGACAGCCTGCAAAAACTAAAAATGCTATAAGTATTACTGTTAATGAAAAGTTTGCTGCTGTTGGGAAAACCCCAGGTTCTTCCAGAGCAAAAGCTGTTGTCACAAATGGGTCATTGCCTGTAGCAATTGGTGGTAAGACAGCACAGTTGTCCCCAGAAATCTCCAGGGAACTTAATGTATTGGAGTCGGAGGTTGCCATGGACAACTGCGATGTCACTCTGGTGGGACAGAGTGGAACTGTACCGTGTAATGGTAATGTGTTAGTGCAAGCTGCTAGTACTAAAAATGTGCCGCTAAATGGTGGGTTAACACAACCTGTGAAAAATGCAAAGGTGTGTGAGGCTTATGAAGCGCCGCCCGAGCAAGGTGGTGGTTGTGTTGTATTGCAACCTGTGGTGCTAAAACATGTGTTACTGAAGTCTGCCATGATTAGTAATTTGGGTGATGAATCTGCAACTAAACCTGTCTGTTCTAATGTGTCTCCTTGGGCTGATGGATCAGGGCTGAGGAGCGCCGGTGAATGGAGCCCAGCTACAACAGATTGGGATAGTTGGGGTAAAAATCTAATGTCCCTGATAGATGAGGCTTTCATGCACAAAAATAAGGTGGACAAAGTTTCTGCTGTGCCAGCAGGAGGGACGGCAAAACAGCTTATACCTGACGGCGTGGTGGCTGCTGCAGGGGTTAACCCTCGTGAGAAATATGGACCATATAAGGGCGAGCACACAGCAGACACTTTGTCCGTAACCTACAAAAATGATGCTGACATGGCGTGTCAAAGTGACGTTGTCACTGGTAATGTGAAGCAGTTCATTGGTGCTGAACCTGAGAAGTTGGGTATGAGTCAAGCACCTGGCAGCGCTCTGGTAGAGCACCAGGCTGTGGTTGTCTCCAGCTGGGAGAAAGTTCCGTTAAACCTTGCAACCTCTCACGTCTCAGCAAGTGAAGCTGTCTGCATCCCCAGTGTCAGGAAAGTCCCCAGGAAGGACTTGGGTCTGGAGCCAGGGGTATGGTTTCTAACAAAAGTATTAAAGGAGATGCTTAAACTTTGGGATGTACAGCCAGTCTATACTGGTGTGTCTCCACCACAGTCAGACAGTCTGGTACTGCGGAGTACCATTAGGTGGACCCCTGAGTGGCAGGTGGTACAGCACAAAGGAAGACAAGACAGAAATGGTTTATTTATGACTGTATTACTAGTGTTAAAAATCGCCTCTAGGTATGCTGATTGGTTACTTCCTGTACAAGAGGTATATGAGAGAGGCTTTGGTGAAAAAAAAGTGTCTGAGGTTTCACCACCTAACAGCCAGGTGGAAGGCATTTCTGCTGCTATGGTCCAAGGTAGTACTGGTCAGTTGTCGGTGAAGGGTGTGTATGCTGTACCAGTGGAAGAATCACATGAGATGGAAGGGCCAAGTGTGGACCAGAAAGCAGCAGAAATCCTGACCGAGCTCAACCGAAGGTGGTTAAAAAGACTGGGGTCCCCAGTCCGATGTTTGGTTTAGGTGACAAACCTAATAAGGTCCCCGAGACAGGGAAACGGATAAGAAGTGCGGTAAAAATGGTATGTGGATCAGACAAGAGCTTGTCTGTTCAGGTGGATAAAAATACAGATGGCATCAGAACAGGTCAAGTGGTAGGACAGCTGCCTGCAGAGTGGGTGAACCCAGGGGAGGTGACGTCCTGTGAGGTTCCTGTGGGTAATGGCGGCCCTCCATTATGTGTGCCCTCTGCAGACGCTGCCCTAGCAAATGCTGAAAAAAAAGGCATTGGTGATCTGTGCAACGTTGAGAGGTGTAATGTTGGTTTGAATATGTCTGTCAATGATGAACCAAAAAGTTTGTTAAAGGTACATGACAGTGTGGTGTCCAAAGGTATTGGGAAACCTGGGAACCTGAAGCGTGGAGGCAGAAGGGTTGGTAGGAAGACCAGGGGTGCCCTGTTAAAATTTCAGGAGAGGCAGTGCTTATGGAACCCCAAAAGAGGGAGAAGGCTGAGTATAGGGAAATATAGGACCTTGTTAAGATCCAGGGTGGGACATACCTGGAAGCGCACCCGGAAAAAAGGTTGGGCCTACGTGGCTGACAGCCAGCACAGAGGTGTCCCAACCATAATGATGGGTGCTGGTGTTCCTCCCTCCGGATCGAAACAAAGGGGGAGGGTATGTGGTAGTGTGGTACCCCACCAGTGTATGAATACAGGATTCTCAACCAGGCAGGTTGAGGGGCTCCAGGGTATTTGCTTGTTTGGGAGGAAACTGGCTTTTCAGTTTCCTCATGATTTACTAAAATCCACTTTGGGACCCGGAGCTTGGGGATTTCTTAGAGATTCGGGTGGGATGAAATCCCCAGTCCTGGATCCGGGTTTTGAGACTCAACTGCACACTGATTGTTCAGGTGTGTGTGGGCCTGATAGTAGAATCAGGACCAGCATTCTGGGCCCCACCCTCCCGACGAGTGCAGGTGTGCACTGGGGAAGCCATAGAGTGCAAGTGTGCACTGGAGAAGTCAGAGAGTGCTTGTGTGCACAGTGGAAGCCAGAGACCCAGGTCTGAGGGTCAGAGCAGCAAGGGGCTGCTATCCAAATGGATGGTGTTGCAGATGGAATAGTCTATAGGAGATAGACAAGAGCCTGAAGTGGAAGGCCTGAGCAGCACTGCTGTATGTATAAGCCAGGAGGCTGAATGTCATTTTGTTGTTGAAAAGGAGTACTGAAACCCCTGCGAGGGAAAACCTTTTGATTTTGTTTTGAACTTCTTTTAATAAAAATGGGCAAACAACCCTTAAAAAGAAGAACCAGCGAGTGGCGGTGTCCTTCAAGCTCTACACTTGATGCTAGTCCTTCACAATACATAGTGTTTTACTGTTTATGTGAACTGTTTTACCAGTTGAAGAATTTGGAATTCTGTTCAGCCAGTCTTGGAACTCCACACTTCTATCATACTTTGTAATTAGACAGGAGGCATTCTGATTCCCAATTTTAACTTTGTAGCTAACCAAAATCTGCTACCGTAATTAGATCACGAAGTAACATAACCACCTCCGACCACCGATAAACATGCAGGTGACTTTTTTACATAGACATCTGCCTTAACTGCTGCCCCCTTTTCCCCAGCTACTTATACTTGCTTTCCCTTTGCTCCCCTGCTCCTCCATTAACCCAATGAAGTTAAGAGAAGAAGCCCCGTGTCTGGTCATTAATCATATAGGGTTAAGAATTCCTATCCGGCTTTCATATGACAGCATGATTGCTGAATGGTGATTGGTCACTCAGGCACCTAGAACTGCATCCTGGAAATAAGGGTGGTGAGTTAAATTCTCCACTTACATGGAATTAACTCCTGGTTGGTGAACAGAGCGCAGTGGAGCAAAGGGAAGGTAGATATGTGCAGTTGGGGGAAGGAGCCAGCAAAATTACTGTTTTCAGGGGTTTTCTTTAGGCTCACATTTACATCTTGCTTACTATATTATTAGTATTGTAGAATTGTCAACTATTGATATGAATTTGAAAACAGTTTATGAGCACTGTGTATGAACCATATCCCCCTTTTCTGAGCATAATATACTGTTTATTGAGACTTCCTGTAATTATCGAATTTTTTATTTGATTTTCATTGTTTAGTTTTCCCAGATTATTAACGGATCATAAAACTCTGCAAATTATAACTTTAGACTTAGCAAGTTTAATACTGATAATAGTTTAGTGTTGGCTGGATGCAAATCTTCATAATTGAATCATCTATACAATTTAAGGTTATGGAAACAGTCAAAGCAATTATGAAATAATGATATATAAAACCAGTTCATTTCCACCGATCCATCCACCCTATTATATCAGGCAACAATTTACTGTCTGACAATACTATTTACAATACTAATACAATACAATACTATTTACAAACCCAATTCCCAAAAAGTTGGGACACTGTGTAAAATCTATAAAAACAGAATGCAATGATTTGCAAGTCTCATAAACCCATACTGTAATCACAATAGAAAACATATCAAATGTTTAGAGTGGTTTTAAAAGCTGAGAGTTTTTTTTACCTTAAAGGGGTTGTAAAGCTTTGTGTTTTTTCACCTTAATGCATCCTATGCGCGATCCCGCATTTCTTTCCCCCAGCTCTTCATTGGATGATTGATAGCAGCGCAGCCATTGGCTCTCGCTGCTGTCAATCAAATCAATGACGCGGTGTGCCGGGGCCGAGTGATACACTTGGCGGCTATGGCCGCCGAGTGTATCACACGGGAGTGCGCCCGCAAGCTAACCCCCTTGTGAGAGCACTTCCCATAGGGGGGTTAGCTCTTGCAGGGAGGAGCCGAGACAGCTGCCAAGGGGCCCCAGAAGACGAGAATCGGGGCCACTCTGTGCAAAGCGATCTGCACAGTGGAGGTAAGCATGGTATGTTTGTTATTTAAATAAATTTAAATAAAATAAAATAAAATTAAACCTTTACAACCCCCTTAATGCATTCTCTACATTTAGGTTAAAAATCCTTCTGAGTGTAGCTTGTCCCAAACACCCCCCTCCATACTTACCTGAGCCCAATCTCAATCTCAATCCACCACTGTGCACAAGAGCAACAGACACACAAAGTGTGGCTTGGGAGCAAGCCCGCACGAGTGCCGCCATGGCAAGCAGAGGGGAGGAGCCAGAAGTGGCAGTGGGGGACCCAAGAAGAGGAGGACCAGGGTTGCTCTGTGCAAAACCATTGCATAGGGCAGGTAAGTATAACATATTTGTTATTTTTTTTTAAATGGGCTGTAGTCACTTTAAAATAAGAAAATGTAACATTTTAGGAAAAAAATAAGGCCATTTTGAAATGGATGCACCAACACATTTAAAAAAAAGTTGGGAGATGGTCATGTTTACCACAGTGTAACATCCCCTTTTCTATTAGCAAAACTCTGAAAACATCTGGGAACTGAGGAGACAATCTGCTACAGTTTTTGGAGAGGAAGTTGGTCCCATTATTGCCTGATATAGGAGTCTATCTGCTCAACAGTCTTGGACATTCTTTTTCATAATTTTCATTTCAAGATGCGCCAAATATTTTCAATTGGTGAAAGGTCTGGACAGCAGGCAGGCCATTTAAGCACCCAGACTCTTCTACCATGAACCCATGCAATTGTCATAGATTGAGTATGTGGATTAGCATTTTCCTCCTATGCAAAGCCTTCCCTGAAAAAGACGTCATCTGGATGAGAACATATGCTGCTCTGAGGCCCGGTTCACACTTGTGCGATGCGAGAACCCTGCGAATCCACTGCGGGTTCCCGCATCGCACCGACTCACACTGCCATATGCGAACTGCTGGGAAGTGTCATTATATGTTAACAACACCCCCATTTCAGCTCGCGTATCACACTGCGACTGACAGTTCGGACATGAATCAGATCGCATATGTGTGAACACACATGCGATCCGATTCTAGTCCGAACAGAAAAAAGGGTCCTGTGCGTGTTTGGACCGAATGTGGTGTGATATCAGCCATACTATTTGTATGGCTGAAATCGCACCGCACAGACATCGCATGCAATGTGAACAGCAGTGCGCTGCGAATTACATGCGATGTCTGGCATCGCACAAGTGTGAACCGGCCCTCAGGCTTTTGAACTGAGCGCTGATAACAAGCCGGATGGTCCCTTTCCTTTTTAGTCCAGAGGACGCAAGGCCCATGGTTGCCAAAAAGAATGTCAAATTTCAATTAGTCTGGCCACAGAACAATTTTCCCCTTTGCAACAGACCATTTTAAATTAGCTTTGGCCCTGAGAAAATGGCGGCATTTCTGGATAATGTTCAGATATGGTTTCTTTGCATGATAGAGCTTTACTTTGCATTTTTGGATGGCACAGCGAACTGTGTTCACAGACAGTGATTTCTGGAAGTATTTCTGAGCCCAGTGATGTCCATCACAGAATCATGTTTGTTTTCAATTCAGTGCAGTCTAAAAGCACGAAGATCACAGGAATCCGGGTTTCGGCATTGCCCCTTGCACATAGAGATCTCTCCAGATTCTTGTAATCTGGAGATTACAATTTTATGTTGAGGAACATTATTCTGAAATAGTTTGACAAATTTTAGATGCACCTTTTCACAGATTGGTGAACCTCTGCCCATCTAACATTGTATCTATAGGGCACACAAACTGTGATTAACATTTTTTAACCACTCCAATACCAGGCACTTTCACACCTTCCTGCCCAGGCCAATTTTCAGCTTTCAGTGCTGTCACTTTTTAAATGACAATAGCGTGGTCATACTACACTGTACCTAAACTAAATTTTTTGCATTTTGTTCCCACAAATAGACCTTTCTATTGGTGGTATTTGATCACCTCTGTGGTTTTTATTTTTTGCAAAACGAATAAAAAAATACAGAAAATGTTGAAAAAAATAAGTTTTCTTTCATTCATGGTCGGACACAGCAGCACTCTTGACAAAGTGGGTATTAGCCTTCATTCAGGAGTGACTAGGCAGAAAACTTGTTAGAAAGTGTTAATCACATCAAACACAGAACAGTACCGCCCAGGGGGCTGTCCCTCACAGCTCAGTTTTTTTCTGCCTAGCATAGAAGAAGGACATGGCTCCCTTCGGGCCCATAGGTCCTGGGGATTTTTTCTATTTTTTCTTCTTGTTTTCTTCCTGCAATCTTCGATCAACTGCCGACAGGGTGACAGGCTGGATCCCAGATCCTTGTAGTCCCCCCAGTTTCGGCCATCGAGCGTGTGGTGACCTTAGCTACGCGCAGTTTGGCGGTCCGGTAACTCTTTGAGGAGAGTTTCCTGAAAAAATGGACCTCTCCCCCGATAGTGGACCCTCCTGTGTCCAGACTTAACAAAGTTACCACAATTCCGGTGGAAGGGGCTCCTGTCTTCAAGGACCCTGTGGACAAGAAGGCTGAGGCAATTGCCCACTACCTATACACAGTAGTGGGCTCAGCGGTGCGTCCAGCAATGGCTGGGGCTTTGGTGTCTCAGACACTTACTGAGTGGGCAAAGATGCTGCTCCAGGGGTTAAAAGCACGTGAGGCTCCTCCGGACGAGGTAGCTTTGGCCGACCAGTTGGTACAGGGCTTTAAGTTTGTCTGCGAGTCAGACTTGGATACTATCCCCGCCTGATCTGGCTAAAGTGCTGGTCTGCGGACCAATCTTCCAAAAAGGCCCTGATGGATTTGCCTTTTAAGGGCGACAGACTTTTTGGAGCCTCTCTGGATGATATCATTAAGGATGCTACAGGAGGTAAGAGCACGCTGCTCCCACAATCCAAAAAGAGTAAGGATCCACGCCGTAGGCAAGGGCCCTCCTTCACTACACACAAGTGGTTTTTTAATCCGCCCAGTGCTGCCGGTAAAAGATCCCAGGCCAATAAGGCGCCTGCTGAGGGACAAAAGCGTCCCTGGTTTCGCAAGCCCAACAAGCCTGCGGACAAATCTATTTCCGCATTAAGGTCTGCCCCGCCCATCTCTCGGGTGGGGGGACGTCTTCGCGAATTCGCGACTCGGTGGACATCTCTGATCTCCATCCGGTGGGTTTGCGTAGTAATTTCCTCAGGCTACAAGATAGAGTTTCTCTCTTGCCCGCCGAACAGATTTTTTCCCTCCAACCTCCAACTTCAGCCGACCCATCGGGAAGCCCTGTTCAGGATCTGCTGGTACGATTACGCGGGGTGATCATTCCTGTCCCAGTGCAGGAACGGTTTCAGGGGTTTTACTCGAATCTGTTCGTAGTACCAAAGAAGGATGGGGTTTGTCCAATCCTGGATCTCATGGCCCTCAATTGCTTTGTGAAAGTACAAAGATTCTGGATGTAGTTGGTTCGCTCTGTTGTCGCCGCTCTCATCCAGGGGACTTCTGGCGTCCTTGGACATCAAGGACGCATACCTGCATGTTCCCATATGCACCAGGCATCAGAGATTTCTGCGCTTTGCGGTCGGGGAGGACCACTATCAATTTGTGGCTCTCCCGTTTGGCCTGGCATCGGCACCGAGGGTGTTTACCAAGGTGCTCACCCCGATTCTGGCCCTGCTAAGACAGCGTGGCATCGCTATCGTGGGCTACTTGGACGATCTTCTTCTGAGGGCCACTTCAAGCTCAGAATTAGAGCAGAGCGTGTCTATAACCTGTCAGACCCTCCGAGACTTTGGTTGGGTGCTAAACACGCAGAAGTCAGTACTTATTTGGTTTCCAGAGTCCTGCTGTTCTTACAGCGTGGGGTGGACCAAAAGTTTGCTTTAAGTACGATTAAGGGGCAGATATCTGCCCTGGCTGTCTTTTTTCAGCGACCCCTGGCGGATCACTCTCTGGTGAGTACGTTTGTGCAGGGGGTGCGACATGTGGCCCCTCTGGTCCGTCCTCCACTACCTCCGTGGGACTTGAATCTGGTCCTCTCGGTGCACCAGAAGCCACCGTTTGAGAACATTAGGGAAATCTCCTTGTTGACACTTTCTCAGAAAGTGGTCTTTTTGGTGGCTGTTACGTCAGTTAGATGGGTTTCTGAGCTGGCAGCCTTGTCATGCAAGGCTCCCTATCTGGTCTTCCACAAGGATAAGGTGGTGCTGCATCCGCAGCCTTACTTTCTTCCTAAGGTCGTTTCGGCCTTTCATCTCAATGAGGACATTGTACTTCCATCTTTGTGTCCTCATCCGTCGAATCCTAAGGAGTCGGCGTTGCATTCCTTGGACGTTGTCCGAGCTCTGAGAGTATACTTGTCTGTTACTGCTCCGTTCCGGAGGTCAGACTCACTGTTTGTTTCGGTGGCTGGTCCTAAGAAGGGCCTGGTGGTCTCGTCAGCCATTATCTCGAGGTGGATCCGACAGATCGTGATTTAGGCTTACGCCATAAATGTCGGGCGCCCCCCTTTCCTGTCACGGCGCATTCGACCAGGGCAATAGGTGCCTCTTGGGCTTTCCGACATCAAGCGTCTGTTTCCCAATAGTGTAAGGCGGTGACCTGGTCGTCCGTTCACACTTTCACAAAATTTTACAAGGTTGATGTGAGTGCATCTTCAGATGCTTCCAGGTGGCCGTTTAAGGTTGCAACTCCTCCATTGAGGAGCTCTGTTTTGTTTTGGGGGGAAGTTTGTTTAATGCTGTTCCCACCCCTCATTTTTTGACACTGCTTTGGGACGTCCCACTTTGTCAAGATTGCTGCTGTGTCCGTCCATGAACGAAAGAGAAAATAAGATTTTTGTACTCACCGTAAAATCCTTTTCTCTGAGTTCATGGACGGACACAGCACCCACCCCTCCTTTTTATGTTTGTACTGCTTTTTTACAAACTGAGCTGCGAGATGCAGGGAGAGGGGCTGTACCCAGAGGGACCGCCCCCTGGGCGGTACTGTACTGTGTTTGATGTGATTAACACTTTCTAACAAGTTTTCTGCCTAGTCACTCCTGAATGAAGGCTAAAGCCTCGTACACACGGTCGGACTTCCATCTGACTTTTCTGAGGATTTTTGTCCGAACGGAGTTGGCCGGGCACACCCATAGCATACACACCATAGGACTTTTCTGCAAACTTTCCCAAAACTTTTTGCAACATCACATGGTTTTTCTGCTCTTTTCTGCTCTTTACCGCCACTCTTTGGTCAACTTCTGCTATTGTTGATTGATTTTAACATTAGTTGTTTTGTCCATCGGACAAAAGTCCTATGGTTTTCTGTACACACAGTAGGACTTTGCTCCATCGGACTTTTGTTGTCCGTTTGCAGACCCAACTTTTGTCAGATGAAAACAAAACCAAACGAAAAAAAGTTTGTCCGATGGAGCGTACACACGGTCGGATTGTTGGTCCAACTTGCTTAAAACTAAGTTTGTTGGGCAAAAGTCTGACCGTGTGTACGGGGCTTTATACACATTTGTCAAGATTGCTGCGGTGTCCGTCCATGAACTCAGAGAAAAGGATTTTACAGTGAGTACAAAAATCCTATTTGTATTTGTATTTGTTATAAAATTTTGGAAATAAGTACGTTTTCTCCTTCACTGATGGCCACTGATAAGCTGCACTGATGGGCAGTGGCGTAGCGTGGGGGGGGCAGGGGGTACCGTGGCCCGGGGCGCAACATTGGGGGGGCGAAATTCTGCACCAGTTGGTGTCACTTTGCCTCAATTCCCTGCACTGTGTCCCCTGCGATCCGCCGCCATATTGCGGCAGCTGGCACCCTGTGATTGGGCGAGCATGGTCATGTGCTGGTGCGGGGCTGGCCAGTCCTTGAACACGGTCGGCGCATGCGCGAAGGCTGCTCCTGGAGTCCCGCGCGCTCTTCTGTAAGCCGCCGCCACCGCCACCATCTTCTCCTCCACCCTTCCTTCTGACCGCGCCGGATCTGGAAGTGGGACTTCATCTGGGAATCAACCATGTGGCAGACAGCAGACTGTATTCAATGGAGAACAAAAACAGGTGAGTACGTGAGCCGTCTCAGATGGGGGCAGCTGCCAGTCAGTGAGCAGTTGGGAAGAGTGACACGCCACCGCACTGCCATTCCACATGTTAATCCCAGCCAGCCCTCCCCCCCAGGGACATGCATGCTGAGTTACATAGAAGTGTAGTGGTCACAGTGTAGTATACAGTATAGGGGTCAGTGTAGTGTAGTGTACAGTATAGGAGTCAGTGTAGTATAGTGTACAGTATAGGGGTCAGTGTAGTGTAGTCGTCAGTGTAGTATAGGGTTCAGTGTAGTGTACAGTATAGTGGTCAGTGTAGTATAGTGTACAGTATAGGGGTCAGTGTAGTGTACAGTATAGGGGTCAGTGTAGTATAGTGTACAGTATAGGGGTCAGTGTAGTATAGTGGTCAGTGTAGTGTACAGTATAGTGGTCAGTGTAGTATACAGTATAGGGGTCAGTGTAGTATACAGTATAGTTCTCAGTGTAGTGTAGTGGTCAGTGTAGTTCTCAGTGTAGTATAGTGGTCAGTGTAGTTCTCAGTGTAGTGCAGTGGTCAGTGTAGTTATCAGTGTAGTATAGTGGTTAGTGTAGTGTAATGGTCAGTAAAGGAATCAGGCTGGTCAGTGTTGAAATCAAGTAGGTTAGTATAGGAATCGGGTAGGTCAGTACTATTGTATTTGAAGGGACTCAGGGAGTGCTAAAAGTCCGCATGTTAGGGGGGGCACAAATTACTTGCCTTGCCCCGGGTGCTGACAACCCACGCTACGCCACTGCTGATGGGCACTGATAAGGCTGCACTGATGAGTTGGCACCAATGAGATGGCACTGATAGGTGGCACTGATAGGTGGCACTTATATGCAGCACTGATGGGCATTGATAGGCAGCACTGATGGGCACTGATGGGCGACACCAGGCACTGAAAGGCTGCACTCATAGGTACTTATAAGTGGCCCTTATAGACGGCACTGCTGGGCACTGATTGGAATTTGGCACTGAGGGTCACTGATGGCTGCCATTGATTTCACTGATAGGCATCACTAGTGGCACTGGCAGGCATTTTTCATTGGCACTGATTGGCAGCTGCCTGGGCACTGATTGGCATACCCCTGGTGGTCTAGGGTGGCATACCTGGTGGTCCTGTGTGGAGGCCATCCCTGGTGGTCCTGGCAGCATCCTGGTCGTCCTGGGCGGGCATCCGAGGGGGGGTTGCACGGATAAACAATCAGCGCAGACCCCCCCATCAGGAGAGAAGCCGATCGGCTCTCCTCTACTCGCGTCTGTCAGACGCGAGTGAGGAAAAGCCGATAAACGGCTCTTCCTGTTTACACCGTGATTGGACACGGCTGATCACATGGTAAAGAGTCTCTGTGAGACTCTTTACCTAGATTGGAGTTGCAGTGTGTCAGACTGACACGCCGTAAAAACGATCGCCGCAATGCGCGCCCCCACGGGCTAGCACCGGCAGTTATCCGGCTGGACGTCATATGACGCCCAGTCAGGATAACTGAACCACTTTCTGTCCGTCATTCTGCTATAGGCCGGGCGGGAAGTGGTTAAAGTGGAGCTCCACTCTAAAGTGGAACTTCTGCTCATCGGAACCCTCCCCCCCTCCGTTGTCACATTTGGCACCTTTCAGGGGGAGGGGGGTTCAGATACCTGTCTAAGACAGGTATTTGCACCCACTTCCGGGAGTCCTCTCTGCGGGTATTCTGCGGGTAGTACGTCACTTCCCGCAAAATACCCGTTGTGTTCTGGGAAACACTCGGCTCCCAGAACACAAGGGGACCAGTGAGAACGGCGCAGCACGACTCGCGAATGCGCCGTAGGGAACCGGGCAGTGAACCTGCAAGGCTTTACTTCCTGGTTCCCTCACCGAGGATGGTGGTGGGGGCAGCAGAGTGACGAACGATTGCTCGTCTTCTGCTGCCGACGTCGCTGGACTCCAGGACAGGTAAGTGTCCTAATATTAAAAGTCAGCAGCTGCAGTATTTGTAGCTGCTGGCTTTTAATATATTTTTTTCGGTGGAGCTTCGCTTTAAATAATTTTATAAATACCTTGTTTTTAAGTTTCATGATCGAGCTAATACCCTACAACCCAGAGATGCCCAAGTCGGGGGCAAATGTGTTTATGGGTTATTTTGAGAAACAATTAAGCCCTGTACACACAATCGGTTTTACCGATGAAAACAGTCCGATGGACTTTTTTCATCGGACAAACCGATCGTGTATGGGACCGATCAGTCTTTTTTCCATCGGTTTTAAAAAATAGAACATGTTTTACATTTTTCCGATGGATCAAAAACCGATCGTCTATGGGCAAGTCCATCGGATAAAAAACCCACGCATGCTCAGAATCAAGTCGACGCATGCTCAGAAGCATTAAATTGAATTTTTCTCGGCTCATCGGAGTGTTTTACGTCACCGCGTTTGGAACGGTCGGTTTTTTGACTGATGGTGTGTAGGCAAGACTGATGGAAGTCAGCTTCATCGGTTTTCCGATGGAAAAAAACATCAGATTAGAATCCATAGGATATCCGATCGTGTGTACGAGGCTTTAGTTTACCCTTCTGAACCCTTTCAAAAGTTTGTAAAGCTTTGGTGGAGACGTATTGATGACATTGTCACTGATTTGAGTGGAAGCCATGTCAGATCTACAAAACTCTAAATTTTTTATTCTTTTTTTCCCAAGGATCATTTTCATACCCCTGCTATAATTTTATATCTGGGTGAGGTGGATAGGCAGGGTGGTGACATCAAAATTTCCAACTTGTCCAATCAGAAAATACTTTGCATTTATTAAGAAATTGCAAAGTGTTCTCTGAATGGTGCCTGTCTCAAGCAAGTGACCTGTGTTAAATAAGCAGCAGGGCAACTGCTCAGCGCAGGACCTGGAAGCTAGCAGGGATCACTGTTGTAGGATGGCCGACTACAGTGATTTCCAGATTCCACAGGGATCCCACAAGTATGACACATACATGCTTATGTTGGCAGCTGGACCAATGTACCGTATATACTCGAGTATAAGCCAAGTTTTTCAGCCCTTTTTTTAGGGCTGAAAATGCCCCCCAAGGCTTATATTCGAGTCAGTGTTTTTTCGTACCTGAATTCTTGACAGGCGTCCATTTTTTTAAAAGTCATGGCTTTCTCCTGGCGTTCCTTTTCGTGATAGGCATTTGACACTGTGTTCCGCCTATCACGAAGGTCCACCTCATCCTCAGACACTTTCCCAGCAGACACTGTGTTCAGTGTTCCGCCAATCACGGACCTTCTCTTGACCGAGGATGAAAGAATGTCCGTGATTGGCGGAACACTGAACACAGTGTCTGCTGGGAAACTGAGTCCGAGGATGAGGGGACCTCCGTGATAGGCGGAACACAGTGTCAAATGCCTATCACGTAACGGAACGGCAGGAGAAAGTTGCAACTTTAAAAAAAATGGACGCCTGTCAAGAATTTAGGTACTCGGGCACAGTGAGACTGCAATGGGCACAGAGTGAGGTATGGCACAGAGTGAGGGTATGGCACAGAGTGAGGTATGGCACAGTGAGGTTGCAATGGGCACAGTGAGGTATGGCACAGTGAGACTGCAATGGGTACAGTGAGGTATGGCACAGAGTAAGATATGGCACAGAGTGAGGGTATGGCACAGAGTGAGGTATGGCACAGTGAGGTTGCAATGGGCACAGTGAGGTATGGCACAGTGAGACTGCAATGGGCATAGTGAGGTTTGGCACAGTGAGACTGCAATGGGCACAGTGAGGTTGCAATGGGCACAGTGAGCCGTGCAAATGGGCATTGTTGACCCTCTTTTCCGCTTACAGTAGCTACTGCATTCTCACCCTTGGCTTATACTCGAGTCAATACGTTTTTCCATTTTTTTGTGGTAAAATTAGGTCCTCGGCTTATACTCGGGTCGGCTTATACGCGAGTATATACGGTAATCATGTAAAAATTGCCAGACCTAAGCTTCAGCTTTAAAGCGGAGGTTCACCCAAAATATCAACATTATCTTATCCTGATCTATGCACCATGTACATATACATATGCTTAACGTTTTTTTTTTGTGCTGCTTTAAAAACTGTAGAATCATTTGTGTAAAGGTGGACTTCCGGGTTTTCCTCCCGCGGGAGTAGGCGTATCTGTTATTTTCCCTGGCGCCACAGTGTTTGCTGGGAGGTCTCCGCAATGTCTCCTGGGAGCACAGTGTCATGCTTCCCAAGAGACAATGCGGAACGCCGTCCAGCGAAATCTTTCGAGATTTCACTCGTCACGTGACTCATCAAGCCGGTCACGTGACGAGGGCGGATCTAATTCCGCCATGTTAAATAAGGGCACACAGGTGAATATTGCCATTAGGCACCTGCAGACACGAGGCTAAGGAATCCATTGAAAGGACTGGAGCAAAATTATTTCATTTTTTTACATTTCTGGACAAGGTAAATGATGCAATTCTAATACGGTACTATTAGAGGCATTATATGTCTCCTCTGCATATATTTCTGTACTGCTTGCCGTCAACACTGCTCATGCGCGAGATAGAGCGGTGAATGCCGGGAGAAGAGCATTCACCGCTTTCAGGAAGTCCGTGCTTGTGGGCTTCACAATGCCCACAAGCAAAATGGAAACTCACAGGAACGGAATTTATAACTCCTTTTTTCACACGAAAACGGGCAGCGGATAATTGCAGAGACCAAAGAAGTGAGTGTTCCATAGTATTGTTAATCCCCATAGAATGCTGTAAAAAAAAAAAAAAAAAAACGATCTGCCGCGGAACCCCCGCTTTAAGGCATTCCAAGAGCACCCCTTTAAGATTTTATATATATATATATATATATATATATATATATATATATATATTATATATATATACTGTATATATATATATATATATATACACACACACACACACATACATACACACACACACACACATAATATATATATATATTAGAGCTGCCACGACGTAGACGACTACAAAAATATGCCTTGGCCTTAGGAAAGGCCGCGGCTTCGGCCTAGCTCCGGAGCGGCGGCCATATTGGTACACCCGGCGGCGGCGGCTGCCTAGGTGCGCGCTGATGTCATCACCCCTCACCCTCACTGGCATCCCCTGCACCCCTCACTATATACAGTACAGGCATCCCCTGCACCCCTCACCATATACAGTACAGACATCCCCTGCACACCCCTCACCATATACAGTACAGGCACCCCTCACTATATACAGTACAGGCATCCCCTGCACCCCTCACTATACAATCTCTCCCACTCACTGTAATATCCACAATCTCTCCCACTCACTGTAATATCCACAATCTCTCCCACTCACTGTAATATCCACAATCGTGGATATTACAGTGAGTGGGAGAGATTGTGGATATTAGTGAGTGGGAGAGATTGTGAATATTACAGTGAGTGGGAGAGATTGTGAATATTACAGTGAGTGGGGGAGATGACGTGGATATTACAGTGGGGGAGATGACGTGGATATTAGTGAGTGGGAGAGATTGTGAATATTACAGTGAGTGGGAGAGATTGTGAATATTACAGTGAGTGGAAGAGATTGTGAATATTTTTTTTTGTTTACAAAAGTTTTATTTGGAAGATTCAAAAAAAATAAGTTACAAAGTTGTGAGGATACTCTACAGAAGAAGATATAAAGCAGTACAAGATAAACAATGGTGATTAAGTGATGGTTCAAGTAAGAGCAGAAGATAAGATATTATGTCGATATGTGGAAAGGGTACCTATTGGAGTTGATACCATTCAGAGTAGGAGGTGTCATGGGGTGAGTGGGAACCGAAAAAAGATCAGCACATAAAAATATACAAAAGATTCGGAAGGCATATGGATCAATCATTGGACCAGAACATCCATTTCGAGTTAAAGGTGGGGATACTATCAAATAGTGTGTGATGAATTCTTTCGGATAACTGAATATTTCTCATTCTGGATAATACCTGGGGCCAGGGGAGATTGTTGGATTTCCAGTTGAGGGCAATCATCCATTGGATTGAGCTTACTAATGAGTGAATCAGTCTAACGCAGGGAGGGGGAATATCAGGGATATTAGCATAAAGAATACATATTTGTGGGGAGAGGGAGATTTTTTTTTTAATCATGGATTCTATTTTCAGTTCTGCCTGTCGCCACACTGCCTCCAGGGATCTACAGCTCCAGAAAATATGAGTGTATGTGCCAATTTCTGAGCAACCCCTGAAGCAGTATGGAGAAGCAGATGAATAGAAAGAGTGGATCTTATCAGGGGTTAGATATAGTCTAGAAAATAGTTTCATAGGGGATTCTCTGTATGCTGGAGCTATATTACATTTGCGGAGATTCTCAGTCATAGTGTTCCATGTATCTATGGGAATGTTGCAGCCTAATTCGGATTCCCAGTGTAGCATTTGGGTCGATTTTTCAGGCAATGAGGAACTGTTAAGGTCCTTGTAAAGCGTGGAGATTAAGCCTTTATCTCTTGAGGAGTTTATGCAGATGTGTTCAAATATCGTCGTAGGAGGACGAATAGTTAAAGAATAATGCTCATTGAAGAAGTTTTTAATTTGAATATAGTTTGTGAGTTCCGAAGAAGGAAGATTGTATTTAGATTGGAGTGCAGAGAATGTGAGGAATGTATTGTTAGAGGACAATGTTTTTAGGGAGGACAAATTGTTATTTCGCCATAGGGGGAACGAATGTATGTTGTTCAAGTTCTGTATAAGCCTAGGGTCCCCTAAGAAGGAAGCAAGAGGAGGTGTGTCAGATGAGAGTTTGAGGGTTTTAGTGAGGACGAGCCATAGTCGAAGGAGATGGGCCACTATGAGGTTAGATTTCAGAAGTTTTTGGTGGAGAATAAAATTAGACCAAATAATTCCTTGGAGATGGTATGGGGTAATGGAAAAAGATTTGAAAATAAGCCAAGGGAGGTTTGAGGTGGGAGCATGCCATTGGGCTATCTGTGAGAGCTTACTGGCAATGAAATAGTGCCAGATATTGGGGATGCCCAGGCCGCCCTTATCTTGGGGTCTGAACATGAGTGGGTAGCCACATCTTGGTTTTTTTGAAGACCAGATGAATTTGTTGATCTCCCTTTGCAGAGATTCAATTCTCGTTTTAGGGACATTAATAGGTAAAGCTCTAAAAAAATATAATAATTTTGGAAGGAGGGTCATTTTAAAGGCGCAAATCCTTCCAAGGAGGGAAATGTGGTATGAGGACCATAATTTGAGTAGGGAGCTTATCTGTTGGAATAGAGGGGTGAAGTTGGTAGTATATAACGTTTTATGATGGGAAGTGATGTGGACACCAAGGTACCTAAAAGATTTATAGCACCATATGAAGTTGAAGTTTTTTTGTAGAGTAGTGGTAAGGTTAGGGTCGAGGTTGATAGGGAGAGCAGAGCATTTATTAACGTTGATACCTAAGCCAGAGATGATGTGGAAAGATTTAAGTTCAGAGATGAGGTTTGGTAAAGACGTTAAGGGACTCGATAAAAACACCAGAGCATCATCAGCATAAAGGCTAATTTTGAATTCGTATAGGCCTTTGATATACCCTTTGATATTTGGGTTGTTTCTAATAGCTTGTGCTAGAGGTTCTATAGCCAAAGCGAATAAAAGAGGGGAGAGGGGGCAGCCCTGTCTGGTACCTCTGCTTAAGGGAAAAAAATCAGAGTTATGGCCTGGGATTTTAATTCTGGTTTGGGGGAGGTGATAGAGGGCATTAAATCCATGAATAAATCTGTCTGTGATGCCAAATTTAGGGAGAAGATAGTTAAGATAGGACCAGTTTACGCTATCAAATGCCTTATGGATGTCAAGGCTAAGAAGGCATAGTGGGTTAGAGAAAAGATTAGCATCTTGAATGATGTTAGTAACAAGTCGAATGTTATCTGTGATTTGACGGCCAGGGATGAACCCAGATTGGTCGATATGGATAAGGGAAGTGATAACAGATGCCAATCTATCAGCTAAAAGTCGGCCAAAAATTTTCAGATCGTTATTAAGAACCGAAATTGGGCGAAAATTTTGGGGAAGGGAGTGATCTTTAAGAGGTTTAGGAATCAGAGACAGATTCGCAAGAAGCATGTCCTCAGGGAAATGTCCGCCAGTGAGGATATGATTGAATAATTTAGTTAATCTAGGAGCTAAGAGGGGTGCAAATTTTTTGTAGTACAATGTGGAGAAGCCGTCAGGGCCTGGCGCTGTCGAAGTTTTAAGTGATTTAATGATGTTCGTAATCTCTAGATCCATGCATGGATTGTTAAGAATGGAAGTTTGTTGATCATTGAGGGTGGGAAGGTGTAAATTATCTAGCCATTTAAGGGCGGAGGAAGAAGGATGCGTCTGGGGCCCTGAAAGGAGATTTTTATAGAAGGAGGAGAAAATGTCTAAAACATCACAGGGATGTGTGACCAGGTTACCCTTGTGGTTACGCAGTTTGTATGTATGGGGGGGTTATGTTCCTGGTTGAGTTTACGAGCAAACATTTTAGATGTGGCGTTGCTCTGTAACAAGAATTTAGCTTTAGAAAATCTAAGGGATTTCTCAGTGTCTGATGAGAGGATCGTGTCTAAGGATTGGCGTTTAGAGAGAATTTGTTTGGTGATATCTGGGGATGGAGATGAAGATTGGCTAAGTTTGTTGTATAAGAGGTCCAAGTCTCTAGTTAGCGTTTTAATTTCTGTAAGTTTAGCTTTATTTTTGGCTGCAGCTATGCTAATCAGGTGTCCTCTCAGAACTGCCTTGTGTGCAGACCAGAGTGTAGTAGGAGCAATGTCTTCGGTATAGTTATTAGCAAAATAATCTTCAATGTGAGAGTTTATGTCTTGAAGTGTGTGTGGGTCCGATAGAAGTGAGTCGTTGAGACGCCAATTAAATGTAGAGGGGGCGAGCCCCACATGAGAAATGTCAAATTCAACCATGTCATGGTCAGACCAGGGACAAGGGTGAATTTGAGCTCTCGAAGGGTTCGCAAGGAGAATAGGGGTGCAGAATATATAATCGAGTCTGGCATAACAGTCATGTGGGTGGGAATAGTGGGTGTAGGCCTTTATGCCAACATTATGAGATCTCCACGAGTCTATCAGTTGAAGTTTATTAAGTGTGCGGCTCATTGATCTGGAGAATGCTTTTGTGGAGGGAGTCACCTTGCTCCTATCTAGGGAGGGGTGTGCGGCTAAATTGAAGTCGCCCCCTAGCACTATGTGAGGGGAGCTATATTGGTCGAGAATGTCAAAAAAGGAATTAAAAAAAGTAGAGTGAGCTTCATTAGGTGCGTAGATGGAGGCGATCGTGATCGATCGTTTGTTTATTGTGCCTTTTAGGATGATGAAGCGGCTTTCTGTGTCTCTATATATCCTTTGTATGTCAAAGATGAGAGAATTATGGATGAAGACTGCAACCCCTTTCGATTTGTTAGAGAAAGTGGTAAAGAAGTGTTGACTATATGTTTTGTCAAAGTAATTAGGGTGGTTTTCTGAGGAGAAATGGGTTTCTTGGAGAAGGATGATGTCAGCACCTAGTCTTTTATAGTGCTTGAATGCTTTTTTGCGTTTGTGTGGAGAGTTAAACCCATGGACATTGTGGGAAAGGATTTTAAGACCCATTGACAGAGGGGGTGTGTGTGCTAAGTGCTGGGGAGAATATAGAGATAGTGCTGTATGGGAATTGGATAGTGGAAGTAGGTATTGTAGGGAAGCGTATGACATCACAGTATATAACAACATACCGAGCAAGGTCATGAAAGGCATAGTTATGATATGTAAAAGGAAGGTGTATATATAGCAGTAATACGAATATCTTCAAGTGTGTAGCAACAGTAACGAAACTGTAGAGAATTTCGATGAAAAATCTAGTACAAATAAGTGCTAATTGAGCAATACAACATACTCTAAAAAATTTCAAAGAAGGGTCAGGTAGCGGGATGATAACCGACCATTTGCGATTGAGTCTTCCATCGTGTTTTCTAGAAAAATAGTAAACAATGTGAATAACCAATAACATATAGAGAAAAAATAAAAGGGGGTCAGAGGACCGGAGGCCTAATGACCAAAAAATTTGTAAAGAGGGACAATAAAGTCCAAAACTCACAACCAAGGCCCAGCACCGCCACCCACACAAGGGGGAGGCCATACCGGGCCACGGACGAGAGCGTGGGGACAAACCAGCAGCAGCGGATGAGCCAGGATATGAAATTGTTTTCCTATATCCGCTGTGTGCAAAAAATGGTTTAGAGATCGAGGGCAAACAAAGCGTCAAAATAAAACAGTAATATTAAGTAGGCCCTAAGCCAAACAAGATGGAAGGGATAATCTGTTACCTGTAGACTGCTCCTATAACATGGAAAGAGCACTATTACATGTAAATATACGCCATCGTCATCATTTCGGAAGAGGAGGTGGAGAGGGAGAGACAACACAAAAAAAATTAAAAAAAATAAAAAAAGGGGGGGAAGGGGGGGGGGAAGAGGAAAGGGGGAAAGAACCATGATGAACATATACATTGGTTGTCGGCGAGATAGGTAATCTTGAATATAGAGAAATTGCTCAAAATGTAAAATTTCAGGTCTGGGAGGTAAAAATATGGCAAAAAAAAAGGGGGGGGGAGGGATGGTGGGGTAATACAGGATGATGAGAAGAGGAATCAACTTATAGTCTATTAATCTTGGTCTTGAAGGGAATTCCGCCATCTTCTCTGGTCTCTTGGGTTACGGCGGGTAGAAGGGGTGGTCCAAATAGGCGAAGAGCGAGGAGTCGCAGGAGGACGGTTAGGGGGTTCAGGGTCTAGCAGGCCTAGCTTGACCAGAAGTTCTTTTCCTTCAATGACATTGTATATTGTATGTGTAGCACCATTATGCATCACAGACAGTTTGAAGGGGAAGCCCCAGCGGTATTTAATTCTGGCTGTTTGTAGGATTGTGGTAACTTCTTTCATCCTGCGTCTGCGATCCAGGGTAGCAGGAGAGATGTCAGGATAAATTTGTAGTCTGGAGCCATCTAGTTCAATATTAGGTGTGTTTCTGGAGGCCCTCATTATGTCCTCTTTGATGAGGAAGTCCTTAAGGCACAAAATTATGTCACGTGGAGGTTTGTCAGGAGGAGGTTTGGGGCGAAGAGCTCTATGAATCCTGTCGCAGACAAAAGCTGAGGCAGGTTTGTCAGGCAGGAGCATATGAAACACTTTAGAAACTGCGGGAAGTAATTCAGTGATGGACTCAGGAATGTCGCGCAGTCTAATATTGTTCCTGCGATTTCGGTTGTCCAAATCCTCTATGTGTGCCTGCATATAGGAGAAGCTATCAGCTAATGTCTCATAATCCCTTCTAAGGTCATTGTGAGCAAGGGAGAGTTCATCGTGTTTAGTCTCTAGGACATCAGTGCGGCCCCCAATACTGGCAATTTCTTGTGATAAGGCATTAGTGGATTTATGTAGTTCATGCTGAAATTTATCTGCTAATTTATCATACATAGCAGAGAGGCTTGCATCAAGATCAGCCTTAGATAGAGAAGAGTACTCACAGTCTTTTGCAGGCTGGTGATGTTTTTGTGTAGAGTTGTGAGAGGCAGCCCTCGCTCTGGCGCCATTCTGGGACATCTTCACTGCTTGTTCCTCCAGGCTCAGGAGATAGCTAGTAAGGGAGTAGTTGTAGCGGCGTTTACCCTTATTTTTGTGGAGATTCATGCACCGCGATGTTTCCCAGGGGTGCTGGAGAGATATTGTTCGATGTTAGTCGAGTTTAGCCCCGGGAATCAGGCCTGGCAGAGCCGGTCAGACGGAGCTCTCAGCAAACACGTCCGCTCCGCATCGCGCCGCGCATGCGCCCCCGAGTTTGTGAATATTACAGTGAGTGGGAGAGATTGGGAATATTACAGTGAGTGGGAGAGATTGGGAATATTACAGTGAGTGGGGGAGATGACGTGGATATTACAGTGGAGATAGAATGCTGTAAAAAAAAAAAAAAAATGATCTGCCGCGGAACCCCCACTTTAAGGCATTCCAAGAGCACCCCTTTAAGATTATATATATATATTTTAGATATATGTAGCGGGTATGTACTTTCCCGGGTGTAAATTTGAACTTGACAGAGACATTGGTGATGTGTAATTCCCTGCAGCCCAGTGGGTGGCGCTGTCGCCCTGGGCTGGGGTTGAATCATTGCTGTGTGTCGTGCCACCTTTTTGTCCTCCCTCGGCAGCGGTATGGTGGGGCGGGGAACCCGCCGTGCTTGCTGGGAGAGGGTATAAAGGGGGCCGGCCATCTTTGTCATGGGGTCGGAGTCCAGGGCACCTTCAGCCTGTGGACGGTGGTTCGTGTCGGTTCTCTAGGCGGGCCTAGGCCTAGAGGACAGCCGGAGGTCGTGTTCCATCCCAAGCACCTTTAGCCTGGGGTGAGGTACTCAGATGGAGGTCCGGAGCTCAGTGCCCAACACTGAGTTCCGCGAGGGAAGGAGATCCTAGGGTACCCAGGGATTGGGTACCCGAATCCGGAAGGCGTATTGGACCGCGGAGGAGGTCGTAAAAACTCAACGGGAGAAATCCGAGGATGCTGACTTGGTCACCACGATCTCGCAGCGTCCACCACCGAAGAGAAAGACCAGCATGGTAGCCCCGATCAGCGGTTGTGGTGGACCGTCTCGCCCGCTTACGCCCGGATGGATCCGTCAACAAGAGTTCCGGACGTCCGTTTCAAGAAAAGGCAGAGGTAAGCCTGGCGGAGAGATTTGGTGTGTGGGAAGAGGTGAAAGCTTGGTCTCCACTACAGGATACCTGCCTGTGGAGGAGTGTGACACCTCTGACCTAGAGTCGTTCTCGGACATGGGAGACGACGTTGCGATAGATGAACTGTTTGCAGAAAAGGGCTGGGACAAAGTACCTCTCGCTTCATTCCGGAGGACCAAGGATCCACCCATGTCTACAGGGGAAAGTACACCCCGGGTGGAGGCACCAGCGCCTGAAGAGAGGTCCCATCCCCAGCCTGCCTCTACATCTCCGGTACCATCTGTACCGAAGACCGGGGGAAAGAGACTGTTACTGAGGGCACCAATGCCCAGATCAGATGTGTTTAAGGTCCCTCGCCACCCGGACTCAATAGTTTTGCCTGGTGAAGGGGACAAAGCTACCATGCCTCCTTTGGCGAGACTACAATGCCTATTTGGCCAGAAGGTTGCTGCGGACTACGGATGGGAGTATCCGTACTTGTCGAAGGAACTGCTGTATGAGGTGGAAGTGTGCCGGGAGCGCTAGTACAATGACTTTGTGTGGACCCACCTTCAGGTTCCCCACGCCCGCAGGTACCTGGCATGCTCTCCAAAGGCCTCTCAACGTTTTAAGGACTGCAAGGCAGAATGGATGTTGGGACGGCACATCCATGCAGACAAAGTGTTGATCCGGCGCAAGGAAGGAGAAGATGTGGAGTATCATCTGGAAACCATGGATCAGCACTTGAAGCCACTTGTTCTGCCGCATCCCCGTTTTTACCTGTAGGAGAGAAGAGACTCCGTTCTTATCATGCTGCTGAACTTTCTGGGGCCCGTTGCTTTTGTTCCCAAAGAAATGAAGGACTGTTCCTGTTGTTCTTCACTTTTCTGCAAGAGATCATGGACTTTGGGTAGATAGGGCCAAAGAAAAGAGGAAAGTTCCACGAGTGCAGTTACCGCGGTGCTGTCACCAGGTGGCAGTGTTGCGCAACGTTAAAACACTTTTCACGCACTCACTCTTGGAGAAAGGGGATTTCTTCCCGGAGAAGTTTCTTTTCTCTCACACGAATACAGGTGTCAGGGTTATATGTGTTAATCCTTTTTTTTCCCTCTGCAGGAGAGCATCCCATCAAGACCACTGAGGATGGGGTGGGTCTTAGTCAGGATGGGTGGGAAAAGTGAAATGTGAATATGTGATTCCAAGTTATGAGTTAATGCTGTTGTTTTCTCTTCTGTCTTTATTCCCTTTTTATTACAGGGCTCAGACACAATGTTTTAGTTGGGTAGTTTTCTAAAAGTTTTATTTTTGTGCAATTGTTAGTTGGTCTCTGGATTGGATTATGTCAGCCGTTGAGGGCATGATTTTCTCCAGACACTGGAGACCAGTGTCAAACCACCAGGGGGAGAGTGTAGCGGGTATGTACTTTCCCGGGTGTAAATTTGAACTTGACAGAGACATTGGTGATGTGTAATTCCCTGCAGCCCAGCGGGTGGCGCTGTCGCCCTGAGCTGGGGTTGAATCATTGCTGTGTGTCGTGCTTCCTTTTTGTCCTCCCTCGGCAGCGGTATGGTGGGGCGGGGAACCCGCCGTGCTTGCTGGGAGAGGGTATAAAGGGGGCCGGCCATCTTTGTCACGGGGTCGGAGTCCAGGGCACCTTCAGCCTGTGGACGGTGGTTCGTGTCGGTTCTCTAGGCGGGCCTAGGCCTAGAGGACAGCCGGAGGTCGTGTTCCATCCCAGGCACCTTTAGCCTGGGGTGAGGTACTCAGATGGAGGTCCGGAGCTCAGTGCCCAACACTGAGTTCCGCGAGGGAAGGAGATCCTAGGGTACCCAGGGATTGGGTACCCGAATCCGGAAGGCGTAATGGACCGGGGGAGCTCCTCATTCGAAGACCTGGAGCAGCAGATTGCCAGTGACGGGTGAGTCTCTCACCGGAGACCGCCTGGAAGGAAATCCCCCCTCGTTCGGAGACCGCAACCCACTTTCAGGGAGGAAAGTGGAGAATACATTGTGTCTGGGCCTACTCGCATCCACACCTCCTTTTCTGTTCTGTTTCTACCAAAGGGAGTTCAACTGATTGTGCTCATTCGAGAAGAATAAAGGAGTGTTGAACTTTAATGGTGTGGGGCTCATTTCCTGACAGACATTGTTCAAGGTAACTCTTGGTGGAGGCTCCAGGTGCACAGCACTGACCCAAAGGTAAAAGAACTTTGCTTACACCACACTGATACCTGTGGTGAAGGCCAGGCGTGGTGTCCCCACTTCCTTCCGCTCTGAAAGATACCCCTAGACAAGAGACAGACAAGCTGAAGAAAGAGAGGGGAGTGAGGAGGGCGCTACATATATATATATATATATATATATATATATATATATATATGTATACACACACACACATAATATATATATATATATTAGAGCTGCCATGACGTAGTCGACTACGAAAATACGCCTTGTTGGCCTTAGGAAAGGCCGCGGCTTCAGCCTAGCTGCGGAGCGGTGGCCAAATTGGTACACGCAGCGGCGGCGGCTGCCTAGGTGCGCACTGATGTCATCACCCCTCACCCTCACTGGCATCCCCTGCACCCCCCACTATATACAGTACAGGCATCCCCTGCACCCCTCACCATATACAGTACAGACATCCCCTGCACACCCCTCACCATATACAGTACAGGCACCCCTCACTATATACAGTACAGGCATCCCCTGCACCCCTCACTATACAATCTCTACCACTCACTGTAATATCCACAATCTCTCCCACTCACTGTAATATCCACAATCGTGGATATTACAGTGAGTGGGAGAGATAGTGGATATTAGTGAGTGGGAGAGATTGTGAATATTACAGTGAGTGGGAGAGATTGTGGATATTACAGTGAGTGGGGGAGATGACGTGGATATTACAGTGGGGGAGATGATGTGGATATTACAGTGAGTGGGAGAGATTGTGGATATTAGTGAGTGGGAGAGATTGTGAATATTACAGTGAGTGGGAGAGATTGTGAATATTACAGTGAGTGGGAGAGATTGTGAATATTAGGCCCCTTTCACACGGAGGGTCCGTTCAGGTCCGCCTGGCAGTTTTTTAGGCGGACCTGGACGGACGCTCCATGTAGCCCTATGGAGCCACGGATGTCAGCGGTGACATGTCCGCTGACATCCGCTCCGCCAAAGTGTGACGGAGGAAATCCCTATTTTTCCTTCCGTCGGCGGAGCGGATCGGATGAACACGGACAGAAGGTCCGTGTTCATCCGATCTCCCCATAGGGGAGAGCGGCGCTCTGACAGGGCGGTCCCTGCACAGTGTGCGGGGACCGCCCAGTCATCCGCCGGTTTAGCGGGAATCAACTGAGCGATCCCCGCTGAGCAAGCGGAGCTTCACGGGGCGGATCTTCACGGATCTGTCCCGTGTGAAAGAGCCCTTACAGTGAGTGGGAGAGATTGTGAATATTACAGTGAGTGGGAGAGATTGTGAATATTACAGTGAGTGGGAGAGATTGTGAATATTACAGTGAGTGGGGGAGATGACGTGGATATTACGTGGATATTACAGTGGGGGAAATGACGTGGATGCCTCTTTTGCAAAGTGTTAGGCAGAATTTATATGGCATTTTCTTGCCTGATGCTAAAGTGTTGTTTACATTTTATTTTTGGCACTTTAATTTTGTATACTGTAAAAACCACATTGAAGTATTTTTTGGAAAAAATTTAATAAAAGTTGAAATATTATATTAGAAGTTGTACTTATCATTTTTTGTAAAGTTATCCAAAGGATTAATTAGCTAATCACAAAAAGAACACACTAGATTAAGTAAAAAAATTAAATAAAAATAATCGTTAGTCGTTGACTAATCAAAGAAATAATCGATAGATTAGTCGACAGACAAAATAATCGTTAGTTGCAGCTCTAATATATATATATATATATTTTTTTTCAAGTAATCTTATTCTATTATTGCTATATGCCCATATTGTGCTTTGCTTTACTAATTTCTGCATTTTCTCCTATTGAGTTCATGTTGAAATATTGCTGTCTTGATTGCTATGGTTATCATGCCCTTCTCCTGGTGTTTACTTCCACTCTTCATTTTCATTCCCACCCATTCCTCAGCCATTGGTGGATGAATACGCTGTGGTGAGGGCATGCTTTCTGTGCCTATTCAGGAGGCTTGGCTTATGATGCACTTCTGGGCTGGCGGTCACTTCTGGTTTCTGTTTTGGGGCTATTGATGGGTTGCCAATGCAAAGATGATGCCAGATGGCATTTGAATTCCTTTGGGCACCACGTTGCACACATTATGTGGGTTTGAAAAAATGCAATTATCTGTTTTGCTATAAATGGTGTAAAATATTTTTACATTTTCACCCCCCCCCCATATGATGCATTATATTAATCCAAGTTTCTGGCCCTCTTCCGCAAAATTCATAACCTGATTGACTCTTGGAGCCATTTCAATATCTCCTGGCTGGGGAGACTAAATGCCGCTAAGATGTCTACATTTTAAACATGATAAATGAAAAATTAACAGAGAGTCTCCCAGGACAAACATAACAAATTTCTTGGCTTAATTATACACAGCCTGCTTCGACCCCACTACTCTGTTATCTATATAATGTTGCCAGGACGAATGTCCTGAGAGAGATGGGACAATAACTCTCCCTTACTATTCCACCATCACATTTTATTCGTATAAAATGCATTTCCATGCTGTGCAATATTTTCCGGTCCATTGTATTGTCATTTGAAATGTAGTGCATTGCATTGTTTTGTGCTTATTATACAATAATACGAACAGAAAAAAGTATTTTTCATATATCCTTGTTGTTCTAAGTGGGCAGTTTGATCAATACACAATATATTTTATCAAAAAGGAAACAATTTGGGTGGAAAATCCAAGCCTGTTTGACTACATCAACCTATTGAAAAGTATGCATGGTACATAAATCAACATAAGCCAGTATGGCCAATATAATAGTACATACATGAACACAGTGAAGCATCTGTGTGACATAAAGATAATAACAGCAGTGAAAGTAGAGCCGGTACACAACAAAAATAAAGAATCGACATGTCAAGTACACGTTTCACCATCCGCCATCCATCTGTCCCAGACCTTCTCATACTTTAGCGGACACCCTCTATGTACATAAATCAGTTTTTTATATGGGAGAGCATCGTTAACCGCCTTTTTCTAGCACTGAATTGTAGGGGGCAGGGCCTGCATCCAATTACGGGCCACTACTTTTCTTGCCAAGAATAGCGTCTCATGTAAAAAGGTACGGAGGGGTTTGTCGGCATCCAAGTCTGGCAACAGGCCAAGTAGGCACATCTTTGGGTCAAGGGTAGCAGGGGAGCCCATCTGATCGTGTAGGAAGCGTATCACCTGTGTCCAGTATGCCTGAATGGTAGGGCAGAACCATATGAGGTGGTAGAAGGAGCCTGGGGTATGGTCACAGAGGCGGCATCCTGGATTGTACGTGGGCCTGAAACGTGCTACTCTCTGAGGGGTCAGATATGTTCTATGTATGATGTACAGCTGTGTGAGGCGGTCCGACAGCTTGGGGGAAACCTTTTTCACGTCCTCCAAAATCTCGTCCCAGTCCTCATCCTCTATAAGTCCAACATCCGCCTCCCATCTAGTCTTAGCAGTATAGGCCAATGCTGTGGTGCTAGGGAGACGAATGGTGGAGTACAAAGTGGAGATGAGCTTAGCAGGCACATTACCCGTGACTGTGTCCACTATGGAGGGAACTGCCAGGGACGGGTAAGAGCCAGAAAACTGGGCCTGTATAGCGTGACGGAGTTGCAAATACCTGAAGAAAAGGCAATTGGGGAGGGAAAATTCGTCCTTCAGCATTTGGAATGGTTTAAGGCCTGAAGCGGTCATGATCTGGTGTATGCATAAGATCCCATGGCGGGGTCCGGAATGGACAATAATTCTGGCAAGCATGTATTGTACCAGAGAGGGGTATGAGAGTGTACTTTTGGGGTCCCAGTTCTTTGCAGTGCCGTCCGCCATACCCTCCGGTGGTGAGTCAACATGTCTGCTGTGCGTTGGGGGGGGCGTCTTGTCAATGGGGCTCTTAGGACCGATTGAAGTGGGGTATGGGCCGAGTCATCCGGGTGCTCACAGAGTAGTGTCTGGTATCTCGTTAGTTCATGTTTGTCAAAATAATAGAAGTGGGACAGTTGGGAGGCAAAATAATAATCCTGAAAGTCAGGGAGAGCAGCTCCTCCCAACGTCACAGGGTTCTTCAGAATTCTCCAAGATAATTTGTGTCTGCCATGACCCCAAATAAATGAATTCAGGATGGATTCAATTGTCCTGAAAAAAATTTGTGGTATATAGAGGGGAGCATGCCAGACCAAATAGAGTATCTTGGGAAGGAGTATCATCTTAACTAAGCTGACGCGACCCATAACACCCAGGGGTAGTCTGGCCCAAGTCTGCGTCTTGTTCTTGATCAGGGCAAACAGGGGTTCAATGTTCAGTAGTTTATAATCTGAGAGCGATCTGGTGACCTGTACGCCAAGGTATTTAATCTGGGAGACCCTTGGAAGAGCCAGAGGAGGGGACGCGAACGAGGGGGGGAAATGGTCAATCGGAAGGATCTGGGACTTAGACCAATTAATACTCAGACCCGAATGGCCACCCATACGTTCTATGGACTGGAGGGCTGCTATAAGAGAAGGACCGGAGTCCGCCAGATACAAAAGTGTGTCGTCGGCATACATCCCAATCTTTTCTTCCAGGTTCCCCATCCTGAGGCCTCGGATGCAAGTGTCCGCACGGACCATAATGGCCAACGGCTCCACAGCCAATGCGTAAAGCATTGGGGAAAGGGGGCAGCCCTGCCGGGTCCCTCTCTCCAGCGGGAACTGGTCAGAAAGCCAACCATTCACAAATACTCTGGCCCTTGGGGACTGATAGAGGAGTTGGACCCAGCGAATAAAGCTGGGGCCAAATGCAAATCTTGAGAGGCACTCCCACAGGTAGTTCCACTCCACGGAGTCGAAGGCCTTGGCGGCATCCAGAGCCACCACGACCCTCGAGCCAATTTCATCATGGGACCCCTGAATATTCATAAATAGGCGGCGAATATTCATGGCCGTGTTCTTCCCTGGCATAAACCAGTTTGGTCAGGGTGTATCAATGACAGAATAACCTGGTTAAGGCGGGAGGCTAGAATCTTAGCTAATATTTTAATGTCTACCTGTAACAAAGAAATGGGCCTATACGACTCCGGGTATTTAGGGTCCTTTCCGGGTTTGGGAATTACGACTATTTGGGCTTCTCTCATAGATGGGGGTAGAACTCCTGAGTCAAATATGGATTTATACAGGTCCTTAAGTTCAGGGATTAGGATTTCAGAGTAGGTGGCATAGAATTCAAGAGGTAGACCATCCAATCCTGGGGCCTTGGATGAGGCCAGACAGGAAATGGCCTCGGAAATGTCCTCCTCAGTAATAGGGGCTTCCAGAATTTCAAGCTGGTCGTCTGTCAGTCTAGGGAATTGAACTCCCGCTAGGTAGTCCCTGGTGTCTTGGGGAGTGTGGGTGACCCTGGAAGTGTAGCGTGCACGGTAGAATCTCCCAAATTCCTCCGCCACCAGTTGCGGATCGGTGATGTCGTTCCCCTGTGGGTCGGTCAAGGACACCACCACAGGGGGACGCATATCCAAGTGGGCGAGATATGCGAGCAGTTTGCCCGATCTCTCTCCATACTCAAACACCCTCTGTCTACAGAAGAAGATGCGTTGTTTAGCCTTCTCTATGTGCAATTGGGAGACCTGGTGCGCCTGAATCTTTAGATTGTTGGCCGTGCTGGGCGAGGGGTCCCGGTGGAACGCCTCCTCCAGCACCTGCAGGTGTTCTGCAGCCTGCTGGACAATAAGTGTTGATGACCGTTTAAGCCTGTTAATACGTGTGGAAAGTAGGGAACGAGCGTGAAGTTTAAACATTTCCCACACCACATCATGCGTGGCAGTGTCCCTGTTGGCCGTAAAATAGTATTGCAATTCTGTGGGGATGTCATCCTGGTCCCGCAGGGCAGTCAGCCAGAACGGGTTTAGCCGCCAAGAAGGAGCAGGGGAAGCCTTCAGGAGCTGGATCGTGACCCAGTAGGGGGCGTGATCCGAGAGTACTCTCGGAGCAAAGCCCACATCTCCTAGCTTAGGCAGCAGGGACATTGAGATAAAAACAAAATCAATTCGTGACATTGTGTTATGACTGGCTGAAAAGCATGAGAAGACTTTAGTGTGCGGGTGTTTGTGGCGCCAAGTGTCGACAAGAGCAAAGTCGGTCATTATGCGGTGCAGTCTGGTATGGGTCGGTGGGTTAAGGGGGGGATCCAGTGTGCCCAGACGGTCCAGAGCGGGGATCAGGGTCATATTGAAGTCCCCCATCCACACTGCCGGTACGGAGGGGTATTGGGTCATAAAGGCAAGGCCTTCCTTAATTACAGCTGAGTTGTACGGGGGGGGGGGGATATAGCAGGCAAGTAGCAGGATAGGAGACCCATTAATGGTGGCGTGCATAAACACATATCTGCCCTGCTGATCCGTGCGGAGCAGTATTAGCTCAAAAGGTACCCGTTTGGCAACCAGGACCGATACTCCTCTGGAATATGAAGTGTGAGTGGCGTGGTAAGCCCACCCCACCCAAGGTTTTTTAAGGGAGGATTGCAAGTGGCCCGTGACATGGGTCTCGACCAGTGTGTTAATGTCAGCTCTCTGAGATTTGAGAAATGTCAGGACCGCTGTGCGTTTGATCTTATTGCGCAAGCCTCTAACATTCCACGTGAGGAACTTCAGGGAACTCATGGTGGGTATATGGTATGTATAATAGACCGCAGCCAGACCAGAACCAGCAGAGCAGATAAGGACACATCAGATAGTACAGAACATATCGGCAACCAATATTGATAGTGCATGTATGACAATGACATAGTACCTTTAGCAGAAATAAACAATTGTGAACATGGTGGCAAATAAAAAACAGCCAAAACATTTCCCTTCCCTCCCAGTCCAGTGCCACCCCAACTCGGCATGAACATAGTATCCCAAAACCAGGTATCAACCGGGGACATCCAACGTGAAAAAAGCATTGGAGGCGAGGGACTTAATTTCAAAGGGACATAGATACCTGTGATGAAAAGAAAACAAAAAAGGAGGAAAAAACAGTCAGGTAAACGGGGGGAGTGAAAAAAGTCCATAGAGAACCTAGGGGGGCGACTTCTTCTCTGAGAAGTGCATGGGGTGTAGGGGCCACAAAAGCACAACACCATTGCAGCCGTGCAGGAGGGAGCCCCGCCTGCCATCAGGGTGGTACGTAAAGTAGGATAGGAAGTTCCAGCAACGTTCGGTAAGCTGCCCTCTACAAGTATCTCCCATGTGTGGGGAGAACGGGGAATTAACAGTAAGGTCACCCAAAGGTGGCGAGCATGCTGTGAGATCCGAGGAGGGGCGGAAAAGGTTTTCAGGTCTGTCCCCCCAGTCCCGGCGGAGGGCACCCACTAGCAACAGAGCAACCGCGAGGTGAAGCACCAGGGCACGAACAGGGAGTGCCACCGGCACAGGGGGCAGCAGGGGAGAGAAAAGAAAAGTACTCACAGCTCCCAGACAGCGCGGTATGCTCAATCTCGCCGATTTCTCCGGTCAATCCAAGTGGATGCCGACTCTGGGTCCTCGAAAAAGTGGGTCCGACCGTCGCATTCCACACGAAGCTTTGCAGGGTACAGCATGGCGTATTTGAGGTGTAGAGTGCGGAGGCGCTTCTTAACATCCTGGAACCTGGACCGCTGCCGTTGCACCTCATTGGAGAAGTCCGGGAAGACGGCAACATGTGCGTTGGTATGGGGGATATTCCCCTTCTCTCTGGTTAGGCGGAGGATCTTGTCGCGATCCCTGAAATTAAGGAACTTCGCTATCAGGGTACGCGGTGGAGCTCCTTGGGGAGGAGGACGGCCAGGGATTCGATGAGCTCTCTCCACTGCAAACATTACCGAAAATGTGTCTCTGCCGAAGGTTGACGTTAGGAGGTTTTCAAGGAAGCTCTCCGGGTCGGTGCCCTCAGCAGACTCAGGAAGACCGATGAAGCGGAGGTTACATCTCCGAAGGCGATTTTCCATGTCATCCTGTTTTGCGCTAATCTGTTGTAACTGGCGGCGCACCTCATCAGTGGTATGTTGTAAAGGGTGCAAGATATCCTCCGCTCTGCTAATACGGGTCTCCGTCTCCGTCACGCGGTCCCTGAGGGTAGAAAGATCCTGCCGGATAAGGGACACATCAATTTTTACCTCCTCAATTTTGGTGGTAAGCGTGCTCTGGCACAGGGCGATGGCATCCAGTAATTTGTTAGTAGCCACCACAGAGTGATCCGCATCCAGGGAAGCAGCAGCGCCGTCTCTGACCTGCTGGTCTTCTTCTTCAAGCCGGCGGTATTTGGCCAGTTTATCGGCGGCTTCAGAATTCTTTTTAGACGGAGACATGCTGTAGGGCGGCAGGGAAGATCCCTGGGTGCACCAATATGGCCGCTGTTAAGGAGGCCGGGTCCTCCACAACCCCCCCCCCCCACCGCTGCCCAGGGGTAGCCCAACGCAAGCAGCAGGTCACTCTCAAGCAGCTGTATTGGCAACAGGCTGCATGCAGGGGAATCTTAGCTCAGGGGAGTCAGGGAGGCCTGTAATACTTGCCAAGGATGTCTCCGGGTGGAGCAAGATGGCCGCCGCTCCGGGAGTCAGGCCGAGACCGCGGTCCGCTCTCACAGCAGGTGCAGAGTGCAGAGGCACCCCAGCAGCTGCAGCAGGTAATCCGGGGGCCGATGTAGGAGAGGATGGAGCCCAGTGCGCACAGGGAGGCAAGGAGAAGTGTCCAGGGCCGCCGTCGGGAGGGCCAAGATGGCCGCCGAACCAGGAACTAGGCCGAAGCCGCGGCCTTTCCTAAAGCAGAGGACCGGGAAGCGCCGCGATGGCAGCGGCGGCAAACTAGCGGGCTAACAGGCTTCAGGAACCACAGGGAGAGCAGGACAAGTCCTCGGATGTAGAGGATGGCAGGAACCGAGCAGGATGCAGACAGGATGGTAGGTTAGGAGTATGGGCAGACGGAGCTCACATCACATGGGACCTATCCCATTGCTATCCAGGCCACGCCCCCCGACATCAACCTATTTTTAAGTCCAATGTCCACTTTCAAGTGGAAGATCGTTGACACATGCAAATCTGATTGATTAGTTTATCATTAATTTAACATCCTGTATAAGAGGGGTCAAATCAAACAGATCCTTCATGTAACATGCCCAAACTCTTTTTCTATTGGTAATTTTACAATATCTTCACCCACTGTGCTTCAATAATTTAAACATGCATAGGAAGCAGAATAACTCCAATAGAAAAAATCTTAGATAAAAGAACATCAAATATTGTCCACTTCATATAGATGTTTTACACCAAACAAAAAAAAGATACGTTAAAGCAACTGCAGTGTTCTCACAAAAAGATTTAATAACAAAGATGCATATACAGCAATCCTATAAGCGTCCTTCCATATAAAATTTTCTGCTGTTTAGAGTAACTGTTTCTTATGGCTGATCATTAGGGATGAGTGGAATGATTCTGCAGCAAAATTACTGATTTTGCAGTTGGTGACAATTTTACTCATTGAGCTACGTAGGCGTAATTTTCTTGGAAGAAAAAAAAATCAGCTTATTACATTTTTTTATTTTTATTATTATTATTATTGTGTGGTATTTGTGATTTTCTTTTTTATTGTTATTTGTGGACTGTCACTTTATGTTTATATATATATATTATATTTATTTATATTTTATATTTTTTTATATTATTATTTTTTTTTTTTCTGTGGGAAATATATATATATATAGAGAGAGAGAGAGAGAGAGAGAGAGAGAGAGAGAGAGAGAGAGAGAGAGAGAGATAGAGATTGGGAACAAAACAGATCCATTATAATTGAACGGAGCTTAGGTAACCCTCGGGACCCCTTTAACCACTTCAATACAGGGCTTTTATACACCCTTCCTTACCAGACCAATTTGTAGCTTTCAGCGCTCTCACACTTTGAATGACAATTACTCAGTCATGCTACACTGTACCCAAACCACAAACAGAGCTTTCTTTTGGTGGTATTTAATCACCGCTAGGTTTTTTATTTTTTGCAATATAAGCGAAAAAATTTAGATTTTTTTAAAAAAAAACACTTTTTTTTTGTTTTTATTGTAAAATTTTGCAAATAAGTAATTTTTCTTCATAAAATTGGGCCAAAATGTATACTGCTACATATCTTTAGTAAAAATAACCAAAAAAGTGTATATTATTTGGTCTCTGTGAAAGGTATAGAGTCTACAAGCTATGGTGCAAATCATTGAAAAATTATCACATCTGATCACACCTGATGTACTGAAGGCCTATTTCATTTCTTGAGACCCTAACAAGCCAGGAAAGTACAACTACCCCCCAAATTACCCCTTTTTGGAAAGCAGACATTCCAATGTATTTAGTAAGAGTCATTGTGAGTTTTTTGAAGTTGTACTTTTTTCCCACAATTCTTGGGAAATTTTTTAAATTTTTTTAAATTTTTATTTTTTTGCACAAAATTGTCAAAATAACAAGTTATTTCTCTCACACAGCACATGCATACTTGCAATGACACCCCAAAATACATTCTGCTACTCCTCCTGAGTATGGCGATACCAAATGTGTGAGACATTTACACAGCCTGTCCAAATACAGAGGCCCAACATTGAAATAGCACCTTCAGGCATTCTAGGAGCATAAATTGCACATCTCATTTCTCAACCACCTATTACAGTTTTGAAGACCCTGGAGCACCAGGACAATGGAAATGCCCATAAAATGACCCCATTTTGGAAAGCTAACACCCCAACGTATAATCTATGAGGCATAATGAGTCTTTTGAACGGTTCATTTTTTTCCAGAAGTTTTTGGAATATGTGGGAAAAAAATGAAAACGCATTTTTTTTATACAAAGTTGTCCATTTATAAGATATTACCAACACATAGCATGTACATAGCAAAAATTACACCCCAAAATACATTCTGCTACTCCTCCTGAGTATGGCGATACCAAATGTGTGAGACTTTTACACAGCCTGGCCAAATACAGAGGCCCAACATTGAAATAGCCCCTTTAGGCATTCTAGGAGCATAAATTACACATCTCATTTCTCAACCACCTATTACAGTTTTGAAGGCCCTGGAGCACCAGGACAATAGAAACGCCCATAAAATGACCCCATTTTGGAAAGCTAACACCCCAACGTATAATCTATGAGGCATAATGAGTCTTTTGAACGGTTCATTTTTTTCCAGAAGTTTTTGGAATATGTGGGGAAAAAATGAAACCGCATTTTTTTTATACAAAGTTGTCCATTTATAAGATATTACCAACACATAGCATGTACATAGCAAGAATGACACCCCAAAATACATTCTGCTACTCCTCCTGAGTATGGCGATACCAAATGTGTGGGACTTTTACACAGCCTGGCCAAATACAGAGGCCCAACATTGAAATAGCACCTTCAGGCATTCTAGGAGCATAAATTACACATCTCATTTCTCAACCACCTATTACAGTTTTGAAGACCCTGGAGCACCAGGACAATGGAAACTCCCATAAAATGACCCCATTTTGGAAAGCTAACACCCCAACGTATAATCTATGAGGCATAATGAGTCTTTTGAACGGTTCATTTTTTTCCAGAAGTTTTTGGAATATGTGGGAAAAAAATGAAAACGCATTTTTTTTATACAAAGTTGTCCATTTATAAGATATTACCAACACATAGCATGTACATAGCAAAAGTGACACCCCAAAATACATTCTGCTACTCCTCCTGAGTATGGCGATACCAAATGTGTGAGACTTTTACACAGCCTGGCCAAATACAGAGGCCTAACATCTAAGTAGCACCGTCATGTGTTCTAGGAGCATAAATTACACACATAAATTCCTGACAACCTATCACATTGTTGAAGGCCCTTCATATTTCTAAAACATAGCATGTACTGTACATACCAATTATAAACCAAAATACATTCTTCTGAGAAAAAGGGTAAAGAAAAGATTACCTGCGGTTTTAGTAGTGCAGTGGTCCAAAGAGGAGAGCATCGGTCCAGGCAGCAGGCAGGAACGTGGACAGCGACAGCAAAACAGGCAGCAGGCAGGAATAGTCAGTACAGGTAGAGATGATGTCAGCACAGCCAAAGCATTGGTCCAGATAGCAGGCAGAGATGTGGTCAGCAGTAGCAAAAGGAACAAAGGATCGTCCATGCAGCAGGCAGGAATACTGTCCATAGTTAGTACATGCAGCAGGCAGAGGTATGGTCAGCACAGCCAGAGTATTTGTCCAGGGAGCAGGCAGGACCATCAAGCTTAGGGCAACGGTTAGGAAAGAATGGGGACAGGGGTAGAGGCTTCTCCCACCCAAATCGTTTTGAAGCCTCCGGACAACCAGGCCCTGTTCTGGGAACACAGAAAACCAAAAACTGGTTTTCTGAACTCAGAACACTATTCTGGAGCCCCTCACATATGTGAGACCCCTGTGTAGCAGGGTGAAAGATCAGTCCAAGGGGGCAGGCAAAAACATGGTCAACAGGCCGAGGTCAGTGCAGGTAAAAGGCAGAAATAAACGGTAGGCAGAGGCATAATCCATACAGTCCAGGGTCAGTTCACGTGAAAGGCAGAAACATGGCGGATAAACAATGCAGACGGTAGGCAGAGACATAGTCGAGAAACAGGCCAGGGTCAGTTCACATGGAAGACAATGATATGGTTGGTTGAGGCAGGGAAATATTCAGGACATATTGAAAACGGGGAAATGGCAGTATTAGAAATATGGGCTAATAGTTTTCGAGAGTGTGATATCGCTTGAAGCATTTTCCGATGCAAAGGCCAGGTTGGGAGGGACAGTCGGGACAATGGAAGCTGGTGTCTTTCCTAATTCCTCTTCTGGTGCACACCCGACATTTTTTTTGCCGTCGTCTTCCGGATCGTGATGGTGGAATATGGTCTGAAAAATGGCGCTCATGTAGTCTGCTGACACAATCTGAGTGAATGCTTTCTGGGGGGGATGTTTGTTGGTAGATCAGGGCAGTGACAATGTCTTCAATAAATCTCATGAAGGTGGTGGGTCTATGTGTGGATTTTTGGTAGACTATGAAAGAATTTAACAGGGCCAAATGAAAAAAGTAAATTGCGATTTTTTTATACCAGAAGAGGGATTTTCGGGTTGAAAGATAGGGCTGCAACATTTGATCATTTAAATCCACACCCCCCATGAATTTATTGTACTCATTGATGCAGGAAGGCTTGCGAACGGTACTGCGTCTTCTGTGAAGTTCCACCGAGGTGTCATCGTGGATGGTGGACATGATGTACACATCTTTCCTATCCCTCCACTTCACAGCCAACACTTCCTCGTTCCTCAAGCTTGCCGATTCCCCCTTTTGAATGGTTGTGGTGACAAGACGCTGTGGGAAGCCCTTTCTGTTTATTCTTGTTGTACCACACGCCAGAGTTTTTTTTAGGTAGAGGTGGCGGAGAAGGGGCAGGCTGGTATAATAGTTGTCCATATAAATATGATACCCCTTTTGGAGGAGTGGAAATACCAACTCCCAAACAATTTTTCCACTTATTCCCATGTACGATGGACACTCAGGGGGCTCGAGCTGGGAATCTTTGCCTTCGTACATGCGGAATGAGTGCACATAACCAGTGGCGCTTTCACAGAGCTTGTTGAGCTTCAAGCCGTACCTCGCCCGCTTACTGGGGATATATTGCTTGATTCCCAGCCGGCCTGTGAAATGCACCAGGGATTCGTCCACAGAAATGTTTTGGTCAGGGACATAAAGTTCGCCAAACTTCTTGGAAAAAAAATAAATTAGGGGGCGAATTTTATATAATTTGTCAAAGTTTGGGTGATCTCGGGGGGGGCACTGTGAGTTGTCACTGAAATGCAGGAACCGCATTATAAGTTCGTATCGGGACCTGGACATGGCCGATGTAAAAATTGGCATATGGTGGATGGGTTTCTTCGACCAATACCTATTCATTTCATTTTTTTTTGTAAGCCCCGTGTTAAACGTTAGGCCTAAAAACAATCTAAGCTCCACCACTGTTAGGGGTCTCCATTCAAAAGGGCGGGCATAGCTGGAGCTGGGGTTGTTTTCAATGAATTGTTGAGCAAAAAGATTAGTTTGCTCCACAATGCCTTGAACCAATTCATCAGGGAAAAATAAATTAAAAAAATCAAGTTTGGAAAAACCCTCAGTGTTGACCTGCACACCTGGCTGTGCTGTAAAAGGGGGGATCGTGGCTGACCCTGAGGTAGAAGGCAGCCACAATGGGTTTGCCAAGCCATCTGGAAGCTGGGTTCGGGTCCTACTTCTTTGGCGTGTACTTGCACTGGGCCTTTCCTCCTGGGGTCTAGCAGCGCTTGCACTGGGCCTTTCCTCCTGGGGTCTAGCAGCGCTTGCACTGGACCTCGCCTCCTGGGGTCTACCGCCGTTGGCACTGCTGGTCGCTGCCTGGTGTTCAGACCGTCTTCTTTTTGGACGGACTGTGTCCTCCTCTAATTCGGATCCGGATGTGCTGCCTTCGGGGGGTTCATATTCCGAACCAGAATCGGAATCAGAACTGAGCGGTGAGAGCTCCCCGTTGCTCTCATCGGTCAGACTGAGTATTTGATATGCTTCTTCTGGGGTGTACACCTTTCTGGACATAGTGGGTACGCTGGTGAGGTGGCAGGTACTCTGGTGGCAGGTTCTCTGGTGAGGTGGCGGGTACTCTAATGGACAGGTACTCCTGATGGATTGGTGGTGGGTACTCTGGTGAGGTGGCGGGTACTCTGGTGAGGTGGTGGGTACTCCTGATGGACGGGTACTCCTGATGGACTGGTGGCGGGTACTCCTGGTGAGGTGGCGGGTACTCCTGGTGAGGTGGCGGGTACACCTGAATGACAGGTACTCCTGATGGACAGGTACTTCTGATGGACTGGTGGCAGGTACTCTGAGGTGGCGGGTACTCAGGTGAGGTGGCGGGTACTGCTGATGGACAGGTACTCCTGATGGACTGGTGGCGGGTACTCAGGTGAGGTGGCGGGTACTCCTGATGGACAGGTACTCCTGATGGACTGGTGGCGGGTACTCTGAGGTGGCGGGTACTGCTGATGGACAGGTACTCCTGATGGACAGGTACTCCTGATGGACTGGTGGCGGGTACTCTGAGGTGGCGGGTACTCAGGTGAGGTGGCGGGTACTCCTGATGGACAGGTACTCCTGATGGACTGGTGGCGGGTACTCTGAGGTGGCGGGTACTCAGGTGAGGTGGCGGGTACTGCTGATAGACAGTTACTCCTGATGGACTGGTGGCGGGTACTCAGGTGAGGTGGCGGGTACTCCTGATGGACAGGTACTCCTGATGGACAGGTACTCCTGATGGACTGGTGGCGGGTACTCTGAGGTGGCGGGTACTCAGGTGAGGTGGCGGGTACTCCTGATGGACAGGTACTCCTGATGGACTGGTGGTGGGTACTCTGAGGTGGCGGGTACTCAGGTGAGGTGGCGGGTACTGCTGATGGACAGGTACTCCTGATGGACAGGTACTCCTGATGGACTGGTGGCGGGTACTCTGAGGTGGCGGGTACTCAGGTGAGGTGGCGGGTACTCCTGATGGACAGTTACTCCTGATGGACAGGTACTCCTGATGGACTGGTGGCGGGTACTCTGAGGTGGCGGGTACTCAGGTGAGGTGGCGGGTACTCCTGATGGACAGGTACTCCTGATGGACAGGTGGGTGGCTGGTGATCTGGTGGCAGGTACTAGATGACAGGTACTCTTTATTTAGGGGGGGCAATCTGGGCACAGTAGTACATATGTATATGTGTATAACATATGTGTAACTCACTGTTAGCTGATCTCCTCCTCACAGGTGTGTGAAGAGGAGAACCAGGCAACAGTGAGTTACACACAATTGTGTGTTTTGTTTACATTTAGTGACCTGCTGTGATTGGACACAGCCGGTCACGTGGTAAAGAGCCAATTTCATTGGCTCTTTACCCTGATCGAGGCTGGGCTGTATCCAAGGGAAAAACCTCAGCCCCGATCGCCGCGCTGCGCGCCCCCGGGGGGCGCGCGGGCGCCGTGCACGCCGCTGCGCAGCTCTGCATCATCAATTCCGGTAAGTTTATACCGGAATCTCCGCCGCCCGCCGCCACATTACTTGAATCGGTGTGTCCAGAGGGACACACCGGATCCCAGATCGCCGCGCTGCGCGCCCCCGGGGGCGCGCGCGGGCGCCGTGCACGCCGCTGCTGCAGCTCTGCATATGGGAGCCGGTAAGCCGCTCCGCTGCCCGCCGCTGCTGCTCCGCCGCCACTCATTTACCCCCATCAGGGAACTGCTGTGTCCTAAGGAACACAACGGTACCTGGGAGAGCCGGCGAAGCACTGGATGGCGGCGGGAGGGGGGGTGCCCCCTCCCGCCGCCTATAAGAACGATCAAGCGGCGGAACCGCCGCTATGATCGTTCTTATGGTGCAGAGAATCGCTGGCAGAACAAAAGGATATCTGAATGATGCCTCTAGCTGCAGGCATCATTCAGATATTCCCCTACAAAGCAGAGGACGTCATATGACGTCCACCCAGGATGGGAGATCCCATCTGTGGACGTCATATTACTATGGCTGGGTAGGGAAGTGGTTAAAGCCCATTGTATCCTAAAAAACCAGCAGAGCCTACCCTAATAATATTCCTCAAAATGGTATGCAGCGATACCCCCAGTTAAAGTGGTTGTATAGTCTTTTTTTTTACTTTTACCTACAGGTAAGCCTATACTAAGGCTTACCTGTAGGTAAAATAAATATCTCCTAAACCTTTACGGTTTAGGAGATATTCCCCTTGCACTACTCCGCTGACTGCAGCGGCGCATGCGCACAGGGGATTCTCGGCTGAAGGCCCGGCGAACGCCAGACTGTGCCGGAAAGAAGTCTCCCGCGTGCATGCGCGGGAGTGACGAATTACGGCTTCAGCCACTCACAGCGCTGGAGCCGCGATACCCGGAACATACGCCGAGGCATAATGTCAGCTGCCTCGGCGTGGACCGGGAGGGACACCGATGCCTCGTTCTAAGGTAAGTATTTTTTATAATGAGCTTGTATGCTGTGCATACAAGCTCATTATGCCTTTTCCTTTACAGATGTAAAAAAAAAAAAAATGCGGTTATACAACCGCTTTAAGAGGGCTGCTGGTGTAATTTTTGGGCCCCTGTAATGCACCCTGTCAACCCCCGGCAATTGGCTCTAACCTCCCTTGGCACAGCTAGTAGGAGATGATAGGATGGTGTAGCCTGCAACTCACGGAGACACAATCCTATAATAGAACACACACAGCAATAGAGTATAGCTATCTTTACCCGTCTCTTCTGCAAAGTAAATGACACAACACCAGTATACTTAACCTTTGCACTTTTACGATTGTTGGGTAAGCATATAATCAACAGTGTGCATATCATGTGCAGAGCCCTGCAATAAAAAAAGTATCTCAACAACAGACAGGTATACAGTATGGTGCATAAATCTAATGGTCCCCGCTGCAGCTATTCTCCCTCGTGGGCAAAAAATGGCGGCCAGCAATGTCTACGCTAAGTCAGGCCTGACTGTACTGTGTAGAAGTTCTGTAGGGGAAAATCTTCGCTAGCAAAAACGGTGGTGCACTTTCTGAAGAAACAAACTGTAATCCACAGGGTAAAAGGGGTTTTGATAACTTGGTGAATTAGGGCAATCTCTAAAGCTGCTCCGATGCACTGTCTCTCCGGTGCGCACCGCAACACTATTGATAACTCCGGATAACAGTTATTGGGCCTAGAGTTCCTATATAGTTCTCTGAGCAGGTGCTCTCTCACCCAACCAGACCAGTCCGTGTCCGTATCTCCCGCTGCTGTGTCTTGGTACACAGGTCTCACGACATCCAAGCCTTCGGTCCTCCGGGTAACGATGCAGCAACAGTACGGAGAGAAGTCCCTCAGGTTCCTCGGTCAGAGTGGAAGGCTCTTTGGAGAAAGGCCCAGGCTTCAGGCCTTGTATCACCACAGGCTCGGAAAGAAGTTCCACTTGCTGGGCGGGCGGTGTCCAAAGAGACTGAACCCGGCCCCGCCTTCCTCTTATAAAGTCCACCTTAGCAGTCTTTGCGCGGGGCAATGCACCCTGGGTGCCCAGTGGGGTTATGGGTACAGTAGTCTCTGAGGCCTTAAAGGAAACCCCCGCTACAGGTAAATTTAGCAAAAATCTCAAATACCAACATTTTGTAAAAATTAAAACTAAATTTTTCTTATCTCTAATGTTTTGTTAGGACCTGGGCTTGAACCTGAGACCTCTGCTGTGTCTTAGACAATTCCTTGAATGATCTTGACTTGAATCTTGTTTGCCTTGAACCTTGAACGCTTTGCTCCTCCCATGAACTTTCTAATTTAAGCCATGTCTCTGCACTTCCTGGTTGCCAGAATATTGTGCCTTCACCAGCCAATATCTTGCTCCTGTCTCTCCTGCTGCCGACCGTATCTTCGCAACTATTTGTTACCGACTTTCGGCTTGTTTCTCGACTACGCTTCTGCTTGATCCCTACCTGCTATATCTGCTACCGGACCCTGGCTTGCTCACCTCCTGGTGGGGCTATCCTGAGGACCGCGACCTGGTACTATCACGCAGCAAAGCTCATCTCCACCATCAGGAGCTCTGGTGAATAACGGTTAGTGCTAATGCCCCATGCACACGATCGTTTTTCTTGCCATTTTTTTTAATGCCGTTTTTCACGTCGTTTTTTTTTCATGTTTCCTCTCAAGCCTGTCTTGCGTACACACGATCATTTAAAAAAACGATCAAGCAAAGCGCAGTGACGTACAACACGTACGACGGCACTATAAAGGGGAAGTTCCGTTCGAATGGCGCCACCCTTCATGTTAGTAAAGTTTGTTGAGCGACGATTCGCTCTTTTCAGTCTCGTGCTTTTCAGTCCGTGACTGCGTGACGAATGTGCTATCTCCATTACGAACGCTAGTTTTACCAGAACGAGCGCTCCTGTCTCATACTTGATTCTGAGCATGCGCGGTTTTTTTCACGTCGTTAAAGCATACACACTATCGTTTTTCACGTCGTTAAAAAAAACGACATGAAAAACGACGTGAAAAAAGAGAGCATGTTCGAAATTTTTAATGGCCGTTTTTCACGTCGTTAAAAATGCTCTGGAGCCTACACACGATCATTTTTAATGGCCATTTTTTTTTAATGCCATTTTTAACGGCATGAAAAACGATCGTGTGTATGGGCCATTAGACCCCGCACCTCAGGTGAACCCGTGTCATCAGCCAGAGTGACCTGTGTGAATACCTGCTCTGCTGCTATAGCTACTGACCTCTGAGCCTGACTCCAGATCATGACATGTTTATATTAATGTAGCACAGTGGGGCATTTCTTTGTTTTTAGACTTTGGGACTAAAAACGCTTGTGGCATTAGAGAATGTTCACCTGATCTGGTAAATAACATAACCCTAGCAAATGTACTCTGGCTAAGTTTCCTTAAAGTAAATTTGATCAGCCAAATTGGATTTTCCCAGATTACAGTTTTTTTCCCCCACAGACAGCTGGTGTGTGCGCAGCGCTCCACCTAACCTCCACCATCGGTACAGACATTCAAGTTTTCCCAATACAAACCTCCCTGTTTGTCTATTCTTTAGAAAGAATAAAGAATGTGATAAGGTAGTGCATGCAAGATCAGCTCCCCATCCAATAGCAGCTTGACCTTTACATTTTATCTGCTGCATCCAAGACTTTTGCTTTTGTATTTTTAAACACCATACTGTTAACCCATTATATTCTCAACTGGCACAATGTGCTTTCAAGTTTTCCCAACAATCCCCATTACATATTTATAACAATTTTATTTACATGTTTTATCTCCTTCCAGCTGTTTCCCCAGTCATGGTTATATGCTTAAAGCGGAGTTCCACCCAAAAATGGAACTTCCGCTTTTCCGGTTCCTCCCCCCCTCCGGTGTCACATTTGGCACCTTTTAGGGGGGAGGGGGAAGCAGATACCTGTATAATACTGGTATTTGCTCCCGGCGATAGATCGCTGCAGATTCCGCAGTGATCTACGACATGTCTGGCCCCTCCTCCACCCCCCCCCGCTGACTTCTGGGAGACACACAGAGGACAGTAGGGACCAGTGAGGACGCACAGCGTGACTCGCGCATGCGCAGTAGGGAACCAGGCTGTGAAGCCATAAGGCTTCACTTCCTAAATCTCTTACTGAAGATGCCGGCGCCTGCACCCGGGAGCCGAGAGACAGATCGGCTTCGGGTGAGGACATCGCGGGCGCCCTGGACAGGTAAGTGTCCTAATATTAAAAATCAGCAGCTGCAGTTTTTGTAGGTGCTGATTTAAAAAAAAAAAAATAAGTGGAGCTGGAAAACCAGAACATGGCACCTAGTGTCTCACTGACTTAAAGAGGAACTGCAGTCTGCTCACATAATTTGTAATAAAAACATCTTTGCCATTCTATAGCTTCCCTCCAACCACTTTGCATATCATTTTATATATACAGTGGAACCTCGGATTGCGAGTAACGCGGTTAATGAGCGTTTCGCAATACGAGCACTGTATTTTGAAAAATCCTAACTCGGTTTGCGAGTGTTGTCTCGCAAAACGAGCAGGATTCAGGCCAAAGTGGTGTACAGTATCGTGTTTGGCCTAAGGTGGGGGGCGTTGGAGGCGAACGGCGCCATTCGGAAATGCTCGGAAAGACTTGGTAATACTACGTTCCCGAGCCTTCCCGAAGTTTGCCAAGGTCAGCCGAGCTGTCCTCGGCCCTTTCCAGGTGTTTCCGAGGCTCTCCGGCGCCCCCCACCTCTGGCCGCATGCAGTATTGCATGCCATTGAAGTCAATGCGGAACAAATTATTTCCGTATCTATTGACTTCAATGCGGAAACTCGCTTTGATATGCGAGTACTTTGGATTATGAGCATTCTCCTGGAACGAATTATGCTCGTAATCCGAGGTTCCACTGTACTTTGATTCTGTACTTGCCAAATCTGCTGCAGAAATCTCCCTCCACTGAGTCTGGCTGCAACCATTTTAACTGTGGGCAGCTAAAGCTGCTGCTTGTTCACTTCCTGGATTTACACAGACACACAGAGGCACACCTCCAGCTCTGCAGCTCTCATTGGCTCTCTTATAACTCATTCCCCCTCCCCTCCTGGAAAACTCTCACGAGAGTTAGAGAGAGAGCTGTGCATTATGTCATAAGCCTAGGCTTTTTAACAGACAAGAAACAGGAAGTGGGCTGTATAAGGTATTTACTGGCAGAAAAAAAAGTTTTACTATGCAAAGTTAAAACAACAAGGGCAGAAAATTTTATAGATGGAAAGATGAAAAAATTACTGAAGTTGCGATTTAACAATGTTAGGCAATAAGGAAAAACTGACCAAAATCGAAAACTACATAAAAAATTCTTCTCTTATACAAAAGAATGTGTTTGTTCTCTGGTCACTGTACGGGGAGCACTTAAACCAATTATTAAATTATTATTAATACCAAAAAGACAATTTAAAATTTTGCCATACTGGCAAGGAAGTTAGGATCATTTATCACTGCATTTACCAAAGATAAACTAGTGTTTCAAGAAAATTATAGGTCTATATCCTGTATAAGGGGGAATTTCTACAAGTTAACAAAGATTTTAGAGACCGGACTAAATATGGGACTCATCTTGTTAATCAATAAAGATTAGGTAGATATAATTTCCATGAAAATTATGAATCCATATAAAACCAGCAGAGACAGTTTAAGGCAGAATGAAGCCCTAGGCACGCTATCAGCTTTGATCCCCCCCCCCCCCAAGTGAAATGCGTTGTTTCTAATTTTTAGGAGAAAGCAATGTATGCTGGAAAATGCATTGAGTTTTTAATCTTCAATGAACTCCTAAAGAGGGAGCAATGTATGCACTAAAACGCGTTGAATGTTTAAAGGGGTTGTAAAGTCAGAAGTTTTTTTTGTCTTAATGCATTCAGCCCCCCTAATACTTACCTGAGGTCCCTCGATGTCCACGAGTGTCTTAGCTGTCTGAGATTCTGCCCCCTGACTGGCTGAGACACAGAAGCGACGCCATTGGCTGACGCTGCTCTCAATCAAAGACAGCTAGCCAATCAGGAAAGAGAGGGTGTGGGACTCCGTGTCTGAATGGACACAGGAAGCTGTGACTTGGCACAGGTGCCCCCATACTAAGCTGCTTGCTGTGGGGGCACTCAACAGGAGGAAGGGACCAGGAGCACCCAAGAGGGACCCGAGAAGAGGAGGATCTGGGATTCTATGTGCAAATCCACTGCAACAGAGCAGGTAAGTATAACAGGTTTGTTATTTTTATAGGAAAAAATGAAACTTTACAATCACTTTAAAGCAGTGTTTACACTTGCATCAAAACAAGGCTTCGGACAAGCTTTGTTAAAGCTCTCTGAATGCTAGTCAAAGCTCCTGTCACTAAATAAAATGGTTAGCTTACAGTCCTATTTACACCTTGCTTTAGGTTTGCTTCAAAATGTCTTCAAAGCCTCCATAAAAGTCTATGGCAAAGCTCCCTTGACGCTTGTTTGAAGCACCTGCAGCTTTTGAGAGGCTTTCATTTAGCTTCGCTTTGTTTTGGAGAAATTGCAGGTATGAGATATCCACACACACACAGGGCATCTGCTAAGCTTCAACAAAGCTTCAAAAGAGCATCACTAAAGCTTCACCAAATCCTCACCAAAGCTTCATCAATGCACCACCAAAACACATCATAAAACATGTTGAAGCGGTAAGTCCTTAAGGGCTTTTTTACACTTGCTTCGGCTTCAACAAGGCTTCAAGAAGGCTTCAACAAGCCTTTGTTAAAGCTTTTTGAACGTTAGTCAAAGCTCCTGTCGCTAAATAAAATGGGTAGCTTACAGTCCTGTTTACAACTACTTTTCCTTTACTTTGCTTAGGCTTCGCTTCAAAAATGATACCCCATGTAGCTTCAGTGGTGCTTCAAAGCGTCTTCAAAGCCTCCATAGAAGTCTATGGCAAAGCTTACTTGAAGCTCCACTGAAGCCTCATCAAAGCCCCACTGAAGCCCCATCGAAACCCCATGAAGCCTCACTGAAGCCGCATCGAAACCCCACGAAGCCCCATTGAAGCCCCATTGAAGCTCCACCAAAGCCCCACGAAGCCTCATCAAAGCCTCATCGAAGCACCAAGCAAAAGCAGGTGTAAACAGGACTGTAAGCTAACCATTTTATTTAGTGACAGGAGCTTTGACTAGCAATCAGAGAGCTTTAACAAAGCTTGTCCGAAGCCTTGTTTTGAAGTAAATGTAAACTAGCCCTTAATGTGTGTTGAAGCCGAAGCAAGTGTAAATGAGCCCTTACATGACAGTGACACCAACGATAGGGCTTATTTTACTTTATTTTATAGCGTCTCATGGAGGGGAGTATGATGGGTGATCCTATCAAGTAGACTGTACAGAGCTGTATGATTTCTAATGGCGGCCCTGTGTTTATGGATTATTTTATTGGAGAATAAGGATTTTTTTTTAGTGTCAAGCCCTGTACACACGGCCGGTTTTCCGGTTGGATAGAAAACCGTCGGTTTTCCTGACGGGATTCCTGGCAAGCTTGACGGGATTCCTGCCAAGCTTGTTTTGCGTACAGACTGTCAGACAAAATTCCGCCGGTCCAAAGCGCAGTGATGTACAACACGTATGACGGCACTATAAAGGGGAGGTTCAAATCCAACGGCACCACCCTTTGGGCTGCTTTTGCTGATCTCGTGTTATCGCGTGTTAGTAAAAATTGGGTGAGGGACGATTCGCGCTTTTCAGTCTTCATGCTTTCAGATCGTTTTCTGCTATTCAGAATGCTGAATTACCTGAACGAACGCTCCCGTCTCATACTTGATTCTGAGCATGCGCGTTTTTTTTTGCCCTCGGAAAAGCATACACACGATGGGAAAAAGTTAGCTGGGAATCCCGACGGGAAAATAGAGAGCAGGTTCTCTATTTATTTTTTTTTCCTGTCAGGAAAACTGTGATGAAGCATACACACGGCCGGTTTTCTCAGCCAAAAGCTTTTCCTGCCGGGAAAACCGGTCGTGTGTACAGGGCTTCACTTTAAGAAGGCTGAGGGCTGTACTATTGAAGTTGATTTGTTTATAGAAAGGGATGGCCAGTTTTGCTTACAGTATAACAGAAGCCGCTGATAGTAGAAGTGTATGGCTCTGTGTGTCAATAACCCCTAACAGCCGTGTTAGAGCCGGTTCACACAGGGGCGTCTTTGGATCCGACTCCAAATCGCCCCAGGTCGCCCCTAGTCGCCTCAGGTCGCGCTGGCTGAAGAAATCAATGTAAGTTAATGGAGCCGTCCTTATGCACACTGCTGCAGTCGCTCCGACTTCAAAAAAGGTCCCTGTACTACTTCAATCCGACTCCTAGGCGACCTGTAACCATTCATTTCAATGGGAGTCGCCTCTCACTGTCTTAATAGGAGCAACTCTCCAGGAAGAAAACATACATTTCTCAGGCAAACCCCTCCCTCCCCCTCCCTCCCACAGAGCTGATTCTTGTTTGATTGGCCACTGGAATGTCTCCTGTCCTGCAGGCAACTTGGAGTTGCCTTGTAAATAGCTCCAGGTCGTGCTGTGATTCATTCTCAAGTCCTGTCTGAGTTGCCTCATAAAATCGCGCTGGAAGTCGTGTTGCCCCAGTGTGAACCGGCTCTTAGTGTGTATCATTCGTCTTCCATTTATAGTACATGCATTCGTAGATTGATTCCTATATTGCGGCGAGCAGAATATACGGTAATTTCTGTCACATATGTTAAATTAACTTTAATAGGAACTGCTGCCCGTAATAATGGTAGCCATGGAAAAGCTCCAGTAACATGACAATCTCCCTTTATTAATCAGAAAAGCTATCTATAACAAAATAACACAGGAATAAAGCGCCGTTCTCCTGTTGAAAGGGCAGTTTTACCAAACACTGAAAATTGGCAGAAATTAGCTTGGAGAAGTAATGCGCTTAGTATACCTCTATGTTTATAGATAGTCATGGACAATAGAGGGAAGCGATGATTACAGATAAGTAGAGTGATTTCCGCAGCATTGATTTAGCCATCAGCAAGCTTCGCTGAAGCAGAAAAGCAAAATTTCGCTCACTGATCCGCTTAGGCGAATTTGCTCTGAAAAAAAAAAAACGCAACAAGCTACTCTTTCTGTTTTTTATTTTTATTTTGAGGGTGTGACTTTAACCACTTTAATTCCGGACACTTTCACCCGCTTGCAGTCCAGGCCATTTTTCAGTTTTCATAAGAGCCCATTCACACAGGGGCGTCTTTGGGTCCGACTCCAAATCGCCCCAGGTCGCCCCTAGTCGCCTCAGGTCGCGCTGGCTGAAGAAATCAATGTAAGTTAATGGAGCCGTCCTTATGCACACTACTGCAGTCGCTCCGACTTCAAAAAAGGTCCCTGTACTACTTCAATCCGACTCCTAGGCGACCTGTAACCATTCATTTCAATGGGAGTCGCCTCTCACTGTCTTAATAGGAGCAACTCTCCAGGAAGAAAACATACATTTCTCCTGCAAAACTCTCCCTCCCCCCTCCCTCCCTCAGAGCTGATTCTTGTTTGATTGGCCACTGGAATGTCTCCTGTCCTGCAGGCAACTTGTAAGTACTGTAGCTCCAGGTCGTGCTGTGATTCATTCTCAAGTCCTGTCTGAGTTGCCTCATAAAATCGCGCTGGAAGTCATGTTGCCCCTGTGTGAATGGGCTCTAACTGTCATACTTTGAATGACAATTACGCAGTCATGCAACACTGTATCCATAAGAAATTATCATTTTATTTTTGGGACAGATAGAGCTTTCTTTTGGTGGTATTTGTAAAGTGTTATTATTTTGTTTACAAACTTTTTATAAAAGTATATGTAGCGGTACCCCCGTAGGAGCTGCTGGTTTAGTTGTGGGACTTTGCACGTTACCTTACTGTTCCAAGTGTTCGGCTCAGGGGTTCTCCTTGAAGAGTCTATCCATAAGAAATGTCTGCACCCAACACAAAGTCTCTTTCAAGGGTTTTATTTGAATAAAACGTTCCAACAGAGGGGTAGAGAAATGGGGAGGACTCAGATATCTTACTGGTCAATCACGGAAACTTCCTAGATCCAGAGTAGGGATGAGCTCGGTGTTCGAGTCGAACATACGTTCGACTCGAACATCGGCTGTTCGATCGTTCGACGAAGATCGAACGATTTGGGCCGTTCGCGCCAAATTCGAGTGACGCGAACGGCCCACAATGCACTACGCCATCGCAGTGTCATCCAGGCGCTGTGATTGGCCAAGCATGCACTGTGACCCCGCATGCTTGGCCAATCACAGCGCCGGCAGCGAGGAGAGCAATGATTGGCCACAGGCAGGATGCCTGTGGCCAATTATTGCTGAGGGTGTTTAGTACACGCCCCACACTATAAAAGGCCGCCAGCACGGCGGCCTAGTGTAGTGTGTTCCGGAGCAGGGAAAGAGAAACATAGGCAGGGACAGTGACATTTATTTTTTTCTTGCTTAACCTGGATTCCTTTAGTTTAGGGAAAGAGAAGGATAGGTAGGGAGAGTGTCAGTGTGTTTTACTGTGCGAATCCTTGTTTCTAGGGACAGGGAAGGACAGTGAGGGAATTCTCCTTGTGCTATAGTGTGCTTTAAAAAAACATTTTTTCTAGGGACAGAAAACTATAGGTAGGGAGAGTGTCAGTGTGTTTTACTGTGCGAATCCTTGTTTCTAGGGACAGGGAAGGACAGTGAGGGAATTCTCCTTGTGCTATAGTGTGCTTTAAAAAAACATTTTTCTAGGGACAGAAAACTATAGGTAGGGAGAGTGTCAGTGTCTTTTACTGTGCGAATCCTTGTTTCTAGGGACAGGGAAGGACAGTGAGGGAATTCTCCTTGTGCTATAGTGTGCTTTAAAAAAACATTTTTTCTAGGGACAGAAAACTATAGGTAGGGAGAGTGTCAGTGTGTTTTACTGTGCGAATCCTTGTTTCTAGGGACAGGGAAGGACAGTGAGGGAATTCTCCTTGTGCTATAGTGTGCTTTAAAAAAACATTTTTTCTAGGGACAGAAAACTATAGGTAGGGAGAGTGTCAGTGTCTTTTACTGTGCGAATCCTTGTTTCTAGGGACAGGGAAGGACAGTGAGGGAATTCTCCTTGTGCTATAGTGTGCTTTAAAAAAACATTTTTTCTAGGGACAGAAAACTATAGGAAGGAAGAGTGTCAGTTTCTTTCACTGTGATAATCCTTGTTTCTAGGGACAAAGAAGGAAAGTGAGTGAAATTCTCCTTGTGCTATAGTGTGCTTTAAAAAAACATTTTTTCTAGGGACAGAAAACTATAGGTAGGGAGAGTGTCAGTGTCTTTTACTGTGCGAATCCTTGTTTCTAGGGACAGGGAAGGACAGTGAGGGAATTCTCCTTGTGCTATAGTGTGCTTTAAAAAAACATTTTTTCTAGGGACAGAAAACTATAGGAAGGAAGAGTGTCAGTTTCTTTCACTGTGATAATCCTTGTTTCTAGGGACAAAGAAGGAAAGTGAGTGAAATTCTCCTTGTGCTATAGTGTGCTTTAAAAAAACATTTTTTCTAGGGACAGAAAACTATAGGTAGGGAGAGTGTCAGTTTCTTTCACTGTGATAATCCTTGTTTCTAGGGACAAAGAAGGAAAGTGAGTGAAATTCTCCTTGTGCTATAGTGTGCTTTAAAAAAACATTTTTTCTAGGGACAGAAAACTATAGGTAGGGAGAGTGTCAGTGTCTTTTACTGTGCGAATCCTTGTTTCTAGGGACAGGGAAGGACAGTGAGGGAATTCTCCTTGTGCTATAGTGTGCTTTAAAAAAACATTTTTTCTAGGGACAGAAAACTATAGGTAGGGAGAGTGTCAGTGTGTTTTACTGTGCGAATCCTTGTTTCTAGGGACAGGGAAGGACAGTGAGGGAATTCTCCTTGTGCTATAGTGTGCTTTAAAAAAACATTTTTTCTAGGGACAGAAAACTATAGGTAGGGAGAGTGTCAGTTTCTTTCACTGTGATAATCCTTGTTTCTAGGGACAAAGAAGGAAAGTGAGTGAAATTCTCCTTGTGCTATAGTGTGCTTTAAAAAAACATTTTTTCTAGGGACAGAAAACTATAGGTAGGGAGAGTGTCAGTGTCTTTTACTGTGCGAATCCTTGTTTCTAGGGACAGGGAAGGACAGTGAGGGAATTCTCCTTGTGCTATAGTGTGCTTTAAAAAAACATTTTTTCTAGGGACAGAAAACTATAGGTAGGGAGAGTGTCAGTGTGTTTTACTGTGCGAATCCTTGTTTCTAGGGACAGGGAAGGACAGTGAGGAAATTCTCCTTGTGCTATAGTGTGCTTTAAAAAAACATTTTTTCTAGGGACAGAAAACTATAGGTAGGGAGAGTGTCAGTATGTTTTACTGTGCGAATCCTTGTTTCTAGGGACAGGGAAGGACAGTGAGGGAATTCTCCTTGTGCTATAGTGTGCTTTAAAAAAACATTTTTTCTAGGGACAGAAAACTATAGGTAGGGAGAGTGTCAGTGTCTTTTACTGTGCGAATCCTTGTTTCTAGGGACAGGGAAGGACAGTGAGGGAATTCTCCTTGTGCTATAGTGTGCTTTAAAAAAACATTTTTTCTAAGGACAGAAAACTATAGGAAGGAAGAGTGTCAGTTTCTTTCACTGTGATAATCCTTGTTTCTAGGGACAAAGAAGGAAAGTGAGTGAAATTCTCCTTGTGCTATAGTGTGCTTTAAAAAAACATTTTTTCTAGGGACAGAAAACTATAGGTAGGGAGAGTGTCAGTGTCTTTTACTGTGCGAATCCTTGTTTCTAGGGACAGGGAAGGACAGTGAGGGAATTCTCCTTGTGCTATAGTGTGCTTTAAAAAAACATTTTTTCTAGGGACAGAAAACTATAGGAAGGAAGAGTGTCAGTTTCTTTCACTGTGATAATCCTTGTTTCTAGGGACAAAGAAGGAAAGTGAGTGAAATTCTCCTTGTGCTATAGTGTGCTTTAAAAAAACATTTTTTCTAGGGACAGAAAACTATAGGTAGGGAGAGTGTCAGTTTCTTTCACTGTGATAATCCTTGTTTCTAGGGACAAAGAAGGAAAGTGAGTGAAATTCTCCTTGTGCTATAGTGTGCTTTAAAAAAACATTTTTTCTAGGGACAGAAAACTATAGGTAGGGAGAGTGTCAGTGTGTTTTACTGTGCGAATCCTTGTTTCTAGGGACAGGGAAGGACAGTGAGGGAATTCTCCTTGTGCTATAGTGTGCTTTAAAAAAACATTTTTTCTAGGGACAGAAAACTATAGGTAGGGAGAGTGTCAGTTTCTTTCACTGTGATAATCCTTGTTTCTAGGGACAAAGAAGGAAAGTGAGTGAAATTATCCTTGTGCTATAGTGTGCTTTAAAAAAACATTTTTTCTAGGGACAGAAAACTATAGGTAGGGAGAGTGTCAGTGTCTTTTACTGTGCGAATCCTTGTTTCTAGGGACAGGGAAGGACAGTGAGGGAATTCTCCTTGTGCTATAGTGTGCTTTAAAAAAACATTTTTTCTAGGGACAGAAAACTATAGGTAGGGAGAGTGTCAGTGTGTTTTACTGTGCGATTCCTTGTTTCTAGGGACAGGGAAGGTCAGTGAGGGAATTCTCCTTGTGCTATAGTGTGCTTTAAAAAAACATTTTTTCTAGGGACAGAAAACTATAGGTAGGGAGAGTGTCAGTGTGTTTTACTGTGCGAATCCTTGTTTCTAGGGACAGGGAAGGACAGTGAGGGAATTCTCCTTGTGCTATAGTGTGCTTTAAAAAAACATTTTTTCTAGGGACAGAAAACTATAGGTAGGGAGAGTGTCAGTGTCTTTTACTGTGCAAATCCTTGTTTCTAGGGACAGGGAAGGACAGTGAGGGAATTCTCCTTGTGCTATAGTGTGCTTTAAAAAAACATTTTTTCTAGGGACAGAAAACTATAGGAAGGAAGAGTGTCAGTTTCTTTCACTGTGATAATCCTTGTTTCTAGGGACAAAGAAGGAAAGTGAGTGAAATTCTCCTTGTGCTATAGTGTGCTTTAAAAAAACATTTTTTCTAGGGACAGAAAACTATAGGTAGGGAGAGTGTCAGTGTCTTTTACTGTGCGAATCCTTGTTTCTAGGGACAGGGAAGGACAGTGAGGGAATTCTCCTTGTGCTATAGTGTGCTAAAGCATTCCTCATCAACCATCTTTGAAATCCTTGTTTTTTGGACAGTCAGGGAAATTGTCGTTGTGCTATTCTGTGCAAAAGCAATCATCCTCAACCATATTTAGAAATCCTTAAGTAAAGGGACAGAGAAGGACACCTGAAGGTAGCCCTTATTGCTTTTTTCCCATCTCCCTGCAGGCCATCTATTAGAATGTCTGGAAGGCAAACAAGGAGAGGCAGACAGTCAGGAGGCAATAAAAGAGGGCAAGCAGGCTCTGTGTCTGGGGGCAACAGTGCTGGTCGTGGACGCGGTGCATTGTCATCAGCACATGGCCATGGGACACGCTTGTCCTTCTTTTCGGCAGCTGGACATGTTGAGCCACATCATGCCGAAGACTTGGTAGAGTGGATGACCAAGCCCTCCTCCTCCTCCTCATCCTCTCTCACCCAGGCTCAGGGTACTGGAAAAGCAGCTGCCAAAGCGTCCTCTTCCCTGGTATCAATGTCAGACTCATCATCAGTCACTCCTTCCCTAGACCCACCATGTCCTCCTCCTGAGGAGTCCCCCGAACTGTTTGAGCACAGTGTTGGGTACACGCTCCAGGAGGATGCCCAGCGTTTCGAAGGGTCTGATGATGAAACCCAGCTAGAGGAAGGCAGTAGCGTGAGAGCAGACAGAGGGGATGCTCAAGAAGGACACCAATCTGGCAGTCATGTTCCAGCAGCTGCAGCATACTGCCAGATTGGCTCCAGTGATGAGGAGGGAGGTGATGATGAGGTCACTGACTCCACGTGGGTGCCTAATAGGAGAGAGGAGGAGGAGGAGGATGAGGAGGAGGCACATCTCCAACGAGGCAGGATGCCCTTTGGTGGCCAGCGTAAGGGCAGTACACCGACGGAATCACACCGCAGAGCTCCGCCTGTGCAGGGCGCTGCCTCTGCCCGTCATTCAAAAAGTTCTTTGGTGTGGGCCTTTTTTGAGGCTAGTGCATCAGATCGCACAGCTGCTGTTTGCAACATATGTCTCAAGCGTATATCGCGTGGCCAAAACATCAGCCGCTTGGGTACCACATGCCTGACCAGACATATGTTGACCTGCCATGCAGCTCGTTGGCAAGCCTACCTCAAAGACCCACACCAAAGAACAAAGCGGACCTCTCCTTGCACCGCATCAGCTGGGATCTCCAACCCCACTATAACTTCAGTCCTCTCTGAAACATGCACTGAGAGGAATGAAGGTGTAGAATTAGGTGTGTCACAGCCAAGTACTTGCGGCCACTCTGCTAGCAGTACACCGACGTCCGATTCTAGCAGGCAAATTTCCCTGCCCCAGCTGCTGGACCGTCGAAAGAAGTTCACTCCCAGCCATCCACATGCCCAGCGGTTGAATGCTAGCTTGGCTAAATTGCTAGCACTTCAACTGCTGCCTTTTCAGTTGGTAGACTCGGCCCCCTTCCGTGAGTTTGTGCAATGTGCGGTTCCTCAGTGGCAGGTTCCCAAACGCCACTTTTTCTCACGGAAGGCTATTCCGGCTCTCTACCGGCATGTGGAAGGCAATGTCTTGGCCTCGCTGGACAGGGCGGTCAGCGGTAAGGTGCATATTACCGCTGACTCATGGTCCAGCAGGCATGGACAGGGACGTTACCTTTCTTTCACGGCCCATTGGGTCACTCTTTTGGCAGCTGGGAAGGATGCAGGACAAGGTGCAGTAGTGTTGGAGGTTGTTCCACCGCCACGCCTCCAAAATGCTACTACTGGTTGTGACACACCTCTCTCCTCCACCCCCTCCTCTTCTTCTTCCTCCATGGTCTCTTCCTGTGGTTTGTCCTCGGAACCAGCGGTGCTCCGTAGGCGTTCAAGGGGCTACGCAAGTACGCAGGCAAAAAGATGCCATGCCGTGCTTGCGCTGGTGTGTTTGGGGGACAGAAGCCACACTGGGGCAGAGGTCCTGTCTGCTCTGCAGGGGCAGGCCGAGAGGTGGTTGACGCCACGCCAGCTTAAGCCAGGAATGGTGGTTTGCGACAATGGCACCAACCTCCTCTCCGCCCTCCGACAGGGACAACTGACCCATGTGCCCTGTGTGGCTCACGTCCTTAACCTGGTGGTGCAGCGGTTCTTGGGCAGGTACCCGGGCTTACAGGATGTCCTGAGGCAGGCCAGGAAAGTCTGTGTGCATTTCCGCAGATCTTATAATGCCAGTGCTCGCCTGGCTGAGCTGCAAAAGGAGTTGAACCTGCCCAAGAACCGCCTTATATGTGACATGCCCACCAGGTGGAACTCAACGTTGGCCATGCTGCAGCGGCTGCACACGCAGCAGAGGGCCATCAATGAGTACCTGTGCGACTACGGCACCAGGACAGGGTCAGGGGAGCTTGGTTTTTTTTCTCCACGCCAGTGGGGCATCATCAGGGATGCATGCACTGTCCTGGCACCATTTGAGGAGGCCACGAGGATGGTGAGCAGTGACAGTGCATGCATCAGTGACACTGTACCTCTTGTCCACCTGTTGGAGCACACGCTGCGTGGAATAATGGACAGGGCACTTGAGGCAGAACAGAGGCAGGAAGAGGAGGACTTCCTTGCCTCTCAAGGCCCCCTTTACCCAGACAGTGTTCCTTCTGTCCCACCCATCGCACAGGAAGAGGAGGAGGAGGAGGAGGAGGAGGAGGAGGATTGTGTCAGCATGGAGGTGGAGGCTGGCACTCAGCATCATCAGCAGCAGTCTTTTAGGGATGATTTACAGTCCCAAGAAACCAGTGGACTTGTACGTGGCTGGGAGGAGGTGGCTGCGGATCATGTCGTCCTTAGTGACCCAGAGGACTCCGGAGCGAATGCCTCAGCAAACCTACGCTGCATGGCCTCCCTGATCCTGCAAAGTCTGCGGAAGGATCCTCGTATTCTTCGGATCAAGGAGAGGGACCATTACTGGCTGGCCACTCTCCTTGATCCACGGTACAAGGGTAAGGTTGCGGACCTTATGTTACCGTCGCAGAGGGAGCAGAGGATGAGACAACTCCGGGAGGCCTTGCAGAAAGGTCTGTGCAACGCGTTCCCAGAGACTGGGAGGTTACAAACTCCTGGTCCTGGACAACGAGTTGCTGAGGCTTCGGCCAGTCAAAGAAGGAGCGGTGGGGAAGGTGGCCGTCTGACCGATGCGTTCAGACAATTCTTTAGTCCGCAGCCCCAAAGTATGATCGGTTCCAGCAACCATCGCCAGCGTCTGATAAACATGGTGCAGGAATATCTAGGGGCAAGGTCAGACTTGGACACCTTCCCCACCGAAAATCCTCTGGCTTACTGGGTCTTGAGGATGGATCACTGGCCAGAGCTTGCACAGTATGCAATTGAGCTACTGGCCTGTCCTGCATCCAGCGTTCTTTCGGAACGTACATTCAGTGCTGCTGGAGGATTTGTCACGGATCACAGGGTGCGCCTGTCCACCGACTCGGTTGATCGACTGACTTTCATCAAGATGAACCAGTCTTGGATCACCACCAGCTACCACACACCTGATGCTGATATAACAGACTAATTGATTTTAACATGTCACATCCCTTCAAGACTGATGCTGATGCTGAGTGCCTGTGCTGTTATGTTGACTGGCTATCCTCCTCCTCCGAGTCCTCAATGATACGATTGATGATGATAGCTTGGAAGATCATTTTTGTTTATGGGTGCCGCCACCAGTGGCTAAGGCCCAATTTTTCAGCCCCTGTTTTACAGGGGCGTGTAATTACAATTTTTTTAGCAATAATTTGCCATAGGGCTCATTGCTGTGCTCCAAGTACAGTATCTGTGAGGGGTTGGAGTGTTGTGGCACCAGTGCCTAAGGCCCAATTTTTCAGCCCCTGTTTAACAGGGGCGTGTCATTACAATTTTTGAAGCAATACTTTGCAACAGGGCTCATTGCTGTGCTCCAAGTACAGTATCTGTGAGGGGTTGTAGTGTTGTGCCACCAGTGCCTAAGGCCCAATTTTTCAGCCCCTGTTCAACAGGGGCATGCAATTACAATTCTTGATCTAATAATTCACAGCAGGGCCCATTGCTGCACCCACCAAGAGTAACTCTGAGGGCTTACAGTGTTGTGGCAACGCCACCACCACCACGAAAGGCCCAATTTTTCAGCCCCTGTTCAAAAGGGGCATGTAATTACAATTCTTGATCTAATAATTCACAGCAGGGCCCATTGCTGCACCCACCAAGAGTAACTCTGAGGGCTTACAGTGTTGTGGCAACACCACCACCACCACCACCACGAAAGGCCCAATTTTTCAGCCCCTGTTCAACAGGGGCATGCAATTACAATTCTTGATCTAATAATTCACAGCAGGGCCCATTGCTGCACCCACCAAGAGTAACTCTGAGGGCTTACAGTGTTGTGGCAACGCCACCACCACCACCACCACGAAAGGCCCAATTTTTCAGCCCCTGTTCAAAAGGGGCATGTAATTACAATTCTTGATCTAATAATTCACAGCAGGGCCCATTGCTGCACCCACCAAGAGTAACTCTGAGGGCTTACAGTGTTGTGGCAACACCACCACCACCACCACGAAAGGCCCAATTTTTCAGCCCCTGTTCAACAGGGGCATGCAATTACAATTCTTGATCTAATAATTCACAGCAGGGCCCATTGCTGCACCCACCAAGAGTAACTGTCAGGGCTTACAGTGTTGTGGCACCAGCACCACCATCAAAGGCCCAATTTTTACTACCACTGTTCAACAATTATATGTAATTAAAATTCCTGATATAATAGTTGACAGCAGGGCGTTCCAGCACCAACCAAGAGTAACTGTGAGTGCTTACAGTGTTGTGCCAACACCAACAACTAAGGGGCCTATTTCTGCAGAGTATATACGGCAGGTCCCTACTTTCAAACATCCAACTTACAAACGACTCCTACTTGCAAACGCAAGAAGACAACAGGAAGTGAGAGGAAATCTACCCCTAGGAAGGAAAATTCTCTCCTGTAAGAATAAATATGGGAGAAAGGTGTCTCCTCTGTACTGATGCTTTATCACCAATCCTTGTTTCAAGAAAAACACCACATTTCAAAAACAGTTGTCATTGGGACGGAAAGTGAGGTGAAATGTTCTGAACAGGGGCACAGACAGCAAAACAAATGTTACAGGGGTGATAACCCTTACCTATGTTTTCCAAAAAGTTTAAAAATAGATTTTTGGGCTGGAGCTACACTTAAACAATGTACCTGTTCAAAATTACAAACACATTCTACATAAGAACAAACCTACAGTCCCTGTCTTGTATGCACCGCCTGTATACGGCTGTTCAGAGTATATAGGGCCTTTTTTATTTTGTGTGCGGTGTTCCCCTTAATATCCATACAAGACCCAAAGGGGCTGGTAATGGGCTGGGGTAGGGGGGGGGGGGTCATGGGGTAGCTATGCCATTTTTCTTAAAGATTTTCATCCATATTACCGGGACCAGACATTACATTAAAGCCGCAAGCAGTTTTAAATGGCTTTTTTTTCCTTTAGAAGTGTCATTTTGTGCAGGGACAGTTCTAAACACGGGAAACACGTGGCACTTCACAGGCATACTTTAGACACCCCCCAGGTACGATATTTAAAGGAATATTTGACTTTTTTTTTTTTCACTTTATGCATCATTAAAATGACTGCTCCCGAAAAACGACCGTTTTTAAAACTTCTTTTTGCATTGATACATGTCCCCTGGTGCAGAACCCGGGTTCCCAAACCCTTTTTAGGACAATAACATGCATAATAGTTGTTATAATTAGCACTTTAGAATTCGAACGTTCGCATCCATTGTATTTAATAGGGTTCTAATGTTCGTACGAACTTTCGGTCCGTTCGCGGGTTCTGGTGCGAACCGAACCCGGGGGTGTTCGGCTCATCACTAATCCAGAGGAGCAACTGTCTCCACACTGGACTCAGCCACCACCGGATAGGCCCAATCTCACTGGCCTAGCAGCCGGTGCGAGGCTGAATCAATAGAATAGTCTCTGCCACAGACTTGGTATTGGAATTTGTTCAATAGAATAGTCTCTGCCACAGACTTGCATATCCCCTCACTGGGATAGCTCCCTCAGAAAGAACACAGCTCTCAGTGCCATAATCTTTCAGCCGCTCCGGCAGCACTGTGAGGTAGATTATGATCCGGATGCACCCTCCAATTGCTCGGTCCCTTCCATCAGGCAAGGCGACACAGGATCATCCCTGGATCAGTAGGCCCCAGCAACTCCTGGGCCTACATCTCAGTTCCGAGGCCTCGGGCCAACGTACCCCCGAGGCAGGAACTGCCAACGCATCCCTGAGGCCAGGAGGGCCCTCAGGTGAGGATCGAAGAAGACGACCCCCAATTCTCCTCCACCCTAATGCCATCTGTCACTTAAATACCCTCTCTCAGCATGCACAGCGGGTTCACCACGCCCCCTGGGCTGCTGCTGGAAAAGAGGTACCCAATACGTCCAGCCTGTTGCCTTTCCAACCCTGACCAGCGGTGACAGTGACACCCACTGGTGGGGGGGAAAATCATGCAACCAACTGTACTGAAACAGTGCCACAATTTGAATAAACAATCTCTCTGGGCTAAACTAATGCCCAGACAACTAAATTTTAACATATAGCGCCCACTCATTAGGAGCAGGGCGCTACATATATAAAATACACATTATCATGACAATATACAAAAAGGAGTATATGCCACAAATATAGGTTTAAATCATAAAACAAACATGTCAGAAGCATACAGCGAATCTCCAGGGTACAGATATTGGTAAGTATATTGGAAGTCAAAAATATATCCAATGGCATTGATCCTTCAACTCATGGTGACATAAGCACGTACTGTATCATTTCAAGGTGTTATTAAACCCACAGCAGCAAAATCATTACGTATATGCAGTAAAGCATGATTGTTATATTGTACTTTCTGTGGAACCTAAGGGATTAATTCTGTGCATTGTGTAAAAAGGCTGTTTGATCCTGTCTTCTCTGATCCTCCCCTTTTTTCACAGTCCCCAACCCATCTCCCAATAGTACAGAGCCTTGGGGGAACTCTGTACATGCTCAGTTTGGTGTGCATTGCTAGAGATTTTTTTTTTGGGAGGGTGCATGTGATCGGCACAGGGCGAATCAGCACTGTCCAGAGAAAGGACCAGGAGTTCTGCAGCCTCATAGGACAGTCACAGGAGAATGAAAACTCCTCCTACAAGCTTTAACCAGACGGACACTGATAGAAGTCACAAGACTGCTATATACCGCTGATGAGAAAAGGTATTTAGCAGTTTATATGTACTAAAATAACAGCATTTACCTGGTGTGTACTGTGGGAGACCAGATATAGTGAATACAGAATCTTGGGTTTAGCAACACTTTAATCACCGGTTTGTTTTTTTTGTTTTTTTTTGCTATATAAAAAAAAAAATGATTCAAATTCTGGAAAAAAATAAAAATACATTTTTAGCTTCTGTTATAAAGGTGTGCAAATTAATAATCTTTCTTCATAAGTGTAGGCCCAAATGTATTCTGCTACATTTCTTTGGTAAAAATAACCCAAATTTGTATATATATTATTTAGTTATTTTTATAATTTAAACTATTTATATTATTTAGTTAGGGATTTGTTTCAACTGAGGAGGAGTCGGACATTATCGACAAGTATGCCCAAGCCCAGCAAAGGCTGAAACACAATACCGAAAGCCGGCGGGAAACTCCAGAGTGCCCCGGTTGAGGAGTCAACCGGGTGCCCACCGACATTAGCTAGCTCCAGAAAAACCAATGACGCAAGGAGACCGCAGCGGGAGTCCAGACCCCTGCAGAGGGCTCCCGTTGTTGCCTCCAAGCGACCCCATGTCCCACTTCCTTTGACCCATGCTACCCGGCATCGGAGAGTCAGTGCACACCAGACCCAACAGAGACTCAAGCCAGATCAGAACTTCCGCAAGAAAGGAGTGCGGATACAAGCTACTGAACAGGCCAAGCCTGCCACTTTCCACAAATTCCCTGCCAAGCTAGTGGGGCCCTCTCCGGTTGTCTCCATCCAAGTGGAAGGAATCTATACCAAGGCCCTCCTGGATACTGGAGCTCAAGTGACTTTCCGCTACAGAGACTTCTATGACAGGCACCTCAAACACCTGCCATTACAGAAGTTAGAAGAGCTAGAAATATGGGGCATTGGGACTCAGAACTTCCCCTATTATGGCTATCTACCAGTTAAACTGACCTTCGACCCCTCTGTAGCTGGGAAGGCTGAGACCTTTGACACTTTGGCAGTGGTCTGTCCTCGCCCACCAGGGGCTGGTAAAAGTTCCCTCATCATCTGGACTAATACTGACCTTGTCAGAAGACTGTTAACACCTCTTGTCCAAGAGCAGGACACTTCAACCACAAGTGTGCACCCCATGTTGAGACAAGTCTATCAGCGCCTGGTGCAAGAACAGAAGACCCCAGCTGAAGGAGTGGGAAAGATCTGGTGCTTGGACCGGAGTGAGAAAGTGTTGCAGCCAGGGGAGGTAGTCTGCTTGGGAGAATCAGTCAAGCTTAATTGGAAGCAACCAGGCCCTTTCATCATCCTTGATGCTGACAGCCAGAAAGAAGACATGGGGGTGGAAATAATTCCTGAAGTGGTTCCAACTAAGATGTTGCAGAGAAGTCACGGGAAGGTCTCAGTTAGTGTTTGCAACATAACCACCTCACCTGTGAAGATGCCGGCTCGGATGTTGTTGGGCCAGGTGAACACGGCCACCCCAGTCTCACCGTCAGATTTGGTGGGGGGAGAAAAGGATGGGATAACGGTAGAGGAGTTCTATCCGAAGAACACTCCTCTCTCTCCGGAATGGAAAGAAAGAGCCAAGACTCAGCTGTTGAGATGGCAGGCCGCATTCTCAAAGAGTGAATTTGATGTGGGGCGTGCAAAGAGCGCTCAACACCGGATCCGTCTGCAAGAAGACAAGCCGTTCAGAGAGAGAGTCCGACGGATCCCTTTAGGGGACTTGGAAGACCTGCGTGAACAATTGGCAGAATTGAAGAAAGCAGGTATCATCCGAGAGTCCCAGAGCCCATACGCTTCTCCGATAATGGTAGTACGGAAGAAGAATGGGTCACTGAGGCTTTGTATCGACTATAGAACGCTTAACAGAAGGACCATTCCCGACCAGTACACCACCCCACGGATAGAAGACGCTTTGCAGAGCCTGTCAGGAGCCAAGTGGTTCAGCGTACTGGACCTGAAGAGCGGGTACTATCAAATCCCCATGCATCCTGAGGATAGGGAGAAAACTGCCTTTATCACCCCGGTGGGGTTCTTTGAGTTTGACCGCATGTCTCAGTGTTTGTCCGGTGCCCCAGCCACATTCCAAAGGCTCATGGAGAAGACTGTGGGTGACATGAACCTGATAGAGGTGTTGGTGTACTTAGATGACATCATCATCTTCAGGAAGACACTGGAAGAGCATGAAGAGCGTCTGGAGAAGGTCCTACAAAGGCTCTATGACGAGGGGTTGAAGCTGTCTCTGGAGAAGTGCCAGTTTTATCAACCCTCGGTCAACTACCTTGGTCACATTGTGTCTGCTGACGAAGTGGCCACAGACCCCCAGAAGTTGGAAGCCGTCACTTCCTGGCCGAAGCCAACTAATGTGACTGAACTCAGGTAATTTCTGGGATTCTGCTCCTATTACAGAAGATTCGTTGAGGGATTCGTTAAGATAGCCTGCCCACTCAATGAGCTACTGAAAAGTGAGGAGGAAGATGATGACCCGAAAAGGCCTGTCAGACCAGCTGGAGGGCCCAGAAAACCCAGAGAGTCCATTCAGGAACAGTGGACTGCCCAGTGTGAAAAGGCCTTTAGGCAGCTGAAATGGAGCCTAACGACTGCCCCAGTTCAGGCCTATGGAGATACAACCAAGTCATATGAACTACACGTTGACGCCAGTCGAGATGGGTTAGGCGGGGTGCTGTATCAAGAACACGACGGCCACCTATGGCCTGTTGCCTATGTGAATCGGAGCTTGGCACCCGCCGAGAACTACCCCACACTAAACTCGAGTTCCTGGCCTTGAAGTGGGCAGTAGTGGATAAACTGAGGGATTATCTATATGGAGCGGAGATCGTGATTAAGACTGACAATAACCCTCTCACCTACATCCTCACCACTGCCAAGTTGGATGCCACAGGTCACAGATGGTTGGCTGCCCTTTTGGGGTTTACTTTCAGCCTGAAGTATCGATCAGGGGTTGAGAACAAGGATGCAGACGCTCTGTCAAGAAGGCCTCATTGCTCCACTGACCCCCCAGAAGAGTGGGCCCAGCTGACACCTGAAGGAGTACGAGCCTTGTGTCAAAGAGCAGAACACCAAGCTGGAGGAGGATCAAGGGCCGAAGACATTGGAGTTTCAGCTGCTGGTGTCCCCAAATGTTATTGCAATGTCACCCAAGTCGGGGATGAAGGTCTACCAAAGCTTTCTAAGAAGGATCTGCGGAGGGAGCAGTTGGAAGAACCAACGCCCCGACATGCTCCTCACTGACTCCCCGAAGGAGGCCCGTCTACTGCACCGAGAGTGGTATCGGTTGCAGCTACATCAGGGGGTGGTCTACCGAAGGGGCCCCTCTGATGACCTTGAAGAAAAATGGCAGCTATTTCTACCGGAGAAACACAGGGAGACAATATTAACTTCTCTTCACAACAACCATGACCACTTAGGGCCCGAGAGAACTTTCTACCTGGTGTGGGACCGACTCTACTGGCCCTGTATGAGGGGTGAAGTCGAGGGATACTGCCACTCCTGTATCAGATGCATCCAAAAAAAAAAAAAACTTGCCTCACCGAGCCGCCCCTATGGGCCATCTTCAAAGTCAGGGACCCATGGAGCTGGTGTGCATTGACTTTCTGTGTTTGGAGCCTGATATGAGTGGACAGGGAAATATCCTGGTAGTGACTGACCACTTCACTAGGTATGCCCAGGCCTTTCCCACAAAGGATCAACAAGCATCCACGGTGGCCAAGGTCTTGGTGGAGAAGTTCTTTGTACACTATGGCCTGCCCCAACGCATCCATTCTGATCAAGGGAGAGATTTCGAAAGCAGCCTCATCAAGAGACTTTTGGACTTGTTAGGCATTAAAAAGTCCAGAACCACCCCATACCATCCTCAAGGAGATCCTCAGCCAGAGAGGTTCAACCGAACCCTCCTGGATATGCTTGGGACTTTGAGTTTGGAGAAGAAGCAGCACTGGAGCAAGCATGTAGCCGCTATTGTGCACGCTTATAACAACACAGCAAACGATGCCACAGGATACTCCCTTATCGTCTAATGTTTGGACAGAAGGCCCGGCTGCCAGTAGACTTGGCCGTCGGCACATCCTTAGATCATATTTCAGCGACCTCCCACAGAGGGTATGTAGACCGCCTGCGGAAAAGTCTGAAGACCGCCTATGACAAGGCCCAAGCTACCTCAGATGCCCGAGGACTAAGAAATAAAAGGAACTTTGATCTTAGAGTCCGAGTGCAGGATTTGCAATTAGGTGACAGGGTGCTGCTAAGGAATCTGGGTGTCCCCGGAAAGCACAAGTTGGCTGACCACTGGAAGTCACAGCCTTATGTCATTTGCAAACAACTGCCAGGACTCCCAGTGTACCAAATCCGACCAGAGGGGAGCACAGGCCCGGTGAAGACTTGGCATCGCAACCATCTACTGCCCCTATCAGAAGCAGTTTGTTTGTCACCACCGCCAGATCCACAGTCCACACCCATGACCTCTCAGAGATCCCGATTGGTCACTAGATCTCAGTCTGTACCCCTCGCTGTAAAAGATGAGGACAATGAAGATGAAGAGATGGGGATAGACTGGTTGTGGCCACCTCAAATGCCAGGGTTTTCCACCCCCCTTCGTCTCCGCCTAAAGTGACAGACGTTACAACTCTCAGACTAGAGGCTCCTGTGTTCGTGCCCCAAAGTCCACCTTCTGAAGAGTTGGAAGACACTCAATCTTCCCTGCCAACAGCAGACCCCGAATATGTCCAATCATTTACAGAAGGGGAAATTGAGGCTGATATGCAGGAAGAAGAAGCTGTGGACGAAGCCAAGTCCAGTGTGCCTGTAACACCAGAGCCAAAAGAACAGAGAGAGCGAAGGGCTATTCCCCCACCCAAGAGACTGACTTATGACATGTTGGGTGAAAGCTCTGAGGAAGCTGTGTTCACCTCAAAAAGGACTCTTGAGATGCCTGATCCTTCCACCAAACATTTGGTGGAGGACAACCCCAACTTACCCCCTGGCACATCTAGCTATGCCATTCCAGTTAAGGTGGCCTGTAGGCAGGACAACCTTCCTTCCCATGCTCATTGGTGGGAGGTTCCTCTGCCAGGGTTTTATGCAAGTGCAAACAGTCTGATTTCTTGTGCACACTAACTTGTTTTCTCTGCGTGTATATAAAAAGCATGTAACGGGTTACAGACTTTTTATTTCCTTTGGGGACCAAAGGTTTTTTGGTGGGGGGAGTGTGTAGCAGGTACTTCTCCAGACTGATCTAATCTATGATGGGAGAGCTGTCTGCTGCAGCAGCGTGGGCTTTTTCACCCCCCTTTCTCTCTTCACACAGACATTCAGAACTGCTTGTTTGTACACTCCCTATTGGAAGTTGTCTGTAAACTCCCTATTGGAAGAGCCTGAGACAATCATCAGGCAGCAGCAAAGGACTGTGGGAGAGGAGATAAAAAGACAGAGAAACTAGGCCGAAGCTTTTTTGTGCCTGCACCCCATCAGGAGAGCATCTCCTGCACTCTATGTGTGTGTGGAATCGCGGCCTACCAAGTAGCACACAATTCTGCAACTCCAGCCCAGAGGAACAGATTGTTCATGATGCTCCAGCCCAGAGGAACAGACTGTCCATGCTAAAGGACACCCTGCAACAGCTCAAGGACTGAATGCCACTGCGACACATCTGCATCTAAGATCGATCGATTGCTCAGGGGAGGACCGCTGACTGTGATGTGTACAGGATTTGGTGAGGGGGCTTTGCCCAGGAACCTTTAATGCTTTTTATAGAATACCACATCCAAATATTGTCTACACAGCTCCTACATTGCCGGTGAAGATAATAAAACGCAAAGCTTTGCTTCCAGGACATTACCGCGGTTGCTCTTAAAGGGGACACATCACGGGTATTGAGATCATTTCACTGGGTGTGTACTAGAGGTATCGTAGGCCGGCCTGGGGTTCCCCTTTAGCTACAGCATCCCACACACACACCAAAAGTTATTGGGGAGTCTTTTTAATCTATATTGCTTTTGTTGTTTGCATAGTGTTCCTGACTGTTTTATTTAAACTGTTTCAACCAAGTCCTGGCTGACTAATGTTAACCTGAATTTTTTTTTTCAAGTAAACTACAAGAAAAACTGTGTTGTGTATTCTTGCTGAGTGATTCCATTAACGACATTGCTAGGTGTGCCAGAGGGGCTGGGATAGTTCATTGGGGTTGAAAGGCAGACTAACGGACTGAACAAACAAAAGCAGCTCCCTCTGGGGTTTGCTACATATGCTAGACCTTGTAACACTAACGAGTCGCATGACACTGGGGAGGAAAAAGGGCTAATCGGGCTCAATTTGGAAATTTTCACTTAGGGGTGTACTTACACTGTTATACAAGCTGTACACTCACTACTTTACATTGTAGCAAAGTGTAATTTCTTCATTGTTGTCACATGAAAAGATATGATAAAATATTTACAAAAATGTGAGGGGTGTACTCACTTTTGTGAGATACTGTAACACATGGAGGCCCTTTCCTAATGACACATACTATGTTTGGAACACACACTGGCCTAAGGCAGAAAGACTCCATATTTAATCATAGGGACAGCTATAAAAATATTGTTGTAAAACAAGCAACCAGAAAAAGAGTTAATACAGCCTTTTTGTTAAACATTTTTATCAGTTATACAGTACTCCATGTTCCATTTGTCTTGCTGTCTTTGCATTATTCATCTTATTCACACTCGTATTCTTTCTTGTGCACTAGCTAATTTATTTGTGCTTGTTAATTGACTGGGGCTAGAATTAACCCTTCTTTACACCACTTAGTATTATCTAGCATTGCTAATGGCACTTTGGTTTTTCATTTAATGCATAGTTATGTTTTTGATTCGTCTTGTGAATAATTAAATAAAACTATGCATCTGTTTTATGAAATTATCTCCTTATATACTGTTTTTAGTGAAGGTTTTGTGCATGTCTCTGTTTCAGGATTCATGGTTGTCTTTTGGTAAGAATAAAGGACCGTACACACGATCGGATTTTCCGACCGGAATTGTGTGATGACAGGCTGTTGTCGGAAAATCCGACCGTTTGTATGCACCATCAGACAATTGTTGTCGGATTTTCCACCATCAAATGCTGGATAGCATGCTTAAAAATTTTCCGAAAACAAATGTGTGTTGTTGAATTATCCGATCATGTGTACAGAAGTCCATCGGACAAAACACCAAAGTACAAACACGCATGCTCAGAAGCATGGCTAACCATAACACAACATTAGAAGAAGTTGCCCAAAGGGTGGCGCTAAAGAGCTGAAAAAAACACGTAGTTTCGTGTTTTTTGGCAGACAATTCTTTGCCGTTTGTATGCAATACAAGTTCACAGCCAACCCCCTTCGGACAAAAGTCCTACGCTTTGTCCGCAGAAAATCCGATCGTGTGTACCAGGCTGAAGAATATAAGGCTATTCTGGACAGGAAGACCATGAAAACCGAATAAATAGGTATGACAACGGAATTAATGTATAAAACATGGATAATAAAGAATACAAGGTATAAAAAGTTGGACCTCTTTATAGAGTCTGAACCCAAAAAAAACTAATGGGGATTTATGAAACAGAGAAAGAAACATGGTGTATGTGCGATTTCAACATTTTGGTTTCCATGCAGATATAAAAAAACACTAGTTAATTATATATTAATTTAAAAAAAATTAATTGTATTTTTTTTTTTTTAAATAGTGTAAGCATAAATACTGACTTGGTATCAGCCTTTTATATTCTCCTGTACAGTAAGACTAGGAGCCAATTGGGTGTGCAGCATACAAATATGCTGAAAAGGAAAATGCTAACAGAGGGTGAGAGAGAACCACATCGGTGTGCTGCTGCTTGTTAAATCACAGGTTGATGGTAAGGAGGTAGCCAAACTCTATTGCTCAACTGCAGTACAGAAAATTAAAATCACCAACTTGGTTGTGCTGTCTAGCAAAGGCTGTGTAAAGTTCAGAGATAGATAAACAGAAATACAAATTCATCGGCATGTAAAACAAACCCCATAGCTGTTTGTCTAGGGCCACATCTTCTATTTTACAAATATTTGTTGCCTGAAAAACACCAGTTTTACAAATCAATGAATATTAAAGTACTGAAAGCATTTTAATTGTTTTTTTCCCCTTTCTTTAGCATGATATGATTCAGGACAAAAGAGAAAGAACTATAGTTAAAGTAATTGTAAACGATCACCTTTGAAAACAATCCATTTAGTTTAAAATAGAAATGAAAGGCAAAACATTTTTGTATAGATATAAAAATACATTATAAATGCCTTTGTAGCACCCTCTACAATAGGTAGGTTCTAGAATAGGAATTTTTCTAGGGAAACTGTCAGTACAGGCAAATTTAGGCAGGCATATGCTTTAGGCTAGGCCTGCTTGTTTTGATCTGGGGCTGAGAGTGGTTAGTGTAGCAGTGGGTGTGACCACCTGTGCTCTGGTTCTGAGGCGCCTCCCCTGCTTCCAGGGAGATTGTTCTGGAAGAGGGGCAGGGCTTAGTGCTGGAGTGGCAGGCAGCTCATGTGAGGAGCCCTGACCAATCCCCAATTGGTATTGGCAGGGGGGAGGCCTCCCATATAAGCTGAGGTCACATGCTGCTGGGGAAGGTTGTCGACCAAGAGAAGTGGAGGATGGAATACTAGGCAGTTGCTGTAGGGCGTCCCCATCTGGGGGGGGGGGGGTGTTGAACGCGGAGTGGGCCGGGGAGAGCTGTGAGGGAACCTTATCCTTACACGGTCATGGATGAGGTACAATTCTGTACACGGTCACAGATCAGGAATTCTTGGAGCAGAAGGGCAGGAGATGCTGCTGGAAGGTATGTCCGGATAAAGTTCTCCATCATGGACTTGGGGTAGGAGAAGGTCAGTGTGTATACCACAGTGGAGTGCTGGGTGCGGAGGCATGCCAGGGAATCTGGAAGGGAACTTCATTCTTACACGGTCATGGATGAAGTCCTTATTTTTACACGGTCATTGATGAGGAGTCCCGGAACAGAGAAGAGTCTGTGGGGTGTAGTGTCAAGTCACTGTGGCCTGAGGGCACAGGATTTGCAGGTCTGACTGGCTGGGAGCAGTAGTCCATCTGTTACCACGTGTTATTAAACTGCTAGTTCGCCGGGGAGAGGTGCTGCAGACCTCTGGCCTAGTAACTGCACTCAAGTAACATCATTCAAGTAATACTACAACAGTAACTAAGTACAGCCAGCCAGCTGGGGTTATTCAGAGTGATCCCCTTTTGACATACTGAAGATGATGATCCAGGAACCTAACAGTTTTACAGTGAAAGATTTGTGCAGGAGAAAAATCCTGGGAGTGATATTCTGCAGGAGCTAGTGCAGAGGAGGAGGAGCAATAGTCTTCATGGAGATAGCAGGGGAAGAGACTGTGAATGTTAGAAGTACATCAGTTCTTCAGGGCTAAATCTACTAATCAATGTTCTCTAAATGTGATGGCAATTCAACAAGTTCTACGGGCATCCCATATCCCTCTTTACCCCAACCAAGTTATATTCCCCAATAAACAAAAACAAAACAACACAAATGACTGCTAATGGTCTCAGAAGTGATATATGGGGGGTCTGGCAGCAGGGTAATTTGGTGGATATTTGTTACTAGTAGCAACCAAGCGCTACACCTTTTTTTAATAAGTGATCACATTCCCTCTGTTCTCAGCTGCATAAGAGCTGGGGGAGGAGAAGTAGCAGCTCGCTGAGCTTCCCAGTGAATGGCTGTGCAGGGAGGGGGGGTTTCAGGACAAGTCTGATTATTTGGGGGAGAGCACACTGAGTTCCCAGCACAGCTAGGGAACTGACCACATTGTGTTCTCCTGCTTAGTGTGGTCAGTTTTTAATAGTAAAGCAGAGGGACTGGCAGGAACACCAGGGATTTCACATAAAGGAAGCAATACAAAGATAACAGGATACTTTATCATACAAGTACATGGTACAGAAGCCACATATCAGGAATATGAAGTTTTGAGGTAACAAACGCTTTAATAAAGCAAAGTCCCCCCTAACATCAGGGTTCCCATCAGAGCCCGCCTTAGGCATCACCCTTAAATCAGAGTCCCCATCAGAGCCTCCCTCTTATATCAGGGTCTCCATCAGAGCCTCCCTTTCATCAGAACCTGCCTTAATAGCCCCCCCCCTTACATCAGAGTGACCATCAGGCTCCCCCTTACAACAGAGTCCCCACCAGAACCCTATTTACACCAGAGTGTCCATCAGAGCCTCCATTACAACAGTCCTCCTTAGGAGTCCCCTTACATCAGAGTCACCATCAGAGCCCCCCTTATATCAGAGCTCCCATTACTCCCCCCTTTACATCAGGGTCTCCATCAAGGGGTTGGAGAAAAACAGCACAGCAGGAAGAATCTACCCCTAGCTTCGAGTGGGATGCAATCCTATAGTGATATACTTTGAAATGCATTCTTCTTTTCTTCTATCTCTTGAGGATTTAGCATGTTTAATATGTCAAAACTATTGTATTTAGTAAATTTGTTATTTTGGTTGACTGGTTTTTAATTTATTACTTGATAGCAATAACTTATTTAGCATTTTCTTATTTAGTCTTTCACACGTTTTTCTCAGTAGGGGCTGAGCAGAGCAGCCGAATGACAGGTCCATGTCTGCTCTGCTTATGCACAGAGGTCAGGGACACAGCCCGTATTGCACTATGAGCAGCTGGATGTAAACGGACCAGCTGTCTGTTTACACCCGACAGCCCTCCCCAGATGGAGGGGAATGGATCCCCTTCCTCTTGTTTTTGCCCGATCAGAGGTAGTTGGGTGTAAGAAGACACAAATCTGTTTACATCCGACTACCCATAGATGAGAATGGTGGGTCCGATCGAGTCCGCCTGAAAAATGGACAGGCGGACACGATCTAACCTCTCGTGTGAAAGGGGCCTTATTGTTCCTAATTCTGAGATATCCAGGCTTCCTTGGCCTCTTTGGCACCGCACAGCCCCTTGTCAAAATCTTTTCCGCCAGGCCCACACAATTTAATCCTACAGAAATTGAGTACTTAGCATTGTTCGAGGATAAGCTCTCCATAGGATTTATAGGAGAGTGCTGTAAAGCACAAAGTTGGCCCCACAGCGAAGTTCTTGCTTGGTCAGGAATAGATAAATATAAGACTTGTAACTGCACTTTAATGTGAGACACGGGACACCCATAATGACATTAATGCTTGCCCTAATCGTGTCACAATTACCTGATTTCCATATTCTCATCCTCTTTACTGTTAGCCTCTCTCCTATGAAGGGATAATCTTCAGGTTTGGGTCAAACATCTAACCCAGGCTTTTCGTGGTTTGGCGAGTGGCTGAACAAACTGCCTACATTTGCCCAGTTCGTCTGCTCGAATACCCCACTGCTAGAATGTACCATAATTGTTCAATGGCATCACCTGTGATGGCCGCTGCTGTTTCCAGCAGCGCCGGCAATCCTATTATTTTGGGTTGTCAAGGAGGTAGTGGGGAAACATCATGACTGATGCTAGATCTACATTGCTGAAGGTCGTAATTGACACTGAATTTACATCATGGGACATTGTTTAAATTTTTTTTTGCAATAAAGGATTTTTTTAAAATGTAAGCGTTTATTTATTTTTGACACTTTTTGGGAAATGAGTAATAAGGGGTACTAATGCACCATGTAATCTTTTTCCTGGGAGTGGATATTTTGGGGCCTCCTTATTATAAAGGGGGCTTTAAGATCATGATAAGTCCCTCCCAACTTAGCAAACCCATACATTGCTTTTGTTGGACAGGATGTGGGGGTGAGGCCCTTGTCCCCTCAACATGGGGGTAATGTGCCATGCAAGGGGGTTGAACATACCCTCTCAATGTTGAGAGACATTTCAAATATTGACAATTTTTACATGTGTACTGTCTGTTTTAGAAGAAAAAAAAGGGGGGGTACAATGTGGGGTTTACCTTAATATTCATTCAAGGCCTTTATCCATGCATGCAGCTTTGGTTGCCAGGTAAGGTATGGAAGAGGGCATCCTACCCTCTTAAACCACCTAGGCCACATGCCTTTAAACATTGGGAGGCTACCAAGTAGGGATGAGCTTCGTGTTCGAGTCAAACCCATGTTCGACTCGAACATCGTCTGTTCGACCGTTCGCGAATTGCGAACATTATGGGCCGTTCGCGCCAAATTCGAGTGGCGCGTCACGGCCCATAATTCACTGCGGCATCGCAGTGCATTGCTGGCTGATGATTGGCCAAGCATGCACTATGACCCGCATGCTTTGGCCAATCACAGCGCGCAAAAAACAGAGAGCCATAATTGGCCAAAGCTAGGGTGGCTTTGGCCAATTATGTCTCAGGGGGTTTAGTACATGCCCCACCCTATATAAGGCCGCCTACGTGGCAGCCTTGTGTAGTGTGTTGCGGTGGTGGCTAAAGAGAGAGCTTACAGAGAGAGAGAGACAGTGTTATTTATATTGAGTTAGATAAAGCAGGCAGGCGAGTCAGTTAGCTGCAGTTACAGTGTGTAGAGGATATATATGCATCCTAGGTGTTGTATATATTTTTATACACTGTATTCAGTTTAGCTATATCCGTTCCTGTTATTTTCTATACTGTGACAGGTAGGCAGGTGATTGTGCTAGCTGCAGTGTTTAACTTAATGTACTGTGTGCTTTGCATAGCGTTCACCTAAAGCTTACCTGAATACAATTAGTGGTGTTCTCATAATAAAACCACAGGCAGGGAGCTGCATTAGTTTCATTTAGTGTACTGCAGTACTTCTGTCCTTTGCACAGCGTTCACTTGAAGGAACCTGAATACAATTTGCAGTGTTCTCATAATAAAACCACAGGCAGAGAGCTGCAAGTATTTTCAGTTAGTGTACTGTGTCCTCTGCACAGTGTTCACCTAAAACTAACTGAAGACAATTGCTGCTTTTCTCATACTAATACCACAGCAGGCAGTTGATTCTGATAGCTGCATTATAATCAGTACATATATATATATATATATACATCCCACCTTTGTGCAACTACATCTCACTGCAGACCATTAGTATGTCTGGAAGGCAAACAAGGAGAGGCAGACAGTCACGAGGCAATAAAAGAGGGCAAGCAGGCTCTGTGTCTAGAGGCAACAGTGCTGGTCGTGGACCCTCATCAGCACGTGGACGTGGGACACGCTTGTCCTTCGTTTCGGCAGCTGACCATGTTGAGCCGCAACATGCCCACGACTTGGTAGAGTGGATGACCAAGCCGTCCTCATCCTCCTCATCCTCTCTCACCCAGGCTCAGGGTACTTTGTCTGGCAAAGCAGCTGCCAAAGCGGCCTCTTCCCTTGGCTCAATGGCATCAGTCACTCCTTCCCTAGCCCCACCATGTCCCCCTGAGGAGTCCCCCGAACTGTTTGACCACAGTGTTGAGTATATGCTACAGGAGGATGCCCAGCGTTTTGAAGGCTACGATGATGGAACCCAGCTAGAGGAAGGCAGTAACGTGAGCCCAGAGAGAGGGGGTAGTGACGTGAGCCCAGAGAGAGGGGGTGCCCAACAAGGACAGCTATCTGGCAGTCATGTTCCCCCAGCTGCAGCATTCTGCCAGATTTGCTCCAGTGATGAGGAGGGAGGGGATGTTGAGGTCACTGACTCCATGTAAGTGCCTGATAGGAGAAAGGAGGAGGAGGAGGAAGAGGATGCACATCTCCAACGAGGCAGGATGCCCTCCAGAGGCCAGCTTAAGGGCAGCACACCGACTGCATCACACCACAGGGCGCTGCTGTCTCTGCGCGTTATTCCAAAAGTTCTTTGGTGTGGGCCTTTCAGACGTGTGCAACAGATCGCACCATTGCCATTTGCAACATATGTCTGAAGCGTTTCTCGCGTGGCCAAAACATCAGCCGCTTGGGCACCACGTGCTTGACCAGACATATGTCGACCTGCCATGCAGTTCGTTGGCAAGCGTACCTAAAAGACCCACACCAAAAAACAAAGCGGACCTCTCCTTGCTCCTCATCAGCTGGGATCTCCAACCCCACTATACCTTCAGTCCTCTCTGAAACCTGCACTGAGAGGAATGAAGGTGTAGAATTAGGTGTGTCACAGCCAAGTACTTGCGGGCAATCTGCTATTGGTACACCGACGTCAGATTGTACCAGGCAAATTTCCCTGCCCCAGCTGCTGCACTGCCGAAAGAAGTTCGCTCACAGCCATCCACATGCCCAGCGGTTGAATGCTAGCTTGGCTAAATTGCTAGCACTTCAACTGCTGCCTTTTCAGTTGGTAGACTCAGCCCCCTTCCGTGAGTTTGTGGAATGTGCGGTTCCTCAGTGGCAGGTTCCCAAACACCACTTTTTCTCACGGAAGGCGATTCCGGCTCTCTACCGGCATGTAGAAGGCAATGTCTTGGCCTTGCTGGACAGGGCGGTCAGCGGTAAGGTGCATATTACCGCTGACTCATGGTCCAGCAGGCATGGACAGGGACGTTATCTATCTTTCACGGTGCATTGGGTGATTCTGCTAGCATCTGGGAAGGATGCAGGACAAGGTGCAGTAGTGTTGGAGGTTGTTCTGCCACCACGCCTCCAAAATGTTACTACTGGTGATTCTGACACACCTCTCTCCTCCATCCCCTCCTCTTCTTCTTCCTCCATGGCCTCTTCCTGTACTTTGTCCTCAGAACCAGCGGTGCTCCGTAGGCGTTCAATGGGCTACGCAAGTACGCAGGCAAAAAGATGCCATGCCGTGCTTGAGCTGGTGTGCTTGGGGGACAGGAGCCACACTGGGGCAGATTCTGTCAGCTCTGCAGGGGCAGGCTCAGAGGTGGTTGACGCCACGCCAGCTTAAGCCAGGAAAGGTTGTTTGCGACAATGGCACCAACCTCCTCTCCACCCTCCGACAGTGACAACTGACCCATGTGCCCTGTTTAGCTCACGTCCTTAACTTGGTGGTGCAGCGGTTCTTGGGCACGTACCCGGGCTTACAGGAGGTCCTGAAGCAGGCCAGGAAACTCTGTGGGCATTTCAGCCAGTCATATAATGCCAGTGCTCGGCTGGCTGACCTGCAAATGGATTACAACCTGCCCAAGAACCGCCTAATCTGTGACATGCCCACCAGGTCGAACTCTACGTTGGCCATGCTGCAGCGGCTGCACACGCAGCAGAGGGCCATCAATGAGTATCTGTTGCAATATGGCACCAGGACAGGGTCAGGGGTGCCTGTCCTGGTGCCATATTGGATTTTTTCCCCCATGCCAGTGGACCATGATCAGGGATGCATGCACTGTCCTGGCACCATTTGAGGAGGCCACGAGGATGGTGAGCAGTGACAGTGCATGCATCAGTGACACTGTCCCTCTTGTCCACCTGTTGGAGCACTGATCTGCGTGGAATAATGGACAGGGCACTTGAGGCAGAACAGGGGGAGGAAGAGGAGGACTTCCTTACCTCTTAAGGCCCCCTTTATCCAGACAGTGTTCCTGCTGGGCCGCCTATCAAACAGGAAGAGGACGAGGAGGAGAAGGAGGATTGTGTCAGCATGGAGGTGGAGCCTAGCACTCAGCATCAGCAGCAGTCTTCAAGGGATCAATTACAGTCCCAAGACACCCATGGACTTGTACGTGGCTGGGAGGAGGTGGCTGCGGATCATGTCATCCTGAGTGACCCAGAGGACTCCGGACCAAATGCCTCAGCAAACCTACGCTGCATGGCCTCCCTGATCCTGCAAAGCCTGCGGAAGGATCCTCATATTCGTCCGATTAAGGAGAGGGATCATTACTGGCTGGCAACCCTCCTTGATCCACGTTACAAGGGTAAGGTTGCGGACCTTATCTTGCCGTCGCAGAGGGAAAAGAGGATGAAGCATCTTCGGGAGGCCTTGCAGAAAGGTCTGTGCAACGCGTTACCAGAGACTGCGAGGTTACAAATTCCTGGTCCTGGACAACGTGTTGCTGAGGCTTCGGTCAGTCAAAGAAGGAGCGGTGGAGTAGGTGGCCATCTGACCAATGCGTTCAGACAATTTTTTAGTACGCAGCCCCAAGGTATGTTCGGTTCCAGCAACCATCGCCAGCGTCTGGTTTACATGGTGCAGGAATACCTAGGGGCAAGATCAGACTTGGACACCTTTCCCACCGAAAATGCTTTGGGTTACTGGATCTTGAGGATGGATCACTGGCCAGAGCTTGCACAGTATGCAATTGAGGTACTGGCCTGTCCTGCATCCAGCGTTCTTTCGGAACGCACATTCAGTGCTGCTGGAGGGTTTGTAACCGATTACAGGGTGCACCTGTCCACCGACTCGGTCGATCTACTGACCTTCATAAAAATGAATCAGTCTTGGATCACCATCAGCTACCAAGCACCTGATGCTGATGTAACTGAATATTTTTTTTTTAAATGTCAGATCCCTTCAAGACTGCCTATGCTGATGCTGAGTGACTATCCTGTTATGCTGAGTGACTATCCTCTCCCTCCTCAATGATCATGCTGATAGCTTGTAAGAACATTTTTGGTTCTGGGCACCGCCTCCAGTGGCTAAGGTCCAATTTTTCAGCCCCTGTTTAACAGGGGCATGTATTTACAGTTTTTGATGCAATACTTTGCAGCAGGGCTCATTGCTGCGCTCCAACTACAGTATCTGTGAGGGGTTGCAGTGTTGTGGCACCAGTGCCTAAGGCCCAATTTTTATGCCCCTGTTCAACAGGGGCATGTAATTACAATTCTTGATCTAATATTTCACAGCTGGGCCCATTCCTGTGTCCACCAAGAGTAACTGTGAGGACTTACAGTGTTGTGGCACCAGCACCACCACCAAAGGCCCAATTTTTCCTACCACTGTTCAACAATGGCATGTAATTACAATTTTTGATATAATAGTTCACAGCAGGGCGTTCCAGCGCCCACCGAGAGTAACTGTGAGGGCTTACAGTGTTGTGGCAACACCAACACCTAAGGGCCAAATTTCTGCAGAGTATATACGGCAGGCCCATACTTTCAAACATCCAACTTACAAACGACTCCTACTTGCAAACGGAAGGAGACAACAGGAAGTGAGAGCTACTCTTAAAAAATTTACCTGTTCCAAATTACAAACAGATTCTACTTAAGAACAAACCTACAGTCCCTGTCTTGTTTGCACGGCCTGTATACTGCTGTTCAGAGTATATAGGGCCTTTTTTTTATTTGGGTGCGGGGTTCCCCTTAATATCCATACAAGACCCAAAGGGGCTGGTAGTGGGCTGGGGGGGGGGGTACCCATGCCATTTTTCTCAATGATTTTCATCCATATTGCCGGGACCAGACATTACATTAAAGCCGCAAGCAATTTTAAATGATTTTTTTTTCCTTTAGAAATGTCATTTTGTGCAGGGACAGTTCTAAACACGGGAAACACGTGCAACTTCACAGGCATACTTTAGACACCCCCCAGGTACCATATTTAAAGGAATATTTCACATTTTTTTTTCAGTTTAAGCATCATTAAAATGACTGCTCCCGAAAAAAATGCAGTTTTTAAAACTTTTTTTGCCTTGATACATGTCCCCTGGGGCAGGATCCGGGTCCCCAAACACTTTTTAGGACAAAAAACATGCATATTAGCCTTTATAATTAGCACTTTTGATTTTGAACGTTCAAGTCCATTGTATTTAATAGGGTTCTAAAGTTCACGCAAACTTTCAGTCCGTTTGCAGGTTCTGGTGCGAACCGAACCGGGGGGTGTTCGGCTCATCCCTACTACCAAGCATGGACAAAGCATCCATATGCTGATAAGCTTCCCCAGCCTCACCACAAACCCCCTTCTGGGGGGCAGAACATGGGTATGAGGAACTTTTTTTCACACTATGGGGACAGGTGACTTTGCCACCCCTTCCCCTGCAATGGACCCTTTCAAAATTCAAACGCATGTGGCCTGGTATGCTACAGGAATAGGGACCGCTCACTCGCTGTCCTCCATTTCCTGGTCACCCAGTCTGTATGCCTAGATAAGGGCTGGGTAGGTATTTTCAGGGAAACTCAGTGATGTTTTCTGCCTTTTTTTTTTATATTTCTTTTTCTGGTAAATCTCACTTTTAGAGGACTAAATCATAATTGTTTGTAACGTCATGTGCAGATTTAAGGCATCACAAGCATGTTGTTTAAAGGATTTGTGTATTTTCAGGGTAGCCCCCTAAGACCCTCTCCTTGGTACATATTCCCTATGGCAGTGCCCAGCTACTGATACCCTTTTTTAACAACAGCATGCAAATTATCCTTGAAAAGGGCAGAAAAGGAAAGCACAATTCATCTCCCATAGCCTTCCATAGGGTTCAGCGCTACGTTTGAGGACTTTGCCCAGTTCGCTCATCCCTACTCCTGAGGGGGACTGAGAGTAGGGGGGTTGGTTATGTTACAGATAGGATTATTAATAGCATTTTTATGAAACGGTTAGCTCTGTATGAAAACTATGCATTACCGCCAATATGAGCATCTCCTATAACAAACTGGCAGAGTAGGGGTTAGTGACTGGATGGTAACAAGCATATGCAAGTGTCAGAACTGCTTGTCAACATGTTGAAATGATTTTTCGGATCATTGAATTGTCTCAGCGGAAAACAAAACTAGGCTTTTACTGCAGGTGTAGCAGAGCTCAGCATCACTTGAATCATGAAGAAAATGCACAGTGGGCCCGGTGGTGCAGCAGTCTTGGAATTTATTGTCATATCGCGCATTTATCTTTGCCGCTGATTAGAGATTTGCCTGTCTAACCACCTCCAGACACTGCAGACAATGCAAAGGGACCGTATGTACCTTCATTTTGCTGCAAAGCATTTTGTGTGCATTCACCCCAGAAACCCCCACGCACACTTCCAGACTCCCTTAATGAGTCCTTTGACGTTGAGCTCTGGTCCACCCCTTCGGGAATTCATTAATGTAAAACAGCAACTCAAAAACAAACAGAGATGTGTATTTCTGCAGGGTAAATCCTAACCGAATTAAGGGTCTACATATAAAAAGATTTGCTTTGAAAATGTCTTACGTAGCGCCACCCCCGTGGGGGCCGCTAGATAATTCTTGTCCTCCTGCACTGTCCTTACCCTAGGAACTTACCAGCCCTTCTAACACTCTAGGTTCTGAAATGGTGTATACCCCTTTAAATGAAGCACAGTCACAATGCAAACTGAGTATTGACCAGCTAGCAAAAAGGGAGCGTAGGAGCGTCAATCAGCCAAATCCTGGGAAAACACCCCCAAAACTAGGTTGCATTGAACACTCAGCAGACAAGTGGTGGCTGGTGCTCAATTTTTTGGGAGGGATATGCAAATAAAACAACCAACTCCCCGGTTCAATCGGTCGGTCAGTCAAAAAAACACGCTTCCCCGTCTGCCCCTCCAGCCCCGCACTTACCCCATCTAGGTCACAGGCAGCATCCCCCCTGCGTCTCCTCCTCCTCTGCAGTTTCCCACTGCATCTCCTGCTCCTTTGAGGTTTCCCCCTGTGTCTCCTCCTCCTCGGCAGTCAATACGGTCGCTTTTCCTCCTGGCCAATCAAGTCTTAAGACCCGCTTCCTGATTCTGGGAGGAGAAGCAGGAAGACAATAGTGAATATTAATTCGCTATTGTCACTCAACACCCTTTTTTTAAGCCAATTAGAGCCTCAGGCTGTAATCCTGCTTAGAAAAAAAAAAACCCCATTGAAATCTATGTGTCCGACACTTGTATGTAGGATTAGGGGGGGCGGCGCCCCTGCGCCTCTAATGGAGCAGCCGCCACTGCAGTAGACTGATATGTACAAATAACAATGGATAACAACAACACTCCAATGTACAAAGCAATATAGACACTTAGTAATAAGATTACCAGAGCGACTTTAACTGATTATGATACCACTAAAAGGGAAGAGGGCCGGTGATCTGCCAAACTGGTTCCGCCTATCGGTATGGTTCCGAGCTGGACTGCGCAGGCGCAATCCGAGGCAACGAAAATCGCCGATGTTTAACAGCTGTTCTGCAGCGCCTGCGCAGTCGAGCTTGACGCACTCGCTCCCGTTGCTTAGTTACACACGGCGCTTTCTTCTTCACGCCGCTCTATAGTATAGAGCAAGGGGCGAATGAGATATGATATTGAGCAGTACGATTAGTTTGTTTATACACGCCGCTCTATAGCGGCTCGACTATAAACAAACAAATGCCACTGCTCAAGATTATCAGATCTTATTCGCCCCCTGCCGCCCCTTGCTGTACAGCGGCGTGAAGAAGAAAGCTGCGTGTGTAATGAAGGATGGGGGATGAGCGCGTCCACAGCTGGCGAGCATATGGTTCCTCCTATCGATCTGGTTCCCTCTTGACTGCGCAGGCGCAAGTCGAGCCAACGGAAATCTCTGAGCTTTAACAGCTGTTCGGCAGCGCCTGCGCAGTCGAGCTCGGAACCATATCGATAGTGGAACGAGCTCGACAAGACACCGGCCTAAAAAAGACTCTGATACTAATGAGAGATTGAGTTATGTTGGAACCAGTCACTCTACCCTTTGTAGGTAAGTCCTAGTATTAGTCCTAATGTCAGGCCTGAGAGTTGTCTTCACCGGCAGCATTGGAGATCAGATGTTAACAGAGAATCCTCACTATATAACATAAGGGGTTTATAATCAGCAGAGAAATACTAGGTATGGCAGTGCATCAGTTCCCTTGATAATCCAAGTTATGATGTCTGCATGCAGTGTTCATAAAATGTTTGGTACTGACAGACTGGAAATGATTTGGACATGAGCCCATTTACCATATCCTGGAGACAGCTGACACACACACACACACACACACAAAGTGATGCAGAGTCGGTACTCGGGTCAGCGGGATCTAAATGCGATGGATCGGTCAGATGGATTCAGCGGTCTGGGTTGTCACCTGCTGCGCTATCTCCCTCTGACTGGTAGCAGTCACAGGATGTCTTCAGAGCGGTGCTGCACAGCGGATCCGTCTGGGCAGGAAGTGGAACAGCGGTGACCTCTGGCCTCGCAGTAGGCCACAATTACACAGCGGAGCAGCGAGGCTGGTGATCACACAATGGGTCCCGGGAAAAAGAGAGCGGGGGCATGCCGGGCAGTACCTTTTATAGTCTCTCCCATCATTCTCCCCTGGAGAGCGTGGATTGTTGGGGGATGTAGTCTGCTAAGGATTCAGCAGTACAGTGGTGGCTGTGCAGAGGACTACAATTCCCACAATGCTCTCCTCAATGGCTGAGGAGTGTTATGCAATCTGATCTGAGTCCAGCACTAGGGGGAAATAGGCACAGCCTGAAGAAGTGGAGATTAGGTCTGCTGAATCAGGTTACCGGGCCACACTTATGTTTGCATAAAAATCACAAATGATACCAATAATGTTTGTAATATGTGTGTAATGACAGTGTCTATTTGTTACCTTTCCCAGTGCGAATGTAACATTCACTAGCATTCGATCCTAAGAGAAAATAGCCTTCAGAACATTTGACCATATGACTTAAAGAACATTTGATTAATACAAATGTTTAGCATTTTAACTGCCCAAAATTTGTAATTCTGTCATTTTAATTCTGTATACCGAATGTTGCGGCTGACACACATTTTTTACACTGCACAGCCAGACATGTGAAACATGAGAATATTACGCAGAGTGTCATCAGGGTGATAGGATGCTCTCTGCATTTTTGTACCTGGCCCTAGAATGAATCGCACTACTGTTAGGTGGCGTGATCTACACCCAACAGTAGGCACGTCTGGTGTCATCATTCAGCAAGGCTGCCAGGGACAGAGAGCGGCGCCACATAGGAGTGGGTAGGTAGGCAAACAAACAATGATGAGCAGCTGTGCTAGCAGGCTGAGGGGGAGACTTATTGGGGATGCATCAACATGTGAGTATTAAGCTGCTTTGGAAGAGTTTACTGACTGTATGCCAGGCAGTGCACAATGGTTTATGATGATAAACATTATTCTAGGACTTCAGGGATTTTTTATTTTATTTTATATGATTTTAGCATTTTTACTGACTGAGTAGGTGAACATGAGGAGGGGGATTAACAGCACTGTTACTGATCACCAATGCAGGGGAAGCTAACCAACACTGTCCTTGACCACCAATGCATGGGGGAGCTAACAACAAGGGCCACTGACCATCAATGCACATGGGGAGATAATTTACATCACTGACTACCAATTAACAGCGGGAACTAATTAACACTGCCACTGTCCACCAATTCACAGGGGGGACTGATTATTACCATCACTGACCATTAATACACAGGGACCCGGGACCCATTGTGTGACCACCAATTCACAGGGGGGACTAATTAATGCAGGCCATACATGTTTAATTTTCTTGTACAATTTTCTTCTAGATTTACCAAAAACCATATAATATGAGGTCAAAACTAAAAAACTTTCAACTTTCAATTGTATCCAATTAGGCAGGCCCTTGCACTACATAGTTGAAAGTAAATCTAAAGAAAATTGTAAGAAAATTCTATAATATATGGCCAGCTTAATACCATTTCACAGGGGGAACTAATTAATACCACCACTGACCTCAAATTCACATGGAGAACTATATTAAATTGGTTGTAAACCCTTGTTTACAATTTTATGCTACAGGTAAGCCTATATTAAGGCTTACCTGTAGCTAACAAGGATATCTCCTAAACCTGCACGGTTTAGGAGATATCCCTGTATTTGCATGTGCCAACATCACGTGGCACATGGCACTATGTGCCGCTGCTTCAGTTGTACTGTGCCGTTCCCGCACGCATGCGTCGGAGTGACGTCATCACGGCTCCGGCCAATCACAGTGCCAGAGCCGCGATATATGGAAGTCACTGCGGGACAACATGTCGGCGGCCGGAGGGGGAGACGTGGAAGGCTGCGAGGGCTTTGATCGGAGGTACTGTATATACTCGAGTATAAGCCGACCTGAGTATCAGCTAATGTTACCACAAAAACCTGGGAAAACTTACTGACTCGAGTATAAGCTGAGGGTCAACAATGCCCATTTGCACACCTCACTGTGCCCATTGCAACTTCACTAAGCCCATTGCCACCTTACTGTTCCCATCCTCACTTTTCCCATCCTCACTGTTCCCATCCTCACATGTGCCCATCCTCACATGTGCCCATCCTCACTGTGCCCATCCTCACTGTGCCCCTAGAATTTAAATTGTAAATTGTACCTGAAGGCTGCGGCGTCCATCGTTTAAAACTTGCGGTCTCTTCCTGGTCTCTTCCATGATAGGCGGAACTGTGTCTGCTGAGAATCGCCTATCACAAACGTTCTCTCATCCTCACCCATCCCTGCAGACACTGTGTTCAGTTTCCACCAATCACGGACGTCTGCTGGGAAACTGAGGATGAGAGAACGTTTGTGATAGGCGATTCTCAGCAGACACAGTTCCGCTTATCACGGAAGGGACCAGGAAGAGACCGCGAGTTTTAAACGATGGACGCCGCAGCCTTCAGGTACAATTTTCACTGTTCAATTTCGCTGACTCGAGTATAAGCCGAGGGGGGGACTTTCAGCCCAAAAAAAGGGCTAAAAATCTCGGCTTATACTCGAGTATATACGGTAAGAACTACATAATGAGCTAGTATGCTATGCATACTAGCTCATTATGCCTTTGTCTTGCAGGGTCTTTTTTTTTTTTTCTTGAGGAGGGTTTACTTCCTCTTTAACATTGCCACTGACCACTAATACAGGGGAGTTGATTAACACTGCCACCGATCATCAACTCACATGGGGAACTAATTAACACTGCCACTGACCACCAATGCTCAGGGGGAACTAATGAACACTCCCTCTGACTACCAGGCTAATTAACCACCGCTGAAGAGCAATGTGTGTGGAGGGGGTTAACAACACTGACACTAATCACTAATGCAGTTGAAAAGGTGATACCACTAACCACCAATAAGAGAGGGTTTCAATAGTACTGTGTGTGAAGGGGTTGTGTATGGAGAAGGCATCTTTCCCCTGTGTGCTGGATGACTTTCCCTAGCACTGACTTCACCACATCCACCCTCCTGATCAGTCGAAGCAGTAAGACTGATCTCAAGTATGAGGTCTCAAGTAACCTCAATATGAGGTTATTTTACTAAAATTGGAGATTGCAAGGTGCAACTGCGCATGGTAGCCAATAGGTTCTAAATTCAGTTTGTTCAATTAAGCTTTGACAAAAAAAAGTGGAAGTTGATTGTTTTCTATGCAGAACTGCATCAGATTTTGTACACTCCAATTTTAGTAAATCACTTAAAGTGATGCTAAAGTCTTGTTTTTTTGGGTTAAATTTCATATTTCATATTTCAAATGTCATATTTACCTGCTCTGTGCAGTGGTTTTGCACAGAACAGCCCAGATCCTCCTCTTCTCGGGTCCCTCACCGACGCTCCTGTCCTCTCCCTCCTGTTAAGTGTCCCGCAGCAAGCAGTTTGCTATGGAGGCACCGTGTCCTGGCCCCACCCCCTCTCTCTCCTTATTGGCTAACTGATTTTGATTGACAGCAGCGGGAGCCAAAGGCGCTTCGCTGCTGTCTCAGCCAATGAGGACGGAGAGTCCTAGACAGCCGAGTCTCTCGTGCAACATCGCTGGATCGAGATGAGGCTCAGGTAAGTATTAGGGGCTGATGCACACAGAAGGCTTTTTATCTTTATGGATAGAATGCATAACGATAAAAAACCTTCTGCCTTTACAACCACTTTAAGCTGCCCATAAAGATACAGATTTTTTTTCATTCTGCCTGTACAGCACAGATGGCAGAATCTACTTGTGCGGCTACTGTGTTCTCACAGGCAGCTTTGCTGGCTGCCACAATATATAGACAGTGGCTACTGGATGCAGGTGCTGTTTGGCTGACAATTTTCTTCCCAGCTCCTTCCGTTTTTCAATTGAGGGATGTAAGGTGGGAGGCAGTAAACGGGGCCAACTACTAAGTGAATTCTGTCCAGTTAATCAGGAACCGGCTAAAACTCATATGGTCTATGGCCAACTTTAGATTTTGCCATGGACAGTATAACTGTTGAAATCAACCAAAATCATGACCACCTACATACTACCTGAGTACACATGAAGTACTATCATGTATGCTACAAGTTTCAGCATTCAATACACCTGAGCAAACTCACTCCAACCCACTCCTCTGTCCAATGTGCCCATCTGTTAGCAGATTGGTAGGTATGCTGGGGAGATTTAGCAGTACTCATACACTTACTGTTCTACCCGTCTATGATATTACACACTCGGGTGAAGCTGACAATAGCCAGTAAGCAAGAAAGATTTTATAAAAGTTTGAGTTTCTTTTACAATAATTTTTTTTTTTTTTTAGGTGTATTGTTTTAAAGGAAGGAAGACAAGGAAATACAAACAGTGTAATAGCAAATATCACAATAGCCGGTAGGTGTTACTGTGGAGGTGGATCATGAAAGACAAGAGATACAAGTCTGTTGTCACGAATGTCACGTCTACCCCAACACAGGTGGTCAGACACTATAGCTGGCGACTGTGTGCTTCACCTATAGCAGCCCCCTTTCCCTTAAGACAAGCAGGCCTACCAGTACTTGGTTGCCCCCAGGACTTATACGTGTAGCACCCTCCTCACTCCCCTCTTTTTCTTCAGCTTGTCTGCCTCTTGTCTAGGGGTACCTCCAGAGGGGAAGGGAGCGGGGACACCACGCCTGGCCTTCACCACAGGTGTCAGTGTGATACAAGCAAAGTTCTTTTACCTTCGGGTCAGTGCTGTGCACCTGGAGCCTCCACCAAGAGTTACCTTGAACAATGTCTGTCAGGAAATGAGCCCCACACCATTAAAGTCCAACACTCCTTTATTCTTCTCGAATGAACACAATCAGTTGAACTCCCTTGGTAGAAACAGAACAGAAAAGGAGGTGTGGATGCGAATAGGCCCAGACACAATGCGTTCTCCACTTTCCTCCCTAAAAGTGGGTTGCGGTCTCCGAGCGAGGGGGGATTTCCCTCCAGGCGGTCTCTGATGAGAGACTCACCCGTCACTGGCAATATGCTGCACCAGGTCTTCAAGTGAGGAGCTCCTCCCGGTCCATTACGCCTACCGGATTCGGGTACCCAATCCCTGGGTACCCTAGGATCTCCTTCCCTCGCGGAACTCAGTGTTGGGCACTGAGCTCCAGACCTCCATCCTAGTACCTCACCCCAGGCTTAAGGTGCCTGGGATGGAACACGACCTCCGGCTGTCCTCTAGGCCTAGGCCGCCTAGAGGACCGACACGAACCACCGCCCACAGGCTGAAGGTGCCTGGGACTCGACCCAGTGACAAAGATGGCCGGCCCCTTTATACCCTCTCCCAGCAAGCACGGCGGGTTCCCCGCCCCACCATACCACTGCCGAGGGAGGACAAAAAGGAGGCACGACACACAGAAATGATTCATCCCCAGCCCAGGGCGACAGCGCCACCTGCTGGGCTGCAGGGAATTACATATCACTGATGCCTATGCCAAGTTCAAATTTACACCCGGGAAAGTACATACCCGCTACATACACAATGCTATAGTGTCTGGCTACTACACCAGGGCAGATGCAAACTGAGCAAAGCAAACAGGTACTTGCAGTTTAGCAGACAGATAGCGTAGTTCAAAGACAGTTCAGGTAAAGGCAGGCTGAGTTCAGGGGATAATCCAGTATCCGTTCCAGGTGAAAGGCAGACTGAGTTCAGGGGATAGTCCAGTATCCAATCCGGGTCATACACAGGAAATCCAACAGCAAGCAAGTCAGACTAACTGGAGGCTTGATCTAGAACAATGCAGGTAAGTCTGTCTCCATCACAAGCAAGGGATAGAGTGTTCAGTTTGCTTATATCAGGTGACTGAGCAGATAAATCACCTAACAGGTAAACACAGACAGGGGAAAAGCAACCGCCAACACCCGGGTGCTGGAATGAGGAACAGGGGCACTAAGTGATCATGACATCTGCAAGGTGTAAAAGGTACCATGTTGAGCCATCCAAAATTTTGATAAGGCATGTTTGTTATAGAAGATGCAACTGTAAAAAACTAGGGAAATTAACTATTAATTCCTTGATTAATCGATTAATTGGTTTGATCGATCAAAATTCTTTTGATCGGTACTCACCTCTCCGCCGGCTTCCGGGTCTTCAGGGAGATCCGGTGACGTCACGGACACCGGCGGGGCTTGCCGTGTCCATCTGAAGGGCTCCTTTGCTGTGCCTTCATATCTGCATGCCGGCGGGACCTTACTATCTGCCACACGCAAGGGCTGTTACACTTCCCTCTATCACTTCCCTCTATCAACCTGGGATTCTACAGCCATCTACTGGGAGTTGTGATAGTTCCCTTCACGGACATCTACATGCCGACGGACTGATGTTAGCCCCTCCTCCATCTGGATTCAGCAGTGGTATCGTTGTACACATTTTTATACCAGTATCATACTGAGCTACATGTTTTTATGACTGCTTTTGCTACCGTTTGGTATTACTCGCACCATTTTTACAGTTTATGTAGTGTGACAGCAGGAAGGTAAAGTCACCTGGTTGCATCCAGTGGGGTAGATATATTTCGCCCAGATTCAGGCTTTACGCCGACTTATACAACTAGGTGGAGAGTTGTATAAGCCCAGCTAAGGCTAGTGGGCTCATGGATGACTCATACCTCTAGGGAGAGGGCTGGGCGTCGTGCAGACAGGGAGTTGATGAGACCAGCTGAAGCTTGTCAGCTCATTTAGGCCTCTATAAGAACTCCCAGCTTGATTAGATGTTAGCTCATGCCTGGAACCAGACCTGTGTGGACTGTCTAGGGAGAGTGAACCCCTGTGCGGTGAGACAAAGCCTGTGTGGCTATTTGCTTGGACATTTAAAACCAGGGACTTAGGGACTAGGACAGCACTAGGCTGATCCCAGTTGTTAGTTAGGAAACCTGTATGTTTAGTCAGAGGTCAACTTGACCAGGATTTATTTTGGTTATGTTTCTTTTGCTTTGCTGTGTTTTGTCACTGTAAATAGAAAATAAACCGCACCTTTTTTGATTTTGAAAACCACAACCTCCGTTTGCTGGGCCTGTTTTGTGTGGGGAGCCCATCCCGGGGGTCACACACACCCGCTGCCGAGCTAACCCCCTCATAGTAGCTACATCGATTTTATCTCCAGTGCAATATTTATTTTGTTACCTACTTGAAGACTATAAAAGTTTTAATGCTATTCCCATTGAGCGCTGCCTTTGTGTGTTTTTTGTATCCTGCTATCCATTTTTCCAGTGGTTGGTAGCTGCACTGGGAATCGGCCTGCAAGGAGACAAGCTAAAAAAAATTGGATCTATGTGCGTTATAATTAATTGAAATTAGTCGATTAATTGATTAAAAAAAAATTTGATTAATCGAACACAAAAATTGTAATCAGTAACAGCCCTATAAAAAACGTGTGGTAAATTGTAGGCTATGAAGGAGTTCAGTGTAAGTTGTATCAAAGGAATATACTAGTGGGGTAGACAGCCGCATGGTCTGCATATGGGGTTATGGGGAGGCAATAGTGGAAGGAACTAGGGAAATTGAGCCTGGAAATTGTATAAGAAGGGGTGGAGTGGAAGGGAGAGAGCATACCCTGTTTTGATTTCGAGGGACTGTCCCTGATTTGGAAAAAAGTCACTCTTTCCTCCTCATTTGTCTCTCATTTTGGTCTGATCTATATAATTGTATATAAAATGCACTATTTATCTTTCAAAAAGTGTTTCCCAGTGCTAAAACTTTCATCCAATTTCTAAATTGCTGCATTTGTAAGTCTCAAAAGCCAATATAAAGGAATAGTAAAGGTAAAAAAGCACTTGTGGGTTTAGCTAATCTTCTTTTGTATAATTCTTCTTTAAGGGGGCGTGGCAGGGGGTGTGTCCTATGCCTACATACTTTTGCTAATAGGTGTCCCTCGTTCCCATCTCAAAAAGTTGGGAGGTATGAGAGAGGCAGAATGGTGCTGTGTAGATGGGGGAGAGTAAAACTGGCCATACACAGCTCAAATTTTGGCAGATTTCTGTGAATCGCCTAAAATTCAAGCCATGGGTGGCCCTGTTGTAACCACCCAGTTCAACAAGGTTTGATTGAGAAAGGTGGAAAAAAGTTGGCCAAAAAGTGCCTGCAGCCAATCGGATGAGGTTATTGTTTGGGTATTCTGTGCCGGCTGTAAGAATACAATAGCCTGCAGGGGAGAGTTGTTGATCCACTCTGATGTGGATGTGGGAATTTATGGCTTTCTCCTAGAAATCTTTACGTATATGCCCATTTTTAGAAAGTTGGCCAAAGCCAGGGGGGTCTATGATAGCTGAGCAAGGTTTTTTTTTTATAGGTGAAGGAGGGATGGACCTGGGCCCAATGGGTTAGTGTAGTCTATCCATGACTGCCATACTGCCAGAAATGTCTCATGTCTATCCAAGTATAGCTGTATAAAGTATAATCTGTTGCCAACTTCCTTAAGGCCGGGTTCACACCTATGCGAATTGAATGCGCATTTCCCCGCATTCAATTCGCATAGCAGGAGAATGTGACTGGCTCTCTATGGAGTCGGTTCACATATCTCCCCAGCGGGTCCGCTGCGGTGTGTCGGAAAAACGTGTGCCTTTTTTGGTGCGTTTCAGGTTCGATTTTAGCCCAAAATTCGGGCTGAAATCGGACCTGAACCGGTGAACCAGCCCGCACCGGACCCCTATTGTGAGCCGCATGCGGCGGCGGCGTGAACCCGGCCTGAAGCTTTGACTAGGTGACTTCTACGCTCCAGGAATAGTTTGTTTGGTCTTGCTTAATATGTGTTAGATCAGTGGTCCCTAACCTTTTTTGCACCAGAGACCAGTTTCGTGGCAGCCAATTTTTCCAGGGACAGTGGGAGGGGGAGGGGCGTTTTTCACTGAGTCGGTCCTCCACACTCTAATGTAAAGGGGCACTGTCATATAAAGGGGACTGCACTGTAATCTTTGCAGTGCCCCTTTACAGTGCAGTCCCCTTTATATGACAGTGCCCCTTTACAGATCAGTGCCCCTAGCAAACACAGCCCCCCCATCCCAGTGCCCCTTGCAGTCATGCCCCCCTTTTCACAGTGCCCCTTTTTACTCTCTTCCTCCACTGCACAGTCCTCCTTCGATAGGGTAGAGACAGGATTCAGCCTGTGTGTCCTCTCAAGGGTCTCCCACCCCACTGACAATGTCATCCTATTAGCAGGGCAGGAGGCAGGAGGGGCCGCAGATCTGGATCATGTTAGCAAGCGGGTAATTTCCAGGCCATTTTTTTGCGATACAGAACTGCGTTTCTTTAACCGAAAATTGCGTGGCTGTGTGACACTTCCCCCAAATAAAATTGATTTCCCTTTTTCTCCACAAATAGAACTTTCCTTTGGTGGTATTTAATCACCACTGTGGTTTTTATTTTTGCCCTATAAGCAAAAAATATTTCTGCTATAAAGCATATCCAATAAAAAAAAAAAATATATAGTTTCTTCATAAATTTAGGCCAATATGTATTCTGCTACATGTTTTTGGCAAAAAAAATCCCAATAAGCATATATTGATCGATTTATGCAAACATTTTAGTGTCTACAAACTATGTGATATATTTATAAAAAAAATTTTTTTTAGTAATGGTGGCAATCAGTGACTTATGGCGGGCCTGCGATATTGCGGCAGACATTTTGGCACTAATTGACACTTTTCAGGAACCAGTGACACTAATACTGTAATCATTGCTAAAAATATGCACTGCCGCTGTACTAATGACACTGGCTGGGAAGGGGTTAAACATCTATGGCGATCAAGGGGTTATATGTGTGCCTAACAAGTGTTTATATGTACTGTATGCACTGCTTTTACTAAGGCAAGAGATGGATTCTAGTCCCTGCTTTGCAGGAACACAGAGTCCATCCCTTACCCCCTGTCAGAACAGAAATCTGCTCTGTTTACATAGGTAGATCCTCGTTCTTTGTATTCTGGTACAATCGGCGGGTGCCGGAAGACATTGAGTGCCCGATACCCGCAGATCGGCTTCTGTTGTGATAATTCACACATAATTCACGCGCGTGCCCCCCTGGAGGCGGAATTCCGGAATCACATATATATATATACATGATCCGGCGCACAGCTTCCACCCTGTAGCAGTAAGTCCCGCTCTCTGTGCAGATCTCCGACAGGTGTGTAGGGAGAGCAGACATGGGGGAGGTTAGCGGCAACCGCTGTCTGCTTTAGCCCTGCCAGTTACCGCAGAAATTAGTCTGTTGCCCTCAGAAGCAGTACAGAGTATAAGCTGGTATATATCTGAATTATCTAGCAGGGGTTAAGCATCACCGAAACACTACTTTATATGTGTTTTCTAGAGAAGCAATTTTTACTTAGCTCCTTGCAATAGAGGACCACAATTTTTCTCATTGTACTTTGGTCAAGGAAGCCTCGAGCTGAGGTATAGAGAAAGGAGATAATTCTCTGACAATAGGAGTTATCCCGGCAGTAACGCTTGAAGTCTATGAGAGATAATAGGTACACTTTTTCATATGTCAGTTATTCAGAACAATGTTGTAGTTAGAAATATGTGAAAATACAGAGATGCGAAAACAAAAGCCCAATTGAAATTACGGTTTAAATTAGATTAATACATTCTAAGTGCATGAAAAAAGGTTTGCAAAGCCTACAGTTTGTTTCATTTATAAACCAGCCACAGCCTGAATAGAAAAGCCTCAGAATGCAGCAGAAAGGGGGTCTTGCTTCTGGAGAATCTCTGCTGATTCAGAGCAAGAGCTCTCTATTCAGTAAAACTCATTCTCCCTGCTGACTCAACAGGGGGCGTGTCGGACCTCTGCAGAAAGATCACTGCTTTCTCACAGAGTCCAACTCTACCACTGCTGGCAGGGGACAATTTGTTTGTTTTTTTACTTAGGTTGTGGCTGCTTTAGAAAGAAAACAAACTGTAAAATATCAAACAAGTTTTGTTTTGATGTTCCTGGAATGTTGTTTTAAAGTGAAATCCGCTGGCTCTAATCTCATTGGACAGATTGATAGCAGCGGGAGCCATTGGCTCCCGCTGCTGTCAATCAAATCTAGTGACACAGGAGCGGGGGGTGTGGCTGAGTCCCGCTGCCTGCGTCAGAGGACGCAACAGCAGGACTCGAAAACAGGCCTGCACGAGGGCCCCCAGGAAAAGCTGCTTTCCGTGGGTGGGGGCACTCCAGAAGAAGGAGAATCGGGGCTGCTTTTTGCAAAACCCTTGCACAGAGCAGGTAAGTATGACATGGTTTTTATTTTTATTTTGAAAACAATCCGAAACCTTTACAATCACTTTAAACCCTCCCCCCCCCAAAAAAAATATATTAAATTGCAGCTGCCCAATCCTTAGATGTGGTGGTTGCATTCGTTTCATAGGCTTTTCTTCTTTATTTTCACCTGGTGATCCTGCCACTGCATCTGTAATTTTTCAGCTTCCTTAACAAACCAAACCATTTAACACTGACAGACGGATGCTTACAGTGGTCAGTTTTTATTCATTTATCGTAATTCTTTATCCCAAAAGAAAAAAAAATAGCTTCTTCTGTAACTGCTTAAAAAGTGTTAGCTGGAGTTCAGCTTTAATTTGTTAATTAAATCTAAATCTGCTAGTACATTTAACACTACCCTCTCACCCAGATTGGCAATGCTGCTGTTTAAGGGGGTCTCGGTTGCTCTTCTATCCAGGGTGGAGGCACTTTAAGACAGAAAGTGTGTTACTGGTTGGATCACCTGGTGAAAATAAAGGGAAAAAGCCTAAAAAAAGTAAACTAATGCAGCCAACATATTTAGAACTTGTTCACACCAGCTGCTGGGCTTTATTGTAGTGGTGGTTCGGTTTGGCTGAGATCAGTGCACTGATGATGGGCTGATCTTGGTGCATCACACTGTTTCTTTTTTTTTTGTTTTAAACAAACTTTATTGAGTTGTACACCGACATCTCATAAAGTTCAATTGGATTACCACACACTGCAAAAAGTACTGCATGCTGTATTTTCTTTCAGCACACACCACCCGTGCCCGGGAACCAACAGATAGGAAGACAATGCATTTTGCCTCGTCATGCAGTGGAACTATGCTTTAATAGCCGCCCAAAGCAGTTCCACCACATCTGGAGTCAACCTAGCCTGAAAGATAGATAAACTGCAATACATCACACTTATGTTTATGGATTTAATACTGCTTAAAGTAATATTAAAGTCTTGTTTTTTTTTTTTTTCTTTAAAAATAACAGACATGTTATACTTACCTGCTCTGTGTAGTGGTTTTGCATAGAGCAGCCCAGATCCTCCGCTTCTTAGGTCCCTCTTCGGTGCTCCTGGCCCCTCCCTCCTGTTGAGTGCCCCCACAGCAAGCAGCTTGCTATCGGGGCACCCGGAGCCGAGTCACAGCTCTGTGTGTCCATTAAGACACAGAGCCACAGATCGGCCCCGCCCCTCTCTTTCCAGATTGGCTAACTGACTTTAATTGACAGCAGTGAGAGCCAATGGCACCGTGGCTGTGCCTTAGCCAATCAGGAGGGAGAGTCCCGGATGGCCGAGGTCACTCATGCAAATCGCTGGACAGAGATGGGGCTCAGGTAAGTATTAGGGGGGCTGCTACACACAGAAGGTTTTTTATCCTACTGCATAGAATGCAAGATAAAAAACATTCAGCCTTTAGAACCACTTTAAGGCTAGGTTTACACATGTCCGGTGCGAATTTCCCCTCCGCTTTCACAGTGATTTCCTTAGCAGCTATTCAGTAGTTCAGCTGAGATTTTACAAAAACAAAAAAGCAGCGCTCTATGGGTAAAGCATAAATACTTTGGCAAAGTCAAAAGTTAATTTATTGCACTTATGAAAAATGAACAACTGTCAATGATAAAAACTTGCAGAGGTTGCAAATAGCAGTCATGGAAGCATATAGACTAGGGCCGAAACAACTAATCGATTAATCGACAACTAATCGATTATGAAATTAATCGATTACAATTTTCATAATCGATTAATCGGCCAGTTACATAATGGGGTTAAAACAAAACTAAAATTAGCCCTTTATAGTACAAAAAGAGCAAATCGCTACTGTAAATATTAGTTACTGTCCCACAGTAAAAAATTAACCCCTTACAGTAGCGATTATTTGCTCTTTTTGTACCAATTTTAGTTTTTTTTTTAACCCCATTATGTTACTAAACATCTCAGGCCTGGGTCACTCCTCTGTTTTTTGGTGCTTTTTGCAGAAACACACTACAGTTCATTTACATGGTTTCCTATGGGACATGTTCACATACATGATTTTTTCAGCTGCTGCGTATTTGGAAAGGGCAAGGACATTTTTTAACGCAAAACGGTGCTATTTTGTTTTTTTGGTTTAGTATACTTCAATGGAGAAGCTGCAGAAAAGCATGTAATGTGTTTTTGCGGCAATTTGTGTTTTGTAATCTGCCCAACAAATTGGATAAAAAAAATGCAAATCGCAGCAAAATTACCTTTTTTTTTTACATTTAACCGATTAGTCGATTAATCGAAACAATAATCGACCAACTAATCGATTATGAAAATAATCGTTAGTTGCAGCCCTAATATAGACAATATAGATACTGATATAAAAAATTATGATGTTGACCCTTCCCCACCTGGATGTTATAGTGGTACCGTTCGTTTTAATAACAATTTGTTATATCAGTATCTATATTGGCACAACCACAGTATACACAACAAACATGAAAATCCATTAATATCCATATGAATGCTACTTTAAATAATTCATTTTTCATTGCCGAACACCATACACTCTTCCTCACGTGCCGTAATGTCTAAAAATAGTTCACTGTTCAACTCCACAAAGTACATATCGAGGGAGGTGAATGCACTGTGTTAATTACACTCACCTCACTGCTCCCAATCTGCAGCTTCAAAGTTCCAGTCCCCGAGTGCTTCCCGCAGCTACAACAAGCTATGAGATTTCCCTGAACATCAGGGAATTCCCCAACGATGGGCTGGATAATTATAGGAAGATGTATCATCCTGTCCATGCAGCATAAACATTGTACATCCTAAAACATCAATTTACATTCAAGCTGCAGTTGAATACTCTTTGGCTGACGCGTTTCATGGCAAAGTGTTCACCAAAACCAAACTACATCAAGACCCCAAGGCCACGATGCATTATTTATTATAATTGTTTTTATGCCATGTTAACCATGGTGTGTGGGACTGTGCCTTAGGTAAGGCAAAACATTTATATATAAAGCATCTGATTAGAAAGCTAACTGTCCGTATAAAATGTTGTTATGGCTTTTGGCACATCTGCAGCATTTTCCAAATTTGTGGTACCTTCAGTTGTAATCTGCACCCCCCCCCCCCCCCCCACACACACACACACACACTATTGGTACATAGCAGATGTCAGAGACTGGGAAGCAAATATCAGAAATACTAAAAAAACAAAAAGAAGAAAATACTACAAAATACAAAACACTACAAAAAAAATACAATGTAAACAAAAAATACAGCAAACCAGACTTTAAAGTGGTTGTAAACCCACTCTCATCCTTTCTAAACTACTGCCATAGTGCTGGTCTATAAGGATATACATGCCTCTTGCATGTATCTTTATCTGTCAAATGTCTCCCCTCTGTCTGTTATAAGAACTGAAAAACTGCAGATTTGTGATGTCAGTAGACTCCCCACCCACCTCTACACTCCCCGTGTCAACATGCATTTTCTCCTGTGTATTCCTTCTGCTATGATCACTAACATCCAGTCAAAATCCAGAAAAGTAACCACATGACTTCAGAAAAGGAGTGGGGGTGGGAATTAGTGCATGAGATATGTAAATAACCTGTCACTCAAAGCAAGGGGGCGGAACGGACAAAGGTTTTTCTCTGTTTGTCCGTTTTATCTCACTGAACAATAAAAGAGGATTGCTCAGAGCTGGATTAACTCTTTGTGGCAAGACCTGGCACAAATGATAGGAAATCTTATACTCTACATTGTGACAGCAAAAAATAAATAAAAAAATTTCGGGGTTACATCCACTTTATTAAGCACTTGCCTACTGTGGCAACTTTTTTTATTTTCCGCACACATGGTAAAATTTTAATCTTTTGCTAGGAATCAGTTTAAAGGATAACTAAAGGTTCAGTTTAAAAAAATAAAATAAATTACAAACATGTCATACTTACCTCCTCTGTGCAGTTGGTTTTCCTCTTCTAGGGTCCCTTAGGGGTGCTCCTGGCTCCTCCTCTTCTCGAGTGCCACGCAGGAGAAGCGCTCTCCCTCAGGGCACCCGTGCGCTTCTGTGTCCTGCTGCTGCGTCCATTGACTCAGACAGCAGGACTCGGCTCCGCCCCCGACTCCCGCCTCACTGGATTTGATTTACAGCAGCAGGAGCAGCGGGTGTGCTCGTCCCCTCCGCAGGAACGATCAGGCTCAGGTAAGTAAAATGGGGGCTCTGGGGGGCTGGTGCACTACAAGAGGTTTTTCACCTCAATGCATAGAATGCATAGAATGCATTGAGGTGAAAAACCACAAGGGTTTACAACCCCTTTAAAGCCCCAAACAATTATATATTTTCTGAAAGCGGAGGCCCTGGAGAATAAAATATTGGCAGCTGAAATTTTTTATGCACAGCTGCTTATTAAACACATCATTTCAAGATTTTTTTTTAAATAAAATGTATTTTAGTGCAAACAAACAATATCATACCCAATTTTTGGTAAAATATAAAAAATGGGATTGCGTCAAGTAAATATTTACCAAGCACATCAAGTCTTAAAATTGCACACTCAAAAATGTCCAGCTTATCAGTTTAGAATTAACAGTGAATTATGGCCCGGCAATTATTGTTCCTACTCCCACAGTTGCAGTGATACCTCACATGTGGCACAATTTATGTTTACATACACGTATAATTTATTCATTTTTTTACTTAATTATGTAATAACATGGGCAGTTGACAAGTCCTCTTTATGAAGACATCAAGGGTCTCTTAGATTCTCAATGTCTCCCCTGCTCTCCATAGTAGTTAACCACTTGCTTACTGGGCACTTAAACCCCCCTCCTGCCCAGACCAATTTTCAGCTTTCAGCGCTTTCACGCTTTGAATGACAATTGCGCGGTCATACAATACTGTATCCAAAGGACATTTTTATCATTTTTTTTCCCACAAATAGAGCTTTCTTTTGGTGTTATTTGATCACCTCAGCGGTTTTTATTTTTTGTTAAAAAAATTAAAAAAGACTGATTTTTTTTTAAAAACGACAACACGGATTTATATTTTGTTATAAAATTTTGCAAACAGATAATTTTTCGCCTTCATTGATGTACGCTGATGAGGCTGCACTGATGGGCACCGATAGGCGGGACTGATGGGCACCAATGGGCTGCACTGATGGGCACAGATAAAGCAGCACTGATGGGCACGATAAGGCGGCACTGGTGGGCACTGATAGGTGGCACTGATAGGCGGCACTGAGAGGTGGCACTGGGGGGCACTGAGAGGTGGCACTGAAGGGCATTGATAGGTGGCACTGGTGGGCACTAAGAATTGGCACTAATAGGTGGCACTGATAGGTGGCACCGACAGCTGGCAGTGATGGGCACTGATGGGTGGCAATGATGGGCACTGATCAGCACTGGTAGGTGACACTGAAAGGCAGCACTGCTAAGTGGCACTGATGAGGCACTGATTGGCACCACTGGTGGGCATTGATAGGTGGCACTCATGGGCATTGATAGGTGGCACTGTTTTGCACTGTGGGCACTGGCAGGTGGCACTGGCAGATGGTACTGGAGGGCACAGATGAGGCGGATGTGCCTCTTCCTCTTCGGGACCGATGTCCCTTGCACAAAAGCCAAGCTTTTGTTTACATCACGTGATCAGCTGTCATTGGCTGATAGCTGATCACGTGGTAAGGGGCCGGGATCGGCCCCTTACTCGAAACTGTGATCACCCGAGTCTCAGTGAATCGGTGATCACAGTGCGCGTTGAGCGCCCTGCAGGGGGTGCGTGCAAAGGGGAGGACGTCTATTGACGGCCTCCCGGCAAAGCAGGTCCGAGCTGTAGCCGTTATTCAGCTACAGCGCGGACGCAAAGTGGTTAATCAAGCACAGATCATTCTTGATTAGCTGTTTCCCAAGCTACCGTAGCCAGGGAATGACTGCTCTGAACCTTGAAATTTTGAAATCCTCGTCAAATCTGGGTTCATTAGTCACCTGGGAATACGCATTCTCTGATATCCTCCTGCTCTCACTGTTGGAGCCATTTACCATGGTCCTGGACGAGCCCATGAACCACTGCAGCCGACTTTAACTTGAAAGCTCATCACTGGATTTAATGCAGAACCTCTTTACACCAATGTGTTGTATTGCTTTACTACATGCTACATTTAATTTATTCTATATTTCACCATTCAATCCATTAAACTCAGTAATAACAATGTAGCACCCTGGTGTTAGGCAGGATACTAACAAATTTCGTTGGCTCAACGGTAACCAACCTGGCTGATTGTAAGGGAGATCTACTGACCTTTTCACAAATCTGGGTTTGATGCACCTCTCTCTTCTGTCACTAGGTTGCATTGTTACCTGTGGCATTAGATTGACAAGGGCTTAGTAAATCCGGACTAGGAGTGGATGGGTAGTCTTTGCCCTTGGCCTGCCGGGAGAGCCTATTTATTCGGGAGGGGTCAGGTGATTCGGGTTCTGTGCCACCTGGACGGCTGTCTGGGTGGACGTGTGTTGAAAAGCTCCCGACTGCTAGTCCAAAAGCCTGAGGCCTATGCGGGAGTACCTGGCTGCTAGGCGCTCTGAGGACTATCCAGGAAGCAAGCAGCGCAGGGTTGGGGCTTCCGGCTTGGAGCCAAACCAAGTTGCAAGGAGTTCTGCCAGCTGGAGAAAAAAGTAGTTGGTGAAGGAAAGCAGTTGCCGTCAGACGACCACTGCTGTTGCCAGAGGCAAGCGAGAACCAGAGTCAGAGGTAAAGGGTACACAGTCGCCAGAAAGGGACAATCTCTCCTGTTATCAGAGACCAGGTTCTGTGGAGACTGAAGAAGTGCCAGAGCAGCCTTTTTCACTAGCCGGGGATATTGAAGAAGTTGGGTAAGCTTCAGCAGAGTCAAGCTAGGGACCCAGCGGAACCATGTGGGTGATGCTTGCAAAGGATTCAGCAGGTTAGCTGAAGAGCCAAGTTAGGGACCCAGCGGAACAGTGTGGGTGACACTTGGAAGCCACAGCGGGTTCGTTGTGGAAGAGCTCAAGGGATCCAGTGGTGAGCTGGGATCTGAAGAGTCTAGTGAGAGACTGGGAGCTCAGTGAGAGGAGCTACAATGGGATACTGTGAGTTGTGATCTGTATTAAAGTTGAAGTTACCAGATCCGTTGCTATAGGAGACAGCGGTCTACAGATACAGTTTTCTGCAATTCCGCTTAAAGGCCCTTGAACTGTATAGCTGTTCTTCTATTTCTATTTTTGTCTCTGAGTCTGCCAAGTATTTTGCATCTACCTAAGGGTGTTCAGGCCCTAACCATCTCTTCCCAGTTCTGTTAAGAGACAATAAATCTCGTTTGCATTCTCAAAGTGTCTGGCGCCCAACTTACTCTATCTACACCACACCCACTATGCCTAGTAACCCACACTGTGAAGATGGTTGTCAGCTCTCCCTGACTCTGGAGGTCACGATTAGGCCTCTAGGGGTCAGGATCAAGGCTACAATAGTATTAAAATTTCAGGTTTTTTTTTAGGCTCCATGCACACTAGCTTGTAGCAGCTAATTTGAGTGTTTTTTTTTACTGCTACTAGATTTGCCAGCAGAGCACCGGCTTCAAGCATTTATTTTTCTAAGCCATTAAAAATTGAGAAAACAGCGTGTGGTTCCCCCCCCCCCAATCCATACCAGGCCCTTATCCGAGCATGCAGGAAAGGGGGGGTGAACGAGCGCCCCCCCCCCTCCTGAATCATCATACCAGGCCACATGCACTCAACATGGGGAGGGGAGTGCTGTGGGTTAGGGGGGCTCCCCCAAAGCACCTTGTCCCCATGTTGATGAGAACAAGGGTCTCTGCCCCAGCGGTTGTGGGGGTGCGGGGGGTGACTTATCGAAATCTGCAAGCCCTCTTTAAGAGGGCCCCTACTCATTTACCAAAAAAGTGTCAAAAAGTAATAAAAAAACTTTATTAAAAAAAAACGAAAAGCAATTTCCCCTGGCATAGATCCATACGCAATCACACTGAACGCCATCCGCCGAACCTGTAAAAAAAAAAAGGTTTGTACATAACAAAGCCTCCAGTCATCTGACAGCTCCTTTGCCTCCAATCGCTAAATAAACTAAGGGGGGGGCACCTGGTGACAACACCGGGTGACCATTACTTGTGACATCATTGACTGGGGCATGTTCCCGACCAGCCGCCGCAGTTTTACTGCGGCAGGTTGGCTCCCCTGGGCATACTGACGTAGCTGTACGTCGGTTCGCCTTTTGACCACTAGGGGGCGGGCGCACGCCGCCAGATCCGATTCACCGGAGATCGCTCCACACAGAGGCAGAACGGAGATCTGTCATTGTAAACAGTGTAAACAGACAGATCTCTGTGCTGTCAGGGGTGAGGAGAGTGATCTGTTGTTCATACTAAGTATGAACAACAATCAGTCTCCTCAACCAGGCAGTCCCATCCACCCACAGTGGGAATCACTCCCTAGGACACACAGTTAACCCCTTGATCGCCCCCTACTGTTAACCCCTTCCCTGCCAGTGACATTTACACAGTAACCAGTGCATTTTTATAGCACTGATCGCTGTATAAATGCCATTGGTCCCAATAATGTGTCAAAAGTGTCCGATCTGTCCGCCATAATGTTGCAGTCCCGATAACAATCGCATTACTAGTAAAAAAAATAATAATAATAAAAATGCCATAAATCCTTCCCCTATTTTGTAGACGCTATAAATTTTGCATCTACAAAATAGGGGAAAGGGGAAACCAATCAATATATACGCTTATTGCAAATTTTATTACCAACAATATGTAGAAGAATACATATCGGCATAAACTGAGGAAAAAAATTGCTTTTTAAAAAAAAAATTGGGGATATTTATTATAACAAAAAGTACAAAATATTGTGTTTTTTTCAAGTGTTGCTCTTTTTTTTTTATAGCAAAAAAAAATGAAACCACAGAGATGATCAAATACCACCAAAAGAAATCTCTATTTGTAGGAAAAAAGGACTTCAATTTTGTTTGGGTACAACATTGCATGACCACGCAATTGTCAGTTAAAGCGACGCCGTCCTGGATTGCAAAAAATGGCCCGGTCATTGAGCAGCCAAATCTTCCGGGGCTGAAGTGGTTATGCATTTATCACTTGTGAATCACAATTACATTGTTGCAGGGCTGACAGAATCAGTGGGTATATTTATCACTGTTCTTTCCCCCTATATTTACGAAATTGCTGACAATTCTCAGACAACTCAAGTGTTCTTGAAAACTGAAATTAATACATTTGATCCTTTGGACTCTGGACTCTTTGTTGAAATGGAAATCATGTATTTGCAATGCCTGATTTACTAATGGGAAATAGAAGAAAGGGGAGGGGTGCTTAAAGCTGTAGGTGTCCTCAGTCAGCTCTTAAAGTGCACCTTCACGCTCCGTTACATGTTGCATAATCCTTCCCCTCCCCCTCCCCTTAAGATATTTGTGGGGTGGGTGTTGGGCAAGTACTTTTATCGGCATGTACCGGCTCCTACTTCCTTATTTTGCTGGGTATGCAACCCCCTAGGTTCCAGGGATCACGCCACGCATCATCCAATCAGCGCATCTTGCAAATTTACAGGAGGGGGCTGGCTATGACTGATCAGGAAGTCGCAGTAATCAACGAAATCCAAGATGGTGGCGTGGGACCAAAGACAGGGCTGGAGACTTCAGTTTGAAGAAAGACATTGCAGGATTTCTTAGGGAAGTGTTTTTTACACCTCAGCAACTACAGTACTTTTACTTTTTTCAGACCTGAGTGAAATTCCGATTTAAAGAGGAACTGCAGTCTGCCCACATAATCTATAATGAAAACATCTTTGCCATTCTGAAGCTACCCTCCAACCATTTGTATATTATTCTATATATACTGTGATTCTGTACTTGCCAAATATGCTGCAGAAATCTCCCTCCACTGAGTCTGGCTGCAACCATTTTAACTGTGGGCAGCTGAAGCTGCTGCCTGTTCACTTCCTGGATTTACACAGACACATAGAGCACACCTCCAGCTGTGCATCCCTACAGCTCTCATTGGCCCTCTTATTACTCACCCCCCCCTTTTTGGGAAACTCTCACAAGAGTGAGAGAGAGATCTGTGCATGATGTCATAAGCCTAGGCTTATTGCCAGACAAGAAACAAGAAGTGGGCTGTATAAGGTCTTTACTGGCAGAAAAAAAAAAGTTTTACTATCCAAAGTTAAAACAACAAGGGCAGAGGATTTAATAAATGAAAATAAAAAATGACTGAAGGTCAGCTTTAAAGTGTTACTAAACCCACAACAGTAAAATCAGTCTGTATATGCAGTAAAGCATGCTTGTTTTACTCACTGTGGAACCTAAGGGGTTAATCCTGCGCATTGTATAAAAAGGCTGTTTGATCTTGTCTTCTCTGATCATCCCCTCTTTCCACTGTCCCCAATCCCATCTCCTGATAGTACAGAGCCTTGGGGGCACTCTGCACATGCTCAGTTTGGTGTATTTGGCTAGAAAGCTTTTATTTTTCTTGGGAGGGTGTATGTGATCAGCACAGGGCCAAACAGCACTGTCTAGACAGAGGGTCAGGGGTCCTACAGCCTCATGGGACAGACAGAGTAGAATGAAAACTCCTCCTTTAAGCTTTAATCAGACACTGATAGAAGTCACAAGACTGCTATATACTGCTGATGAGAAAAGGTATTTAGCAGTTTATATTTACTAAAATAATTGCATTTCCATGTTCTGTGTACTGTGGGAGACCAAATATAGTGAATGCGGGCTCCTGGGTTTAGTAAAACTTTTAGGCAGTATAGAGTGATTATCTTTAGAAAGCTCTTCCAAGAGTGGTGGTCAAAGGCTGGCTCTTAGCTTGAATAGGGACTAGGTGTGCAAGGAGGAAAACACAAAAAGAAAACATATAAAGTCCGAATTCAGTTTTATTCAGATCCTTCAATCATATAAAGTGATTTTTGGGGGTTGGTCCCCATTCATCAGGACTTGGTACTGTTGAACATAGTCTGTACTGGACTGATAGAACTGGAGGGATCCTGGGGTTAAAATTTAGTATGATGGCTCCCTTTATTTCAATATTTTAAAACCTATGTCACCACCTTTGCAAAAATCATCTCATATGTCTAAGGAGGGGACTGTAGGAGGCCCTAGAGAGAATACTGTCTATCAACACTGTGGATCTACAGAATGATCATAGAATATGTCCAAAGGTACAAAATCTCAAATCAGTCACTAGATGAATCAATTTCCATCTATGTTAATATAGGACCATCTATAATATAAGATCATACAGGTTAGCCACTTAAAACAGGGCATGTTAATGTTCCTCTCCAGGCAAATAAGTTCCCCTCTCCCGAGTCCCCATGCGGTGACATGGACTTCTGAAGAAGGACCCTGCCAGGTGTAAACAGAAGAGGTGAGAAGACTTGGAACTGGAGCGCCTCGTTAACACAGGTTTAGGTATGCAAAAACTGCATTTTTTAGCAAAGGTTTGAATAAGAGCTGTATTTCAGTTTAGTTGTCTCAAGATTTTACACTCGCTATGATACTAAAAGGCATAAAAATATTAATTTAGCTATTTTGAGACCCAAATTTATGCGCCTTCACTTATTAATCATAAGTTATGATCTAAGGGATTGTTAAGCTGGCCATAGACGGCAGATGGAGGAGGCCAGCTTTCCCGTCCTTAACAACGGATGACTAATTTTCTAAACATGCAGCCTGGCAGGCCAGGAAAAGGGGGGCAGCAAGTGCCCCCCTCCGAACCATACCAGGACACATGCCCTCAACATAGGAGCGGTGCTTTGAGGTAGGGGAACTCCCCCCCAAAGCACCTCATCCCCATGTTGATGAGCACAAGGGCCTCTTCACCATAACCCTGGCCCGGTGGTTGTGGAGGGCATTTTTATTAATGTTAGTGCACCCCAAAAAGCCCCTCAACCAAGCCTCCCAGCTCTCCTACTTTATCCTACTGACACCAATGCAGTGGAATTTTTTTTCTCTTCCATTGATAGGGACATTTTTTTCTTCAAGTGACATGACCAACACAGGGACATTTTTCCTCAACCACTGGCACTATTTCAGCACATGCTGCAGCTATTAAACACATTTTGTCAATGGTGACACTGGAGAGGAAAATACTTCCCTTTACCATCTCAAAGTATCAGTAACTAGGGCAGCCATGTTTAACCAGGGCTTGGTGGTACCCTAAGCTTCCTCCAGAAGTTTCTAGGGGTTGCTTGAGCTAGTTCTGGTTCCAACGCCACCTGGCAGAGTCAGCAGCATGACCCCAATTATCTTTTTGTATAGGGTGGCATTTTACCCATCACTGTAAGAATGAGCATTCTTCCCACTGAGCACCAATGTAAGGGGCATGCTTCCTAATGACCTCTAATGTAAGGGTCATCCTTCCCACTGACCACCAATGTAAGGCGCATTCTTCCCACTGACAACCAATGTAGGGGGCAAACTTCCCAATGACCACCTATATAAGGGGCACTCTTCCCACAGACCACCAATGTAAGGGACATCTTCCCACTGACCACCAATGTAAGGGACATTCTTCTGAGTGACCACCAATAAAAAGGGCCTACTGAACACCAATTTAAAGGGCACTCTTCCCACTGACGATCAATGTAAGGGGCATTCTTCCTACTGGTCACCAATGTAGGGGGCAATCTTTCCACAGACCACCAATGTAAGGGACATCTTCCAACTAACCACAAATGTAAGGGACATTCTTCTGATTAACCACCAACACAAAGGGCATTCTTCCCAATGAACAACAAAATTAAGGGGCATTCTTCCCACTGACCGCCAATGTAAGGGACATCTTCTCACTAACAATCAATGTTAGAGACATCTTCCCACTGACCGCCAATCTAGGGGTCATTCTTCACACTGGCCACCAAGGCAAGGGATTCATTCTTCCCACTGACCTACACTGTAAGGGGCATTCTAATCTTCACACAGACCGCCAATGCAAGGGACATTTTTCCCACTGATCACCACTGTAAGGGGCATTTTTTTCACTGGCCACCAATGTAAGGGGGCATTCTTCTCACTGACCATCAATATAATGGCATTCTCCTCACTGACCATCAATGTAAGTGGCATTCTTCACATTGGCCACCAATGTAAGGGGCATTCTTCCCTCTAACCAGCAATGCAGGGGGCATTTTTTATAATGACCGATAATGTCTTTACACTGACCATCAATGTAAAGAGCAGTCTTCTCACACTGACCATGAGTGTAATGCCCTGTACACAGGATCGGATTTCCGATGGAATTTTCTGTCGGAATTCCGATGAAGCTGGCTTCCATCAGTCTTGCATACACACCATCAGACAAAATTCCGACTGTCCATAACGCGGTGACGTAAAACACTGGGGGTAAGCATGCAGATTACTGCTGAGTCTTTTTTTTTTTTTTTTTGGGGTCGGGGGGTTGCTGACACATATTGCTCATACATCTTTGAGGGGGGGGGGGAGAAGTTTGGCATGTTTGCCCTGGGCTCCACATGACATTGACCCAGCACTGCTCATATATATATATATATATATATATATATATATATATATATATATATATATCTATATATATATATATATATATATATCTATATATATATATAGATATACATATAGATATATAGATAGATATAGATATATCAGTGATAACACAAATATTAGGATTTTCTTTCTCTTCTGGTGATAATGGCCAAATCTAATGCCCTGTACACATGATCGGATTTCCGATGAAGCTGACTGGATTTTTCCATCGGAAATCCGATGAAGCTGACTTCCATCAGTCTTGCCTACACACCATCAGTCAAAAATCTGACCGTCCGAAACGCTGTGACGTAAAACACTCCGAAGAGCTGAAAAAATGAAGTTCAATGCTTCTGAGCATGCGTCGACTTGATTCTGAGCATGCGTGGGTTTTTTCTCCGTTGGAGTTCCACACAGACGATCGGAATTTCCTATCGTTTTTTTTACACCGATGGAAAAAAGTCCGATGGGGCCCACACACGATCGGTTTTTCTGATGAAAAGAGTCCATCTGACTTTTTTCATCGGAAAAAACGATCGTGTGTACGCGGCATAAGAGGTATTTCTTCACACTGACCATAAGTGTAAGAGACATTCTTCAAACTGACCAAAAAGGGCTCCCTGAGACCTGGAAATTATTTCAAAGGTTCCTCTGGTTTTGAGAACGGCTGAACTAGGTTGTTGTTCTCATGAGCTGAGCTCCTGGCAACTATGGGGAACCCCACATCTCTACTGTTCTTCTCTGTCAATTGCAGTATGGTCGTTGTATACAAGGCATTCATGTAAGCAGGTTTTATATTTAAAATAGTACAATTTATAATGGTGAAGTGCAGCGATGCATGACAACCAACCACAATTTAATTTACTGAAGTCAGCTCCGCTGAGATAATATTGGATTGCTTGGTGTGAGATACTGCATTTAGCACACTAGTCTTTGCTTTTACTGTAAATGCCTGATGGAGTCTGTGGCTGTGTGTGTCAGATTCACAGAAAAATATAGTTTCATTGGTGAAATCACTACTTACAACACACCGTCATTTACTGTGTATGATCAGCGTTATTTCAGCACATCAGAAGTGCGTCAGCAACAAATCAGGTCACGCATTCTCAAATGTATACAGCTGCCAGCACACACTAAACAAAATGGGCCTGACTTATATAATTCTGCCACAGCAAAATCGCATTGTTGCCCATAGCAACCACCCCAACTGTCATTTCTACACTCCGCGTCTTGATTGGTTGCTATTGGCAACAAGACGGTTTGCAATTATCACACTTATCACACACTGTCCCATTTAGCAAGTAAAGCAATCTGCAATGTTAACTGATCAGATCTGACCTTACAGAACTCAGATCCATGGAAGACAAACTCTTTGATCAATAAGTTGATCTGGGTTATTATACATGCAGCTCTTTAACTGATTGAATAAGCACACCGCTGTACATATAGATCACACTAATTCAACAGTATTCACCATCATATACAGTATACCAGTTCTATACAACTTACATACAGTGTATATATAAAACTAGGTCTCCATAAAGTATACATAGTAACATCATATACATTATTTACATATGAACGGATTAATAAATAAATACATGTAAACATATGTACCTCATATGTATCTAAGTATCTAATATATCATTTAGGTTGAGAGATGACAATGCATGTGCGCTTTGTTTTTTTTATCAGGCCAATGTGCTATTTGAACAAAATAAATTAACTGCAAACTGATTGAATAGCCATGACGTCCATATCATTGTATTTAGACTTGGATTACATTGGATTCAATCAAACTGAGTCGATTGGCCAGGGCAGAAAATGATTGACTGTTTTGCATCAATCGGAGGTTGCATGGCGGAAACAGAGATATGATCAATAACTTAGTACTCTTCTATCAGTTTAAATTATTTTTCCCTGTGTGTGGCATATTAATCAATATGTTATTGATTATTATCGGGAGAGATCGATCGGAAAATAAATTGATAATTTATTGAAACGTGTATGGCCCCCATCATACATATCTAACATGATAGATGATAGATACTTTTTTTTTTTTTAAATACAGGACATCAAAACATGTTTGTATTTTATCACAGATGTTATCTTATCTGAATATAATTAGCATCTATCTGTGTACATTGCATTCATTGGGGAATTCTTCCTACTGATCACCAATGTAAGGAGCATTTTCCATGCTGACCAGCAATGAAAACAACATTATTCCACTTGTCACCAATGTAAGGAACATTCTTCACACTGTCCACCAATGTAAGAAATATTCGTCACACTGTCTACCAATGTAAGGAACATTCTTCACACTGTCCACCAATGTAAGGAACATTCTTCACACTGTCCACCAATGTAAGAAACATTCTTCACACTGTCCACCAATGTAAGAAACATTCTTCACACTGTCCACCAATGTAAGGAACATTCTTCACACTGTCCACCAATGTAAGAAACATTCTTCACACTGTCCACCAATGTAAGGAACATTCTTCACACTGTCCACCAATGTAAGAAACATTCTTCACACTGTCCACCAATGTAAGGAACATTCTTCACATTGTCCACCAATGTAAGAAACATTCTTCACACTGTCCACCAATGTAAGAAACATTCTTCACACTGTCCACCAATGTAAGGAACATTCGTCACATTGTCCACCAATGTAAGAAACATTCTTCACACTGTCCACCAATGTAAGGACCATTCTTCACACTGTCCACCAATGTAAGGAACATTCTTCACACTGTCCACCAATGTAAGGAACATTCTTCACACTGTCCACCAATGTAAGAAACATTCTTCACACTGGCCACCAATGTAAGAAACATTCTTCACAATGTCTACCAATGTAAGAAACATACTTCACACTGTCTACCAATGTAAGGAACATTCTTCACAATGTCTACCAATGTAAGGAACATTCTTCAAACTGTCCACCAATGTAAGAAACATTCTTCACACTGTCTACCAATGTAAGGAACATTCTTCACACTGTCCACCAATGTAAGGAACATTCTTCACACTGTCTACCAATGTAAGAAACATTCTTCACACTGGCCACCAATGTAAGGAACATTATTCACACTGGCCACCAATGTAAGGAGCATTCTTCACACTGGCCACCAATGTAAGAAACATTCTTCACACTGTCTACCAATGTAAGGAACATTCTTCACACTGGCCACCAATGTAAGAAACATTCCTCACACTGGCCACCAATGTAAGCAACATTCTTCACATTGACCACTAATGTAAGGAACATTATTTACACTGGCCACTAATGTAAGCAACATTCTTCACACTGACCCCTAATGTAAGGAACATTCTTCAAACTGTCCACCGATGTAAGGCACACTATTCCTATTACTGTAAATACCAATGTAAGGAACATTATTCCCACTGACCATCAATATAAGGAACATTCTTGCCAATGACCACAAATGTAAGGAACATTCTTTCCACTGACCATCAATATAAGGAACATTCTTCCCACTAACTACCAATGTAAGGAACATTCTTCATACTGTCCAGCAATGTAAGGAACATTCTTCCAACTGACTACCAATGTAAGGAACATTCTTTCCACTGACCGTCAATATAAGGAACATTCTTCCCACCGACTACCAATGTAAGGAACATCCTTCCCAATGACTACCAATGTAAGGAACATTCTTCTCACTGACTACCAATGTAAGGAATATTATTCCCCCTGACCACAAATGTAAGGAACATTCTTCTCACTGACCACAAATTGAAGGAACATTCTTCCCACTAACCACAAATGTAAGGAACATTATTCCTATTAACTACCAATGTAGGGAACATTCTTCCAACTAACTACCAATGTAAAAAAACATTCTTCCCACTAACTACCAGTGTAAGGAACATTCTTCCCACTGAAGATAGATAGATAATATGGATAGATAGATAGATAGATAGATAGATAGATAGATAGATAGATAGATAGATAGATAGATAGATACATAGATAAATGGATAGATACAATGTTAAGATAATTTTCATAAACACATATACCAATATCCTATTATCTATTGATTATTCCTATTGAGAGGGATAAATTGGAAATAAATAGATAATTTATTAAAGTGTACAGAGATAGATAGATAGATAGATAGATAGGTAGATAGATAGATAGATAGATAGATAGATAGATAGATAGATAGATAGATAGATAGATAGATAGATTTTTCCCACTGACCTAAAATATAAGGACCATTCTTCTCACTGACCACCAATGTAAGGAACATTCTTCCCACTGACTACCAATGTAAGGAACATTCTTCCCACTGATCACCAATGTAAGGAACATTCTTCCCACTGACTACCAATGTAAGGAACATTCTTCACACTGATCACCAATGTAAGGAACATTCTTCCCACTGATCACCAATGTAAGGAACATTCTTCCCACTGACTACCAATGTAAGGCACATTCTTCCCACTGACAACCAATGTAAGGAACATTCTTCCCACTGATCACCAATGTAAGGAACATTCTTCCCATTGAAGATAGATAAATAAGATGGATAGATAGATAGATAGATAGATAGATAGATAGATAGATAGATAGATAGATAGATAGATATTAAATAGATGGATACAATTTTAAGATAAGGGGCATAAACAAATATACCAATATCCTATTATCCATTGATTATTTCTAATGAGAGTGATCAATTGGAAATAAATAGATAATTTTTTGAAGTGTACAAAGATAGATAGATAGATAGATTAGGAGATGGATAGATAGATAATTAGATAGACAGATAGATAGATTAGGAGATAGATAGATAGATAGATAGATTAGGAGATAGATAGATAGATAGATAGATAGATAGATAGATAGATAGATAGATAGATAGATAGATAGATAGATAGATAGATAGATAGATTAGGAGAAAGATAGATAGATAGATAGATAGATAGATAGATAGATAGATTAGGAGAAAGATAGATAGATAGATAGATAGATAGATAGATAGATAGATAGATTAGGAGAAAGATAGATAGATAGATAGATAGATAGATAGATTAGGAGATAGATAGATAGATAGATAGATAGATAGATAGATAGATAGATAGATAGATAGATAGATAGATTAGGAGATAGATAGATAGATAGATAGATAGATAGATAGATAGATAGATAGATAGATAGATAGATAGATAGATAGATAGATAGATAGATTAGGAGATAGATAGATAGATTAGGAGATAGATAGATAGATAGATAGATAGATAGATAGATAGATAGATAGATAGATAGATAGATAGATAGATAGATTAGGAGATAGATAGATAGATAGATAGATAGATAGATAGATAGATAGATAGATAGATAGATAGATAGATTAGGAGATGGATAGATAGATAATTAGATAGATGGGTAGATTCTTCCCACTGACAAAAAATCTAAGGACCATTCTTCTCACTGACCACCAGTGTAAGAAACATTTATCCCACTGACCACCAATGTAAAAAACATTCTTCCCACTAACTACCAGTGTAAGGAACATTCTTCCCATTGAAGATAGATAGATAGATAGATAGATAGATAGATAGATAGATAGATAGATAAGACGATGGAGAGATAGACAGATAGGATGTGGTCAGCCCCAGTAGATAAGCACACACAGTGCTATCATACAGATGACATATGGGGACATGTAGACACACACATCATACAGGTGACATATGGGGACATGTAGACACACACATCATACAGGTGACATATGGGGACATGTAGACACACACATCATACAGGTGACATATGGGGACATGTAGACACACACATCATACAGGTGACATATGGGGACATGTAGACACACACAGTGCTGTGATGTGAGATGATGGAAGGGTCACCTGTATGGGGATATGAAGTCATGGGAGGACATCACTCACCTATAGATATATGATAAGAAAGCCTCCAATCCCCCCATACACTGCTCTGTGTATTCCATCATAGATTGTCCATTACAGAAGACATGGTGGGTGAGATATACATGGCATAGATAATACAGACACATCTACCTATAGAGCGATCTCTATGTATCTATAGATCAGTCATACTACATTCACACTGATCGTTGTACTCAGTGACATCGCCCGATCAATGTGCCCCCCCAGAACACATATCCATAATCATAGTGGGGGCCCCCCCGGAGTTCAGTGCCCCCTCCCCCGGGGATATTATCTCCTGCCCGTCTCCAGCGATGGCTGGCACCCAGGTAATCCAATAACTTAATAAACAGCATGCCATACCGTTGGCGATGGCGGGTTCAGTGGTGTGGCAGAGCCGAGGTGCCGGTCCGGAGTCCTCCACCATGCTCCATCCTCTCCTCCGCCGACCTGCCCGCTTCTATTCTGCGCTGTGCCAGCTGAGAAGGGGGGCTGTATTGTTTCCAGCACCGGCTCTATTACACCTATAACAAGCGCGCCACCTAGCGGCAGGCTATGGAACTGCGCCTCCACAGCAAAAGACCTGAAAGTGATGAGTTAACCATTTAAATGTCTCCTAGAAGCGTGTATATGATATAATTATATATATGTCATATATAATTATTTTGATATGATATGTATATATCATATGATATATGTATATATTACAGCTAATGCCTGGCTTCACCTTCATGTAACAAAATAAACAAATGTAGTGCATTATGTATTAAACAAACTGAATGCTCAGTAAGTCATCTGATATGTCTATGGGGGAGATTTACTAAAACTGGAGCACTCAGTATCTGGTGCAGCTGTGCATGGTAGCCAATCAGCTTCTAACTTCAGCTTGTTCAATTAAGCTTTAGCAATAAAACCTGGAAGCTGATTGGTTTCTACGCAGAGTTTGATTTTGCATTCCTCAGTATTAGTAAATAACCTCCTATGTGTTGCATTATACATACAGGATTCCTATAGTCAATGCAAAATTGGGGGCAAAAGGAGGCAATCTTGCTGCAGTTTTCCTGCCCCCCCGACCACCCCTAATCACAGCAATGCACCCGCTCAGGGCTGCACCCATGCAGTGGAAAAAAATTCAATGCGTTGCATTCAGCAAGCAGTGCAGCCTTTTAAGGGTTAAAGCAGGAAATGACGCACATCACCTCAATGCATGTCAAACGCCCTCTGAAATGTGACCCACCACGGATCACTTTTCAGAAGGCTGGCAGTATAGCTGCAGCCATGAATGAGCCCAAAGGGAGGAAGTACATTTACAATCCTATCCAATACAGGAGGATTTAAAGGGTCCTGGGAGCTTACATGAACATGATCAATTAGGGTGCATTCACTGCATTAGAAAAATGCTGATCCCCACAAGCGCACACAGAAAACAATTGTTTCCTATGTGCCCTGTTCACACTTAAACAGCCTTCAGGTGAACTGCAGCGTGGTACAAAAAATTGCAACATGTCTGCATTATTCCGTCTGGCAGCACAGCCAACCCGCAGCTCTGTCTGCGTTCCTATGCCCTGCAGCTCAAAATGAAATGTTGCACTGAGGCATTTCAATAAGGTAAAAAAAAAAAAAAATTGGAAACAGTGGTCTGTGCTTTAAAAGTGCAAGACATTGCGGGCCAGAGCCAACACTTTCTGTACAGTAAGGCCGGGTTCACACTGGCAGGGCCGCTGATAGGGGGGGACCACCAGGCCTCCCGTAGGGGGCCCGGGCACACAGGGGGGCCCAAACAGCAGGGGGAATTAGTGAGGTTTGGTGGAGGGGCAGTTACAGAAGGATGCCCTGTGCAGCTCTCTGCAGCAGATGAAAGCCGGTTTCTCCCCCTCCTGACGGGTCTCAGCTGCTGCAGGGAGAGACACAGACACAGGGCATCATTCCTGTAATTTCTTCCCGACACTGACTTCCCTCCCTGTTCTGCCCGCTTCTGACTCCCCCCCCCCCCCCCCGTGTGCCCCCTTGTCACTGTGAATATAATTTTTTTTTAATGTAAAAAACAAATGAAAAAGGGCTAATTCACACTGGTTCTCTGTTATGTTTGTGTCCACTAATGATTTTAGTGTATTTTTTGTGAAAATGTGGTCTTGATATATTGGGGGGGCCCTGCCAGGTAGGCTGTGCGGGGCCCCGTGATTTCTAACAACACACTGGTATGCTGCCATTTAGCTGCAGCGTGGGCGTATTCACAGTTTGGTGCATTTTGCCTCCCATAGACTTCTATTAGGATGCACATTTTTGCTGCATTTTCTGAAAGCACATCATACAGATAAAGCATGTTGCACTTTTGGGGCGCTTTCAGAAAACAAGGCAAAAATGCACCGCCTGATAGAAGTCTATGAGACTGCGGCTAAAGCCGAGGGTGAAATGCATGAAAACATGGATACACCCAAACTGCAGTACACCAGTGTGAACGCGGCCTAAAACGCAGCGTTTTATCATGCAGGAGGTGTGAACCAGCCATCAACATACAGTATTATTTATTTATTACAGGTATTTATATAGCACTGACAATTTACACATTGTTTTACATACCGTACAATCATATCACCACACTGCCTATGACGCAGCCGGCGGTGACTGGCGAAACCGGTTAGGCTCTAATTTTCCTTGTCCACCTTGCCCCTGTGACTGGAGGATATGAACACTTGCTCATGTTTGATGGGCCTCATTGGAAATCGGCAATGGCACTGAAGGTTTGTCCTTCCATCACCACCTGATAAGTATCCATTTACTCTCTTTCTACTTAGGATTATATACTTTTATCCATGTATGATCTCCCATGGACCAGGACTGTCAACTTGCATGCAAACTCTGGATATCAAGTTATAGTTTGCAACAGTGAGAGGTAGGTTACAGGACATTCTTTGCATGCAAATATCTGGCGTTTCATGTCACATACATACTGTGACTGTACCCTTTAATTCCATATGCCTCCTGTAGACCACCATTGACCCAGGGTGTCGTCCCTTCCCTTTTCATATCTCAGCAATTCCCCCCGTTTGGATACATCAAGGAATAACCACTTCCGCACTGACTCACACCGATATACGTCGCCACTTTGAAGAGGGATATCGTTGTTATGGTAGCAGCTAGCTACCATAACCCCAGTATCCTCTTCTTCAGTGAGCGGTCCGGTTTCAGATAAAAGTGGTCTCCGCGGCAGATTCTGTGCGAGATCACTTTTATCAGTGGCGGGAGAGGCCCCCCCCCCCGTCGCTCTCTGGTGCCCTCCGCCGATAACTGGAGCCGTTGGCTTGGTATGGAGATGAGTGAGGGGAAGATGGCCCCCACCTGTCTCCATACCATTGCAGGGTGGAAGCATTGTCTAAACGTCACGTCCACCCATAGCTCTTATTGAGACTTTTTTTTTTTTTTTTAAATGACATTAAAAAAAAATGATATTCATTTTTTTATTCCATTTTAGTGTAAATATGATATCTGAGGTCTTTTTGACCCCAGATCTCATATTTAAGAGGTCCTGTCATGCTTTTTATCAATTACAAGGGATGTTTACATTCCTTGTAATAGGAATAAAAGTAACAAATTTTTTTTTTTTCTTTAAAGAACATTGTCAAAATTTAAAATAAAAGGTAAAATAAATAATAATGAATTTTTTTTTAAACGCGCCCCGTCCTGCCAAGCTCGCGTGCAGAAGCGAACGCATACGTGAGCAGCGCCCGCGTATGAAAATGGTGTTCAAACCACACATTTGAGGAACCACACGATTGTTAGAGCGAAAGCAATAATTCTAGCCCTAAATCTCCTCTGTAAAGCCCTGTACACACGATCGGATATCCTATGGATTCTAATCCGATGGTTTTTTCCATCGGAAATCCGATGAAGCTGACTTCCATCAGTCTTGCCTACACACCATCAGTCAAAAAACCGACCGTTCCAAACGCGGTGACGTAAAACACTCCGATGAGCTGAGAAAAATGAAGTTTAATGCTTCTGAGCATGCGTCGACTTGATTCTGAGCATGCGTGGGTTTTTTATCCGATGGACTTGCCCATAGACGATCGGAGTTTTCGATCGTTTTTTTATCCATCGGAAAAATTTAAACATGTTCTATTTTTTAAAACCGATGGAAAAAAGACCGATGGGTCCCATACACGATCGGTTTGTCTGATGAAAACAATCCATCGGACGGTTTTCATCGGTTAAACCGATCGTGTGTTCAGGGCTTTACTCAAAACATACAACCTGTAGAATTTTTTAAAAGTCGCCTTAAGGGTAAAAGTCTGTCGCCATTCCACGAGCGGGCGCAATTTTGAAGCGTGACATGTTGGGTATTCATTTACTCGGCGTAACATTATCTTTCACAATATAAAAAAGAATTGGGCTAACTTTACGGTTGTCTTATTTTTTAATTCAAAAAAGTGTATTTTTCCCCCAAAAAAGTGCGCTTGTAAGACCGCTGCGCAAATACACTGTGTCAGAAAGTATTGCAAAGACCGCCATATTCTCTAGGGTGTTAGAAAAAAATATATAACGTTTGGGGTTTCTAAGTAATTTTCTAGCAAGAAAACATGTTTTTAACTTGTAAACACCAAATCTCAGAAAGAGGCTCGGTCCTTAAGTTAACAACACTCACCACAATATGCCAGCATGCCTCTTTCCCAGGATCCAGGTCAGATCTTCCTAGGATCCGTTTCCTGTTGGGAGCCAACTTAGCTCCACATCCTATTCACATGCATTGAATTTTTATGTTTCAATTTATTATTTGCTGCTCATGATAGAAGATATTTTACTTTAACATTCCTTGCTATATATATATATATATATATATATATATATATATATATTACTGTCACTGGATAGGGCCAAGAATGGTGTACATTGAGTTTTTATCACAGTATGATTGACACGTTGTGAATGATTCCGTTTTTATTATTGGCTATTCCATTTACTGTATTTATTGACGTATAACACTCACTTTTTTACCCTGAAAATAGAAGGTAAACTGTGCCTGCGTGTTATACGCAGGGGGCTGTGGAAAGTTTTTTTTCCTGAAACTTCCCTCTTAAAGTTAGGGTACGTGTTATACGCCTGTGCGTGTTATACGCTGATACATACGGTATGTGTTTTTGATATAATAAATTTTGACTTTTTGTACATGCACAGTGGGCTGTATATTTCCTTTCCTCTTTTCCTTATCCCCTTTATGTCACCTTGAGGGATCCTTATTTTTAGTTCTCATGTCAGTCCCTGCCCCTAAGGGGATTACAATCTAAGGTCCCTATTTCACATACACATACCTCACAACTTTCTGAGATGGGAATGAGGGACACCTATCATCAAAAATATGCAGGCATAGGACACACCTTTTGCCACGTCCCCTTAAAGGAGAAGTGTACAAAAAAATAAGATTGGTTGAACCCACAAGTGCTTATTTTACCACTACTATTCCTTTATATTGGCTTTTGAAATTTACAAATGCAGCAATTTAGAAATCAGATGAAAGGTTTAGCACTGGGAAACGCTTTTTGATAAATAGAAAGTGCATTTTATATACATCTATATGGATTAGACCAAAATAAGGGACAAATGAGGAGGAATGAGGGACAAATGAGGAGGAATGAGGGACTGAGGGACATTGCTCCAAATTAGGGACAGTCCCTCGAAATCAGGGACAGTTGGAAGGTATGCATGCATACATAGGCATTTTTAGATAGGGGTTAATTAACCTTCCTTATGTCTTTGGAGTGTGGAGTGCTCAGAGTACCCCGAGGAAGTCCATGCAATTGCATGAAGATCATACAAAGTTCATGCAGATAATATATGTAGCACTTCTATGGTTACAGATGGAGGCATTGCTTAGTTTAGTTGCTTAGTGTTTCTTCAATGCTCCATTTATTCCCTAATCCCTGACATTACGTTGATACATAGCACTTTGCTGTCCACTACATCTTCCTGTTCCCCCCATAAAAATCGCAAGCAAGCCGAGCAGCCGGGGCCTTGTGGATATAGATAAGAGTGAGTGAGCCTCCGCTGTGGAACATAAGGTGAGGAGGAGAGGTGAAATACATCTCATCCTTTCATCTTGCTGCTGACGCCAACACCAAGCGTATTTGGGGAGCTGCGCAGAAGGGTCCAGGGAGCAGAGATAAATTTAGACAGATCTGTAATACACATCGGCTATATATACCCTGTGTGCTGGAAATAGGCGGAATCTCATCAGATTCTTCTTCATCATCCTGTACCTTCCACATTATACTGAAAGAAAAGCGCTATTGATCCAGATTGACGTCAGTTGTTATTGATGGACAGATTAGAATATCGGAGGTTCAGTGGTTCACGCGCACTATTTTCACTTCTAATTACTTAGTGAATTGTCCATTTGGCTTTCAGTGGAAAGTGATTTGTTCTATGGATGTCCTGGAATTGTAGAACGACCACGCGGGTCACAGCGCAGAGCAGCGCATGCTGATGTTATCACGTTGGGAGCTTTAACCACGTCAATACCGGGCACTTTCGCCCCCTTCCTTCCCAGGCCAATTTTCAGCTTTCAGCGCTCTCGCACTTTCAATGAGAATTGCGCGGTCGTGCAACGCTGTACCCAAATTATATTTTTATTATTTTGTTTACAGAAATAGAGCTTTCTTTTGGTGGTATTTATTCACGACTCTGTTTTAAATTTTTTGCGATATAAGCGAAAAAATTGCGGAAATTTGGAAAAAAAAACTATTTTCTTCTTTCTATTTTAAAAGAAATCCAATCAAATCGAACTTTGTCATAAATTTAAGACAAAATGTATTCTGCTACATGTCTTTGGTAAAAAAATCCTGTTAAGTGTATAATAATTGGTTTGTGTGATCACGGACAGATGTGCGCAGGTGATAATGTACAGATGTGTGCAGATGATCATTGGGACATATGATTTTACTGTTACATATGTCGGGGGCCAGGTGTTTTTACTGTGTGGGGACATGTGTGTGGGGACACTATTTCATGGACTTTGTGTGTTTACATTGTGTGGGGACACTAGGCTGGTAATCAGTGTGTAAAAAGCTGTAAAAAAAAGCTCATACTCACTGATCACTGGCCGGCTGCAGAGATCCGCTCTCCTCTCCTCACTGAAAACTTCCGTGTGAGGAGAGGAGAGCCGATCGCCTAGCAACCGGCTCTCTAATTACATCACATGAAGGCTGTGATTGGACACAGCTGTCATGTGATCATGAGGGCCAATCACAGAGCCCTCCTGCCCTTCGGAGATGCGCCGTGTCCGGGTTTAACACAAGCGCATCAGGATAGCGCCGCTGCGCGGCCACGAGCGCGCGACCCCCCTCCTTCTGAGGGACGTTCCTGAACCTCCACTCAGAAGGAGGAAGCTCCCACCTGGCCGTATATGTGCAGTGGCCAGGTGGGAAGTGGTTAATGTTTAACTCCAGGCAAGATCTTAATTGCATACTTAAATTGGTCTAGTTTGGCACAATGTAAAGCCTGGTACACACGATCAGATTTTCCGCGGACAAAGCGTAGGACTTTTGTCCGAAGGGCGTTGGCCGTGAACTTGTCCTGCATACAAACGGAAAAGAATTGTCGGCCAACAAACACGAAACTGCGTGGTTTTTCAGCTCTTTAGCACCACCCTTTGGGCAACTCCTGCTAATGTTGTGTTATGGTTAGCATTGCTTCTGAGCATGCGTGTTTGTACTTTAGATTTTTTTTCCGAAGGACTTCTGTACACAGGATCGGATAATCCGACAGCACACATTTGTTGTCGGAAAATTTTAAAGCATGCCATCCCACATTTGTTGTCGGAAAATCCGACAACAACTGTCCGATGGAGCATACAAACGGTCGGATTTTCCGACAAAAGCCTGCCATCACACAATTCCCGTCGGAAAATCCGATCGTGTGTACGGGCCTTAAGTATGGATCTGGAAATTGCTGTACAGTGATCACCGCAATCTTCCAGGTCCTATAACAAGCCACTACCCCACTGCACACTGACCACAGTGGATCGCTCACTTTGTATTTTTTTCTTTTTTTTTCAATTAAAGCTATGAATTATCTGATTGGATGAGATGAAGACAAAGGGTGGTGATGTCACAATCTCCACCTTGTACGACCAGAGAACAGTATTCATTGAAAAAAATGAAAGGGTTTCTCTGAATGGCAGCAGAACCAAGCATGCGTCCACGTGTGGCACTGCACACAGTGCTGACTACTACAGTGATTATCAGCTTCCCAATGGCCCCTCAGGTACAAGATATTCTGTACATGCTTACATTGTGCCAAGCTGGACCAGTGTAGGTATGCAATTAAGATCATGCCTGGAGTTCAACATTAAAGCTCCCATCACAGAGAAACATGATAACATCAGGACGTAAGTATGTAAGTAAAGATTATACCTGGTGATCAGGTTTAAGATAAAAATAAATAGCACATTAAAATGTTGCCTTTTATAAGGAGCCACCATAACCGTAAGGCCCCTTTCACACGGGGGGACCGTATGTCCGTTTTTCATCCATCCGTTTTCGGATGAAAAATGGACATACATGTATCCCTATGGGATAGCGGATATCAGCAGATGAACATCCACTGACATTTGATCTTATCCGTGTCCGCAATGCTCCGTTTTTCTGGATAGAAAAATTCCTATTTTTCTATCCGTCTGCGGAGCGGATCGGATGAACACGGACAGACGGTCCGTGTTCATCCGATCCCCCCATAGGGGAGAGCGGAGATCTGTCAGGGCGGTCCCTGCACAGTGTGCGGTGACCACCCTGTCATCCGCTGGCTCAGCGGGGATCAACGGAGCGATCCCTGCTGAGCAAGCGGAGGTTCACGGGGCGGATCATTACTGATCCGTCCCGTGTGAAAGGGGCCTAAAGGAAAGGATGTACTAAACAAACTTGGGAAAGGGAGAAAGTTAAAACATTATGTGATGCTGCGCTTCCCATCATACACAAAGGATAACAATAATAAAAAACGGAAAGTATTAACAATAATAGCCAACAAGCGATAAAGAATAAACACAGCCATATCCAATAGTTGCCTAAAAGGTTTAGGAGTGTGTCTATGGGAATGTTTGACCATTCGTCGAGAAGCACATTTGTGAGGTCAGGCACTGATGTGGACGAGAAGGCCTGTCTCGAAGTCTCCGCTCTAATTTATGCCAAAGGTGTTCTATCGGGTTAAGGTCAGGACTCTGTGCAGGGCAGTCAAGTTCCTCCATCCCAAACTCACTCATCCACGTCAGTGGCAGCTGGTGGTGAATTTTTTTTGGGGGGGTCCGCCGCAGCCCCCCAGCCAGCCACAACCCCCCCCCCCCCAGGCAGCTGAGCACACCCTTTTTGAAGCCAATTAGCGCCTCCGGCTCTAATTATGTGCTTCTAAAGATAAAAATAAAACATTGGAATCCTTGCGTCCGACGCCCTGCATGTAGATTAGGTGCCGGGCGCATGGACTAGGGGTCAGCCCTGCGCCCTGCATGAGCGGCCACCACTGATCTATGTCTTTATGGATCTTGCTTTGTGCACTGGTGGACAGTCACGTTGGAACAGGAAAGAGCCATCCCCAAACTGTTTCCACAACGTTGGGAGCATGAAATTGTGCAAAATGTCTTGGTTTGCTGACGCCTTAAGAGTTCCCTTCACTGGAACTAAGGGGCCAAGCCCCACCCCTGAAAAACAACCCCACACCATATTCCCTTCTCTACCAAATGCTTTGGATCAGTGCACAAAGCAAAGTCCATAAAGACATAGATGAGCGAGTTTGGGGTGGAGGAACTTGACCCCAACTTGGCCTGCACAGAGTGCTGACCTCAACCCGATAGAACACCTTTGGGATGAATTAGAGAGGAGACTGTAAGCCAGGCCTTCTCGTCCACATCAGTGCCTGACCTCACAAATGCGCTTCTGGAAGAATGGTCATACATTCCCATAGACACACTCCTAAACCTTGTGGACAGCATTCCAAGAAGAGGTGAAGCTGTTATAGCTGCAAAGGGTGGACCAACTCAATATTGAACCCTACGGACTAACACTGGAATGCCATTAAAGTTCATGTGCATGTAAAGGCAGGTGTCCCAATACTTCTGGTAATATAGTGTGTATACCAGTGATGGTGACTCACGCACTAATATTAAATAAAATGTGACAAAAGTCTCTCAAGCCCTTTCAACTAATCAGTGACTATAAATGGATATCATCTTCAATGCCACATTGTCATCCAACACCAAAGTTCCCAAGATGCTTTTTAACTTTCAAACAACTCATGCCACCTCTACCCTCTTTTAGATATAATGACGCTTAGTATGGTAATTGATCCAGGACTCATCAATTCCAAGGTGTTCCAACAGCTCCACCCCACTAGGGGCTCTCCAGATCGTTCTCCCGGATTCCAATGGTATACGGGGCCAGGCTCCTTTAAACTTCCACCTAGCTAACTGTCAGCTTATTTAAGGGAAAAGATCAAAGAAAGCCTCCCATAGTGTAGTATGTAACTAACATATGCTTTATTAAAAGAATAATGTCACTCACAATTAGTGATGAGCCGAACACCCCCGGGTTCGGTTCGCACCAGAACCCGCAAACGGACCGAAAATTCGCACGAACTTTAGAACCCTATTAAATACAATGGATGCAAACGTTTGAAATCTAAAGTGCTAATTATAACGACTATTATGCATGTTATTGTCCTAAAAAGGGTTTGGGAACCCGGGTTCTGCACCAGGGGACATGTATCAATGCAAAAAGAAGTTTTAAAAACGGCCGTTTTTCTGGAGCAGTCATTTTAATGATGCATAAAGTGAAAAAAAAAAGTCAAATATTCCTTTAAATATCGTACCTGGGGGGTGTCTAAAGTATGCCTGTGAAGTTCCACGTGTTTCCCGTGTTTAGAACTATCCCTGCACAAAATTATATTTCTAAAGGAAAAAAAGCCATTTAAAACTGCTTGCAGCTTTAATGTAATGTCTGGTCCCGGTAATATGGATGAAAATCTTTAAGAAAAATGGCATAGCTACCCCATCACACACCCCCCCCCCCCCCACCCCAGCCCATTACCAGCCCCTTTGGGTCTTGTATGGATATTAAGGGGAACCCTGCACACAAAATAAAAAAGGCCCTATATACTCTGAACAGCCGTATACAGGCAGTGCATACAAGACAGGGACTGTAGGTTTGTTCTCATGTAGAATCTGTTTGTAATTTTGAACAGGTACATTGTTTAAGTGTAGCTCCAGGCAAAAAATCTATTTTTAAGCTTTTTGGAAAACATAGGGAAGGGTTATCACCCCTGTAACATTTGTTTTGCTGTCTGTGCAGTGTGCACCTGTTCAGAACAGTTCACTCCACTTTCCGTCCTAATGACAAATGTTTTTTGAAAATTTGGCTTTTTTATTGAAACAAGAATTGGTGATGAAGCATCCGTGGAGAGGAGACACTTTTTTTCCCATATTAACTCTTACAGGAGAGAATTTGCCTTCCTAGGGGTAGATTTCCTCTCACTTCCTGTTGTATCCTTCCGTTTGCGAGGAGGAGTCGTTTGTAAGTTGGATGTTTGAAAGTAGGGGCCTGCCGTATATACTCAGCTGAAATTTGCCCCTTACATGTTGGTGTTGCCACAACACTGTGAGCCCTCACAGTTACTCTTGGTGGGCGCATGAATGGGCCCTGCTGTGAATTATTAGATCAAGAAATGTAATTGCATGCCCCTGTTGAACAGGGGCTGAAAAATTGGGCCTTTGGTGGTGGTGGTGGTGGTGGTGGTGTTGACACAACACTGTAAGGCCTCACAGTTAGTCTTGGTGGGCGCAGGAATGGGCCCTGCTGTGAATTATTAGATCAAGAATTGTAATTACATGCCCCTGTTAAACAGGGGCATAAAAATTGGGCCTTAGGCACTGGTGCCACAACACTGCAACCCCTCACAGATACTGTACTTGGAGCACAGCAATGAGCCCTGTTGCAAAGTATTGCATCAAAAATTGTAATTACACGCCCCTGTTAAACAGGGGCAGAAAAATTGGGCCTTAGCCACTAGTGCTGGTGCCACGACACTGCAACCACTCCCAGATACTCTAGTTGGAGTGCAGGAATGAGCCCTGCTGCAAAGCATTGCATAAAAAATTGTAATAACATACCCCTGTTAAACAGGGGCTGAAAAATTGGGCCTTAGCCACTGGTGGCGGCACCCAGAAACAAAAATGTTCTTCCAAGCTATCATCATCAATCGGATCATTGAGGAGGAGGAGGATAGTAAGTCAACATAACAGGACAGTCTCTCAGCATCAGCATCAGTCTTGAAGGGATGTGACATTTGAAAATAAATTAGTCTGTTATATCAGCTTCAGGTGTTTGGTAGCTGGTGGTGATCCAAGACTGGTTCATCTTTATGAAGGTCAGTCGATCAACAGAGTCGGTGGACAGGCGCACCCTGTGATCCGTGACAAAGCCTCCAGCAGCACTGAATGTGCGTTCTGAAAGAACGCTGGATGCAGGACAGGCCAGTAGCTCAATTGCATACTGTGCAAGCTCTGGCCAGTGATCCATCCTCAAGACCCAGTAAGCCAGAGGATTTTCGGTGGGGAAGGTGTCCAAGTCTAACCTTGCCCCTAGGTATTCCTGCACCATGTATATCAGACGCTGGCGATGGTTGCTGGAACCGATCATACCTTGGGGCTGCGGACTAAAGAATTGTCTGAACGCATCGGTCAGACGGCCACCTTCCCCACCGCTCCTTCTTTGACTGACCGAAGCCTCAGCAACTCGTTGTCCAGGACCAGGAGTTTGTAACCTCCCAGTCTCTGGGAATGCGTTGCACAGACCTTTCTGCAAGGCCTCCCGGAGTTGTCTCATCCTCTGCTCCCTCTGCGACGGTACGATAAGGTCCGCAACCTTACCCTTGTACCGTGGATCAAGGAGAGTGGCCAGCCAGTAATGGTCCCTCTCCTTGATCCGAAGAATACGAGGATCCTTCCGCAGACTTTGCAGGATCAGGGAGGCCATGCAGCGTAGGTGTTAGCTGAGGCATTCGGTCCAGAGTCCTCTGGGTCACTAAGGACGACATGATCCGCAGCCACCTCCTCCCAGCCACGTACAAGTCCACTGGTTTCTTGGGACTGTAAATCATCCCTAAAAGACTGCTGCTGATGATGCTGAGTGCCAGGCTCCACCTCCATGCTGACACAATCCTCCTCCTCCTCCTCCTCTTCTTCCTGTGCGATGGGTGGGACAGAAGGAACACTGTCTGGGTAAAGGGGGCCTTGAGAGACAAGGAAGTCCTCCTCTTCCTGCCTCTGTTCTGCCTCAAGTGCCCTGTCCATTATTCCACGCAGCGTATGTTCCAACAGGTGGACAAGAGGTACAGTGTCACTGATGCATGCACTGTCACTGCTCACCATCCTCGTGGCCTCCTCAAATGGTGACAGGACAGTGCATGCATCCCTGATCATGCCCCACTGGCGTGGTGAAAAAAACCCGAGCTCCCCTGACCCTGTCCTGGTGCCGTAGTCGCACAGGTACTCATTGATGGCCCTCTGCTGCGTGTGCAGCCGCTGCAGCATGGCCAACGTTGAGTTCCACCTGGTGGGCATGTCACATATAAGGCGGTTCTTGGGCAGGTTCAACTCCTTTTGCAGCTCAGCCAGGCGAGCACTGGCATTATAAGATCTGCGGAAATGCACACAGACTTTCCTGGCCTGCCTCAGGACATCCTGTAAGCCCGGGTACCTGCCCAAGAACCGCTGCACCACCAGGTTAAGGACGTGAGCCACACAGGGCACATGGGTCAGTTGTCCCTGTCGGAGAGCGGAGAGGAGGTTGGTGCCATTGTCGCAAACTACCATTCCTGGCTTAAGCTGGCGTGGCGTCAACCACCTCTCGGCCTGCCCCTGCAGAGCAGACAGAACCTCTGCCCCAGTGTGGCTCCTGTCCCCCAAACACACCAGCGCAAGCACGGCATGGCATCTTTTTGCCTGCGTACTTGCGTAGCCCCTTGAACGCCTACGGAGCACCGCTGGTTCCGAGGACAAAGCACAGGAAGAGGCCACGGAGGAAGAAGAAGAGGAGGGGGTGGAGGACAGAGGTGTGTCACAACCAGTAGTAGCATTTTGGAGGCATGGCGGTGGAACAAACTCCAACACTACTGCACCTTGTCCTGCATCCTTCCCAGCTGCCAAAAGAGTGACCCAATGGGCCGTGAAAGAAAGGTAACGTCCCTGTCCATGCCTGCTGGACCATAAGTCAGCGGTAATATGCACCTTACCGCTGACCGCCCTGTCCAGCGAGGCCAAGACATTGCCTTCCACATGCCGGTAGAGAGCCGGAATCGCCTTCCGTGAGAAAAAGTGGCGTTTGGGAACCTGCCACTGAGGAACCGCACATTGCACAAACTCACGGAAGGGGGCCGAGTCTACCAACTGAAAAGGCAGCAGTTGAAGCGCTAGCAATTTAGCCAAGCTAGCATTCAACTGCTGGGCATGTGGATGGCTGGGAGTGAACTTCTTTCGACGGTCCAGCAGCTGGGGCAGGGAAATTTGCCTGCTAGAATCGGACGTCGGTGTACTGCTAGCAGAGTGCCCGCAAGTACTTGGCTGTGACACACCTAATTCTACACCTTCATTCCTCTCAGAGCAGGTTTCAGAGAGGACTGAAGGTATAGTGGGGTTGGAGATCCCAGCTGATGCGGTGCAAGAAGAGGTCAGCTTTGTTCTTTGGTGTGGGTCTTTAAGGTAGGCTTGCCAACGAGCTGCATGGCAGGTCAACATATGTCTGGTCAAGCATGTGGTGCCCAAGCGGGTGATGTTTTGGCCACGCGATATACGCTTGAGACATATGTTGCAAACAGCAGCTGTGCGATCTGATGCACTCGACTCAAAAAAGGCCCACACCAAAGAACTTTTTGAATAACGGGCAGAGACAGCGCCCTGCACAGGCGGAGCTCTGCGGTGTGATTCCGTCGGTGTGCTGCCCTTACGCTGGCCCCCCGAGGGCATCCTGCCTCGTTGGAGATGTGCCTCCTCCTCATCCTCCTCCTCCTCCTCTCTCCTATTTGGCACCCACGTGGAGTCAGTGACCTCATCATCCCCTCCCTCCTCATCACTGGAGCCAATTTGGCAGTATGCTGCAGCTGCTGGAACATGACTGCCAGATTGGTGTCCTTCTTGAGCATCCCCTCTCTCTGCTCTCATGCTACTGCCTTCCTCTAGCTGGGTATCATCATCAGACCCTTCGAAACGCTGGGCATCCTCCTGGAGCATGTACCCAACACTGTGCTCAAACAGTTCGGGGGACTCCTCAGGAGGACATGGTTGGTCTAGGGAAGGAGTGACTGATGATGACATTGATACCAGGGAAGAGGATGCTTTGGCAGCTGCTTTGCCAGTACCCTGAGCCTGTGTGAGAAATGATGAGGAGGATGAGGAGGGCTTGGTCATCCACTCTACCAAGTCTTCGGCATGATGCGGCTCAACACGTCCAGCTGCCGAAAAGAAGGACAAGCGTGTCCCATGGCCACGTGCTGATGACGATGCACCGCGTCCACGACCAGCACTGTTGTCTCTAGACACAGAGCCTGCTTGCCCTCTTTTATTGGCTCCTGACTGTCTGCCTCTCCTTGTTTGCCTTCCAGACATTCTAATGGCCTGCAGGGAAATGAGAAAAGCAGCAATACAGGCTAAGTTAAGGTGTAATATGGTCAGGAGGCACACTCCGCCCGCTGTAAGTGCCGCAAAATCCTGTTGGTGTAACACACCAGGAAAAAGCAGCAATACAGGCTAAGTTAAGGTGTAATATGGTCAGGAGGCACACTCCGCCCGCTGTAAGTGCCGCAAAATCCTGTTGGTGTAACACACCAGGAAAAAGCAGCAATACAGGCTAAGTTAAGGTGTAATATGGTCAGGAGGCACACTCCGCCCGCTGTAAGTGCCGCAAAATCCTGTTGGTGTAACACACCAGGAAAAAGCAGCAATACAGGCTAAGTTAAGGTGTAATATGGTCAGGAGGCACACTCCGCCCGCTGTAAGTGCCGCAAAATCCTGTTGGTGTAACACACCAGGAAAAAGCAGCAATACAGGCTAAGTTAAGGTGTAATATGGTCAGGAGGCACACTCCGCCCGCTGTAAGTGCCGCAAAATCCTGTTGGTGTAACACACCAGGAAAAAGCAGCAATACAGGCTAAGTTAAGGTGTAATATGGTCAGGAGGCACACTCCGCCCGCTGTAAGTGCCGCAAAATCCTGTTGGTGTAACACACCAGGAAAAAGCAGCAATACGGGCTAACTTCAGGTGTATAATGTGCAGGAGGCTTAGCAACAATGACACTGACACTGTCCCCTGCCTATCCTTCTCTCTCCCTGCACACAAGGTTTATCAAAGTACATGACACTGACAGTCACTCTCCCTGCCTATCCTTCTCTCTCCCTGCACACAAGGTTTAGCAAAGAATATGACACTGACACTGTCCCCTGCCTATCCTTCTCTCTCCCTGCACACAAGGTTTATCAAAGTATATGACACTGACACTCTCCCTGCCTATCCTTCTCTCTCCCTACACACAAGGTTTAGCAAAGAATATGACACTGACACTCTCCCTGCCTATCCTTCTCTGTCCCTACACACAAGGTTTAGCAAAGAATAGATTTGACAAGATTTGACACTGTCCCTGCCTATCCTTCACTTTCCCTGCTCCGGAACACACTACACAAGGCCGCCGCGCTGGTGGCCTTTTATAGTGTGGGGCGTGTACTAAACCCCCTCAGCTATAATTGGCCATAGGCATCCTGCCTGTGGCCAATCATTGCTCTCCTCGCTGCTGGCGCTGTGATTGGCCAAGCATGCAGGGTCACAGTGCATGCTTGGCCAATCACAGCGCCGGGATTACACTGCGATGGCGCAGTGTATTGTGGGCCGTTCGCGTCACTCGAATTTGGCGCGAACGGCGAACTTGTAAAAATACATTAACAAAATGCTCAGAGGTACCAGGATGCGCTTCCGCATGTGTCACTTCCAGTGACATCTTGATAACACAGGAGTCGCTCTTATTTTATTTAAAGTTACAACATCGCTGTTTTCTTTATCACAGGTTTGATCTTGGTGGTAGTCAGCTATTAAAGTCAAACAGAAATTACATGTAAACATAAATGCAAGCACTATATGGCATACTGATGCCTTAGGTTCCCATCCATCCATTGAGCTATGGCTGTGACTCAGGGGGGGCAGAGAGGGCAGCTGCCCTGGGCATAATGTATTTATGTTTTGGTAGGGAAAGGCAATGTGAGGCAGCAGCCCATAGAGTACATACAACTGAGCTGAGAGCCCACCCTTACCCCTTGAGCCTGGGGGTAAGTTACTCAGATTTGCACTGTGACATGAGGTGGGTGGGGATGTGCCTTTCTCCCTACAACTGGAAGTACGTTTATGGGGAGCTTGAGAGCTGTTAATGAAACAGGGAATTAAAAGAGCAGTATCTTGTGGCACATGGTGCCTACTATGATCTGAATTTGTTCAACCACTCGGATGTGGGGCCATATATGACCTACCTAGCCACTAGGCCCAAGCATTGTTACATAATGGAAGGACTGATGATGCATTTCCTCACCGTAGGGACTTCCTCAGAAGCAGTCTCACCACACTGCCTCTGAGGAAGTCTGTATGGGGAGGACACACTCTTTCTTGCCCACAAGATGGCAAAGTCATGCTGAGCATGCAGTGAGCTTGCTATAATTGATGGACAGGAACAGCCCATTTGCAGTTGCAGTTGTTTGCTACATTTTGAATGGCATTGATGTTTGCAGAAGAGTCGGACAAGAGCACATGCTGGACTGATATGGAAGGCAATCTCTTAAGCCTCGTACACACGGCCGGTTTTCTCATCAAGAAACGACAAGAAAACTGCCGGGAGCGCTTTCTTGCCGAGAAAACCGGCCGTGTGTACGAGACTTTCAGGTTTCTCGTCAGGAAAACTGGCCAGAATCTCGACGAGAAAATAGAGAACCTGCTCTCTATTTTCTCGTCGGGATTCTCGACGGCCTGTTTCCCGACAAGAAACCCGAGCGTGTGTACACTTACCCGCACATGCTCGAAATTACTTTGACCCATGCGCGGTAGCTTCCTAGGCATAGGTAGGGTGTAGCAAGATGGCGGCAACGGCATCGAATGTGACGAGCGCAAGCTCGTCGTAGTCGATGACGTCAACGCGTTCGTGCCATTCAAAAGAACGGCGGTTTGAATCGTACGTGTGTACACTCGGCCGGGACAAGATTCTTGCTCAAGAATCTCGTCAGGAAAAACGACGTGTTTTTTCCTGACGAGATTCTCGGCCGTGTGTACGAGGCTTAACAATCCTGAGGGGATTTGAGGAAGGACCCCCGAGACAGGTTAAATTGGTGGAATTTTGGTATAACCATTTTGAGAGTCACATTTTGACTTGATATTGTGTATATGCTCACTAGTATACAAGCTAAGGACCTATTCCCCTGTACCATTCATTGTTGCATTGTTCTGAATTACAGCCTTGGTGCTTTACACCTCACAAGGAACGTAACATATTTATTTTAAGCTATTTGTATGTATATTGTCTCTGTAATAAAAAAGAAAAAAAAGGACAAAATCAAAAGCCCAGCTACATAAAACAATGGGGCTGCTTCCAAGTTGTTTTTTGAATGACAATTGCATGGTCATGCAACACTGTACCCAAACAAAACTTTTATAATTTTTTTACGCAAATAGAGCTTTCTTTTGGTGTTATTTAGTCACCACTGGGTTTTTTATTATTTGCTGAAGAAACAAAAAAATACTGAAATTTTTGAAAAAACAAAAAAAACAGTATGTTATAACATTTTGCAAACAGGTCATTTTTCTCCTTCAATGATGTGCGCTGATGAGGCTACACTGATGGGCACTGATAGGCACTGATGAGGCAGCACTGATGGGCACTAATAGTTGCGGCACAGGTGAGGCTGCACTGGTAGTTGGCACTGATGGGCACTGGTAGGTGGCACAGATGGGCTCGGGTAGGTGGCACTGAAGGTCACTGAGACGTCACTGATAGGTGAAACTGATGATGAGGCACTGATAGGCACTGATCAGCAGTACTGATGGGCACTGATAGGTGATGCTGGTGGGCACTTATAGATGGCACTGGTGGGCACTAATTAGCAGCACTGGTGGGCACTGATAGGTGGCACTGGTGGGCACTGATAGGTGGCACTGGTTGGCACTGATTAGCAGCACTGGTGGGCACAGATTGGGGACCGATGTTCAAAGGACTCGACGATCACAGAGCGTGCCGTCCCGGCAATAGAGGCCCGACCTGTAGCCGTCTTTCGGCTATAGCTTGGGCGGAAAGTGGTTAATTGAACAAGCTGAACATTAAAGCTATTTGGCTACCATGCACACCTGCACCAGATTTTGCACTTTCTAGTTTTAAGTCAACCCCAATGACTTTGAACTTAAAGGGCTGCAACACGGTCTCGCTCTTAAATTCCCTTTTTTCTAATTTCTTCAAAGTTCCCTTGTGCTTGTCTGGATATTCAAAGTGAACACAGCTTCACCTTATTTACTAGAGTAAGTTAACATTCATTTTGCTAAATGTACAGCCTCTGCTTCTTTAGCAAATCCACCCTGATGCATGAACATCTAGCTCCCACTAAACACGACAGCTAAAACAATAGCTTCATTAGGCTTGATTAGACCAGATTTCATTATTATCATTAATATACAGGATTTATATATTGCTTGCCAACAGTTTGTGCAGTGCTTTACAACATGAGTGGTGAAGATATACCCTTTCACTGTCAAGCTGGTTTACCCAGTGCTTCTCTCACTTTATTTGCTGGGAGTCAAGCTTCTTGAATGAAACACATACAGGGGGCATGAGGGTTAAAATTGAATTTTCTGGCTATAAGAACATTTTCATGCTGGAGACTTGGCTGTATTCTAGTTTAGGCATAAGGGCGCATAATTGGTGGATACCATGGGGGTGATTTACTAAAACTGGAGCATTCAGAATCTGGTCTACAACTATTAAAGCCTAATTGAACTCTGAGTTGAAATCAGCTAGATATATTCAAGGTGCATGAAAACAAAAGATGTTCACCAGTTTGTTCACTTATAAAAGCAGAGTAGAAAAGCTTGTCCCCTGCCAGCATGCTGCAGAGTGGGATCTTTGCTCTTTGCATTCTCTCTGAAGAGGTCTGACATATCCCCTGCTGTGCAGAATACTGGCAGGAGGCAGGCTTTTCTACTCAGGCTACTATAATCACTTCAGCATTTTGGACACATGCTCTGTCCTGTCTTGAAATAGTAAAACAAGAACATGATTGCAGCAGCATTTTTTTTCGGTCCTGGCATGGTAGTAAAAGTGATCTGGATGGCTGTACAGTCGCCCAATCACTTCTACAGGAATCTCATGGGGTTTATTTACTTTGCTTGGTTGCTGGAAGAAGCTACATTTTACTGGTTGTTATGGCCATCTGTATAACCTTATTATGTATATTATATTTCCAAATCAATTTAACATTGTCAAAATATTAGGATACCTCCCCAAATTGAAAGAACTAAATATTTCACCGTCTGAGAAAAGCTGATTTACTAATGAGATCTTTGGTCTGGGCCCATTAGTGTCTTAGATCAGCGGTCTCCAAACTGTGGCTGGATGTGGCCCTTTGCTTGCCTTTATCTGGCCCTTAGGACACTAGTCCTCCCACAGACACCAATAATGGGGCATCATTCTTCCCCCTGACACCAATGATGGGGCATTATTCCTCCCACTGATACCAATGATAGGGCACCGTTTCCTCCCACTGATGCCTTCAATGGGGCATTAACTACATCCACAGGCCACAGTCTGGCCCCCCTAAAGTCTGAAGGACAGTAATCTGGCCCTTTGTTTAGAAAGTTTGGAGACCTCTGTCTTATATCATCCTTGACAATATTCTATCAAAAACATTTCTTCCCTTTTAAAAATCAGTAGGGAAGTGCAAGAATATATTTGCACTATATTTGCATATTCACACTGAATATAATTGATATATACAGACAAAGCTTTCTCACCTGTATCCTAAAAAAAAAACATTTTTGTGTGAAAAAAATAAATAAATATAATATCCGGTAACTTTCCAAAGCAGCCTACAACCTGTTTATCAGTTAAAAAAAAAAAAAAAGAGATGCAAATTTGAATTCAGCACCCAGAAATGGTAGATACACCTATTACGTGAACCATAAGTCTCAGAGACATTCAGCAACCCAGACTGGAAAGAGATGGCGGTGCAGCCCTCCTCACAATGGGGAAATTCAACACTGCACAAAACACAGGGTGTTTACCAAACGCCTAGCGCATTATCTTTAACACTTTACTAAAGGGTATAGGAAAACATATTATACTAACAAGCCGTGTGAGCTAAAGGCATGTAGATGCACAAAGCACAAAATTAGAAAGTCCGCTCTCCGACTGGTGACAGGATGACAATGCCAGCTGATGTGTTTCGGGGGAATGACCCGCTTCCTCAGAGCTATGTGTTTTGTGCTGTTTAAAAAACAGGCTACTAGAGCATGATATTGCGGCCCAATCTGGATCAGATCCTAGTCAAGGCATGTCTATGGATACATTAAACTGAACCTAGCATCAGATAAATGTTTCTTTCGTTAATGCATGCATGATAAGTAATGTGCATGTGCAAAGATCACAGTACTTCTACTGATTGTGGGCTCCATTCACAAAAGGAACTTGCATGTGATATTTAGGTGTCCGGAGACATTTTGCCTAAATATTACGTGCGATCCTGTAACTCTCAATTCACTATACCGTTCTGCAGTATTTACTGCAAAACGTTCAAAACGCTCAGTAAATACCACATAAACAGGCGTTAAACTCAATTCACTGAAGGAAATAAATAGTTTAATGCATGCGGTAATTCAGTAGTGGTCCAAGCATGTGGTATGTGTGGAATGTGTACTGGTTGTTAAGGACCTTAAAGCGGAGTTCCACCCAAAAGTGGAACTTCCGCTTAAACCACTTCTCGCCCCCTGTAGGCGATCACCTGGGACACATGACAGGTCCCAGGCGATCGCCTGTCCACTCAGGGAGCGCAGCGTCGCACACGCATGCGCAGTGAGTGCCCGGCCGTGAAGCCGAAAGCTGTCACGGCCGGGTGCCCACAGTTAGGATGGAGGCGCCGGCGGAGGAAGGGGGAGAGGAGCGAAGCTCCAATCGGCCGCGTCGCTGGACAGTGGAGCAGGTAAGTGTCTGTTTATTAAAAGCCAGCAGCTACACTTTTTGTAGCTGCTGACTTTTAATAAACATAAAAAAGGCTGGAACTCCCCTTTAAGAACCAGTAAACAACATGACGATGTCACTGGGTGACCCTGCTCCTTGTGATATCATTGGCCAGGGGCATGCTGGGCTGATGTCACAAGTGGGTGGGAGCGCTCGGTCACCGGGTGACCCCATCCCTTAGTTTTTTAGGAACTGGCAGATGGCAGAGCTGGCAGACAGCGAGAGCCTTCAGCGAGCAGACCTTTTTTTTTTCTTTTTTTGGGTCAGCGGTGGTGGCGGACGTTGTGATTGATGATGGGTCTTCATCGGGGGACATTTATTTTTTGAATAAAAGACTTGGCAAAAACTGTATGCCTTTTTTTGGGTCAAATGAGTAGTGGTACTATGAACCCCATACTCATTCACATGGGGGGGGCAGCATCTGGGGTCCCCCTTATTAAAGGGGGTTTCCAGATTCCGATAAGCCCTTGGCCTGCAGAACCCCACAACCACCGGCCAGGGTTGAAGGGGAAGGGGAAGAGACCCTCGTCCCCATCAATCAGCAACCCCGCTGACAGCTGATGACTTATCGGTTGTTAAGGACACAGCTTAACAATGAATATTTATTAGCTTGCCACATGTTTTCACTAATAAAATATTGCATGACTTGATAAAGTAACTCATGCTGTGTTTTTTTGTGAATGCCAAAAAAAGTTTTGAAAAATTCTGTGCGGTATCTTATCTTATCGCATACTCGGATGTGGTAAGATACTGCTTTGTGAATGGAGACCAATGTCTTTGTCTGCTTTTCTCTACAGAAGCACAGAGCCATGTTTGTTCAGAAATCGTCCAGGGTCAGCATCTTCTTCTTGGATCCAGATGCCAGCTCAGAGAGGACACAATCATATAACTCCAAATGCCTGTGCAGTTCTTGGCTGTGTTCAAAAATGTCTGACACAGATAAACCCCCTGCTACAGTCTCTCACCCTGTTCCTTGGTTGCATGACTGCATTTAATTATAAAATAGTACAGTATATATAATTACATACAGTATGAGAAATGTATTCATGCAGACTTGAAAAGTCATTGAAAGGTCCTGTTGAACCTAACATGCAATGTAAAATTTTGCTGGTTTTCCCATGCTTGATTCCCAGCCTGGACACTACCTGCATGGAGTTTGTATGTTCTCCTTGTGCTGGCAGGTAAATTGGCCCTAATATGTGTATTTATGCATGTGAGGTAGGGATGTTAGCTTGTAAACTCCTTGAGGGCAGGGACTGATGTGAACGTACAAAATTTACAATATGTCAAGTACTCCATAAGCTGTCGACACTATATACATATTCACGACAAATAAAAAACTGCACTAAAATGATGACAGCTAGAAGGTGATTGTTTATTATTGTCTGAATTGTGCTGCTGTGAAGTAGCACAGTGACTTAGTGGTTAAAACTTCTACCTTGCAGCACTGGGGTCCTTATTTAAAATCCTAACCAGGTCACTGTTTGCATGAAGTTTGCATGTTCTCCCTGAGCTTGCATGGATTTTTTCTCACACTCCAAAGACATGCTACAGTAGTAGATTAATTGGTTCCTGTCTATACTGGCCCTAGCATGCAAAGATTGTAAGCTCCTTGAGGGCAGGGACTGATATGAATGTACAATATGTAAAGCACTGTGTAAATTGTCGGTAAAATATAAATACCTGTGATAAATACCGTATTTATTGGCGTATAACATGCACCCTAACTTGGTTGTGAAAAAAACTTTCCACAACCCCCTGCGTATAACACGCAGGCACAGTTTACCCTCTATTTTCAGGGTAAAAAAGTGAGTTGTATACGCCAATAAACACAGTATGTTTTCTTATATTATTGTAGCGGGTATTTGAATTTTGTAAGGACTCTGGTGGTGTGAGGTTCCTTGGAGTCCCTGGGTGGCGCTGTTGCCTTGGGCCCGAGCTGAGCACACACCGCGAACCGTGCCTTTTTGTCCTCCCCTGGAGCTGGTACAGCGGGGCGGGGAACCTGCTGTGATGCAAAGGGAGAGGTCATAAAAGGGGCGGAGGCCCTGATTTTGGGGAGAGAGTCGGAGGACGTGGCCGCACCCAGGCACCTTCAGCTTGGGTGCTGGCATTCCGGTGTTCCAGGCCTAGGCGCCCTTGGCCTAGCTGGAGCAGAGATGGAGTCCATCTCAGGCACCTTTAGCCTGGGGTGAGGTACTATGGCGGATGCCTGGGGCTCAGTACCTTCGACTGAGTTCCGCGAGGGTGGAGGAATCCGAGGGGGCCCTAATGCCTTGGGTGCCCGTCTCTGAGTTCGTGAGGATTGGTGCGCAGCAACTTTTCCGAAGAGTCTGGCGCAGCATCGCTGGTGACGGAGAGGCCTCCACTTCTCCCTTGGACGGATTTCTTCCCCTGACAGGGGCAGAGTGAGCGAAGGTAATCCACGTTCTATATTACCTAGTCAGTGGCAGTGACTATTCACCACTGGTGACTAGGGATGAGCCGAACACCCCCGGGTTCGGTTCGCACCAGAACCTTCGAACGGACCGAAAGTTCGCGCGAATTTTCGAACCCTATTAGTTATAATGGACGCGAACGTTCGAAATCAAAATTGCTAATTACAACGGCCAATATGCATGTTAATGTCATAAAACAGGTTTGGGGACCCGGGTCCTGCCCCAGGGGACATATATCAATGCAAAAAGAAATTTTAAAAACTAAAGTTTTTTCGGGAGCAGTCATTTTAATGATGCATAAAGTGAAAAAAAAAAAAGTGAAATTTTCCTTTAAATATGGTACCTGGGGGGTGTCTAAAGTATGCCTGTGAAGTGGCATGTGTTTCCCGTGTTTAGAACTGTCCTTGCACAAAATGACATTTGTAAAGGAAAAAAAGAAGCCATTTAAAACCACTTGCGGCTTTAATGTCATGTCTTGTCCTGGCCGCCATATGGCTGAAAATCCTTGAGAAAAATGGCATGGCTACCCCATCACCCCCCCCCCCCACCCCAGCCCCTTTGGGTCTTGTATGGATACTAAGGGGGACCCCGCACCCAAAATAAAACCCTATACCTACAACCCTATATACTCTGAACAGCAGTATATAGGTGGTGCAAACAAGACATGGACTGTAGGTTTGTTCTTAAGTAGAATCTGAACAGGTACATTATGAAGTGTAGCTACATCCCAAAAAAATCAATTTTTAAGTTTTTTGGAGAACATAGGGAGGGGTTATCACCCCTGTAACATTTGCTGTCTTTGCACATCTGTTCAGAACATGTCACCTCACTTTCCGTCCCAATGACAAATGTTTTTGGAAAAGTGGGGTTTTAATTGAAACAAGGATTGGTGATAAAGCATCAGTAGAGAGGAGATACCTTTTTCCCAAATTAAATCTAACAGGATAGAATTTTCCTTCCTAGGGGTAGATTTCCTCTCACTTCCTGTTTTCTCTTGCCGTTTGCAAGTAGGAGTCGTTTGTAAGTTGGATGTTTGAAAGTAGGGGCCTGCCGTATATACTCTGCAGAAATTTGCCCTATTAGATGTTGGTGTAGCCACAAGACTGGTGGGCACAGGAATGGGCCCTGCTGTGAGTTAATAGATCAAGATTTGTACTTGCATGCACCTGTTGAACCGGGCAGAAAAATTGGGCCTTTGGTGGTGGTGGTGGTGGTGGTGGACGGTGTTGCCACAAGACTGTAAGCCCTCACAGTTACTCTTGGTGGGTGCAGGAATGGGCCCTGCTGTGAGTTATTAGATCAAGATTTGTAATTGCATGCACCTGTTGAACAGGGCAGAAAAATTGGGCCTTTGGTGGTGGTGGTGGTGGTGGACGGTGTTGCCACAAGACTGTAGGCCCTCATAGTTACTCTTGGTGGGCGCAGGAATGGGCCCTGCTGTGAACTATTAGATCAAGATTTGTAATTACACGCCCCTGTTAAACAGGGGCTGAAAAATTGTGCCTTAGGCATTGGTGCTGGTGCCACAACACTGCAACCCCTCACAGATACTGTACTTGGAGCACAGCAGTCACACCTGTTGCGAAGCATCTTTTTAAAAAATTGTAATTACACGCCCCTGTTATACAGGGGCTGAAAAATTGTGCCTTAGGCACTGGTGCTGGTGCCACAACACTGCAACCCCTCACAGATACTGTACTCTGAGCACAGCAATGAGACCTGTTGCAAAGCATTGCCTAAAAATTTTAATTACACGCCCCAACAGGGGCTGAAAAATTGTGCCTTAGGCACTGGTGCTGGTGCCACAACACTGCAACCCCTCACAGATACTGTACTCTGAGCGCAGCAGTCACACCTGTTGCGAAGCATCTTTTAAAAAAATTGTAATTACACGCCCCTGTTATACAGGGGCTGAAAAATTGTGCCTTAGGCACTGGTGTGGTGGCATGGATCATTGAGGAGGAGGAAGAGGATAGTCAGTGAACATAACAGGACAGTCACTCAGCATCAGCATAGGCAGTCTTGAAGGGATGTGACATTATAAATTATTCCGTTATATCCGCTTCAGGTGTCTGGTAGCTGGTGGTGATCCAAGACTGATTCATTTTTATGAAGGTCAGTCGATCAACCGAGTCGGTGGACAGGCGCACCCTATGATCGGTGACAAATCCTCCAGCAGCACTGAATGTGCGTTCGGAAAGAACGCTGGATGCAGGACAGGCCAGTAGCTCAATTGCATACTGTGCAAGCTCTGGCCAGTGATCCATCCTCAGGACCCAGTAAGCCAGAGGATTTTCGGTGGGAAAGGTGTCCAAGTCTGACCTTGCCCCTAGGTATTCCTGCACCATGTATATCAGACGCTGGCGATGGTTGCTGGAACCGATCATACCTTGGGGCTGCGGACTAAAAAATTGTCTGAACGCATCGGTCAGACGTCCACCTTCCCCACCGCTCCTTCTGCTACTGACCGAAGCCTCAGCAACTCGTCGTCCAGGACCAGGAGTTTGTAACCTCCCAGTTTCTGGGAACGCGTTGCACAGACCTTTCTGCAAGGCCTCCCTGAGATGTCTCATCCTCTGCTCCCTCTGCGACGGCAAGATAAGGTCCGCAACCTTACCCTTGTACCGTGGATCAAGGAGAGTGGCCAGCCAGTAATGGTCACTCTCCTTGATCCGAAGAACACGAGGATCCTTCCGCAGGCTTTGCAGGATCAGGGAGGCCATGCAGCGTAGGTTAGCTGAGGCATTCGGTCCGGAGTCTTCTGGGTCACTGAGGATGACATGATCGCCAGCCACCTCCTCCCAGCCACGTACAAGTCCACTGGTTTGTTGGGACTGTACATCATCCCTAAAAGACTGCTGCTGCTGATGCTGAGTGCCAGGCTCCACCTCCATGCTCACACAATCCTCCTCCTCCTCCTCCTCCTCTTCCTGTGTGATGGGTGGGACAGAAGGAACATTGTCTGGATAAATGGGGCCTTGAGAGACAAGGAAGTCCTCCTCTTCCTGCCTCTGTTCTGCCTCAAGTGCCCTGTCCATTATCCCACGCAGCGTATGCTCCAACAGGTGGACAAGAGGTACAGTGTCACTGATGCATGCACTGTCACTGCTCACCATCCTCGTGGCCTCCTCAAATGGTGAGAGGACAGTGCATGCATCCCTGATCATGCTCCACTGGCGTGGGGAAAAAAAGCCAAGCTCCCCTGACCCTGTCCTGGTGCCGTAGTCGCAAAGGTACTCATTGATGGCCCTCTGCTGCGTGTGCAGTCGCTGCAGCATGGCCAACGTTGAGTTCCACCTGGTGGGCATGTCACATATTAGGCGGTTCTTGGGCAGGTTCAGCTCCTTTTGCAGCTCAGTCAGCCGAGCACTGGCATTATAAGATCGGCGGAAATGCACACAGACTTTCCTGGCCTGCCTCAGGACATCCTGTAAGCCTGGGAACCTGCCCAAGAACCGCTGCACCACCAGGTTGAGGACGTGAGCCATACAGGGCACATGGGTGAGCTGCCCCTGTCGCAGGGCGGAGAGGAGGTTGGTGCCATTATCAGAAACGACCATTCCTGGCTTAAGCTGGCGTGGCGTCAACCACCTCTCGGCCTGCCCCTGCAGAGCTGCCAGAACCTCTGGCCCAGTGTGGCTCCTGTCCCCCAAACACACCAGCGCAAGCACGGCATGGCATCTTTTTGCCTGCGTACTCGCGTAGCCCCTTGTACGCCTACGGAGCACCGCTGGTTCCGAGGACAGAGCACTCGAAGAGGACATGGAGGAAGAAGAAGAGGAGGGGGTGGAGGAGAGAGGTGTGTCACAAGCAGTAGTAGCATTTTGGAGGCGTGGTGGCGGAACAACCTCCAACACTACTGCACCTTGTCCTGCATCCCTCCCAGCTGCCAATAGAGTGACCCAATGGGCCGTGAAAGAAAGATAACGTCCCTGTCCATGCCTGCTGGACCATGAGTCAGCGGTAATATGCACCTTACCGCTGACCGCCCTGTCCAGCGAGGCATGGACATTGCCTTCCACATGCCAGTAGAGAGACGGAATCGCCTTCCGTGAGAAAAAGTGGCGTTTGGGAACCTGCCACTGAGGAACCGCACATTGAACAAACTCACGGAAGGGGGCCGAGTCTATCAACTGAAAAGGCAGCAGTTGAAGTGCTAGCAATTTAGCCAAGCTAGCATTCAACCGCTGGGCATGTGGATGGCTGGGAGTATACTTCTTTCGACGGTCCAGCAGCTGGGGCAGGGAAATTTGCCTGCTACAATCGGACGTCGGTGTACTGCAAGTACTTGGTTGTGACACACCTAATTCTACACCTTCAGTCCTCTCAGAGCAGCTTTCAGAGAGGACTGAAGATATAGTGGGGATGGAGATCCCAGCTGATGAGGAGCAAGGAGAGGTCCGCTTTGTTCTTTGGTGTGGGTCTTTTATGTGTGCTTGCCAACGAGCTGCATGGCAGGTCGACATATGTCTGCTCATGCTTGTGGTGCCCAAGCGGCTGATGTTTTGGCCACGCGAGATATACGCTTGAGACAAATATTGCAAATAGCAGTGGTGCGATCTGATGCACTCGTCTCAAAAAAGGCCCACACCAAAGAACTTTTGTGATAACGTGCAGAGGCAGCGCCCTGCACAGGCGGAGCTCTGCGGTGTGGTACAGTTGCTGTGCTGGCCTCTAGCTGGCCTCCAGGGGGCATCCTGCCTCGTTGGACATGTGACGCTGCATCCTCCTCCTCCTCCTCCTCCTCCTCTCTCCCTTCAGGCACCCACGTGGAGTCAGTGACCTCATCATCCCCTCCCTCTTCACCACTAGAGCAAACCTGGCAGTAAGCTGCAGCTGGTGGAACACTACTGCCAGATTGCTGTCCTTCAGCATCCCCTCTCTCTGCGCGCACACTACTGACTTCCTCAAGCTGGGTATCATCATCCGAGCCTTCGAATCGTTGGGCATCCTCCTGGAGCATGTACCCAACACTGTGCTCAAACAGTTCGGGGGACTCCTCAGGAGGACATGGTGGGTCTAGGGAAGGGGTGGCTGATGATGCCATTGAGTACGCGTTGGCAGCTGCTCTGCCAGTACCCTGAGCCTGGGTGAGAGAGGATGAGGAGGGCTTGGTCATCCATTCTACCAAGCCTTCGGCATGATGCGGCTCCACATGTCCAGCTGCCGAAAACAAAGACAAGCGTGTCCCATGGCCACGTGCTGATGACGATGCACGACCACGTCCACTGCCAGCACTGTTGTCTCTAGAAACAGAGCCTGCCTGCCCTGTGTTCTTGCCTCGGCACGCTCTGCCTCTCCTTGGCGGTCTTCCAGCCATTGTAGTCGGTAGTGTATATAGTATAAAAAATAGAACTCCTATGTGTGCTCACAACACACTGTAGGTCCTATGGGTGCTGACACTAACACACTATAGGTACTATGTGTGCTGCTGACAAGAAAATATAGGAGCTCTGTTTGCTGCCACTAACACACTAGAAGTCCTATGGGTGCTTCTGAGATGAAAATATAGGAGCTCTGTGTGATGCCACTAACACACTAGAAGTCCTATGGGTGCTTCTGAGATGAAAATATAGGAACTCTGTGTGATGCCACTAACACACTAGAAGTCCTATGGGTGCTGCTGAGAAGAAAATATAGGAGCTCTGTTTGCTGCCACTAACACACTAGAAGTCCTATGGGTGCTTCTGAGAAGAAAATATAGGAGCTCTGTGTGATGCCACTAACACACTAGAAGTCCTATGGGTGCTTCTGAGATGAAAATATAGGAACTCTGTGTGATGCCACTAACACATTAGAAGTCCTATGGGTGCTGCTGAGAAGAAAATATAGGAGCTCTGTTTGCTGCCACTAACACACTAGAAGTCCTATGGGTGCTTCTGAGATGAAAATATAGGAGCTCTGTGTGATGCCACTAACACACTAGAAGTCCTATGGGTGCTTCTGAGATGAAAATATAGGAACTCTGTGTGATGCCACTAACACATTAGAAGTCCTATGGGTGCTGCTAAGAAGAAAATATAGGAGCTCTGTTTGCTGCCACTAACACACTAGAAGTCCTATGGGTGCTTCTGAGAAGAAAATATAGGAGCTCTGTGTGATGCCACTAACACACTAGAAGTCCTATGGGTGCTTCTGAGATGAAAATATAGGAACTCTGTGTGATGCCACTAACACATTAGAAGTCCTATGGGTGCTGCTGAGAAGAAAATATAGGAGCTCTGTTTGCTGCCACTAACACACTAGAAGTCCTATGGGTGCTTCTGAGATGAAAATATAGGAGCTCTGTGTGATGCCACTAACACACTAGAAGTCCTATGGGTGCTTCTGAGATGAAAATATAGGAACTCTGTGTGATGCCACTAACACATTAGAAGTCCTATGGGTGCTGCTGAGAAGAAAATATAGGAGCTCTGTTTGCTGCCACTAACACACTAGAAGTCCTATGGGTGCTGCTGAGAAGAAAATATAGGAGCTCTGTTTGCTGCCACTAACACACTAGAAGTCCTATGGGTGCTTCTGAGATGAAAATATAGGAACTCTGTGTGATGCCACTAACACACTAGAAGTCCTATGGGTGCTGCTGAGAAGAAAATATAGGAGCTCTGTTTGCTGCCACTAACACACTAGAAGTCCTATGGGTGCTTCTGAGAAGAAAATATAGGAGCTCTGTGTGATGCCACTAACACACTAGAAGTCCTATGGGTGCTTCTGAGATGAAAATATAGGAACTCTGTGTGATGCCACTAACACACTAGAAGTCCTATGGGTGCTGCTGAGAAGAAAATATAGGAGCTCTGTTTGCTGCCACTAACACACTAGAAGTCCTATGGGTGCTTCTGAGAAGAAAATATAGGAGCTCTGTGTGATGCCACTAACACACTAGAAGTCCTATGGGTGCTTCTGAGATGAAAATATAGGAACTCTGTGTGATGCCACTAACACATTAGAAGTCCTATGGGTGCTGCTGAGAAGAAAATATAGGAGCTCTGTTTGCTGCCACTAACACACTAGAAGTCCTATGGGTGCTGCTGAGAAGAAAATATAGGAGCTCTGTTTGCTGCCACTAACACACTAGAAGTCCTATGGGTGCTTCTGAGATGAAAATATAGGAACTCTGTGTGATGCCACTAACACATTAGAAGTCCTATGGGTGCTGCTGAGAAGAAAATATAGGAGCTCTGTTTGCTGCCACTAACACACTAGAAGTCCTATGGGTGCTTCTGAGATGAAAATATAGGAGCTCTGTGTGATGCCACTAACACACTAGAAGTCCTATGGGTGCTTCTGAGATGAAAATATAGGAACTCTGTGTGATGCCACTAACACATTAGAAGTCCTATGGGTGCTGCTGAGAAGAAAATATAGGAGCTCTGTTTGCTGCCACTAACACACTAGAAGTCCTATGGGTGCTGCTGAGAAGAAAATATAGGAGCTCTGTGTGATGCCACTAACACACTAGAAGTCCTATGGGTGCTGCTGAGAAGAAAATATAGGAGCTCTGTTTGCTGCCACTAACACACTAGAAGTCCTATGGGTGCTGCTGAGAAGAAAATATAGGAGCTCTGTTTGCTGCCACTAACACACTAGAAGTCCTATGGGTGCTTCTGAGATGAAAATATAGGAACTCTGTGTGATGCCACTAACACATTAGAAGTCCTATGGGTGCTGCTGAGAAGAAAATATAGGAGCTCTGTTTGCTGCCACTAACACACTAGAAGTCCTATGGGTGCTTCTGAGATGAAAATATAGGAGCTCTGTGTGATGCCACTAACACACTAGAAGTCCTATGGGTGCTTCTGAGATGAAAATATAGGAACTCTGTGTGATGCCACTAACACATTAGAAGTCCTATGGGTGCTGCTGAGAAGAAAATATAGGAGCTCTGTTTGCTCCCACTAACACACTAGAAGTCCTATGGGTGCTTCTGAGATGAAAATATAGGAACTCTGTGTGATGCCACTAACACATTAGAAGTCCTATGGGTGCTGCTGAGAAGAAAATATAGGAGCTCTGTTTGCTGCCACTAACACACTAGAAGTCCTATGGGTGCTGCTGAGAAGAAAATATAGGAGCTCTGTTTGCTGCCACTAACACACTAGAAGTCCTATGGGTGCTGCTGAGAAGAAAATATAGGAGCTCTGTTTGCTGCCACTAACACACTAGAAGTCCTATGGGTGCTTCTGAGATGAAAATATAGGAACTCTGTGTGATTCCACTAACACATTAGAAGTCCTATGGGTGCTGCTGAGAAGAAAATATAGGAGCTCTGTTTGCTGCCACTAACACACTAGAAGTCCTATGGGTGCTGCTGAGAAGAAAATATAGGAGCTCTGTTTGCTGCCACTAACACACTAGAAGTCCTATGGGTGCTGCTGAGAAGAAAATATAGGAGCTCTGTTTGCTGCCACTAACACACTAGAAGTCCTATGGGTGCTTCTGAGATGAAAATATAGGAGCTCTGTGTGATGCCACTAACACACTAGAAGTCCTATGGGTGCTGCTGAGAAGAAAATATAGGAGCTCTGTTTGCTGCCACTAACACACTAGAAGTCCTATGGGTGCTGCTGAGAAGAAAATATAGGAGCTCTGTGTGATGCCACTAACACACTAGAAGTCCTATGGGTGCTGCTGAGAAGAAAATATAGGAGCTCTGTGTGATGCCACTAACACACTAGAAGTCCTATGGGTGCTTCTGAGATGAAAATATAGGAACTCTGTTTTGATGCCACTAACACACTAGAAGTCCTATGGGTGCTGCTGAGAAGAAAATATAGGAGCTCTGTTTGCTGCCACTAACACATTAGAAGTCCTATGGGTGCTGCTGAGAAGAAAATATAGGAGCTCTGTGTGATGCCACTAACACACTAGAAGTCCTATGGGTGCTGCTGAGAAGAAAATATAGGAGCTCTGTTTGCTGCCACTAACACACTAGAAGTCCTATGGGTGCTGCTGAGAAGAAAATATAGGAGCTCTGTTTGCTGCCACTAACACACTAGAAGTCCTATGGGTGCTGTTGGGGTGCAATGCTGTGCTAACAGCACTGCGGTTGGTACTACTGCAATACTGTACTAACAGTAAGCACGCACCAGACTAATCCCCAGCAGCAGCTAATAACACACTAACTGTGCAATCAGCAGCAATGAACGATCAATGACTTAGGTAGCAATGGTTTAGCAAAGAAATAGCCAATGGTTTAGCAAAGAAGAGCAAATCTTTCAGTATCAAGCAAAGACAGAATCAGCAGACTAATCTCTCCTAAAGCCGGAACTCATGTGACCGGGGCCGATGGCGTGGCGGCCTTTTAAATGGTGGGGCGTGTACTAAAGCCCCTGAGCTGTAATTGGCTACAGGCGTCCTGCCTGTAGCCAATTATTGCTCTCCGAGTTTCGGGCGCTGTGATTGGCCAAGCATGCGGGGTCACAGTGCATGCTTGGCCAATCATCAGCCAGCAATGCACTGCGCCGGCCGCGCCGGCCGCAATGCATTGCGGGGCCGCTCGCATCACACGAATGTGATGCAAACGGCCCAAATAGTTCTGGGCTCGACGAGCGAGCGAACGCCCGGTGCTCGATTCGAACATGGGTTCGAATCGAGCACCGGGCCCATCCCTACTGGTGACAGCACAGTGGGCAGCAGCAAGAAGGGAAAGGATTGTGCCTCGATCTGTCCCCATTATTCAAAAGGAGAAAGATTGTTTTATTGCTTGGCAAGAAGAATAAAACTGAGTTGTACCTATTCACTGTGTGGAACTTGGGTTACTAAGGAGTCAGGGACGAAGGACTGGACTTGGCTCTAGGACATCTACACGAAAGCCCAATCATCTGGCCTTCATCTCCTAGGTGAGGAGGACACGGGCCGTGGTGTGTATCATCTCTCCCTCCCAGGTACCCCTAGACAACAGCCACATAACCGATAAAGCAAGGGAGAGAGGTGAGGCCGCTACATTATATATATATCTTAAGAATAAGAATATTCATTTTTTATCAGTTCTTACGAAACCACAACTGAAGATAATCACAAATGCATTGGTAGAGGCAGATAGCAAATCAGAAATGATTTTTTATACCTTTTATTCCTTATCTCTGTCATCATAAAGATGGGCATGTTAAGCCCCATACACACGGTCGGACTTCCATCGGACTTTTCCCTGGATTTTTGTCCGAACGGAGTTGGCCGGGCACACCCATAGCATACACACCACAGGACTTTTCTGCAAACTTTCCCAAAACTTTTTGCAACATCACGTGGTTTTTCTGCTCTTTTCTGCTCTTTACCGCCACCCTTTGGTCAACTTCTGCTATTGTTGGTTGATTTTAACATTAGTTGTTTTGTCCATCGGACAAAAGTCCTATGGTTTTCTGTACACACGGTCGGACTTTGCTCCATCGGACTTTTGTTGGGAAAAAGTTTGTCCGTTTGCAGACCCAACTTTTGTCCGATGAAAACAAAACAAAAAAAAAAAAAAGTTTGTCCGATGGAGCGTACACACGGTCAGATTGTTGGTCCAACTTGCTCAAAATGAAGTTTGTTGGCCAGAAGTCCGACCGTGTGTACGGGGCTTAAGAGTTAAAAATAATCGAATGCTGTATGCAGATGTACCGTATATACTCGAGTATAAGCCGAGTTTTTCAGCCCTTTTTTTAGGGCTGAAAGTATACCCCTCGGCTTATACTCGAGTCAGTATCTGAAAATCTTGTTATTTCGCGGCCGGCGTCCATTGTTTAAATCTCGCGGCTTTCTTCTGGTCCCTTCCGCGATAGGCGTTTCCAGCAAACACTGTGTTGAGTGTTGCGCCTATCATGGACGTTCTCTTGTCCAACGTCCGTGATTGGCGGAACACTGAACACAGTACCTGCTGGGAAACGGAGTCCGAGAATGAGAGGATCTCCGTGATAGGCGCAACACTCAACACAGTGTTTGCTGGAAACGCCTATCACGGAAGGGACCAGAAGAAAGCCGCGAGATTTAAACAATGGACGCCGGCCGCGGAATAAGAAGATTTTCAGGTACACTGACTGACTCGGGCACAGGGAGGCTGCAATGGACACAGTAAGGGGGCACAGTGAGGTGGCAATGGGCACAGTAAGGTGGCAATGGGCAGTGAGGTGGCAATGGGCACAGTGAGGTGGCACAGTGAGATGGCAATGGGCACAGTAAGGTTGGGCAATTGGCACAGTGAGGTGGCAATGGGCACATTTCCCCCCCCTAGGCTTATACTCAAGTCAATACGTTTTCCCAGTTTTTTGTGGTAAAAGTAGGTACCACGGCTTATACTCGGGTCGGCTTATACTCAAGTATATACGGTATGTTTGTTTTTGTTTATTTTTGGAAAACTCTAATAAAATCTTTTTGGGAAAAAAATAAAAATCGAATGAAAGATCTATATATGGCAGGGCTCCGCTGTGTATCTGCTGTGTATCTGCTTTGTTATGCCACTATGCTGCAGAAAGCATCTTTCGTGATCTTGTCTGTGAGCGTATATAGCACGTACAGGTGGGGAGAACATGAATAGGGAAGACAAACATCAAATTACCGATTTAACCACTTAAGCCCCGGACCATTACACAGCTTACAGCGGAGGTTCCGCACCTTTTTTATTTTGGCCCATTAAATTATCATTACCATTGCAATTGCTTACTCACTGTTCATAATGTGCAAACTGCCACCATTCCGTTTTCCGACACAAGGATGACTTATAAAACCTCCGTGGGACATTTCCATTTTGCTTGTGGGCAATAGGAGCCCACAAGCACCTACTTCCTGATTGCGGAGAATGCTGTCTTCCCAGATTTCTCCGCTCGATCCCGCGCATGCTCATTGTTGCCATCACAACGGGCGGTGACGTAGAAAGTCCCCCCCCAGTTGTCATGGCAACGTCGTCAACAACCTGAATCCCAGTTTATAAAATGGCGCCATTAGAGACACCCTCGTCACGTGACCGACGTCACGCATCACTTCACGAGTGAAATCTCTCGAGATTTCAAGGCACGGCGCTCCACTATTCATTTTGCAAATATGTCCCACAACGCATTGCGGCGCCGGGGAAAGCATCAGCTACGCCTACTCCCGCGGGAGGGGAATACCGGAAATCACTTTTCAGATGGCAATAATAAGGTATTTAATAAAAAATAAAAAATAAATGGTTTGCCGATTCAGTATGTGCATTGTGCACTGTTTTTTTTTTATTATTATGTTGTATGTTTGTGAACCTCCGCTTTTATGACCAGAGGTGTTTTTACAATTTGGCACTGCGCTGCTTTAACTGGAAATTGCGCGGACATGCAATGTTGTGCCCAAACGAAATTTGCGTCATTTTCTTCCCACAAATAGAGATTTATTTTAATGGTATTTGATTGCCTCTGCGATTTTTTTTTTTTGCGATATAAACGGAAAAAGACCGAAAATTTTGAAAAAAAATGATATTTTCTACTTTTTGTTATAAGAAAAATCAAATAAACTCAATTTTAGTCATATATTTAGGCCAACATGTATTCAGCCACATGTCTTTAGTAAAAAAAATGTCAATAAGCATTTATTTATTGGTTTGTGCAAAAGTTATAGCGTCTACAAACTAGGGTACATTTTCTGTAATTTACACAGCTTTTAATTTATGACTGCCTCTCAATTCTTGAGATGCTAAAATGGTAGGGTAGTACAAAAACTCCCCAAATGACCCCATTTTGGAAAGTAGACACCCCAAGGAAATTGCTGAGAGGCATGTTGAGCCCATTGAATATATTTTTTGTCCCAAGTGATTGAATAATGACAAAAAAAAAAAAAATTACAAAAAGTTGTCACTAAATGATATATTGCTCACACATGCCATGGTTATATGTGGAATTGCACCCGAAAATACATTTTGCTGCTTCTCCTGAGTACGGGAATACCACATGTGTGGGACTTTTTTAGGAGCCTAGCCGCGTACGGGACCCCGAAAACCAAGCACCGCCTTCAGGATTTCTAAGGGCGCAAATTTTTGATTTCACTCCTCACTACCTATCACAGTTTCGAAGGCCATAAAATGCCAAAATAGCACAAAACCCCCCCAAATGACCCCATTTTGGAAAGTAGACACCCCAAGCTATTTGCTGAGAGGCATGGTGAGTATTTTACAGCTCTCATTTGTTTTTGAAAATGAAGAAAGAAAATATTTTTTTTTTTCTTTTTTCAATTTTCAAAACTTTGTGACAAAAAGCGAGATCTGCAAAATACTCACCATACCTCTCAGCAAATAGCTTGTGGTGTCTACTTTCCAAAATGGGGTCATTTGGGGGGGTTTTGTGCCATCTGGGCATTCCATGGCCTCCGAAACTGTAATAGGCAGTGAGGAGTTAAATCAAAAATTTACACCCTTAGAAAGCCTGAAGGCGGTGCTTGGTTTTTGGGGTCCCGTACGCGGCTAGGCTCCCAAAAAGTTTCACACATGTGGTATCCCCGTACTCAGGAGAAGCAACAGAATGTATTTTGGGGTGTAATTCCACATATGCCCATGGCATGTTTGAGCAATATATAATTTAGTGACAACTTTGTGCAAAAAAAAAAAAAAAAAAAATAAAGATTAATTTTTTCCGCAACTTCTGTCAACATATAAAATATTCCATGGACTCGACATGCCTCTCAGCAAATAGCTTGGGGTGTCTACTTTCCAAATGGGGTAATTTGGGGGGGTTTTGAACTGTCCTGGCATTTTATACACAACATTAGGAAGCTTATGTCACACATCATCCACTCTAACCACTTGAAGACAAAGCCCTTTCTGACACTTTTTGTTTACATGAAAACATATTTTTTTGCAAGAAAATTACGTTGAACCCCCAAACATTATATATTTTTTTAACGCAAAGGCCCTACAGATTAAAATGGTGGGTGTTGCATTTTTTTTTCACACAGTATTTGCGCAGCGTTTTTTCAAACGCATTTTTTTGGGAAAAAAATACATTTTTTTTAAATTTTAAAGCACTAAAACACACTATATTGCCCAAATGTTTGATGAAATAAAAAAGATCATCTTAGGCCGAGTACATGGATACCAAACACGACATGCTTTAAAATTGCGCACAAACACGCAGTGGCGACAAACTACATACATTTTTAAAAGCCTTTAAAAGCCTTTACAGGTTACCACATTAGATTTACAGAGGAGGTCTTCTGCTAAAATTACTGCCCTCGATCTGACCTTCACGGTGATACCTCACATGCATGATGCAATTGCTGTTTACATATGACACCAGACCGACGCTTGTGTTCGCCTTTGCGCAAGAGCAGGGCGGGACAGGGGTGCTTTTTTTTTTTTATTTATTAATTTTGCTTTTTTTATTTTATTTTTAAACTGTTCCTTCCATATTTATTTTTTTTATCATTTTAATTGTTATCTCAGTGAATGTAAATATCCCCTATGATAGCACTAGGTAGTGACGACAGGTACTCTTTTTAAAAAAAAAACTGGGGTCTATTAGACCCTAGATCTTTCCTCTGCCCTCAAAGCATCTGAACAAAACCAAGATCGGTGTGATAAAATGCTTTCCCAATTTCCCAATGGCGCTTTTTATATCCGGGGGGGGGGACATTCCCTCCCACTGCTTGTAAAAGCAGTCCAGAGGCTAATTAGCTGCTAGGATTGCTTTTACATTAAAGCTGGCCGCTGGCTGAAAAGAATGATACCAAGATGATACCTAAACCCGCAGGCATCATTCTGGTATAACCATTCAAAGTCCAGCAACATACCAGTACGTTGCTGGTCCTTGTTGGACATGTATTGTAATCTTTTTTTTCATGCAGACTGTTGGCTGAACGAAAAAAAGAGATTGATCGTTGGGTATGCCCACCATTAGAATACCTCCCTTCATTCACCCACTTCTAATGATGGGCATACATGCACCATTTATATATGCCGAAGCATGGGGGCATCCTCCCGCAAAAGTTATGCCGCGTACACACGGTCGCACTTTTCCACGGGCAAGCCTCCTTCGGAATTTCGACCATATGTACGAGGCAGTAGGAGCAAAATCGCTCCTCCGCCCCTGCTGCCCACATGCTTCGGCATGTATGCTCTTTTTTTTAACTGTGGTGGTGAAATCACCTCCTACAGCACTGGAGTCGCAGGGATCAGGCCTGTCTCTGCGAACGCTGCAGTTATGTGTGTTATGTTTTGTAAGTGACAGTGATCGATCGATACTGCACTTGGGTGGCCTGGGCTGGACGGAGGGGCAAAACGCAGGTGCTAGCAGGTATCTGCGTTTTTAGGAACCCAAAACTGCTGGGGACGCTAGTATAGATCTGATCAGATCAGATATTGAACTGTTCAGATACTATACCACTAAGGGAGGTGTATGCTTCACGCGTGGGTGTTAGCGCTACTGGCACTAACCTGACGCTGCCTGGGGTGTGACGCAGACCCTCTCTGACGCTAAAACCTAATTGATATTACCCGCCGGGCGATCAGGGGGTTAAACCTTTATTGGGTTATATACGGCGGGTGCCCTGACACTATAAAAAGCAAACTAACTAACCAGCATCACCCGTAACACTTATACGGTGATTACTGGTGAAAGGGTTAACTAGGGGCAATCAGGGGGTTAAAACCTTTATTAGGTAATATATGGGGGTACCTGACGCTATATAAAAACCTAACGGGGAACCTAAATAACGAAATAACTAACTGGCTAACCAGTGTCACCAGTGACACTTATACGGTGATCACTGGTGAAAGGGTTAACTCTAGGGGCAATCAGGGGGGTAAAACCTTTATTAGATAATATATGGGGGTACCTGACGCTATAAATACCTGGCGGCGAACCTAAAAAAATTACAGACTACCTAGCGGCATCACCGACACTAATACAGCGATCAGAAAAACGATCGCTTAGTGACACTGGCAAAAGGGGGTGAAAGGGTTACCTGGGGGGCGATCAAGGGGTTAAACCTTTATTAGGGGGGGTTAGGGGGCTACCCTGGACCTAAAGGGACCTACACTAACTGCCACACTTTTACAGTTACAAATGTCACTGTTTGCAGTGATCAGTAAATAAATGATCACTGCAATCAGTGACACTGTGACTGGGGGCTGGGGGGTGATCTGGGGGTGACTGGGGGGGCGATCGTGTTCCTATGTGTGCCTATGTGTCAGTGTAGTGTTTGTGCACTAACCTGACATCTTCTCTCCACGGCGCTCGGTATATGTGAGCGCCGCAGGGAGAGATGACATCACTTCCTCTGCCTGTGTTTACATTACACAGGCAGAGGAAGCATTTCATTCGCCGGGAGTGATTGTGAGGGGGTGGCCGGAAACCAATGGCCGTCCCCTCATCATCTATCGCTCCCGGAGCGATACTGACTGCTCACTGTACCGGAGGGGGGTCCGATCGGACCCCCCGCCCATACGAAGGCAGTCACATACAGGTACGTGATTGTGCCTGTCCGTGCCATTTTGCCGACGTATATATACAGTGAGCGGTCGTTAAGTGGTTAACTTACTGCTGCTTTTAAAACAGACTAAAAAAGAGCACCCATCTCCTCCCCGTATTGTAACTTTATCCATAAAAAATGATAACATGTGTAGCCAAGTCCCGGGTCCCCTTTGGTCTAATGAGAATCTCCAGAGTTAGGGACAGCTGACATCCTTCTATGTAGAGTGGGTTTATGAGGCATGGTGGGTGTGATGCAAGGTAGATTCATGGGTGCCAGACACTTCTTGAATGCAAAGAGATTTATTGTCTCTTAAACAGAACTGTGGGAGAGTGGGTTTAGGGCCAGGACACCCTTTAGTAATTGCAATGCTAATTGGCAGACTCCAAGACTTCTGTGCATTCCCTCACCAATTACCAACAGTACAAACAAATGGCAGCCACCCCAACCTATAACTGGTGTTTGCAGCAAGGAGCAAATGGAAGGGCGACGTATATCAAAAATGAACAAACAAAAATTCCCAGCTCACTTAGCTCACAGGCTCCCAGCCAGCCTGCAATAAACTGAAATTACCCTGTCATTTAATCAGAAGGCCACATGGCAGGGTGCGAACCCAAGAGCATAACTCGAAGATAGCAACAGAGTGTTCTCACTGTTGTAACAGGAAGCACCTGAAAAAGGCCCTTCATGGCAGGATCACGAGGTATCATCTGTTGAAAGCTGCAGATTTAATAAAACAGATTTTTTCATTTTTTTTGCATGAGCATACGCAAGATTTTACTGATTGTGTTTACATACTGTATACTTTAACAACTTCTCACATTTGGTTGACTTGCATAATTCCCAAAATGGGTAGAATCCTAATCTTGTATATAATTCTGAATGTGAAGCTATAAAAGTACATAATGCCAGAATCCTGAAGCTAAATCGCAATTTCCGGATTACCGCCGCCATATTAAAATTGTAACAGCAAGACATTTTGGACCTTTATCAGGTGTTTTTGACAAAGGCCACAGGTCTGAAATGTTATGCTGTACCTACTCCAACCAAAACGTTTTATTTCGTTTTGTATAGAGGATAATGGTTTGAACTTAAAATAATGTTTTATTGCTGTCCATGCTTCCTAACCCAGTGGCAACCACTCCGGCATTTCATGTCTGTGTGTCACAAAGACAGGAAGCAATGGAAAATCTCTAGGTTAGAGACAAAAATAAAAACCTACAGAAGAAAGATATATTGAGTGCAATAGAAGAATCAGTGGAGTGTCTGATATTTTATAGATCTGCTTTTTTAATCGTAGAAAACTGCCAACATGTTTTGGGGGTCAGGCACGTCCTCCTTCATCAGGGCTGTGGTAAATCCTAAAACATCATAAAATACAATGCTAATAAAATCATAGCAAAAACGCATAGAAGTTAAAGGGGTTGTAAACCCTCATGTTTTTTCACCTTAATGCATCCTATATACTTCTTCTAGTGACCGGCCCCCTAGCCCCCCCATTTTACTCACCTGAGCCCTGGAATTTCCCACGGCGGAGACGCGCTCTTCCTCTGCCCGGGGTTCTTGGCTCTTGATTGGATAGATTGATAGCAGCGCAGCCAGTGGCTCCCGCTGCTGCCAATCAAATCCAGTGTCTATGGACGCTGAATGCTGGACTCGGGAGCACGCCTGCAAGGTAACCCCCGGGAGAGCGCTTCTCCTAAGGGGTTATACGATGCGGGAGGAGCCACGAGAGCCACCAGAAGTCGAGGATCAGGGCCACTCTGTGCAAAACGAACGGCACAGTGGAGGGAGGTAAGTATGACATGTTTGTTATTTAAAAAAATGTAGCTTTACAATCACTTTAAATTATAGCACATGGCAAGCCCTTCTTAATTTGTATGAGCATACGAATAACCTGACAATATTGTAAACCTTGACCAAATAGGTTTTTCATCCAACATGTTGTGAATAGTAATGGAACACCATGTATAACAGGGGTTTCATGCTGTAACACCCCTCCAATGCCCCAAAGGCAGGATAGCACCTCCATAGGCCAGGGGAGGGCTAGCATTTCACCCCAAGGCTAAGTCCATGGGTAAAATGGAGGGATGAGAAAGGAAATATGGCGCCAGTCACTTTTGTCTTTTTAAAGTTTTATTGCAGAAAGGTTACAGAGGTAAGGGTTAGGGTTCCCAGATACCATAGCAGATCACTTACAGACTCTCCAGATCCAGATCAAAGTCCAGCTTCACAGTGTCAGAACCAAGTCAACCTGGCAACACTGAAAGCACATTCCTAAATTTCAGTGCATCCTCCGAGTCACCAGGCCTTTCTGAGAGACGAGCCTTCTTTCTGGCTCTCTCCAGCAAGGGGCCTCCCCTGGGTCTCCTTTTCGGCATAGCTTCCTCCAGACCAGGAAGGACAGCTTCAGGACCACTTCAGCACATGTTTGAAACCAAAACAGGCCATTGGGCCTAACAGCAGAGCTCTGTCCTGCAGCACTTTCCTTGGCCTCAGCTCAGGGAAAGAAATTGAGAACATGGCCTGTCTCAAATATTTATATCCTCCACCAGCATGCTCCAGTGGTTAAAACCTCCTACCGGATTGGCTAAAGGAAATATAAATATTCATAACTCTGTTTTGTTTGAGGAATCTCATACTATGACCAGTGATACCAGTGACATCTACTAGAAACAGTGGGAAATAATAAGCCAACTTAAAGTGATTGTAAAGTTTTTTTATTTTTTATTTAAATAACAAACATGTCATACTTGCCTCCTCTGTTCAAGGGTTTTGCACAGAGCGGCCCGATCCTCCTTTTCTGGGGTCCCCTGGCGGCGCTCCTGGCTCCTCCTCTGCATCAAGTGCCCCCATGGAAAGCTGCTTTTCATGGGGGCACTCATGTGGCTGTGCTACCAAGTCCTGCTGCTGCGTCCATTGACACAGACAGCAGGACTCGGCCCCAACAAGAGACAGCGGCTGGAGCTGCTGGGCTCGCTCTTGTCGCTGGAAAGATTGGGTTAAGGTAAGTAAAAGGGGGATTCTGGGGGGCTGCTGCACCACAGAAGGTTTTTCACCTAATGCATTAAGGTGAAAAACCTTGAGACTTTACAACTCCTTAAAGTTTAGGGAAAAACCAGGTGAAAAACGATACAATCAGTCCGAACTAAGTACAGCGCAGCCAAAAGCTAAATTGGCATAGTAGCCCCTGTTTAGGACAATAAAATGAAGGCATAGCTTATAACAAACTCAATTTAGCTGTAATGATCTTTCTTTTAAAAATCTTATATTAATAGCCATGAAACCACATGACCCCCTCCATCTATTAGTCTGCATTCTCCAACTGCCTTACACATCAAAGACGGTAGTGTCATAGTAATACTAGGTGTTTATTCTAATTAAAATATACAAAAACCCCTTCATTCTGAACATCATTATTTTCAGTAATAATTATCTAACTTCATAAGTGAAGGGGGCGACCTACACAATTAATCTGGTTGCTATTATTGGGAAAAAAAAATTTGTTTCCTTGATGTAAGGAAAAACTGATAACCGCTTGTGAAATACGCGGGATAAGGTGCCTGTATTTATGAACAGAAGCCAAATAATTCTACAAATTGTGACAGATCACTTGATTAAAGGTTCATTGAATGGAAGAGACAAGCAATCTAATGAAAAGTAGCTATTAAATTGAGTTTTGCTTTGTAAAGGAATGAATGACAAATGTACTCAGCATTTGGCATTTATGAAACACATTTACCATCATTGTTTAATGTTCACCATAACATTCACCCAGTAGCCCTGTGCCTAGAGGTAACGGAAGTAAAGCGACAGCTTTTCTCTGCATACATAGAGACACATATTTTTACCCATCATCCAAAACACAGTAATCTCTATGGGGTTTTCATGCCCCGGTTTTTGTAAAAAAATGACATATTTTGGTGAAATATTGCCATATTGGCAAAGTGCATGCATTGGTGCCAATGAGGAAGGAAAAATTAAATGTGACCTTATCTTCACAGAGTCACTTGTACACAATAGCCAGCCTGCAAATGAAGAGGTAATGAAGCTACTTTGCCAGCGGTCCATGGGTTGAAATACTGCCCCTTTACTGTGCCCTTTGGGTGTGTCAAATTCCTGCTCTGCCTGCCGCACACTGGTCAGTGGCGGTGTGACCATAAGGGCGCATGGGAGCCCCTCCCTCTCCCCAGCCACCTACTCTATGACCAATGGATAGATTCATGCATAGCATGAATCTATCCAAGTATGTTAAAAAAGCGAATTAATATTCGCTTTCCTAACACTGAACCTCCTCTCCGCCAATCAGGTGCTCGGGTTTGTTACCAGTCACCTGATTGGCTGAAACGACAGGCGCTGATTGGACGTCTATCAGGAGGAGAGTATGGGAGGAGAGGACGGGAGGCGCTGCATGGAGGACAATGGCTTATATGTTCTGTAGCAGCTGGCTATAGCATGCAAGTGACCCTGTGATGGTTAATTTAAGATGGTTATAAAAGGTCCAATGGGCCTTTCACCTATCTTGGAATGTTCTTGAGCTAAAAATTGGCCCCTCAGTAGCCTGAAGGCGGCAAGATTTAGTCAGTGATTGAATATGGGACTGAAAAGAAAGGTCAGTGTCCAGAGTTACACCTAAAGCCCTGGAATGAGGGTAAGGAAAATTAGTTGTGCTATTAATCTCGGTGGAAAAGTATAGGGAGGGGGCATGGGGGGTGGAAACATTATGTGCTCAGTTTCTCAAAAAAATTATATTTAGGAAGTGGTTTGACATCCATTTTGATATGTCAGTAAATAAATTAGTGATGTGCAAGAACCTTGTCGGCGAGATAATCAACTGACCAAGGGATCAGGTGTAGATGGGAACCAGAAGGTGTCCAAGCACAGTGCCTTAGGAGACAACTGTGGAAAGAGGAAGAGGAAAGGGTGAAATAGAGTTGGAGGTTACACTGAAGGAACACTCAGGTTTAAAGTGGCTCTAAAGGCTCAAGGTTTTTTACCTTCATGAATTCTATGCATGAAGGCAAAAAGCCTTCTCTGTGCAGCAGCCCCCCCCCCCCCCCATACATACCTGAGCCCCATCACGATCCAGTGATGTGCATGAGTGCCTCATTTGCTGAGTGCCATATTACAGCCTGTGAGCCAATGAGAGGAGAGAGGGGGCGGGGCAGAGCAGCGGCCCTGTGTGTGAATGGACAAGCAGGGAGCAAGCCTGATTGGGTGCACCATTGCAATCTGCTTGCTCTTTGGGCACTTGGCAGGAGGGAGGGGCCAGGGACACCGGCAGGGGACTCAAGAAGGGAATGATCAGGACTGCTCTGTGCAAAACTGCTGCACAAAGCAGGTAAGTATAACATATTTGTTTTTTGTTTCTAAAAGATAATATTTGCCTTTAATATCACTTTAATGCCTATAGGGCATTAATCTTCTCTGATTCTGTTTGCTCAAAGTTAGCACAAAGTAGTTGGTTTAGTAAATAGCCTGAAAACACCTTTACTTTGGTGGTTGATCCTTTCCTTCCTGGCCCTCATTTGCCAACACGTTCACCTACCAGAGCCAAGCAAAACAGCCCCATGTAAGCCCCAAGATAGCCTAGAGGGAGCTTACAAAGGACCCACCATCTGAGAGCATTTGAGGTTGGCTGTTGACCACTAACATACAGTGCTACTCTGTGGGATGAAGATGAGAGAGTTACATGCTTTTTACTTTTTATACCAAATATACCTAAAGAGGTTGTGAACCCCTACACTCACCCGGTGTCAGGAAAGGCGTTTTGGTAATCTGCCTAGCAACAGCAGTGTCAGAAGAATGCCCATGCGCGGAAGAGCCGTTCGGCGCATGCGCGTACACGATAGCGCGAACGGCGCGCACGGGCACGCGCGCATGTGCGCAGGAGAGCGCACACGCGCGCTGTGACAGCACTTGGCGCCAAAATAGGCTATTCAAAGAGATCAGACACCTTGCTGCCTTGCTGTCCGGTCTACAGCGTTCCTGAGACCCCTGCTACCTGTACTTCTGATTATTGACTTGTTACCTGATCCGGCTCTCCCCTGACCTTTCCAGCTTGCTGCCTGTCTTTGATCCCGGCTTATCCTGACTATGCTCCTGCTTCTCCTTCAAACCTGATTGCTGCCCACCTGATGAACTGACCCGGCCTGGACTTTGACTATTCTCTGGATTCTGCTTCTGCACCTGATCTGCCTGCCTGTGTTTGACCTGGCCTGTCCTCACCTGACAATCTCCTGATCCACGAGTGCCGTGCTACTGTCTACAGTTCTCAGCCTGCTGCCTGCATCCTGCTTTGGACTACAGTGCACCTCCCTGCTGCTGCATCCAGCCCTCTACATCAGCTTACCTGCCAGGCACTTGTGCCCCTTTGCACTCTCGAGCTCCTGTCTGCTCTACCAGGGGTTCTTGAGCCAGAGGTTTACGAGAGGCTGCTCCCTGCACGTTGGGCTCTACTACCAGGTACGTGACACCCAGTAAAGTGACTGATCTCAGGTGATACACAGATATTAAACAAATCCTCCTATATAGGTTGTACCTGTTTATCTGCAGTCTTTCAATCTCTACATCTGTTCAAAGTCCAGAATGTATACAGTTTGCCTGCGCTGTCAGAAAAAAGGGGGCCGAGAGCTGAAATTACACTCTGCAGAGCTCAGTGAGGAGAGCTCTGAAAGCTGATTGGAGGGAAGGGACAGACCCCCATCACACAGCACGGGGCTGAGGCTGTCAATCGCAGGCTGTGTGCTGGAGCTCCCTCCTCTGTCACATTTTTTGTCTGGGTGTCAAGAAAAAGTGATTCATGTGGGTAGCAGAGGATAGAAGTAGCAGACAGAAATGACATATAGCGCTCTAAATTGAGACAAAGTACACACTATAGAGGGATATGCTTTGTTTAAATTTCATGTCTGAGGTTTACAACTACTTTAACTTGTCTCTGGAAGGCAAGTGGGATTTTACTTTGCCCTAAATGGGCAAACCGCAGGTTCACATTTATCATCAAAGATTGATTAGTAATCAGACAAGACTTTGCAACCAGGTATGACCCCTTACAATGAAGGTGTCCATTTCCAGTAATGCCTTGTACACACGGTCAGATTTTCCATCGGGATAAACTCTGACGGATTTTTCAGACGGAATTCCGTTCAAGCTGTTTTGCATACACACTGTCACACCAAATTCCGACCATCAAGAACGCGGTGACGTACAACACTACGACGAGCCGAGAAAAATGAAGTTCAATTCAGTCTGAGAATGCATCGACTTGATTCTGAGCATGCGTGGTTTTTTCTCCGTCGGAGTTCCATACAGACAAACGGACAAACGGACAAAAAGTGAACATGTTCTCTTTCTAACTCCGACGGAAAAAGTCTGATGGGGCATACACACGGTCGGAATATCCGATGAATAAATTCCGTCTGACTCTTTTCCTCAGAAATTCCGACCGTGTTATTCAGATACCATACATTGTGTTATTCTGGCAGAGTTGTTTATTTTGGGTATATCTTGTGTATATCTTCCTGTATTTTATGTTAAAGTGTAACTCCACTTTCGTGAAAAAAAAAATAGCAAATAAAGAAAAAATAATATAACGTATACAATTGTGACACAAGTCATATTGTGATTGAATTTTATTAAAAATGACCTTTCCTTTTCAAAACTGCAGCTCTGTAATTTTTCTGAAAATGCAATATATTGCTATCTGGAAGTGTCCTAAAAAATCATTTCCTGCCTGTGCAATCGTCTCACCAATTCTCCCAGAAGTCTGCCCTAAGATACAAGTTAAATTTCAGGCATTCCCTGCAACAAAAATGAAATTTTTGGTAATATACTCCCAATAGGAAATCACATGTAAAGGGATGCAGACCCTGCAGCTTTCCTCATTGGAGCCCTGCAGGTGCACAGCTGATTGATAAATATGAAACCACTCCCATTAGATTCCCTTTCCCACATGGAAACAGACAAACACGCAGGGTTTCTTCAGAATAACAAAAGGTAGAAATCTGCAACAAAGTTTGTTAAAATGTATGCTTTAACTGCTTCAGCCCCGGAAGATTTTACCCCCTTCCTTACTAGAGCACTTTTTTACAATTTGGCACTGCGTCGTTTTAACTGACAATTACGTGGCCGTTCGACGTGGTACCCAAACAAAATTTGCGTCCTTTTTTTCCCATAAATAGAGCTTTCTTTTGGTGGTATTTGATCACCTCTGTTGTTTTTTTTTTGCGCTATAAACAAAAAAAGAGCGACAATTGTGAAAAAATATATATATTTTTAACTTTTTGCTATAATAAATATCCCCAAAAGTTTTTTTTAAAAACACATTTTTTCCTCAGTTTAGGTCAATATATATTCTTCAACATATTTTTAGTAAAAATAAATCGCAATAAGCGTATATTGATTGGTTTGCGCAAAAGTTATAGCATCTGCAAACCATGGGAAAGACTTTTGGCATTTTTTTTTTTTTTACTAGTAATGGCGGTGATCTGTGATTTTTAGCGGTACTGTGGCAATGCGATGGACAGATCAGAGACTTTTGACATTTTTTGGGACCATTGGCATTTATACAGCGATTAGTGCTATAAAAATGCACTGATTATTGTGTAAATGTCACTGGCAGGGAAAGGGTTAAACACTAGAGGGCGATCAAGGGGTTAACCGTGTGTTCCCTCAGCATGTTCTAACTGTGTGGGGAGGACTAGGAGTGACTAGGAGAGAAGCCATATAGTTTTTCCTACTTCGTAGGAAGAAACTATATGGCTCCTCTCCTCTGACAGCACAGGGATTTGTGTGTTTACACACACAAATCCCATTGCTGGCACTCGTGCACGCGATCGCACATGGATGTCAGCAATCGTGCCTGCCAGCCACACGCATCGGGTCCCCAGCCGTGCAGCGGGCACGCGCCTCTGGAGGCACGCGCTCTTTGGTTGCAGAAAACGGGTAGTACGTGCCCGTATGGGATTTCGCTCAGGAGAGCCATTGTGCCGCAGTATATCTGCGTTACACAGTCGGCAAGTGGTTAAAGGAGATTGCATCTACAAACAAGAACAGCAAACCCCCTATACACCATATAACCTTCATTTAACATATTATTGGTTCTACTTGTGCACATTTATCCCTGTATGTTATGACCATGTTCTAGTTTTTTTTAAATCTAATATTGTGTACTGGTCCTTTAAATACATCTCTTAAGCAACTCAAATCATAGGTAGAATCCAATTGTCCCAGGATACGGATGATTTTATGTAATATATCACAGATTTTTGCTAGGCAATGTTTTGGGTGTTGAGATTATTTTAGAATAGTGACCATTAAATAATAAATATGCAGGAGCATTGGATCTCTGTCCTGCTGGGCTCGAATGGGTTAATGGATTTTCGAGGCAGGAGTGGGTGCTCACTCTCCTGTGGAGGGCACCTTGCCAAGCTTGATATTCATTTGGTTGTGGGATGTGGGGAGTAAACAGCTCAGTCTCCATGGAAACACAATCGCCCCCAGAGGCTATTACCGCACAGGGCTTCTGCCAACTTGTTCCCTACAGTGCTGTGTGTGCACCTTACTGCTTCATGCGGCTCCCACTGCTATTTTTATGCTGTGCTCTGACCCTATGAGTCTGCTATGACACCCCTATAGTGTAAGCTTATTAGACCTCGTCATTGAAGGGGTGGGCTTACAACCAGGCTTTGTATTTAGGAGCAATTTGTTAGAACGCATCTGCAAAAAACATGTCGCAATAGTAGATCCTGGAGACCATGTAACTCATTAAAGCCTTGGAAGTATAAATGAAAAGAAAAATTATATAGTTGCGCTAAACCTAAATTGTAAACCCTTTGAGTGGGTGTTATATGATGGTCAAAAACCTGTGAATCACACATGAATTACTGTGAGGGACCTAAAAATAAACTGGTATCATGCAAACATAAAAATGCAAAAAATACACAAAATATACACAATCACAAATAAATGAATCAGTGTCAAGTAAAAATTCATTACGAAACATATAAAGTTCATAAAGTTCATAAATGGATGATCCAAGTGTATCATAAATGTTGAAAAAAAGACACCCGTGCACAAATCCAATCACGTCCAAAACCTTTAGATGTGAACTGTAACCAAAGTGACTTCCACCACCATATGACAAGTTGGTCTGCTTACCAGAACCCAGTGGTCCCCTATGACGGAGGACCCAGAGGAGCTTGTAATAAATCCCAGCTGGATGGTATCAGCACCCTGAATCCATAGCCTGGCTAGTCAGCATACTCCATGACAGTAGGTGGTGACATCAGCACGCCGCTCGTTCCACCCTACGCGTTTTGTGATAGGTCACGTCGTCCAGGGGCACGGGCGGCGTACTGCGTCACCTCCTCAAATAGATAAACAATTCAAACCAGGCCTCGCTCTGAGAATGCGTGCATGCGCACTCCCATCCGGAGAACCCAAGCCTCGTTCTGGGTCGCCGTCAGTGTATGTCCCACCTCATAAGGACCGCGTATTCACGCGAGCATTGATATACCGGGAATACGAAAGACAAACCCAGGCCTCGCTTTGAGAGTGCGCGCAAGCGCACTCCCAACCAAAGCGTCCACGCCTCGTTCCAAATACCGTCAACACAGTATCCCACACCATGGGGATCGTGTGTTCACGTGAGAGTTGGTAAAGGACTGGAAAAATGAAGATGTACACAGGCCTGGTGTGATTATAAGATCACCCCACCTGTGTAGATTGACAAACAAAAACAAATATGAAAACACAAATGACAAGTAATGAGGCATCTCTCAAAGGGCGAGATCAATTAGGTCTGACCAAAGAGGGAGGCGGAGATGCTTCAATAAAATCTAAACGGATTCTTAACGGAAATGTTAAAAATGCCCATCTTGGTGTCACCGGCAACCAGATTGCGCCACGACTCCTAGTGGACAAAAAGTAAATCCCAAGGATAACCCCCGCACAGAGGCCAAATACGGGAAACACCCAGGGGACCAACATCAGTGAGATGGACCAAATCGGGGGTGAGCCTGGAACAATCTTAAAAATTTGTTCCAAGAAGACCCCCAAAAAGTCCATCCCAATATGGGGACAAAAGAACTCCCAATAGCACAATTAAGGCATCGAGCTAAAAAAGTTCATTTAAAATTTGATCTTAAAAATTTAAATGAGTGAAAATTAATTAATTAACTAAAAAGCGTAATGTTGATTATATAATATTTGATTCTACCCCTGTATCCACAGGTTTATGAGATTAAAGAACCTCCTGACAGCAGAGATCCACACGCAATGGGACATAGCATTTTTGGAGACTTATGTCAAGAGTGCTATGGTCCCAAGAAGCCTAAGATGGGAGGTCAGCCCCCCAGAGGGGTGAATCTGACCTAGAAGGTTGGGCTAAATATTTTAATGATTCTGGCGTGGCCTTCCTGCATTTCCTCGTGGAGAGGAAGAGCGAAAAGTTAGCGAGGCTGGATGAAGAGATAAAAGCAGTGAAGGAATTATTGGTCCCCCTCAAAAGTGGAGAGGAGTATAGGGAGTGCTCCAATAATCTACTTAAAACATTAGAGAGAGAGGAGAAGGATCAAAAAAAGAAAAAAACATGTAAAAGTATATTAGAGATACTGAGGATTATCAGTCTGGCTTGGTTTTTTTATGGCAGAAGAAACTTGCCATTGAGAATGAAAGTGAGACTGTGATGGATACCCTACCCCATGGGTCTGGAGTGGTTGGTTCTTCTACGGACCTCATACCGCCTCAGGTTAGGGGGGATATCCACACTCTTCCAGACAAGTTGCCTTACAACAACCACTTAAGAACAAACCAAAAGTCCACAAGAATGGTCCTGCTCAGGCTGCTACTCCTTCCAGAGGGGTGAAGAACCTTAAAAATCCTAGGCAGGACATTCAATATCAGCATTATCAAGGTGCGTCTCCACGTACGTGGGATCATTACCCATCTAGACAGGGTCCTCCTCCTTATAATGCAGGTTTTGATCGGAGGAACCCAGGTTACCCTCAGGGGACAAATGGGAATCAGGGTTATAAAATCCCGACACAGAACCGTTTTTTTCCTCTGTCAGATTCAGTGGCACCTGGTGGTTTTGGACCAAATGATGGGAGATATGGTTATGAGATCCCGGATAGGAATACTCAACCATTCTATCCTGGTAATTATGACCAAGGTTATGGACAATCAAGGGCCAATTACCCCCCCCCGGCCCCCCTGATTATCGGGCCAATCCGAATTGGGGTTTTCCCAGAAACCACTAAGGTCAGGCTGGTCCCATAGAACAAAGAGAGGAGTCAGAGGGGGAAGGCGAGCCCAGTCGTCCAAAAAGAAAGAGGGTGTAGGTACTGGAATTTTCAACCTGAGCCAACAAGTGTTGTCAGACCCAGAAAATAGGTTATTAAATAAAGGTTTGAAATTTGCTCCGCCTAGGAGCTTGAGCAAATTCCAAACATATATGGACGTTCATAAGTTTGCAAGAAAACTCAATATTAAACATTATTTTTTTATCTAACCCTATCAGGGACAAGCAGTTGCCCAATTCTGTGTTCAAACATACCAACCTGGCCAATGCATCGCTTTTCAACCCCCCTGGGTCACTTGCACCCAGCAGTAGGGTTTTCTGCAATGTGGTATTAAAAGATCCGGAGAACATCAAAGTTAGGAAAGTTAAGATGCAGAGGTCACTCGAAAGTGGTTTAGAGTCACTCTGTTCCAACAAGTCCTTGATTTTCAGAACTGCTGATAGGGGGGGGGATTGTCGTTTTGGATCAGTGTGACTACTTAAAGGAGATGCATCGCATCATTGATGACACTGAAACCTATAAACCTTTAAGTAGGGATCCAGTAGTTAGGTATAAAAGGGACCTGGAGGTTATTGTGGATCAAGGCTTAAGCATTGGTATCTTGAATGATAAGGAGAGATTATTTTTGGTGCCCAGTGCTCCACGCACTCCGGTGATTTATTATCTCCCAAAAATCCACAAGAACCAAACTTGCCCTCCGGGGCGTCCCATAGTTAGTGGGATAGATTCTTTCACATCCCAGGAGGGCAAGTATATTGATTTTTTCTTGCAACCGCTGGTTCAAAAAATCCCTTCTTATATTAGGGATACAAAACAGGTTATCAACTTGTTGGCCAGGACTGTACCCAAGAGGAGACTGTGGTTGGTCACGGCAGACGTGACCTTCCTTTATACTATACTCCTCCACCAGCTCGGCCTTGAAGCAGTGAGATTATACCTTGTTAGGGGTTCGGATCTGGCTCCACTCCATATTGATTTCATCATGACCCTATTGGAATATGCAGCCAGTCATAATTACTTCTGGTTTGACAACCAGTTCTATCGCCAGGATAGGGGTGTGGCGATGGGGGCCAAATATGCCCCCAGCTTAGCAAATTTGTTTATGGCCAAGTGGGAGGAGGACGTCGTCGATGCCTGCCGGAGACCAGAAGTGGTGCTCTGGGCAAGGTACATCGACGACATCCTCCTCCTTTGAAGTGGCAGTGAGCCAGACCTGCAGGAATTCATGTTGTTCCTCAATGATAACAACAGGGGTATTAGGTTGAACTTTGAGGCAAGTCTGGAGGAGGTCAACTTCTTAGACCTCAAGATTTCCATAGAGGAGGAGAGATTTGTGACCACCACATTTTTCAAACAGACTGATAGAAATTCCTACATTCCCCTTGATAGTTGCCACTATGAACCCTGGCTGAAAGCAGTTCCTCAGGGTCAATTTACAAGGTTAAGACGTAACTGCACTGAGGTTGAATCGTTCAACAGTCAAGCCTTGGTACTCTCTAACAGATTTGTGGAAAAGGGCTATGACCAGACTTTATTGTCTCGATTGGTCCAGTCTACCAAAGAAACTGAGAGAGCGTCCCTCTTGAGTGAACGTGTCAAAGTGAGTGGCAACAGTGGGTATTCCCTACCATTTGTCACCACCTTTTCGGTGCAGCACCAGAGCATTAAGAGGCTGATCCATAAGCACTGGCATGTTTTAGAAAGTGACCAGGTACTAGTCCCTATTTTACCTGAGATACCTCAGATTGTGTTCAAAGGGGCCTCTTCTCTGTCCAACCGAATTGCCCCCAGTGTTCAGGATCCCCCACGTGAAAATAGAACTTTCTTGCAGAACCTTACGGGCTATTTTAGATGCAAGAAGTGTCAGGTATGTTCCATTAATAGGTGCCAAGATTGGAAGATCTGTCAATTTACATCTACCAGTACCAATTGGTCGTATGAGGTCAAACCGTTTATTACTTGCTCCTCAGAAGGGGTGGTTTATCTCATCCAATGTCCTTGTGGCCTGCAATACGTGGGGAGGACCAAAAGGGCATTGTGTGTCAGACTCAATGAGCATATTGCCAACATCAGGAAAGGCTTTGATAAGCATTCTGTGTCTAGGCACTATGATCAAGTTCACAAGAGGGAACCCTCCAAAATGCTATTTATAGGAATAGACAAGTACAGACCTCATTGGAGGGGTAGCTCAGTAGTGAGAGAAATCTCCAAACAAGAAATGGCTTGGGTGTATCGGTTAAAAACATATGTACCGTTTGGCCTTAATATGGACACTGACATTAATGCCTTTTTCAATAACTCATAAAGTCTAAAAGTTCATTGGGGTCTTTTATGTGTATGATAGTGGATTTAATTATTACTTATTTTGTTATATTCTGTGGCTTGTATGATTATTATTTATATATGAGTCCGGGATGCTGTTTTGGGTGTATTTGCTCCGGTCTGGGCCTCCGTCAGATGTCCACTGTAGTAATTCTATCAGCCAATAAACATTACCCTTTTTAGTTAATTCATTAATTTGCACTAAATTTTTAAGATCAAATTTTAAATGAACTTTTTTAGCTCAATGCCTTAATTGTGCTATTGGGAGTTCTTTTGTCCCCATATTGGGATGGACTTTTTGGGAGTCTTCTTGGAATGAATTTTTAAGATTGTTCCAGGCTCACCCCCGATTTGGTCCATCTCACTGATGTTCGTTCCCTGGGTGTTTCCCGTATTTGGCCTCTGTGCGGGGGTTATCCTTGGGGATCTACACTGGGGGCGTCTTTTACTTTTTGTCCACTAGGAGTCGCGGCGCAATCTGGTTGCCGGTGACATCAAGAAGGGCATTTTTAACATTTCCGGTTTAGATTTTATTGAAGCATCTCCGCCTCCCTCTTTGGTCAGACCTAATTGATCTCGGCCTTTGAGAGATGCCTCATTACTTGTCATTTGTGTTTTCATATTTGTTTTTGTTTGTCAATCTACACAGGTGGGGTGATTTTATAATCACACCAGGCCTGTGTACATCTTAATTTTTCCAGTCCGTTACCAACTCTCACGTGAACACATGATCCCCATGGTGTGGGATACTGTGTTGACGGTATTTGGAACGAGGCGTGGACGCTTTGGTTGGGAGTGCACTTGCGCGCACTCTCAAAGCGAGGCCTGGGTTTGTCTTTCATATTCCCAGTATATCAATGCTCGCGTGAATACGCGGTCCTTATGAGGTGGGACATACACTGACAGCGACCCAGAACAAGGCTTGGGTTCTCCAGATGGGAGTGCGCATGCGCGCATTCTCAGAGCGAGGCCTGGTTTGAATTGTTTATCTATTTAAGGGTCGACGCAGTACGCCGCCCGTGCCCCTGGATGGCGTGACCTATCACGAAACGCGTAGGGCGGAACGAGCGGAGTGCTGACGTCACCACCTACCATCGCTCGATCTCCAGACGGACGGGTCTACCTGCATGTGTCCGGCCGGCGCAGCAGGCTTAAGGCTTTTTTGTCTACCATACATGTGAGTGCTATATACATTTTTTTTTACGTTTTAAAATAAACACCAAAGGTTTTTACAAAATCAAAGCATTTGTCTTCCTTGCATGCTGTACCTTTGCCACTTGGTTTACTGTCATGGAGTATGCTGACTAGCCAGGCTATGGATTCAGGGTGCTGATACTATCCAGCTGGGATTTATTACAAGCTCCTCCGGGTCCTCCGTCATAGAGGACTACGGGGTTCTGGTAAGAAGACCAACTTGTCATATGTTGGTGGAAGTCACTTTGGTTACAGTTCACATCTGAAGGTTTTGGACGTTATTGGATTTGTACACGGGTGTCTTTTTTTCAACATTTATGATACACTCGGATCATCCATTTATGAACTTTATGAACTTTATATGTTTTGTAATGAATTTTTGAATTTTCACTTTACACTGATTCATTTATTTGGGATTGTGTATATTTTGTGTATTTTTTGCATTTTTATGTTTGCATGATACCAGTTTATTTTTAGGGTCACTCACGGTAATTCATGTGTGATTCACAGGTTTTTGACCATCATATAACACCCATTCAAAAGGGTTTACAATTTAGGTTTAGCGCAACTATAGTTTTTTCTTTTCACTGGTTTTGATGTTTGCAGAATAGTCGCTGCTTCCAATTGAGCTCCAGGCATTTCTCGTGTTTGCACTAGATTGCCATACTGATCATAGCACAGTTTCTTTTTTTCTTTTTCTTGGAATCTATCTACTTTATCTATCTACCCTACTTGCCAAAATTGTGGACACTTTTGAAAAATATAGGATTTGTCTAATTTGGAGGAATATCCAGACGCTCTTCACTTAACGACCTACCTGTTTAATGACCGTGCTGATTTATGACCAGCTCCAACTAGTTGGCATTGTATGCTGCATGAGGACTTTGGTCATGGAAATGGCAGCTTGCTGTCTCAGCGTCATGCATCTCATTTTGCATCACTATTTCTCACTCTCACTACTGTATAAACATTTATAAATATACAATTTTTTTTAGAAATGGTGCAAATGTGACAATAAAATAATATCTAAAGATGATTGACACAAAACCACTACCAGTACAGTATGCTTGAAATATTAGTAATGGGTATTTACTCGCTTAGTGAGCTAGTCTTAGGAATGGAACATGGCTATTAACCACCCTGGAGGTATGATTATGTCAGATTTTTGCGAATCAAAGCTGTACAATTGTTTTGCATAGAAATTTGGCGTTTTATATTGTAGGCCTGTAATTCTTAGTAATAACACACTTAAATCTGTCCAAACAAGAGTCTAGTAGACATCCCGGGTATGATAAAGTTTAAATCATGAAATCATAAATTTTAATATAATAAATAATTATAAAAAATAATAATATAATAATAATAAAATGAATTTCCCCACGATTCACTAAATTCTGCAAGTGTTCTAATTTACTATTGCTGTTTTCTAGCTGGTCTAAAACCACTTTTGACGTAAAGGGACACTTTTTGGTTGCCATGGACAATCTCAAGTTTTCAGGCAGAAAGAACAGTATATATATTATAAAAGTGCATGCAGGGCCCCCGGACAAACCACTAGGGACAAAAGGGATGTGAAATTATTTCATACAGTAATGTAATCTGTAAGATTACAGTGTACTGTATGTGTTATGTATTGTGTACTTTTTGAATTTGCCACCAGGCTCCGCCCCCATGCGTCGCGACACTTGCAGGGAATGGAGCCTGGTACACAGAGGCATCGGGCGGAGGAGAGAGCCCGCGGAAACAGTGGGGGGACATCGCAGGATCCTGCAATGCAATCCCGAGTGTGGCTCGGGGATACCGCTAATGGTACTGAAATTTAACCCCGAGCCACACTCGGGAAAACCGCCAGGGAGGTTAAGTGAGGTGTGCCTATTTCTATTAAAAAGTGCTAAAACTCATTGGGGTTTGATTCACTATAGGCAAATACATTATGCACTGTTGCAAGAGCAGTTGATCCAGGGCTTAGTAAATGAGCAGAAGCTCTGCTGACTTCCATCATCCAATCATGTGCAAGCAAAATTCAAATTTTATCTTTTTCTTGCACATGATTGGGTACTTTTTGCAAAGAGAAGCTTTACCTAATTTACTAAGCTCAGGAGCAACTGCACTTGAAGAGTGCAATTCCACTTTGCAAAGTGCACAGTCCTTTTGCCTTTAGTAAATCAACCCCACTGTGTCCTATATAACTGTATGCAAAACTTAATGCAGAATACAATTTAATACTAGAGAATAGATCTATTCCAACAGTAATGGTACATGCTTTTATGTGTGTAGCGGGTGGTCATATTTAGGGGAGGCATCTGAGTGGTATCAGACTCAGATGAAACAATTGTTAGGATTCCTGGACCAATTTATGCCAGTGGAGGATATCAATAGTGTTCAGTTCCCTGCGGCCTATGGGTGGCACTGTTGCCATAGGCCGGGGTTGAATCACCATTGGAGGGCTGCGCCCTTTGTGTCCTCTCGCGGGAGTAGTACAGCGGGGCGGGGAACCTGCTGTGCATGCTGGGAGAGAGTATAAAGGGGGCAGACATCTTCCGCTTGGGGTCCACTCCCAGGCACCTTCAGCCTGGGGGGGTGCGTGATGGCGGTATCCGGGTGCCCTAGGCCCGGGGACAGAGTTGCGGTTCCACCCCAGACACCTTTGGTCTGGGGTGAAGTACTCTCTGGAGGCCTGGGGCCCAGTACCTTTGACTGGGTCCCGCAATGGATTGAGGGCTCCTAGGGTGTCCTCCGGTGTGGACACCCGAATCTGGGACGAGGAGGCTAGGGAGGTGACCCTTCCGAAGACCCAGTGCAGCATTTGCTGGTGACGGCGGGGCCTCTGGTAACTGTCCGGATGGATGTCCTCTCTCTGACAGGGGCCATTTCCTACAGAAGGTAGTCCACGTTCTCATGGTCTGTGGCAGGGACCCATCGTGAATCAGGTCGGTGGCAGAGACCCAACAACCAGGTCTGTGGCAGAGGCCTTATTCATCTGGTCTGTGGCAGAGACCCCCTCATGGTCGGTGGCAGAGACTGTGCGCCAAGCCTGTTCGCACTAAAACGGAACAGGAGAAAACCCAAGTTCAAGTTTGTGCCTGGACCTCCTTCCCACTGTGTTCTGAACTGTTCTATGTCTAACCAGTCGCTCTCAAAGGACAATTTATTGCTCTGAAGAATAAATAAGTGTTGGACTTTCAGTGGTGTGGAACTTGGCTTTCTGGGAGTTAAAGGGTCATTCTCAAGGGAAGCTTTTGGCTCTGGACAGGGGCACAGGCCCGAAGGTAAAAGGTTATAGCTCACAACTCTACACACAAGAGGATACGAGCTGGTGGTGCGCCACACTCTCCTCCCTGGTCCCCTAGACGAGAGCCATTGACCGAGAAGAGAAGGAGGGAGTGAGAGGTGAGGTCGCTACATGTACAAAAAGTTAATATCTGGTTGGATAGCCATTAGATGCACAGCTTTGCACCATTCTGGTATAGAATGCACTATATTCTTAGGTTCTTCAGATGTAGAAATATGATACCAGCCTTTTATTATAAATGTTATGAGTTCTCATATGTTTCTTGGTCTTTCCTTTCCAACACCCCTCTTTAGTTTTGCTCAGAGGGTTCCAGTGTGTTTCAGTCCTGGTCAATCAATAACCTTAAGTCCCCTTTCACACTGAGGCATTTTTCAGACGCTTTAGCGCAAAAAATAACGCCTGTAAAGCGCCTGAAAGAAGCCTCATCTGCAATCCCAATGTAAAAGCCTGAGTACTTTCACACTGAGGCACTGCGCTGGCAGGGCGTCAAAAAAAGGCCTGCAAGCAGCTTCTTTCAGGCGCTTTAGGAGCGGTGAATACACCGCTCCTAAAGTGCCCCTTCCCATTGAAATCAATGGGAAGTGCCTGCAAAGCGCCTTGGCAGTGGCGCTTTGTTGGCGCTTTTAACCCTTTATTCGGGCACTAGCGGGGGTTAAAAGCGCCCACTATCGCTCGAAAAACGCTGGTAAAGCGCCGCTATTTTTAGCGTCGCTTTACCAGCGTTTTTCGGGCGCTGGCAGTTGTTGTGGAAAAATGTATTAATGTATGTTGTCAGATGTCCCCCCAATGTCAGTTTTGCTGTAATGCGCTCATCTGAGCGTATTTGCACATACAGACGTTGGTGGAAGATCGGTGGTGAGAAAATCTTCCTATGGAAACAGCGATGTTTGCTCCATTTAGAGATGTTGTTTTACGCCCCGTCGGGGGACTGGCCACCTCCTGACGGGGGGCGTTAAATGACTCTGAGCACACAGATCTGTGTCCACAAGAACAGTAGCATAACTATACGACAGTTGTGGTCCATTGAGGCATAATTGTCATATAGTTCCCGTCATTGGTAGCAGTGAGGTTGTTTTGCACACGGCGTTGTACAAAGCCATGCTTTCTGGTGTTCCTTTGTCTCACAGAAAGCATGACCCCTGTACACAGCCGTTTGCACACGTCACTGCTGGGATTATATTTGAATTTAAACATGTCTGTGATTGGTTCTTTTGAAAATATACAAAATGTCTGAATGGCTGTTCTGTGAAGCCACACCTTCTTTTGTTACTCATGTTTACTATAAATAAAGTGTCAGGTCACCTACGGCCAGGTGACAGATGCACACCGTAGGGGGACAGGAGTGCACCGCAAGGTAGTGAACCCTATGGCTGACTGCTGCAGATAGGAAACTGGGTGGTTGTGGAAAGTGGGACCAGAGGAGCACAACCGGGATCCTATAGGAAGCTAGAGCCAAGATTCCCCAGGGCGCGGAATCTAAGACCCAGCAAGTCTTCTCTAGAGCCTCTAGTGGTGAGGATGTTATGCTGCAGGCTGGGTCCAGGTCGCGGCCCCTAGAGTCTCCTAGCTCACGCCCCGTAGGATAAGGGGACAAGAAGGGAAGCAGCAGAACAAGATATAAGAGTAACGAATAACAAGCTGAAGGTCAAGGGCCACAAGCAGACAAGGATAACGAAAGACAAGCCGAAGGTCAAGGGTCACGAGCAGACAGGGATAGTCGGGGACAAGCCAATAACGTAACAGAGAGACAGAAGTAGCACACGGCAGGCAGGAACCCAAACACACAATGCCTAACAAACACGTTGATCAGCAAAGCAGGCTTGCAGTGCACAAGTTAATATAGTGTTCTGTGATAGGGCCTGGGGTGGAGTCAGGCTGGGAGGAGATTATAAAGGAAGCCAGGTGAAAGGGTTCTGGCCTCTAAGATGAACATATGAGGAGGAAAGGTAAGATGGCAGACAGACATTAATGCATATCCATGACAGTACCCTCCCTCTTACGAGGCCTCCCCCTTCGCCGCCTGGGCCCAGGTTTAGAGGGAAACTTCAGATGAAACTCCTTTAACAGCCGAGGTGCAAAGACCTCAGATGCAGTGATCCAAGACCTCTCCTCAGGACCAAACCCTTTCCAATGAGCGAGGTACGAGAACGCCTTTACAGAGTCGGGAGTCCAGAATTTGACTGATCTCGTACTCCTGATTATCCTCAGAGACAGGTGCCACGGTAGGGAGAGGACGAGAGAATTTATTGAGGACTAAAGGCTTTAGAAGAGCAACATGGAAGGAGTTAGTGATTTTAAGGCTTTTAGGAATCTGGAGTTTGAAACAAACCGGATTCAGTTTAGCAGTTACCGTGTATGGACCAATGAATAGTGGAGCAAACTTCAGAGAAGGACCTCGGAGCTTGATGTTCCTGGTAGAGAGCCAGACTTTGTCCCCTGGCTGAAGAGAAGGCGGTTTACGCCTGCGGCGGTCGGTAAAGCCTTTGAATTTTTCAGCAGCTGCCCGGAGGGAATCATGAACGTCACCCCAAACGGAATTGAGAGACTCCTGAGCCAAAGCTGGAATATCTGGAGAACAGATCATGGGAAGAGGAAGTTGAGGGTGTTTTCCATAAACTGTGAAAAAGGGTGTCTTCTGCGAACTGGTATTCACATGATTGTTATGGGAGAATTCTGCCCACAGGAGTAGAGAGGACCAATCGTCATGGTGAGAAGACACAAAGGTGCGAAGAAAGACCTCTAACTCCTGATTAACCCTCTCAGTCTGCCCATTGGATTGGGGATGGTAAGAAGAAGAAAAATCCAAGACAATCTTGAGGGATTTGCAAAAGGCTCTCCAAAAACGAGACGTGAATTGGACTCCCCTGTCGGAAACAATATGAGAAGGAACCCCATGAAGGCGGAGAATTTCTCAAATGAAAATGGGAACCAAGGCAGGGGCAGAAGGAAGACCAGGAAGAGGAACAAAATGAGCCATCTTGGAGAACCGATCGATTACCACCCAAATGACTGTATTATTCTCAGACAGTGGGAGGTCGGTGATAAAATCCATGGCAATATGAGCCCAGGGCTCCTTAGGAATGGGCAAGGGCATGAGGAGACCAGCAGGAGCTTGTGTGGAGGATTTGGACTGAGCGCAGACATGACAAGCTTTAACGTAGTCTTTGACATCTGAGCGGAGATTAGGCCACCAGCAGTGACGACTGATGAGTAGGAAGGAACGGAGGAATCCAGAATGGCCTGCCACCTTGGAATCATGTCCCCAACGAAGGATCTTAGCTCTTGTGGGGACAAAGGTCTTACCAGGTGGAATTTTTTACTTCAGGGTGGTAGAGTGGGCAACAATGCATGAGGTTGGAATGATCGGCTCAGGTTCAGGGGCGGACTCCTCGTCCAAAGTGTCAAATGACCTAGAGAGCGCATCAGCCCGACCATTGCAGGAACCAGGTTTGTAAGTAATCGTGAAATTAAAACGGGCAAAGAAGAGACTCCACCTGGCCTGTCTAGGATTCAGACGTTTAGCATTCTGTAGATACTGTACATCTTTGTGATCGGTAAAGATCGTTATGGAGTGAGGGGAACCCTTCAAGAGATGACGCCACTCCTCTAACGCCAATTTAATTGCGAGAAGTTCCCGATCACCGATGGCATAATTCCTCTCTGCATGAGAAAACTTTTTTGAGAAGAACGCACATGGTTGACGTCTCTTCTCAAAGATTTGAAGAAGCACAGCTCTCACCCCCATTGAGGAAGCGTCATCTTTAATAAAAAATGCATTCCCAGGATTTGGTCTCCTCAAGAGGGGGCCAGAAACAAAGGCCTGTTTCAGGTTGTGAAATGCATAGACAGCTTCGGGAGGCCAGTCTTTGGCATTCACACCCTTCTTGGTCAAAGCGATAATAGGCGCGGCAATGGAAGAGTAGTTCCTTATGAACTGCCTATAATAATTAGTGAAGCCAAGAAAGCGCTGCGTGGCCTTGAGGCTAGCAGGAAGAGGCCAGTTGGTAATAGCCAAGACCTTCCCAGGATCCATACGAAGACCCAAACATGAGACAAAGCACCCCAGAAACAGGACCTCAGAACATTCAAAGGAACATTTCTCCAGCTTGGCATAGAGATTGTTCTCTCTAAGACGCTGAAGTACAGTGCGGACATGGTTTCTGTGGACGAGCAGATTTTCAGAAAAGATCAGAATGTCATCCAGATAGATGAAAACAAACTGGTACAGCAGATCTCTGAAGATTTCATTGACAAAGTTTTGGAACACGGCTGGAGCATTACACAGACCAAAAGGCATCACCAGGTATTCGTAATGCCCGTCTCTAGTGTTGAATGCAGTCTTCCATTCGTCACCCTCCCGTATTCGAATGAGATTGTACGCGCCTCTGAGATCCAACTTGGTGAAAATGGAGGCACCCTTCAACCTATCGAATAGCTCAGATATTAAGGGTAAGGGGTATCGATTTTTAATAGTAACCACATTTAAACCCCAATAACCGATGCAGGGTCTTAAGGTACCATCCTTTTTGGCAACAAAAAAGAACCCTGCCCCTGCAGGCGAAGAGGATTTCCGGATGAAACCTCTCTCCAAATTCTCTGCGACATACTCAGACATGGCCTGGGTCTCTGGGATGGACAGAGGGTAGGTACGACCCCTGGGTAGAGTTGCTCCGGGGACAAGATCAATAGCACAGTCAAAAGACCTGTGGGGAGGAAGCACCTCAGCTGATTTCTTACAGAACACATCCCGGTAATCGCTGTATGCAGCGGGAAGATCAGAAGAAACAGAAGTGGCAGCAACCGGAAGACTCTCCTTGGGGGTCACCTTGAGAAGACATGACGAGAAACATGAGGAACCCCAGGCCAGGATCTGCCCAGAGACCCAGTCCACATGTGGAGAGTGGAGCTGTAGCCAAGGGAGGCCCAATACAACTGGGGTAGAGGCCTTGGGTAGAATAAGAAAGGATATCCACTCCTGGTGGAGAATCCCTACCGACATCCTAATGGGTAGCGTCTGGAAGCGAATAGGGCCCCCTGGGAGAACAGTGCCATCAATTGCCGAGACTACCAATGGGGTAGTGAGAGGTGAAAGGGTAAGCTTCATAGAAGAAGCAGTTCTCCAATCCATAAAATTGCCGGAAGCCCCGGAATCCAGATATGCAAGGGTTGACTGAGGAGAAGTGCCTACATGAAGGAACACCGGCAAGAGAAGGCGAGAAGGTGATGTTTCTGGGTCCAATACTCCACCTTCCAAATGTATTAGACCCGAGCGTTTCCCGGACGAAGCAAGCAGGAGTCACGAAAATGACCCTTGCCCCCACAATAGAGGCACAAGCCCAGAGTTCTGCGCCTAGCACGTTCTTCGGGGGTTAGTCTGGTCCGGCCCAGCTGCATAGGTTCCTCAGCAGGTAGAGGATGCTCCACGGGACGAAGGGAGGGGAGCTCAGACTGGCTAGAACCCAGAGAGTGCTGGCGTCTTTTTTCTAAGGACCTCTCTTGAAAACGAATGTCGATCTGATTGCAACGAAATTACATCATCCAGACCGACGGGAATGGCTCTTCCCGCTAATTCGTCTTTCACTCGGTCAGAGAGGCCATGTAAAAAGGTAGCGACCAGGGCCTCATTATTCCAGCTCAATTCAGCTGTGTGGATACGGAACTGAAGAGCATATTGTCCCACTGAACTAGATTCTTGGCGAAGACGTAAGACAGCACTAACCGCTAAAGAAGCCCGAGCCGGCTCTTCGAAGATATTACGAAAGAGCTTCAAGAAGTCGGACAGGCTGGAAACCACCGGATCATTCCTCTCCCACAGGGGGGCAGCCCAGGCCAAAGCGTCACCGGAGAGGAGGGAAATGATATAGGCTACCTTAGCCCGGTCAGACAGGAAGTTTTGAGGCTGAAGCTCAAAATGAATCGTGCATTGGCTGAGAAACCCCCTGCAGGCCTTGGAGTCCCCAGAGAAACGGAACGGAGCTGGCAGTGTTAGTGAGTGTGTGGCTGCGACTGGTGCGATAGGTACAACCGCTGGTTGTACTTGGGGTTGCGGATTCGGGGTTCCCAAGGAGGCCTGAAGCTGCTCGAATCGAGAAGCCAGATCCTGGAGGAATCACATCACCTGAGTCTGATTCGATTCCTGGGTTTCAAGTCTGCGAACTATGCCCTGCAATGGATCATCCGCGGGGAGCGGCATGTCAGCCGGGTTCATGGCTGATCAAACTGTCAGGTCACCTACGGCCAGGTGACAGATGCACACCGTAGGGGGACAGGAGTGCACCGCAAGGTAGTGAACCCTATGGCTGACTGCTGCGGATAGGAAACTGGGTGGTTGTGGAAAGCGGGACCAGAGGAGCACAACCGGGTTCCTATAGGAAGCTAGAGCCAAGATTCCCCAGGGCGCGGAGTCTAAGACCCAGCAGGTCTTCTCCAGAGCCTCTAGTGGTGAGGATGTTATGCTGCAGGCTGGGTCCAGGTCGCGACCCCTAGAGTCTCCTAGCTCACGCCCCGTAGGATAAGGGGACAAGAGGGGAAGCAGCAGCACAAGATATAAGAGTAACGAATAACAAGCTGAAGGTCAAGGGCCACAAGCAGACAAGGATAACGAAAGACAAGCCGAAGGTCAAGGGTCACGAGCAGACAGGGATAGTCGGGGACAAGCCAATAACGTAACAGAGAGACAGACGTAGCACACGGCAGGCAGGAACCCAAACACACAATGCCTAACAAACACGTTGATCAGCAAAGCAGGCTTGCAGTGCACAGGTTAATATAGTGTTCTGTGATAGGGCCTGGGGTGGAGTCAGGCTGGGAGGAGATTATAAAGGAAGCCAGGTGAAAGGGTTCTGGCCTCTAAGATGAACACATGAGGAGGAAAGGTAAGATGGCAGACAGACATTAATGCATATCCATGACATAAAGAGAGCTGGCTATCCCAGAGGACACTCTGCTTCGGGATGACTTGGTGATAAGACCTGTGATGATGTGCTTTCCTTGAATGAATGATGGAATGAACGGTGAGTGGAACTTAACTTAAAGATAGCATTATTGCAAAAAGATGAAATCTGATGTGTGCTTAGATAGCACAGGAATTATGGGCTGTGTGCTCTGCAAACAACCAATAATTCCACGACACAGTGTGAAAGGGCTCTAATATGAATGGATGAAAACCAATCCTTTACATCCTTGGCAATACAACAAGAAGCTTAATATTGCTGCAAGTTAAAAAGAAAGAAGTAGGGCCAAAGCTATTTTGGCTCTACTTCTCCTGTAGGTCACAGGAGTGCACTTAGTTCTGCACTCCTGTGACCCAGATCCAGCTAAGGTCCACTGCTGGTTGACATCACAGAGCTGTTCCAGGCTCTGGAGAGACAATGATTTTAATGTCAGGATCCACCCAGATGCCTAGACCGGCAGCTGGCTCAGCCTCTCAGTGAGTCACTGAGAGCCTGAGCCAATGGTCCCACCCTCTGCACAGTTCGACGCTCCAGTAAGCGCTGGAGGGGAAGAGTAGAAAGCCGGTGACAGTCACTGCACTCTGCTCACTGAAGACCGAGAAATAAGAGGTTTTTGATTGCTCGGATCTCGGTCTTAGAGGCAGCGGGGGACAGATGCAGCATCAGACCGATGATACATCCACTTAGGTGAGTATAAATGTATATTTTTTTAATAACCATACTTCCCTTTTAAATTCCAGTGAGGTGTGAGAAAATAACACTTCACTTCGGAGGGAACAAGTTTTGATTGTAATTTTGACAGTATGGCTACACGTATCAAAAAGATTGCAAAATGGTGATGTTACAACAAGATCCTGCTTCCAGAGTGCACAACAGCAACAATGAAGCATCCTATAAGCATAATAATCTGGAATTGCATGTCTAGTAATGCTGTTGGCCATATTCAGCTTGTAGAATGGACACCAAGTGACAACTAATAGAGTACCTTTAGACAACATTGCAACCAAAACTCATTCCATCTACAAGGAGCATTCCCTTAGGGCAGCCATACATGGATTGAAATTCGGCTAGTTAAGCAGGGACTGGCCAAATTTTGATCCATGTATGGGCAAGCTGGTTGAACAGAAGTCGATCTACTGGTCAACTTCTGTACAACCAGCCTGTTGGGTTTTTCCCAATTGATCAGTGCCACTGGCTAAAGCTGACAGCACTGGTCACTGTATTCTGATGGTGGGAAAGTCTCCCTGATGTAAGAACACAATAGTACAACGGGAGTGATTCCCCCATCCAAATCAAGTGTCTGGATGGGGCAATCGAATAATTGTTCTTTGTTCAACCCACAAAAAAGTGTAGCGGTGCACTCTGGGCACAAGTTCAAAAGATCCACACATCATCCTGCTGTCCATTCTCCTCATCCATCAATAAGACACAATGAAGAGTCACTTGCTTTACCTTGTGGTATTTTTATTATAAAAGTTTCTTGGGTAGAGTTGGGTGACATGGGATGCCCATAGATATTAGCACTTTAGTTCTGAGAATAAGGCACAGCAGAGATTGTAGTTTAGTGAGCTGCGTCACTGCAGACTATTGCTCCCTTTATGCTGCACTGTTTAGGACAAGTCACTCTGAATGACTCTTGTGGTAATAATCAGTTATCCAGATGCCAGCCCTGTGTCCGGAAGGTATCCTCATACACCCCCCTCTGACCCCACAGTCCCTCTACTGCAAATGGTAAGTGATGGACTACTAGGCCCCAATAGTCCAGTGATGGAAAGGCTGAGTTCCCCGGCCACAGCCTTCCATATTGAGATAAGATAAGGTTAGAGTCTCTCCTTGTAACATTCTGCTGTGTAGGACTGACCGTGCAACATCCCGTATAAGACACCCCCTTGTGGCTTTCAGTTACTAGGGGCAACAGCAGATATTCCCAAGTCTCCTCAATAGACTCCTCTGGTCCCATCACTTGCTGTCAAGTACCCACTGACCTGTTCCATGGTCCCCGGTCCATGGAAGAGACATGGTTAAACTGCACAGTCCAGCAGTAACAGTTCCAGGTTCCTTTCTCTTAAATGTTGAATTCCTCCTTTGCGGTGTTAAAGAAAAGTGGTCCTCCATCAGGAAATTCCTCAGCACCTGGTAGGCCCTCAGGCCTGGGGCCTTCACACAGACACTATTGCCCCATCTTCTTTCCTCTCACGACTCCTCCCCAGTGGCATGTTACCTCAGCTTATATAGCAGGCCCGCCCCCTCCCAACCCTAGTTGGGGATTGGTCAGAGCTGCCACACAAGCTGCCTGTTACTCAGAGCCTCCAGCTTCGCCCCTTCCAGAACATTCTCTTCTGAAAGCAGGGGAGGAGTTCCAGAGCCTGAGCACAGGTGGCCACACCCACTGCTACTCTGACACTCCCAGTCCCAGATCAAAACAACCAGGCCTAGCATAAGGCATAGGCCTGACTAGATTTTGCCTGCACTGACAGTTTAAAACAAATAACACTACATAAGCACATACCAAAACGTAGTGGGCGCTACAAAAGTATTACAAATGGCCAGCTTCATGGGAACTTCATTTAATTTCTAATACAATTACACATAGCATGATTGGTTTCAGCACATTTTAGAATGAATATATCACTCAAAATGTTGTCAAATCCTTTTGACTGCTAATCTATCTATCTATCTATCTATCTATCTATCTATCTATCTATCTATCTATCTATCTATCTATCTATCTATCTATCTATCTATCTATTATATAATGATGGTCAGACATGCTTCAATTTCTTATATCTCTTATGTGTTTAGGTGTATATTAGGAGATGCTGAGACTCCATATATACAGTATATCACCCTTTATGGTGAAAAAGTAATTTGCATTTGCAATGGCAGGCACTGGTATAGTGGGTCATAGACAGTAGAGATCAGACACCACATTTTCAAATTGGTAACTAGTGATGAGCCGAACACCCCCGGGTTCGGTTCGCACCAGAACCCGCGAACGGACCGGAAGTTCGAACGAACATTAGAACCCTATTAAATACAATGGATGCGAACGTTCGAATTCTAAAGTGCTAATTATAACAACTATTATGCATGTTATTGTCCTAAAAAGGGTTTGGGAACCCGGGTTCTGCACCAGGGGACATGTATCAATGCAAAAAGAAGTTTTAAAAACGGTCGTTTTTCGGGAGCAGTCATTTTAATGATGCATAAAGTGAAAAAAAAAAAGTCAAATATTCCTTTAAATATCGTACCTGGGGGGTGTCTAAAGTATGCCTGTGAAGTGCCACGTGTTTCCCGTGTTTAGAACTGTCCCTGCACAAAATGACACTTCTAAAGGAAAAAAAAGCCATTTAAAACTGCTTGCGGCTTTAATGTAATGTCTGGTCCCGGTAATATGGATGAAATTCTTTAAGAAAAATGGCATAGCTACCCCATGACCCCCCCCCCCTACCCCAGCCCATTACCAGCCCCTTTGGGTCTTGTATGGATATTAAGGGGAACCCCGCACATAAAATAAAAAAGGCCCTATATACTCTGAACAGCCGTATACAGGCGGTGCATACAAGACAGGGACTGTAGGTTTGTTCTTATGTAGAATCTGTTTGTAATTTTGAACAGGTACATTGTTGAAGTGTAGCTCCAGCCCAAAAATCTATTTTTAAACTTTTTGGAAAACATAGGTAAGGGTTATCACCCCTGTAACATTTGTTTTGCTGTCTGTGCCCCTGTTCAGAACATTTCACCTCACTTTCCGTCCCAATGACAACTGTTTTTGAAATGTGGTGTTTTTCTTGAAACAAGGATTGCTGATAAAGCATCAGTACAGAGGAGACACCTTTCTCCCATATTTATTCTTACAGGAGAGAATTTTCCTTCCTAGTGGTAGATTTCCTCTCACTTCCTGTTGTCTTCTTGCGTTTGCAAGTAGGAGTCGTTTGTAAGTTGGATGTTTGAAAGTAGGGACCTGCCGTATATACTCTGCAGAAATAGGCCCCTTAGTTGTTGGTGTTGGCACAACACTGTAAGCACTCACAGTTACTCTTGGTTGGTGCTGGAACGCCCTGCTGTCAACTATTATATCAGGAATTTTAATTACATATAATTGTTGAACAGTGGTAGTAAAAATTGGGCCTTTGATGGTGGTGCTGGTGCCACAACACTGTAAGCCCTGACAGTTACTCTTGGTGGGTGCAGCAATGGGCCCTGCTGTGAATTATTAGATCAAGAATTGTAATTACATGCCCCTGTTGAACAGGGGCTGAAAAATTGGGCCTTAGGCACTGGTGGCACAACACTGCAACCCCTCACAGATACTGTACTTGGAGCACAGCAATGAGCCCTGTTGCAAAGTATTGCTTCAAAAATTGTAATGACACGCCCCTGTTAAACAGGGGCTGAAAAATTGGGCCTTAGGCACTGGTGGCACAACACTGCAACTCCTCACAGATACTGTACTTGGAGCACAGCAATGAGCCCTGTTGCAAAGTATTGCTTCAAAAATTTTAATTACACGCCCCTGTTAAACAGGGGCTGAAAAATTGGGCGTTAGGCACTGGTGGCGGCACCCATAAACAAAAATGATCTTCCAAGCTATCATCATCAATCGTATCATTGAGGACTCGGAGGAGGAGGATAGCCAGTCAACATAACAGCACAGGCACTCAGCATCAGCATCAGTCTTGAAGGGATGTGACATTTTAAAATCAATTAGTCTGTTATATCAGCATCAGGTGTGTGGTAGCTGGTGGTGATCCAAGACTGGTTCATCTTGATGAAAGTCAGTCGATCAACCGAGTCGGTGGACAGGCGCACCCTGTGATCCGTGACAAATCCTCCAGCAGCACTGAATGTGCGTTCCGAAAGAACGCTGGATGCAGGACAGGCCAGTAGCTCAATTGCATACTGTGCAAGCTCTGGCCAGTGATCCATCCTCAAGACCCAGTAAGCCAGAGGATTTTCGGTGGGGAAGGTGTCCAAGTCTGACCTTGCCCCTAGATATTCCTGCACCATGTTTATCAGACGCTGGCGATGGTTGCTGGAACCAATCATACTTTGGGGCTGCGGACTAAAGAATTGTCTGAACGCATCGGTCAGACGGCCACCTTCCCCACCGCTCCTTCTTTGACTGGCCGAAGCCTCAGCAACTCGTTGTCCAGGACCAGGAGTTTGCAACCTCCCAGTCTCTGGGAACGCGTTGCACAGACCTTTCTGCAAGGCCTCCCGGAGTTGTCTCATCCTCTGCTCCCTCTGCGACGGTAACATAAGGTCCGCAACCTTACCCTTGTACCGTGGATCAAGGAGAGTGGCCAGCCAGTAATGGTCCCTCTCCTTGATCCGAAGAATACGAGGATCCTTCCGCAGACTTTGCAGGATCAGGGAGGCCATGCAGCGTAGGTTTGCTGAGGCATTCGCTCCGGAGTCCTCTGGGTCACTAAGGACGACATGATCCGCAGCCACCTCCTCCCAGCCACGTACAAGTCCACTGGTTTCTTGGGACTGTAAATCATCCCTAAAAGACTGCTGCTGATGATGCTGAGTGCCAGCCTCCACCTCCATGCTGACACAATCCTCCTCCTCCTCCTCCTCCTCCTCCTCTTCCTGTGCGATGGGTGGGACAGAAGGAACACTGTCTGGGTAAAGGGGGCCTTGAGAGGCAAGGAAGTCCTCCTCTTCCTGCCTCTGTTCTGCCTCAAGTGCCCTGTCCATTATTCCACGCAGCGTGTGCTCCAACAGGTGGACAAGAGGTACAGTGTCACTGATGCATGCACTGTCACTGCTCACCATCCTCGTGGCCTCCTCAAATGGTGCCAGGACAGTGCATGCATCCCTGATCATGCCCCACTGGCGTGGAGAAAAAAAACCAAGCTCCCCTGACCCTGTCCTGGTGCCGTAGTCGCACAGGTACTCATTGATGGCCCTCTGCTGCGTGTGCAGCCGCTGCAGCATGGCCAACGTTGAGTTCCACCTGGTGGGCATGTCACATATAAGGCGGTTCTTGGGCAGGTTCAACTCCTTTTGCAGCTCAGCCAGGCGAGCACTGGCATTATAAGATCTGCGGAAATGCACACAGACTTTCCTGGCCTGCCTCAGGACATCCTGTAAGCCCGGGTACCTGCCCAAGAACCGCTGCACCACCAGGTTAAGGACGTGAGCCACACAGGGCACATGGGTCAGTTGTCCCTGTCGGAGGGCGGAGAGGAGGTTGGTGCCATTGTCGCAAACCACCATTCCTGGCTTAAGCTGGCGTGGCGTCAACCACCTCTCGGCCTGGCCCTGCAGAGCAGACAGGACCTCTGCCCCAGTGTGGCTTCTGTCCCCCAAACACACCAGCGCAAGCACGGCATGGCATCTTTTTGCCTGCGTACTTGCGTAGCCCCGTGAACGGCTACGGAGCACCGCTGGTTCATAGGACAAACCACAGGAAGAGGCCATGGAGGAAGAAGAAGAGGAGGGGGTGGAGGAGAGAGGTGTGTCACAACCAGTAGTAGCATTTTGGAGGCGTGGCGGTGGGACAACCTCCAACACTACTGCACCTTGTCCTGAATCCTTCCCAGCTGCCAAAAGAGTGACCCAATGGGCCGTGAAAGAAAGGTAACGTCCCTGTCCATGCCTGCTGGACCATGAGTCAGCGGTAATATGCACCTTACCGCTGACCGCCCTGTCCAGCGAGGCCAAGACATTGCCTTCCACATGCCGGTAGAGAGCCGGAATAGCCTTCCGTGAGAAAAAGTGGCGTTTGGGAACCTGCCACTGAGGAACCGCACATTGCACAAACTCACGGAAGGGGGCCGAGTCTACCAACTGAAAAGGCAGCAGTTGAAGCGCTAGCAATTTAGCCAAGCTAGCATTCAACCGCTGGGCATGTGGATGGCTGGGAGTGAACTTCTTTCGACGGTCCAGCAGCTGGGGCAGGGAAATTTGCCTGCTAGAATCGGACGTCGGTGTACTGCTAGCAGAGTGGGCGCAAGTACTTGGCTGTGACACACCTAATTCTACACCTTCATTCCTCTCAGTGCATGTTTCAGAGAGGACTGAAGTTATAGTGGGGTTGGAGATCCCAGCTGATGCGGTGCAAGGAGAGGTCCGCTTTGTTCTTTGGTGTGGGTCTTTGAGGTAGGCTTGCCAACGAGCTGCATGGCAGGTCAACATATGTCTGGTCAGGCATGTGGTACCCAAGCGGCTGATGTTTTGGCCACGCGATATACGCTTGAGACATATGTTGCAAACAGCAGCTGTGCGATCTGATGCACTAGCCTCAAAAAAGGCCCACACCAAAGAACTTTTTGAATGACGGGCAGAGGCAGCGCCCTGCACAGGCGGAGCTCTGCGGTGTGATTCCGTCGGTGTACTGCCCTTACGCTGGCCACCAAAGGGCATCCTGCCTCGTTGGAGATGTGCCTCCTCCTCATCCTCCTCCTCCTCCTCTCTCCTATTAGGCACCCACGTGGAGTCATTGACCTCATCATCCCCTCCCTCCTCATCACTGGAGCCAATCTGGCAGTATGCTGCAGCTGCTGGAACATGACTGCCAGATTGGTGTCCTTCTTGAGCATCCCCTCTGTCTGCTCTCACGCTACTGCCTTCCTCTAGCTGGGTTTCATCATCAGACCCTTCGAAACGCTGGGCATCCTCCTGGAGCATGTACCCAACACTGTGCTGAAACAGTTCGGGGGACTCCTCAGGAGGAGGACATGGTGGGTCTAGGGAAGGAGTGACTGATGATTTGTCTGACATTGATACCAGGGAAGACGACGCTTTGGCAGCTGCTTTTCCAGTACCCTGAGCCTGGGTGAGAGAGGATGAGGAGGAGGAGGAGGGCTTGGTCATCCACTCTACCAAGTCTTCGGCATGATGTGGCTCAACATGTCCAGCTGCCGAAAAGAAGGACAAGCGTGTCCCATGGCCATGTGCTGATGACAATGCACCGCGTCCACGACCAGCACTGTTGCCCCCAGACACAGAGCCTGCTTGCCCTCTTTTATTGCCTCCTGACTGTCTGCCTCTCCTTGTTTGCCTTCCAGACATTCTAATAGATGGCCTGCAGGGAGATGGGAAAAAAGCAATAAGGGCTACCTTCAGGTGTCCTTCTCTGTCCCTGGAAACAAGGACTTGCAGAGTGAAAGAAAAAAAACACTCTCCCTACCTACAGTTTTCTGTCCCTAGAAAAAATGTTTTTTTTAATCACAATATAGCACAAGGAAAATTAACTCACTGTCCTTACAGGTCCCTGGAAACAAGGACTTGCAGAGTGAAAGAAAAAAAACACTCTCCCTACCTACAGTTTTCTGTCCCTAGAAAAAAATGTTTTTTTTAATCACAATATAGCAAAAGGACAATTCACTCACTGTCCTTCCAGGTCCCTGGAAACAAGGACTTGCAGAGTGAAAGAAACTGACACTGTCCCTACCTAGAGTTTTCTGTCCCTGGAATAAATGTTTTTTTCAGCACAATATAGCACAAGGACAATTAACTCACTGTCCTTACAGGTCCCTGGAAACAAGGACTTGCAGAGTGAAAGAAAAAAAATACTCTCCCTACCTACAGTTTTCTGTCCCTAGAAAAAAATGTTTTTTTTAATCACAATATAGCAAAAGGACAATTCACTCACTGTCCTTCCAGGTCCCTGGAAACAAGGACTTGCAGAGTGAAAGAAACTGACACTGTCCCTACCTAGAGTTTTCTGTCCCTAGAATAAATGTTTTTTTTAATCACAATATAGCACAAGGAAAATTAACTCACTGTCCTTACAGGTCCCTGGAAACAAGGACTTGCAGAGTGAAAGAAAAAAAACACTCTCCCTACCTACAGTTTTCTGTCCCTAGAAAAAAATGTTTTTTTTAATCACAATATAGCAAAAGGACAATTCACTCACTGTCCTTCCAGGTCCCTGGAAACAAGGACTTGCAGAGTGAAAGAAACTGACACTGTCCCTACCTAGAGTTTTCTGTCCCTGGAATAAATGTTTTTTTCAGCACAATATAGCACAAGGACAATTAACTCACTGTCCTTACAGGTCCCTGGAAACAAGGACTTGCAGAGTGAAAGAAAAAAAATACTCTCCCTACCTACAGTTTTCTGTCCCTAGAAAAAAATGTTTTTTTTAATCACAATATAGCAAAAGGACAATTCACTCACTGTCCTTCCAGGTCCCTGGAAACAAGGACTTGCAGAGTGAAAGAAACTGACACTGTCCCTACCTAGAGTTTTCTGTCCCTAGAATAAATGTTTTTTTTAATCACAATATAGCAAAAGGACAATTCACTCACTGTCCTTCCAGGTCCCTGGAAACAAGGACTTGCAGAGTGAAAGAAACTGACACTGTCCCTACCTAGAGTTTTCTGTCCCTAGAATAAATGTTTTTTTTAATCACAATATAGCAAAAGGACAATTCACTCACTGTCCTTCCAGGTCCCTGGAAACAAGGACTTGCAGAGTGAAAGAAACTGACACTGTCCCTACCTAGAGTTTTCTGTCCCTAGAATAAATGTTTTTTTTAACCACAATATAGCAAAAGGACAATTCACTCACTGTCCTTCCAGGTCCCTGGAAACAAGGACTTGCAGAGTGAAAGAAACTGACACTGTCCTTACCTAGAGTTTTCTGTCCCTAGAATAAATGTTTTTTTTAATCACAATATAGCAAAAGGACAATTCACTCACTGTCCTTCCAGGTCCCTGGAAACAAGGACTTGCAGAGTGAAAGAAACTGACACTGTCCCTACCTAGAGTTTTCTGTCCCTGGAATAAATGTTTTTTTCAGCACAATATAGCACAAGGACAATTAACTCACTGTCCTTACAGGTCCCTGGAAACAAGGACTTGCAGAGTGAAAGAAAAAAAATACTCTCCCTACCTACAGTTTTCTGTCCCTAGAAAAAAATGTTTTTTTTAATCACAATATAGCAAAAGGACAATTCACTCACTGTCCTTCCAGGTCCCTGGAAACAAGGACTTGCAGAGTGAAAGAAACTGACACTGTCCCTACCTAGAGTTTTCTGTCCCTAGAATAAATGTTTTTTTTTAATCACAATATAGCAAAAGGACAATTCACTCACTGTCCTTCCAGGTCCCTGGAAACAAGGACTTGCAGAGTGAAAGAAACTGACACTGTCCCTACCTAGAGTTTTCTGTCCCTAGAATAAATGTTTTTTTTAATCACAATATAGCAAAAGGACAATTCACTCACTGTCCTTCCAGGTCCCTGGAAACAAGGACTTGCAGAGTGAAAGAAACTGACACTGTCCCTACCTAGAGTTTTCTGTCCCTAGAATAAATGTTTTTTTTAACCACAATATAGCAAAAGGACAATTCACTCACTGTCCTTCCAGGTCCCTGGAAACAAGGACTTGCAGAGTGAAAGAAACTGACACTGTCCCTACCTAGAGTTTTCTGTCCCTAGAATAAATGTTTTTTTTAATCACAATATAGCAAAAGGACAATTCACTCACTGTCCTTCCAGGTCCCTGGAAACAAGGACTTGCAGAGTGAAAGAAACTGACACTGTCCCTACCTAGAGTTTTCTGTCCCTAGAATAAATGTTTTTTTTAATCACAATATAGCAAAAGGACAATTCACTCACTGTCCTTCCAGGTCCCTGGAAACAAGGACTTGCAGAGTGAAAGAAACTGACACTGTCCCTACCTAGAGTTTTCTGTCCCTAGAATAAATGTTTTTTTTAATCACAATATAGCACAAGGAAAATTAACTCACTGTCCTTACAGGTCCCTGGAAACAAGGACTTGCAGAGTGAAAGAAAAAAAACACTCTCCCTACCTACAGTTTTCTGTCCCTAGAAAAAAATGTTTTTTTTAATCACAATATAGCAAAAGGACAATTCACTCACTGTCCTTCCAGGTCCCTGGAAACAAGGACTTGCAGAGTGAAAGAAACTGACACTGTCCCTACCTAGAGTTTTCTGTCCCTGGAATAAATGTTTTTTTCAGCACAATATAGCACAAGGACAATTAACTCACTGTCCTTACAGGTCCCTGGAAACAAGGACTTGCAGAGTGAAAGAAAAAAAATACTCTCCCTACCTACAGTTTTCTGTCCCTAGAAAAAAATGTTTTTTTTAATCACAATATAGCAAAAGGACAATTCACTCACTGTCCTTCCAGGTCCCTGGAAACAAGGACTTGCAGAGTGAAAGAAACTGACACTGTCCCTACCTAGAGTTTTCTGTCCCTGGAATAAATGTTTTTTTCAGCACAATATAGCACAAGGACAATTAACTCACTGTCCTTACAGGTCCCTGGAAACAAGGACTTGCAGAGTGAAAGAAAAAAAATACTCTCCCTACCTACAGTTTTCTGTCCCTAGAAAAAAATGTTTTTTTTAATCACAATATAGCAAAAGGACAATTCACTCACTGTCCTTCCAGGTCCCTGGAAACAAGGACTTGCAGAGTGAAAGAAACTGACACTGTCCCTACCTAGAGTTTTCTGTCCCTAGAATAAATGTTTTTTTTAATCACAATATAGCAAAAGGACAATTCACTCACTGTCCTTCCAGGTCCCTGGAAACAAGGACTTGCAGAGTGAAAGAAACTGACACTGTCCCTACCTAGAGTTTTCTGTCCCTAGAATAAATGTTTTTTTTAATCACAATATAGCAAAAGGACAATTCACTCACTGTCCTTCCAGGTCCCTGGAAACAAGGACTTGCAGAGTGAAAGAAACTGACGCTGTCCCTACCTAGAGTTTTCTGTCCCTAGAATAAATGTTTTTTTAATCACAATATAGCAAAAGGACAATTCACTCACTGTCCTTCCAGGTCCCTGGAAACAAGGACTTGCAGAGTGAAAGAAACTGACACTGTCCCTACCTAGAGTTTTCTGTCCCTAGAATAAATGTTTTTTTTTAAGCACACTATAGCAGAAGCACAAAACACACTGACACTCTCCCTACCTATCCTTCTCTTTCCCTAAACTAAAGGAATCCAGGTTAAGCAAGAAAGAAATAACAGTCACTGTCCCTGCCTATGCTACTCTATCCCTGCTCCGGAACACACTACACTAGGCCGCCGTGCTGGCGGCCTTTTATAGTGTGGGGCGTGTACTAAACACCCTCAGCAATAATTGGCCACAGGCATCCTGCCTGTGGCCAATCATTGCTCTCCTCGCTGCCGGCGCTGTGATTGGCCAAGCATGCGGGGTCACAGTGCATGCTTGGCCAATCACAGCGCCTGGATGACACTGCGATGGCGTAGTGCATTGTGGGCCGTTCGCGTCACTCGAATTTGGCGCGAACGGCCCAAATCGTTCGATCTTCGTCGAACGATCGAACAGCCAATGTTCGAGTCGAACGTATGTTCGACTCGAACACGAAGCTCATCCCTATTGGTAACCAGCTGCAATATAATATATTATTGCCACTTGAAACTATTATATATTAGGATCAAATGTTCGAATGCCGCCTACACACGATCAGTTTACCAGTCGGAAAAACCTTGGATGGTTTTTCCGACGGAATTCCGCTAAAGCTTGTCTTGCATACACACGGTCACACAAAAGTTCTTGGAACTTTCGACCGTCAAGAACGCGGTGACGTACAACACTACGACGAGCCGAGAAAATTAAGTTCAATGCTTCCGAGCATGCGTCAAATTTTTTCCGAGCATGCGTCGGAATTTTGCGCGTCGGAATTGCTACAGACAAACGGATTTTCCGATTGGAATTTTTTCCGTCAGAAAAATAGAGAACCTGCTCTCAAACTTTTGCTCGCATGAATTCCGACAACATGGTAAAAGACAAGATTCATCAAATTATTGTTGCAATCGCCCTGCACAAAAAAAACAAACCTAAAGCTAAAACATAAAACTCCAGGGAAAGTAAAAATCCTCCCTTGCAGTAGGGCTGCCCCTGCACTGCAACGGTTAACCACTTAAGCCCCGGACCATTTTGGCTGGTTAAAGACCAGGCCCCTTTTTGTGATTCGGCACTGCGTCGCTTTAACTGACAATTGCGCGGTCATGCGACGTGGCTCCCAAACAAAATTGATGTCCTTTTTTTCCCACAAATAGAGCTTTCTTTTGGTGGTATTTGATCACCTGTACAGTTTTTATTTTTTGCGCTATAAACAAAAATAGAGCGACAATTTTGAAAAAAATTCTATATTTTTTACTCTTTGCTATAATAAATATCCCCCAAAAATATATAAAAAAACATTTTTTTCCTCAGTTTAGGCCGATACGTATTCTTCTACATACTTTTGGTAAAAAAAAAATCGCACCCACCGGGGAACCCCAAAAAGGAGTATCGGGGCCACTCTGTGCAAAATCCTTGCACAGAGCAGGTAATGATAACATGTTTGTTATTTTGGAAAAAAACCCAAACTTTTACAATCACTTTAAATTCTAATTTACATCTAGAGCAGGAGAGAAAGTTACCGCTCAAAAGAAGCTGTTGCTCTGCTCACTAGATCCTCAGCATAGGGTGCAGGCAATTGCATATAGCAATGCAGGGACTGAAGGAAAAGCTTGGACAGCCTCACTCCAAAAATTGGTTGTTTTTATTTTAAAAAAAGGAAAAAATCACATCAACACAAAATCACAGCAAAACACAGCAATGGAGCTGATCAGTGCTTATTCATAGCTAAAATAAAATAAAAACAACCAATTTTTGGAGTGCGGCTGTCCAAGCTTTTCCTTCAGTCCCTACATCTAGAACAGGGTGTCAAACTTAATTTCCTTGGGGGGTCACAACAAAATTATGGTTACCCTCAAAGGGCCGGTTGTATCTGTAAGACTAGCTGTCAAGAGCCCCCCTGTCAGGGAACCAACAGCAGGAGAAGGGCTTTTGGACCCAGCATCTCTACCAACACTTATGGCAGGAGAAGGACTTTAGGACCCAGCATCTCTGGCAGGAGAAGGATTTTAGGACCCAGTATCTCTACCAGCAGGTCACATGGGCCTATATAAGGAAGTCTGCTAGTGTCTGCATTTGCTGGTTGATCTTCAGCTCCTCCAGTGTGTTATCTTCATGAAATTCCTGTTCCTGTGTCTCCAGTTACCGATCCGGCTTGTCCTTGACCTGTCTCCTGTTTGCTTCCTGTGTTCGACTCCAGCTACCCACCTGACCACGTCTGCTCTGATACCAACCCGGCTCACGACCTAGGCTTCCTTCTGACCACGCTCCAGTCGCAGTATTATCTGAATCCTGCAATACCTCACGGGTGTCACCTGTCTGCTGATTCTACGCCAGCACACCAGCTGTACTCTAGAACCTCCTGCATACAGACTAGCAGGCGACCCGTGCTTCTTTGGGCCTGACCTTTCCCGTTTTCACCCTCAGGGGGGTCTGGAACTTAGCCGCAAGGGAAGCCCTCTCTCTCCATTGGCCTCCAGTACCAGGTACGTGATACCCCCCACCTTCCCTTACCTTGTGCTGCTGTCAAGAAGAAGCTGGGGACAGAGCTGGGAAGCAGAAAATGTAGGGTTTGGAGGAGGACCAGAGGAAGGCTGGAGTCAGCTGCTGGAGACTGCTGAATACTAAGACTGGGGGGGGGGCAGAGATGAGGGGGGATACGACTGCACAGAGAGGTACAGGATCTGTAGGAGGAGTTCTGTCCTCCTGCTGGGACAGGGGGGGCAGAGGCAAGCCTCCCCGTGGCTGCATGAAGAAGCACAGGATCTGGAGGAGCAGTTCTGTCCTCCCCTCTGCTGCTAAATGCTGAGACAAGGTGGGGGTAGAGACGAGGGGAGTGCCACAGCTTCAGGAGAGGTGTGAGGGCCATATGAAATGGCCTGGGGGGCCCGCATTCAGCCCGTGGGTCTTGTGTTTGACACGTGTGATATAGAGGATTGGGTAAAGCAGTTTTACTTAATTGATCCCCTGTTCTCACAATTTCTGCAGCAAGATCAGTCCCTGCAGCTCCTTCTCCCCTGCACTCTGGTGGGTGGATACACCTGATGTGATCAATAATGACGCAAAGCCCATAGCCTTGCACTGAACACAAGGATGCAGAGGAACAGTCCACTGCTGGAGCATAGGGGAGCGCCATCTGCTGAAGGAGAAGTGCTTTTCCATCCCCTAGACATAAAACAAGCTTTGTTTGCCTTGTAGTGCAGAGGAAGCCCCACTGCATTAGAGGATTTTACTTTTCTGGAGTTGGGCGTTCAATATTAGAAAATAACATTTTGCACATATTCAAAACTTTTACAAGGATATTCTTTTTCTTTAAATGATTATAAATTCACATAGCATTTAAAAAAAAAATAAACAAATCCCCTGGGGTTGGTTGCAGAGATTACAAAATTGGAAAATGTAATTCTTAATTTTTTTAATTTTTTGTTTGTCTTGGAATTTATTTTATTATTTCCCAGTACAGTAGAGGTTCTTCGATGGGATCCGCAGTCAAACGTTTATGAGATCTGAAGGGTGCTGTGTTACAGAATGTTAGTCCTGGTAATGAGGTGTTTGAGCAGATCTCTGACAATAGGCTCATCAGCGAGTCAGTGCCATGTGCGTGGCGTTTAAAGCTGCTCTGTGATATTGGAGTCTGTCATCTGATGAAGACTTCTTGGCAAAAGCTCATTACAGTCTTTGACGCCTCACTGAAAATAAAGAAACATGAGTAAGCTCCATTCGTTGACAGTACGAATGAACCAAAATTGCTGTATTTATCACGGCACACCCATACCCAGTAAGATACATATGATTATCCATGAGTCCGGAAGAGGAGCCTCAGCTGGTTCATTACTGGTTTACTATAGTGAGATTGATTAGGGATTCATGGTATGAATACACACATAGCGGGGTCCATGTATCAAAGTGACAGCACCATTAAATCCAGGTACAGACATGCACATTCTCATTGGGTGTAGAAGCATTGTTGTGGCATTTGAGCGAACAATGGGAGAACATCTGAGAAACTGCTAATTTGGGGGGAAACAATAGTAATGCTCCTGAAAGTGCTTATAAATCAAAACCTATTTCCTAATCCTTTTATGGCAAAATCAGGTACTCTCATGCCAGCGGGCCCCTTAAACTTTTTGCTGCCAGAGCCATTCTGCACATGTATAAAAAAGTCATTTTAGACATGAAGATTACTTCAAACCCCCATATATTTTCTGAAAGCAGAGACCCTGGAGAATAAAATAGTGGCAGCGCCAATTTATTATATCACACAATACAGTTGTGCTTAAAAGATTGCATAGCCTTGAAAAATTGGTAATATATCATTTTATTTAAAAAAAACATGAGTGAGCAGGCATAACACATTTCTTTTAGTTCTTATGGGATTCATATTCAACTGTAGTTCATAACAGAATGGCAGAATCATAAAACAAAACCTAGCAAACACATGAAATGACTGTTCAAAAGTCTGCATATCCTTAGTTCTTAATATTGTGTATTATTGTGTATTAATGTATTAATATTGTGTACCCCCTTAGGGCCAATGACAGTGTGCAATCTTTTGTAAGGCCCCTTTCACACGGACGGATAGAATGGTGCTTTTAGCTGCGGATTTTCTATTTTTCTACCGCAGCTAAAAGCACACAACGCTTTCCTATGGCCCCATTCACACACAGCGTTTAGCTGCGATTTCGATACATGCGGTTATGTGTGAATAGAAAAAATAGAATTGAATGCGTCCAGGTGCGATGTAGCGCAGCTATCTGCAAACAACCGCATGTAATCGCAGTCTTTTGAGTCAGCTGCGGATAGCAGCGTGAGAAAAAAAAATCACCCGGAAGCGCATCATAACCAGTAGGTGTACCTGGGAAATGACACAGGAAGTTCAGAGGGATATTGGAAAGAGGAGAAGGCAGCATGGCGGCGCGAGATATATCACATGAGGCCATAATATCCCTTGTGCATTCCCGACCAGAGTTATGGGACTCAGAATGCCCAGGATATGCCGATCGGGTGTTGAAGAGATCCAAGTGGGAGGAAGTATACAAATTTGTCACACCGAACTGGGACAATATGTCTGCCACTGAGCAGGATAACCGAGGTGAGTGCAATGTTTGTTGTGTCTATGAAGCAGGGTACACATGCATCATAGCTGTTTCCCATAATAACCACAAACAGAAGATTTACCCCCTAAATGACCAGGCCATTTTTTAGCGATCTAGCACTGCGTCACTGACAATTATGCAATGCTGCAAACAAACCTAATTTGAAAATGGGAAATTAAATGGTTGGTGTCTTCCCTTAAGTTTTTTCTAGGGTGGGGGGGGGGGTGAGCAGATCTCTCTCGACTTTTCCTAACATGCGTTATGTTTGATATATATATTGCAGGAAAAGAGGTTTATACACATTGGAGGTCCCTACGTGACCGGTACAAGAAAGAAGTTAATGAAGAGAAGTCTGCGGAGAGAAGCGGAGCACCCTCAACTCGTCGCAGGGCTAACCCCCATGCAGAGGCTTTGTATTTTTTGAGGCGCACCACCGAGATGCGCTCGTAAGTATATATATTATATATTTTACTTTTAACAAATTTGTGGGCAGTATAGCCGCACTGTCCTGATGATTTGAGTGGGCTGGAGAGGTGTAGGAGCAGTATACACACCGCTCCTTCACCACTCCAAGGATGCTGCTATCAGGATTTTTGGTTGCGTCACCGCTCCAGTGTGAAAGGGGTCTAAACCCACCCTGCTCTATATAGAGGGCTATTCTGTAGTGTACACATGACAGTATTTATGTTATTTTTAAACTTGTAATTTTGTTATTATTAGAACTGTGTCAAGTGTTCCTGAGAGAGCAAGCGCAAGACGTGAAAGTTCGTCACCAGATGACGCAGACACCAGTCAAGAAACCAATTCAGAGTCACTTTCATCCCAAGAATATCAACCATCCACTGAAGAACCTGTGGTATGTACTTTCAAAACGTCACAATGATGGTTTTTACAATTTTTTTTTTTACAATGCTTTCATTTTTTAATGGGGGGGGGGGGGGGGGGGGGACAGTGTCAGTGTGTGTTTTCTTTTAGTTTTTGTATTTTTTTACAATTTTTTTTTATTTTATTCTTTTTTTTTATCAGCCCTCTCTTTGGTGAGATATCAGGGGTCTTATCAGACCTCCGACATCTCCCCTTTGAGACAGGGAATGGGACTAGGGACACAGATTCCCCAGTCCCTTTCTCAGCAGCCTCCGCTGCGCTGAAAATGAATGGAGAGAAGACAGCGGCTTCTCTTCATTCATGAACTGAAACATTGTAAAAACAGTTTTGGTGGTCTGGCTGCCAATACAGTGACAACAGGTTTTCGGGGCTAAAACAAGTGCCTGTGTCTGATCTATTAAAAACAGGTGTTGCAAGCTCGGACACGACTTTAACCACTTCCCGCCCAGTCAATAGTGAATTGACGTCCGGGAAGTGGTTGCATTATTGATACTGGACGTCATATGACGTCCTGCAGGACAATGCCTTGCGCGCGCCCGCGGGGGCGCGCAGCGCGGTGATCGGGGACGGCATGTGTCCCTCGGACACAGCGCTTCCCCGATCACGGTAAACAGCCAATTTCATTGGCTGTTTACCATGTGATCGGCTGTGTCAAAGTCACAGCCGATCACCTGTCAAAACAAACTCGGCAGCGCGCTCCGTGCGCACCGCCACAGGCTTGCAGAGCGGGGATCGGGGAAGGCGAGTGTCCCTTGGACACAGCGCGTCCCCGATCAGAGTAAACAGCCAATGAATTGGCTGTTTACCACGTGACCGGCTGTGTCCAATCACAGCCGGTCACAAATGTAAACAAACTCCACAGGAGTTACTACCTGATCCCTGCTCTCTCCTCACACACCGATCTGTGAGGAGAGAGAAGAGTTCAGTAAGTTAGCTCAGTGTAGTTTGTCTACATAAGTTTACAGTGCACAACACGCCCCCCCCCATAAAGAGGACCTGTCACACAGCCCAGCACATCAATCAGCCCAGCCAATCAGCCCATCTGTCAATCAGCCCATCTGTCAATCAATCAGCCCATCTGTCAATCAATCAGCCGATCTGTCAATCAATCAGCCGATCTGTCAATCAATCAGCCGATCTGTCAATCAATCACCCCACCTGTCAATCAATCACCCCATCTGTCAATCAATCAGCCCATCTGTCAATCAATCAATCAGCCCATCTGTCAATCAATCAGCCCATCTGTCAATCATCTGTCACAGGCCCACCTCCATCGGTACCGCCATTGGCACCGCCACACAGGCTACCAGTACCGCCATCGGTACCAGTACCACCACCAGTACCGCCACCAGGCCCTGCATCTATACTGCCACACAGGCCCGCTACCAGTATCACCACTAGTGCCGCCATCGGTACCACCACCAGTACCACCACCCGTACCACCGTCGGTAGTGCCACCACCACCTGTACCACCACCTGTACCGCCATCGGTACCATCACCACCCGTACCGCCATTGGTACCACCACCACCTGTACCGCCATCGGTACCACCACCACCTGTACCGCCATCGGCACCACCACCACCCATACCGCCATCGCTACCACCACCACCCGTACCGCCACCTGTACCGCCATCGGTACCGCCGCCACCACCACCACCCGTACCGCCATCGGTACCACCACCACCTGTACCGCCATTGGTACCACCACCACCCATACCACCACCGGTACCACCACACAGGCCCACCACTAATACCTCCATCGGTACTACCACACAGACCGCCACCACTACCACCAGCAGTACCATTACACAGGCCCACCAATAAGCACTGCCATAATGTCCCAAAGGGTTTACACACCTGAGGAGGCATATGCCATTCTTGCCATGTCGGATGATGAGAGCAGCGGGGAGCTCCCATTATCCGATTCTGGTTCGGAATACGAGCCAGTGGAGGATAGTGGCTCAGAGTCCGAGTCCCCGGAGGAAACCATCCCTCCCAAAAGAATACGATCGGCACCAAGATCAGCACCAAGATCAGCACCAAGATGAGGAGAACTGCCCACCACCAGCAGCGCCATACCCCAGGAAGAGGAGCCCAGTACAAGCAATGGAAATGCACGCCCAACCCGAAGAATCCAGCCCCAATCCTACCTTCCCGATGCCCTGGCAAACCCCTTATGGTTGCCTGCCAACTCAGGATCCGCTATCATCCCCCCTTTCACTGCACAGCCAGGTGTGCAGCCCGACACTACAAATTTTTCTAAATTTGATTATTTTTGTTTATTTTTCCCACAAGATTTGCTGCAGAATATAGTGGATCAAACGAATCTGTATGCATCCCAATTTATTGCTGCCAACCCCGATTCTTCCTACGCCCACATGTTCCAGTGGCGGCGTCTAACATTGGAGGAATTTAAATTATTTTTGGGCCTTATGTTCAATATGGGGCTTACAAAAAAGAACGAAGTCCATTCATATTGGTCCAAACGCCCCATCCAACACATGCCCATATATTCCGCTGTCATGTCCAGGAAAAGATACGACATGATTATGCGCTTTCTCCACTTCAATGACAATTCACAGTGCCCTCCCCGAGATCATCCCAACTACGACAAATTGTACAAGATACGCCCCCTAATCAATGCCTTTTCCCAGCGATTTGAAGAAGTTTTCATCCCAGACCAAAAAATTTGTGTGGACGAGTCCCTCGTACATTTCACCGGCCGACTGCAGTTCAAGCAGTACATACCAAGCAAGAGAGCCAGGTATGGGTTAAAATTAAATAAATTATGTGATCGAGCCACTGGATACGTCTGCAAATTCAGGATCTACGAAGGCAAAGACTCCCAGCTCCAGCCCCGTGATTGCCCCACATATATTGGAACCAGTGGGAAAATTGTCTGGGAGTTGGCATACCCCCTGTTCGGAAAAGGTTACCATTTATATGTTGATAATTATTATACCAGCCTGCCCCTTTTTCGCCACCTTTACAGTAAACAAACCCCGGCCTGCGGTACCTTAAAAAAAAACCGGAAGGGATTCCCACAAAATTTATTGACAAAAAAATTGCGACCTGGAGAATCGGCATCCATGAGGAACGAGGAGGTGTTGGCCATGAAGTGGAGGCACAAGAAAGATGTCCACATCCTCTCTACGATCCACAATGACACCATGGTGGAGATCCCAAGAAGACGCGGCTCCATTGTAAAGCCCGAATGTGTCCACGACTACAATTTGTACATGGGGGGGGTGGATTTAAACGACCACATGCTACAGCCCTACTTATCAACCAGAAAGTCCCGTTATTGGCACAAAAAAGTTGCGTTTCACCTGTTTCACATGGCCCTTTTTAATTCGTTTGTTTGCTACCAAAAAGCAACTCAAAATCACTGACTCCACTACCTCCAATATATCGAAGATATCATCAATGCCCTCATTTACCAACAAGATCCCGCCCCAGGAAGAATTCGCTCTGATAGTGTGAGTCGGCTTCACGAGCGACACTATCCCTTTAGCATCCCCCCCACAGAATCTGGAAGAAGACGCCAAAAGAAATGCCGTGTATGCAGCAGAGGAGGAGTAAGAAGAGACACCAGCTATTATTGTCCCGATTGTCCCTCCCAACCAGGCCTGTGCATCGGAAATTGCTTCAAAAATTATCATACATCCATTAGTTCCCCTTATTATTAACAGACTGCCATTTCCCTATTTGCCTGCTACCATGTTACTAACTACCTTCCATGTTAATTAACTGACCCTGGCCTGTTTACCGACGATGTCTTTGCTTGCCGATTTAAACCACGTTTCTGACCTCCACGTGCACCAACCTCAGCCTGTTTACCGACGATGCCTCTGCCTGCCGATTTAAACCACGTTTCTGACTTCCACGTGTACCGACTTTGGCCTGTTAATCGACCATGTTTTTGCCTGCCACTTGGACTGATCTTTTGGCCATCTACTTTTAGTACACAGGGGTCTCACATATGTGAGGGGCTTCAGAATAGCGTTCTGAGTAGAGAAAACCAGTTTTTCGTTTTCTGTGCTCCAAGAACAGGGTCTGGTTGCCCGGAGGCTTCAAAGCGATTTGGGTGGGAGAAGCCTCTACCCCTGTCCCCCTGGCCCTAAGCTTGATGGTCCTTCCTGCTGCCTGGACCAATAATTTGGCTGTGCTGACCATATTACTGCCTGTAATGACCCATGACATTATGGACCATGTTTCTTCCTGCTGCTTGGACCAATACTTTGGCTGTGTTGACCATATATCTGCCTGCTGCCTCTACTGACTTTGGACAGCATTTCTGCCGGGACACCTCTGCCTGCTACCTGGACCTGTGCTTTGGCTGTGCTCTGGCTGTGCTGACAGTATCTCTGCCTGTGCGAACTATGGACAGTATTCCTGCCTGCTGCCTGGATGATTGCTTTTGCTGTCGCTGACCTCATCCCTGCCTGCTGCCTGGACCGATGCTCTCCTCTGTGGACCACTGCACTTCTAAAACCACAGGTAATCTTTTGTTATTTGGTATGTACCTGCTATGTGTTAGATATATGAAGGGCCTTCAAAAATGTGATCGGTAGTCAGAAAATGATATGTGCAATTAATGCTGCTAGAATGCCTGGAGGTGCTACTTGGATGTTGGGCCTCTGTATGTGGCCAGGCTGTGTAAAAGTCTCAAACATGTGGTATCGCCATACTCAGGAGGAGTAGCAGAATGCATTTTGGGGTGTAATTTTTGCTATGTACATATTATGTGTTAGAAATATCTTATAAATTGACAACTTTGTGTAAAAAAAATGCATTTTAATTTTTTCTCCACATTTTCCAAAACCTTCTGGAAAAAAATGAACCGTTCAAAAGACTCATAATGCCTCATAGATTATACGTTGGGGTGTGTGCTTTCCAAAATGTGGTCATTTTGTGGAAAATTCTATTGTCCTGGTGCTCCAGGGCCTTCAAAATTGTAATAGGTGGTTGAGAAAGGATATGTGCGATTTATGCTTGTAGAACGCCTGAAAGTGCTACTTCAATGTTGGGCCTCTGTATATGGGCAGGCTGTGTAAAAGTCTCACACATGTGGTATCGCTATACTCAGGAGGAGTAGCAGAATGCATTTTGGGGTGTTATTTTTGCTATTTATATGCTATGCATTAGAAATATCTTATAAATGGACAACTTTGTGTAAAAAAAATGCATTTTCATTTTTTCTCCACATTTTCCAAAACCTTCTGGAAAAAAATGAACCGTTCAAAAGACTCATAATGCTTCATAGATTATACGTTGGGGTATGTGCTTTCCAAAATGGGGTCATTTTGTGGAAAATTCTATTGTCCTGGTGCTCCAGGGCCTTCAAAATTGTAATAGGTGGTTGAGAAAGGATATGTGCGATTTATGCTTGTAGAACGCCTGAAAGTGCTACTTCAATGTTGGGCCTCTGTATATGGCCAGGCTGTGTAAAAGTCTCACACATGTGGTATCGCTATACTCAGGAGGAGTAGCAGAATGCATTTTGGGGTGTTATTTTTGCTATGTATATGCTATGCGTTAGAAATATCTTATAAATGGACAACTTTGTGTAAAAAAAATGCATTTTCATTTTTTCTCCACATTTTCCAAAACCTTCTGGAAAAAAATGAACCGTTCAAAAGACTCATAATGCTTCATAGATTATACGTTGGGGTGTGTGCTTTCCAAAATGGGGTCATTTTGTGGAAAATTCTATTGTCCTGGTGCTCCAGGGCCTTCAAAATTGTAATAGGTGGTTGAGAAAGGATATGTGCGATTTATGCTTGTAGAACGCCTGAAAGTGCTACTTCAATGTTGGGCCTCTGTATTTGGCCAGGCTGTGTAAAAGTCTCACACATGTGGTATCGCTATACTCAGGAGGAGTAGCAGAATGCATTTTGGGGTGTCATTTTTGCTATGTATATGCTATGCGTTAGAAATATCTTATAAATGGACAACTTTGTGTAAAAAAAATGCATTTTCATTTTTTCTCCACATTTTCCAAAACCTTCTGGAAAAAAATGAACCGTTCAAAAGACTCATAATGCTTCATAGATTATACGTTGGGGTGTGTGCTTTCCAAAATGGGGTCATTTTGTGGAAAATTCCATTGTCCTGGTGCTCCAGGGCCTTCAAAAGTGTAATAGGTGGTTGAGAAAGGATATGTGCGATTTATGCTTGTAGAACGCCTGAAAGTGCTACTTCAATGTTGGGCCTCTGTATGTGGCCAGGCTGTGTAAAAGTCTCACACATGTGGTATCGCTACACTCAGGAGGAGTAGCAGAATGTATTTTGGGGTGTAGTTGCAATTATGCATATGCTGTGTGAGAGAAAAAAACTGTTAATATGACCAGTTTGTGTAAAAAAAAAAAAAAAAAAAAATAATTTTCCCAAGAATTGTGGGAAAAAAATACAACTTCAAAAAACTCACCATGCCTCTTAGTAAATACCTTGGACTGTCTACTTTCCAAAAAGGGGTAATTTTGGGGTATTTGTACTTTCCTGGCTTGTTAGTGTCTCAAGAAATGAGATAGGCCTTCAGTACATCAGGCGTGATCAGATGTGATAAATTTTCAGTGATTGCCACCATAGGTTGTAGACTCTATAACTTTCACAAAGACCAAATAATATACACTAATTTGGGTTCATTTTACCAAAGATATGTAGCAGTATACATTTTGGCACAAATTTATGAAGAAAAATTACTTATTTGCAAAATTTTACAATAGAAACTAAAAAAAAGTGTTTTTTTTTTAAAAATTGCTGTTTTTTTGCTTATATCGCAAAAAATAAAAAACCCAGTGGCGATTAAATACCACCAAAAGAAAGCTCTATTTGTGAGAAGAAAATGATAAAAATTTTGTTTGGATACAGTGTAGCATGACTAAGTAATTGTCATTCAAAGTGTGAGAGTACTGAAAGCTGAAAATTGGTCTGGGCGGGAAGGTGCATAAGTGCATGGTATTGAAGTGGTTAATAATTGTGCAAGCATCATGTTTATTATTATGTAAGTGTGATCTCAACATCAGAAGCATAATCTATATATTTGATCTATTTGCAGGCAAATGTAGGTAGGAGAGGACAGTCTACTTCCACCAGCCGTCAAAAACGTACTCAACAAGAGACACCTTTTGAGGAATATTTTAACCGTATTATAGCAGAAATGAGAAACCAATCGCAAAACCAGGCCAAAGATGATGAATTTCTCAATATCTCAGACCCAGATGTTATGTTTTTGAGAATGTTGCTTTGTTTAGTCAGGGAGATTCCTCCTGATAAGCGCACTGAGGTCAGGGGTGATATGCATGCCTATTTAACGTATATTGTATCCGCTTGCAAAGAGCAACGCTCATATCCAAAATTTCAGCCATGGGCTATGGGTTTTAATTCACCCAGTGGCTCTTTGAGTCGACCAATGGCCAATCAGCAGTTCCATGACACAACACCTGCCATTAATCCTTATGCAGGACCCCCACCGATGTATACACCTTACCCACCTAATCCTGGTTATCAAAGGATGCACGTGCAGCCACACCCAGTTACTTCACCCTCATCTTCCCAATCAGGATCAGGATCACCCATAGATGTTGGCACTGAACCAAGCCACTCTTCCCTGCGTCCCCCTTATCCGGTGTATGAAAACTTGTAGTTTTGACCTTTTAATTTGTTATATTACTGTTTAATTTTTTTATGTTTTGTTACTTGAATTTTATTGATACCTACCTCAATATCCGCTGAACTGTACGGATGTAAGAAACTGTACTGTACTGTTCCAAGCTTCCATATCTTGCTACTCCGCCACGCTGGCTCTCACAGTACCAAAGCATTGTTTAGGTTGAGAGCCAGCATGGCCGACTAGAAAGATACTGAAGCTTGGCCCAGTGGGAGATCCCCCAATCTACATAGTGCAGCATACATGGCAAAATCAAAATTAAGGTGACGAAGGTTAGGGTTTTGACACTTTCTCTATGGGGCCATGCCTCAGCAGACTGGCCATATACCTATAGGTTATCTTCTGTTTTTGTATGTTCAGATGGAAAAAGTGGAACAGATTCCTCCATCTCCGCTAAACTGTGCGGATGTAAGAATCTCCCACTGTTCCAAGCTTCCATATCTTGCTACTCGGACGACTAGAAAGATACTGAAGCTTGGCCCAGTGGGAGATCCCCTCCCCCCCCATCTACACAGTGCAGTGTACATGGACAAATATTATTCCATCTAATCATAGACATTATGCAGATAATCTATAGGTGTATGGTCAGCTTTAAGCACTAAAAAACCTTTTTAAATTCTTTGCTTACATTTGGACATTGTTATCAAACAGCCGCTACACAACAGTTCGTAAAGTTGTGAAAAAATGTTTCAAAGCTGTTTACTGCACTCACAGTGTCCACATATAGTCAAACATATGGTTAACAGCACTTTAGAAATACTCAATATTTTAGGGGGGGGGGGGGGGGTTACAGAGTCAATTTATACTTGAAAATAGAAGAAAATTCTCTATATTCCTAAGGAATTGAAAACATAGTTTTCTATACATGCAAGCATTCAATGTTTTGTAAGGTTTGTCTATTTTTTCTACCTTTTTGTTATTTAACATGGCAAAGATATAAAAATAAAAACAATTTAATTGTAAAAAATTGTCAACTACTTTATTTCAAGAACAAATTTAAACTGTAATATAAGGTTGATATAACATGGGTAACAAAGATCTCTTTACAAATGGTCATATTGCCATGGGAGCTGTCCATCCTCTGTCAAAAAAAAATCTGTGAAATCCTCACGCACTTGTAGAGCTTGATTTGTCGGACGTTTGGCAGTAACACGACCTCTGTGTTCTGCGGAAACAGGTAACGCTAACGGGGATTCGGTGGGCACGATCTCCTTACCCCTCAAATAGTTGTGGAGAACACAACATGCCAAAACAACATTGACCGCATGATCCACTTCTAGGTGCATGGCTGTCATCAAAACACGCCATTTGGCAGTGCAAATGCCAAATGCGCACTCCACCATTCTCCGGGCTCTACTGAGACGGTAATTAAAAATGCGCCTCCTGTCAGTGAGACCATGCCTCGTATAGGGCCTGAGAAGGTGGGTGGATAAGGCAAATGCCTCATCTCCCAGCACAACAAAAGGAAGGTCCGGCACAGCAGTACCAGGAAGAGGCCTTGACTGTGGCACATTGAATTCACTATTTTCCAATCGCTGGCCCATCATAGAATTACGGAAAATTCTGGAATCTCCAGAACTCCCGTAAGCTCCCACATCCACAGCAATGAACCGCATGTTGGCATCACTGAGCCCCAGGAGGACAATGGAGAAATATTTTTTATAGTTGAAATAACGGGAACCAGAGTTTGGTGGCTTGATGAGACGGATATGTTTCCCGTCTAAAGCCCCAATGCAATTTGGGAAGTTGGTCTTCTCCCAAAACTCCTCAGATATTTCCTCCCACAGACTGGATGTTGGTTCCGGCATGACACTGCTTTTCAGCTCTTCCCATATAACTTGACATGTATCATGGACTATTGTCGATACAGTAGAAATTCCCATTAGGAACTGATGATGAAGGGAGGTGAAGCTGGCACCAGTGGCAAGGTATCTGCAATACAAAAAAGACACATATATTTATATCTATATATTATGCAAGAACATACATACACACTATTGTCAATAATATTGGTACACCTGCATGTACATGAATTTAAAGCATCTGTTCAAGATATGGAAAACCTACCTTAAAGTAAGTAGCAGCCGCTCTTCTGCACTAATGCTTCTTTTCATGTTGGTCCTGGTTCTGCTCAGGCGTGTTCTACAGAGTTCCAACAGCTCATCGAAGCTTGCCACGGACATCCGAGTATAATTGTAGAACTTGTCCCCATGGGTCCGCAGCTCACCAGACATGAGGGCAAAGTAGCCAATTGATAGACGCTGTGAGGTTAGGGGATGGACCCAGTAACGGTGGGGACGTCGCCTAGACTGGATCTGTCTTCTCCTCTTCATCCTCATCATCAGCAACATGAGCATCGCCAGCAAACTCATCATATTTGCATTCATTTTTGCAAATCTCAGGCACAACACACCGATCACTCCTCTCACCTCTAAACTCCAACACACACTCAGCAAGTGAACAAAGAAACAGGAAATAGATGGCAGAGGACCGAAATGCATCATGGTTAGATCCAAGGGACAAAATAAATAAATAAACACGTTGCTATGGGAATAACTAACCGCAGCTAAACGCAACCGCAAATAAACGCACATAAACGCAGGTAATCGCAATGTACAAATGCAGCTAATCGCATTGCCTGAAGCCTTGAATTTCAAAGAACAAAAAACATGCTTTTTACTGCAGCAATTTTGCCGTCCATGTGAAAGGGGCCTAATAGTTGTCTATGAGGCCCCCGAATTCTTGCAGATGGTATAGCTGCCCATTCGTCTTGGCAAAATGCCTCCAAATCATGCAAAGTCTTGGTCGTCCATCATGAACCACAAATTTGAGATCTCCCCAGAAGACTGGCTCCTACAATCACCTCCAGACCTTAAATTGATATAAAACCCTCTAAATATACAAAAAGGTGTAGCGCTGGATGAGCAAAACTGTGTATGGCTATACAGTGAAAAAAATATATAATATAAGAAAAAGTATCAAAAACATGAGTGAATACTACAAATAAACAATTTAAAGTTCATGTGTGTGTTGTGGAGATTTTTATGGAGATGTATTTAATATGTATTGTCATAGTGTCACCCAGTGTTAGTACTTCCGCAACCCGCTCTAAAAGAGCTGATTGGGGTAGTCTGAGGCTGGTTGAATCCCGTCTGATAGGGGAAAACGTCTTGAGGTTGGAGTGTGATGCTTGCAGGGGGCGGATATGTCCACTGATGGGGGGCCCTCTGTGCATTAGCATGGACGATCATTGAGGAGGGGGTATCCTCGCTCTGCAATGACATCATTGGTTATGGGCAAATGCGCGCTCTTGTCTCGGCTGTGTCTGATCAACATTGGTTGGAATTCGTAGCGCGCGTCTGCAGATAGCCTCCCTCCCCCATTCAATAATAGTATAATCTGAATATGCGATATTCTATGGAATGGCGCAGAATAAGGATTTCTATCAGCGGTGACTTTAGCCATCATACGTTATTGTATTGAATCCTTTTATTTCCTGTTGGAAGGATGTCCTTTTATGGTCATTCTCCTGTGTGGAACGGACATCCTGTGATGTCCCCTCCCATGGGGGGAGGTGACTGGTTGCTGCAGCCAATCACCTCCTGTCTTGAGATCTTTTGAGTTTAATAAAAGCCTATGAGTAGGCGTCGGCTTAAGAGTCTTTGCTGGAATGGCCTGATGAGAAGATAAGCTTTTGTGGTGCTGCCTTTCTTGAATGAATGGGAATGAACGGTGAGTGGATCTTTAGCAAACTTAACTTAACAATAGCATTACTTCAAAAAGATGAATCTAAAATGTGTGCTTAGATAGCACAGGAATTATAGGCTGTGTGCTCTGTAAACAGCAGCCTAAAATTCCACAACAGTTAATGGCAACTCTGGTGGGACCAATTGCGGCCTCTTTGAGCATCAGATCAGCAGAGGGGGGAGAGTGGACCTGCGATGTGATGTGTAAAGAGGCTGTACTTTGAAACGAAAAAAAAAAATTGTCTTTTTGAAATAATGTTTCAAGTTGGCAGCGTGTGTATGTGTGCGTGTGTATGTCTGCGAATCGCATGTGTGTGTGTGATTTTGTCATGGATCGTATGCCTGTGAATTTGATTGTGTGTGGGTATGCCTGCATGTGCCTGTGTGATTAGATTGTGCGATCTATTGAGCAGTTGGCTGCCAGCAATGGCTGCTGCATTGTCCTGGTCTTTGTGAGCCATGAGGTTTAGCGGGGGAGGGGCTGCCAGCATCTCAGGTACAAGGGTGAAAGTTGGTGACTTTCTGTAAATAGCATGCAGGAGTTTTGTAGTGGGAGGGCCCTGAGAGAGGATCTGATGGAAACTGTGGGCTGTAAGAGTGTAACTAAGCGAGAAATATAGACTGTATATTGTGTATGAAATGAAGGTATAGCTGTGGTATTTAGTGCACTGAGAAGTTTGTAAGTAGATTGTTTGTTTGGCTGCCATGTGCTTGAATGGGGGAAGGGCTTGCCCACTGTTTTGTGTTGCAGGGGCTGTGCCCTGAGGGAAAGACACTCTAAGCAGATGTACAAGCAACAATATACTGTATGTGTGTAGTGCTTGTGATTTCTATGAAAAATAGAAATGAATAGATTGTGATTTTTGCCTTTATAGGGGACAAAGACACATGTCCCCATAAGTGTAAAAATATTAAGTGTTTGGTTTTTGAGTTGAAAGTTCCTGCCAAGTGGCCAGGCATTGTTGGAAGCCAGACAATAGTAGCTGTTTGTTGAAAGGAATACGCCCTTTGAATGGTTGCAGGCTGTTTTGGATGCTAGCATTGAGGAGTTATATTTCTCAATGGCTTGTTATGAAAGCTGATGCCACAGTGTGTATATGAACTTTATGTAGAGAAATGAATATGTTTTTAATATTGTCATGTAACTCACATTTATTGAATGTGCTGTTTAGTTGGCCAAAGGGAGGCAAAGTTTGTAAGTGTACATGTGGTCCTTGTAGAGTGTAGCTGACACCTTTTTTTCAGTGGATTTTGATGATAATTTAGAAAAGTTTCAATGGTGTAGTCAGTCTTTGTGGAGAAAAACATTTTTGATTTTCTTTTAAAGAGATGCTGGTTTTGGCGGGAAAAATTGCATGCGTCAATGGCGCAATTTTTGTTGTCCATGAGGTGCTGTGGTGGGTCATCCACCATTTTGTAGTCCTGGCTTGTCGGCCATTTTGAGAGACGTTTACAGTTTGAGATAGGAAGTTCCAGTTTGGCAAACACGACTCCTGAATATGCTGTATTGGCATTTGTTGATCGGCGCAGTTTTCTTATGTTTTATGCGTTTACAGTTTGACCTGTGCACTGCTGGGAAGAGTAGTGAGACACCAGGGTGACATTCTGAGAGACTGGTTTTTGTTTAATGAATTTGCTGGTTTAAATTGCTTTTCTAAGCATCACCTTTTGAGTTGAGTGGTATCTTAAAATAGCGCGGTCTTACCCTGAGGGGCCACGACGCGCTTGCGGACACACGCACATGCTGGGGCCTATTTATGGATGGGATCTGGCTGACCTACCAGCAGTTGGAGTGTGGGAGGAGGCCAACGCAGACACAGGGAGGACATGCAAACTCCATGCACATGATGTTAGGTTGGGGATTTCTCTGTTTTCATTTAAGTGAATGTAAGCTATTGCAGGGTCAGCTGACTTTGCAGTATATGCGCGGCGGTTTTTTTGCATTGGATTTTGGTTTCAAGAAAAACTTCACTTTACACTGAATTTTGATGGATTGTAAGACTAACAGAGTTTTTGTACAATGATGTGTATTTATGTTTAAATATTTCCTTCCCAGAAGGCAATTCATATGTTTTGAAGCTTGTATTGTATAGCCTGTAGAGGAGGAGTGGGGGTTTTGGTCGAAACCCCTAGAGCCATCTTTTTGCAGGAGTTTTGTATTTGAGTCAACTTGTGGTTTTGCTTGCAGGGGATGTTTGGGTCAGGACCCTCCCATTTGCAAAGGGGGGTTTTATTCCACCATCTTCTTGACAAGGTTTTAAATTGTTGAAATATATAATGTGTAGCCATGGATTTTTTTGGAGTCTTGATAGACACAGCAATGTGGCTGGGCTCCCCCCCTCCCCCTCCCTCTTCCTGAACAATTGATATGTAAATAAACCAGTTTGGTTTTTTTAAGTAGCTGAGCATAACCGGAAGTTTCTTTTCAGCATTTATATATCAGCAGAAAGTTAGTGGGAGGAGCTTGGGGTTTTTAAAGGTGAGCAATGAGATTTGTGCTTAGAAGGAAAATGGAAAGCATTTTGGCGTTTAAAAGTGTTTTATATTTTGTTCCAGTTTTGTGAAGTTTTGTACTGTGTAATACAGTTTTGGGTAGAGAGAAAAACAGGGGGTAGCACCATTATTTTATCATCTAGATACAGAGAGAAGCCACATTGTTCTGCAGGTGGTAAACTGGAGTAAGTGTTCTGTGAGGTTTAGTCTGACAACGCAGTGTATGGGTGTATAGCGGAAAACGCTTGTGTATGCATACACTGTGAGGGGTAGAGGCCTAATTCGGGGGTTGATCTGTGGTTGTTGCTGTAGTTCCAAAAGTGTTGGGACAACAAGCCATAGAGTTGACACCTCGGTTAGGGTTTCTAGTTGGAGGACTTGACCATATAGTGGTTGTAGTTCTGCAATTCACCGTATAAGAAGACACCGGGCGGTGATCTCCGAAAATGGGTGCAACGGTTTAACCTGGACGCAGGTTTAAGACGATAAGCCGATTCGAATCGCCATGGACACAAGGAGGTCTGTGAAAAGGGAAGGAATGGAGGCTTCCCATAGTCAGACGGTCACACAGTGCACAAAGCCTAGTTTTGGGGCAAAGGCCTTTGAACCCCAAAAAGATTAACATAGGTGGTCCAAGGATACTATTTTGGGTATCCCTCTGGAATGGATGTAGTTAAGCTGCGGCTTCAGAAATCTGTAATGATGAGTGTTGATGGAGGTGTAGTCTCATGCCTGTTTGTTTGAACTTTGTATGGCTGGTCCATGCAAGCTTCTCGAGTTGCTCTCATATTCCCATTGTATTTTTTCCTATTGCTGAAAGAGTGAAGGTAGAATCCTGGCTGTTTTTGTTTTTTTTTCATTTGTGGTTTTGGAAACTGGGAAGTATTTCCCCCACGTTTGTATCGGAATGTTTGTATGTAGTAACGTGAATATGTTCGAACTTACCGCGGCGATCCTTCAATGCGTCGCGGCTGTTGTATGTTTGTAGGAACGGGAAAAGTAAGGGTTACAGAGGGTTTTGTTTGAATCGGTTTTGAAAGAATGTCATTGACAATTTACCAATGTACAGGAATGTCATTATTGTTTTACCATTCTTTGCAGGTTAAATATGAAGGATAGAGTAATGATTTTGCTTATAAGTATTTTTCAGGTCCAAGGAGTTTGTACACAGAGAACAGGTGTATGTAGACAGCGGTACATATGGATAAAGCTAAGGCGGTAAAAGTATCACAGGCTATTTCATTGTTTCTTTTTTCCTGCACCACGCATTTCTTCCTTCAGTCTGTAATGAGGAAGAAAAGGGGGGAGAATGATAAATGTAAGAGTGACAGTTTTTTTTTTTTTGTCAAACTAATAATAACCTCTGTAATTCTAACCAAGTTTGTGCCAAGACAGTCTTTCTTTAATAGAATTTGAATTGGCGAGCAGCAGTCTGGTGAAGTAGGTTCCCATCCCAGAGGCTAAGAACCTTGTCAATGGCTCCAGGTATTGTAAGCCACGCACAGGTTATGCAGTGACCACAGTCCCGATGTCTGGGTTATTGTCATATGAGGGTTGTTTGGAGGTCAATCAAAATCAGGGTCGTACTCTCCTCATTAGCTGTCACTTATATTCTCGGCTGATGGGGTGGGTGCGATCGTTGTGACATGAACTTCAAAATGTCCACCAAAAGGTTTTCACGAGTCCCTCCTGGACCCGACTCAATAATCAGTTTACATTCTTTCCAACCAGGTGACTGGGTCGTTGTAAAGAAGCTTGAGGGATGAGACCACGCCAGCCACTGCAAGAAGCGGCTCAACCACACCAAAGAATGAGGAGTATCTTTGTTTATTTATATTTTTGTTGTTTAGTAAATTTTAGCGAGGGTAACGGTGAAAAGCATCCCAAGTTATTATGTAAAGTGTATGTCCTGACTAGCTCAGAAAGCGAACAGGACCGATGGTCTGTTCTGAGTCTTCACCGAGTTTTAGATGACAGCCGTACATGTCATTTATGATGTTATTATGGGTATGAGGAGTTTTAGTCCCCAGCGATGACAGCGGTAAATGCCATTTATGATGTTATTATGGGTATGAGGAGTTTTAGTCCCCAGCGATGACAGCGGTACATGCCATTTATGATGTTATTATGGGTATGAGGAGTTTTGACCAACTAGTGAAGACTCCAGACAGACACTTGTCAATGGAATCTAACGATGCATTTTTTTAGAGGGTAAAATTGGTTTTAGTTTTAATGGCTCTGCCTCTTGTCGGTTTGGGTATCTAGGCAGCCCACAAGTGTGTTTGAACTTTAGTTTGGTGTTTATGTGGATCTGCAGCTTATAAAGGTAATTCCCCCAAAGCAAGAGGTACATGCGTGATGAAGCTGTCCCAACATTTTAGGTCGCGGCCGATCGCGAGGATCTGATGGCGCAGGAAATTAAGAATGGCAGGGACAGCTAGAAGGGATTTGTTCACCAATCCCGAACCAGGTCTGGGCATGGGGTCCTGCATTTACAAGGTGGGGGCGGCTCGGGCTTGGGATACAATTGAACAATTCTCATCCGTTAAGGATAGGGTTCTTCATGTAATTGTTGAAGCCAGAGCTGTAGCTAAGTGAAGGTTGGGAGTCCTTTTTAAGGGTCTGGGAATCTTTGGGGATCTAATTTTTTATTTTACAGCGGATCGTGGTTAAAGGAAGTGGGAATATATATACTCATGTCGTTTTTATTTCTATTCTTTCTATGTCGTGACGAGAGGCTCCTGTTGCCTGATTTGACGCGTGACCAGAGTTTCCTTGATGAGACGCCCCGAAGCCGGACCCACATACAAGACAGAGAATCACAGACGGATCGGCGATTACTACAGCTCACCATGTCGTGTCCTCCTTTATAAGTCATGCCCCTGAAGAGTAGAGTCTACATGTCAAGCCGTGTTTTCCTTTTTATGGACTAAGAACTGATTCATTTCCAGGTGTAAGAAGCAGATCAACTCTCATCGAGGGACACATGGGGTGCATATGACAAAAAAAGGGAGGACTGTTGTGGAGATTTTTATGGAGATGTATTTAATATGTATTGTCATAGTGTCACCCAGTGTTAGTACTTCCGCAACCCGCTCTAAAAGAGCTGATTGGGGTAGTCTGAGGCTGGTTGAATCCTGTCTGATAGGGGAAAACGTCTTGAGGTTGGAGTGTGATGCTTGCAGGGGGCGGATATGTCCACCGATGGGGGGCCCTCTGTGCATTAGCATGGACGATCATTGAGGAGGGGGTATCCTCGCTCTGCAATGACATCATTGGTTATGGGCAAATGCGCGCTCTTGTCTCGGCTGTGTCTGATCAACATTGGTTGGAATTCGTAGCGCGCGTCTGCAGATAGCCTCCCTCCCCCATTCAATAATAGTATAATCTGAATATGCGATATTCTATGGAATGGCGCAGAATAAGGATTTCTATCAGCGGTGACTTTAGCCATCATACGTTATTGTATTGAATCCTTTTATTTCCTGTTGGAAGGATGTCCTTGTATGGTCATTCTCCTGTGTGGAACGGACATCCTGTGATGTCCCCTCCCATGGGGGGAGGTGACTGGTTGCTGCAGCCAATCACCTCCTGTCTTGAGATCTTTTGAGTTTAATAAAAGCCTATGAGTAGGCGTCGGCTTAAGAGTCTTTGCTGGAATGGCCTGATGAGAAGATAAGCTTTTGTGGTGCTGCCTTTCTTGAATGAATGGGAATGAACGGTGAGTGGATCTTTAGCAAACTTAACTTAACAATAGCATTACTTCAAAAAGATGAATCTAAAATGTGTGCTTAGATAGCACAGGAATTATAGGCTGTGTGCTCTGTAAACAGCAGCCTAAAATTCCACAACAGTGTGTCAGTGAAAAATATATGAAATCTTCTCCTCTATTTAAAGATGATAAGAGTTCTACAGAGTGCAGGTATCCGATGAAAATCATAGGCAAAATGCTCCAACACTTAGTAAAGATCCCGCCACCAAGGTGAAGAATGAAGGCTTACCAGACAGCCTGCAACCACCCTTCTCAGGGGGGTCAAAACAGGCTCAGTAGAGTGATGTTTTACTCCATGGAAGGCAGGATGATTCTGCAGGAACGCTTTATCCACAATGGGAGAGTCTCCAGAGACGTTGATTGAACACCTGGCCAGAACTGGGAGTAGACACACTCTTTGCAGATCAGAGTGGATGTTCCTCAGTAAGTAGGATAAAATCCAAAAGAGAAAGAAAAACTTTCCATAGTGTAGCGTTCATCCATAAAAAAGGGGTTTATTAACACAAAGTATGCGATACAGAACCTCAAAGTAACAAGTCCTGAGATAATAAAATGCTGGTTAAAAAACTCCTTGCAAGGAATAAAAAGCTCCGTATTCTGTCAATCAAACGACCGTTCGTGCGTGCGCAATGCATGCACGTGTCGCCCTACGTCGTTTCGTCAAATCTGACGTCATCAGGGGCACGCCCACGCAAGCGCGCACACGCTATTTATAGCCAAAGGGCACGCAAAGGGTTCTCTCATTGGTTAGGCCTCAGATTGACAGACGGAGCAGGTAGAGTGGACCTGTGCATTGAATTCTCAATGCAGAGGTCTATACATAGATAACAATCACATCCTGACACCCGGTGGAACCTCCGGATATTGCACCTATTTGAATCTATTCCACACAACGCCATCTTGTGGGTCATGATGTAACTGTTTACAAAAAGAGGGATCTGTAAAGTCCCAATGATAACAGATTAATATACATTACATATATATAAAATCAATAAAAAACTCTCTATTACATATACTAATTGTTCAAAATTCAGAAATGTTATCCATAAACTAAAGCCCAGATCGAAAATACACAAAAGGTAAGAAAGTGAAAAATGGATAAAGATTATTGGAAGGGACATCAAAATAATAAATCACCCATTATTAATGAAGCAATTTATGTCCCATTCCACATTAAGGCCTCCCGGTGTGTGACAGCCTAATTTATGTATCCAGCTGGTTTCAGATCTGGATATGCTTCTTCTACCATTTCCACCTCTCCAATGGGGCACATATTTTTCCAGACCAATAAAGATAGTACCTTTTGGGTTTCTATTGTGTACAATATCATAATGTTTTGACACATTATGTTTGTCAAAACCATTTTTTATGTTGGTAATGTGCTCCCCCAATCTTATACTGAGTTTCCTAATAGTCCGTCCGACATATTCCAACCCGCATGGGCACCGCAAGAGGTACACCACACATTTAGTAGTGCAGGTTATAAGGGACCTAATGTGATATGTCACTCCTGTTCCAGATGAAGTGAAATCAGTAATTCTTCTACCCTGGAGAGCATTGACCCTACAAACTTTACATCTCCTACAGGGATAGAATCCCTTCAGATCCCCAAAAAAAGTCGGACGAGTTGGGGGATCAGGTACATTTGGTGCTATTGAATGTCTGAGGTTAGAAGCACCCCTGAAGAGCACTCTTGGGCTGTTGGACAACAGAGGCCCCAACACTCGGTCATTCTTTAAAACCGACCAATGTTTTTTAATGATTCTTTTAATGGCCCAGTGTTGGCTTGAATATGTGGTCAGAAAGGCTAGGCCAAAATCCTCCCTGTTTTCCACCTCTGGGGGTCTGTCACACAGAAGAGTCTGTCTATCTCTGAGACCAACCTCAGCAATGATAGAATCCAGTTTAGCAATATCATAACCTTTGACTATGAATCTAGATCTAAGGATTTGTGCCTCCTTATGATATTGCTCCAAATCGGTACAGTTGCGCTTTAAGCGCAAAAACTGACCCTTTGGAACCGCCGACAGACAGGAACTATGATGACAAGAGTCCAGTGGTATATAACCGTTCCTGTCCGTCGGTTTAAAAAAGGTGGACGTGACAATCCTATTGTCCTCTATTGAAATATTGAGATCCAGAAAATGAATCTGAATGGGACTAATCTCATAACTAAGAATAATTCCCCTGTCATTACTATTTAAGAAAGACAGATAGGAATTGACTGATTCAGTGTCACCATCCCAGACAAAAAGGATGTCATCAATAAATCTTTTCCAAAAAATAAGATTAGGTGACCTATCACAAAGTACCACGTCCTCTTCCCACTTTGCCATAAAGAGGTTGGCCATACTGGGGGCAAACTTGGCCCCCATGGCCACACCCCTAATCTGGAGATAGTGAGTACCACTATGCCAGAAATGATTATGCTTCATTGCGAAGTCCAGCAGTTCCATCACGAAGTTGCACTGCGTGACAGAAATGCCGGAGTCGCGATAAAGAAAATGTCGCACCGCCTCATGACCTAGATTATGAGAAATAGCTGTATAGAGGGATGCGACATCTGCCGTAATGAGTGAGTAGGAGGCCTTCCACTCAATCTCACCAAGCAGGTTAATCACGTGCTTGGTGTCCTTGAGAAAGGACGGGGTGCCCATCACCAGTGGTTGCAAGTAATAATCAATATACTTGCCAATATGTGAAGTAATAGAGTCTATACCACTGATGATGGGCCTACCCGGAGGATTAATCAAAGTTTTGTGGATTTTAGGCAATATGTACATCACCGGCAATCTAGGCGCCAAGGGCACCAAATGTTCCCTTTCTTTTGGGTTTAAAATACCCATATCATGTCCCTTATCAACTAGAGCTCTCAACTCCTTCTTATATTGTATAGTGGGATCCATGGGTAAACTTGAGTAAGTCAGAGGGTCCATCACTATCATGGACATCTCCTCAAAGTAGGAGTCCTTGTCCAGAACAACAATGGCACCCCCTTTATCAGCTGGTCTAATATTATCTAATAAAGGTTTAACCCCCTTGATCGCCCCCCAGGTAACCCTTTCACCCCCTATCACCACTGTCGCTAAGCGATCGTTTTTCTAAACGCTGTCTTAGTGTCGGTGATGCAGATCGGTAGCCAGTAATTTTTTTTAGGTTCGCCGCATGTTTTTATAGCGTCAGGTACCCCGATATATTATCTAATAAAGGTTTAACCCCCTTGATCGCACCCCAGGTAACCCTTTCACCCCCTATCACCACTGTCGCTAAGCGATCGTTTTTCTAAACGCTGTCTTAGTGTCGGTGATGCAGATCGGTAGCTGGTAATTTTTTTTAGGTTCGCTGCAGGTTTTTATAGCGTCAGGTACCCCAATATATTATCTAATAAAGGTTTAACCCCCTTGATCGCCCCCCAGGTAACCCTTTCACCCCCTATCACCACTGTCGCTAAGCGATCGTTTTTCTAAACGCTGTCTTAGTGTCGGTGATGCAGATCGGTAGCCAGTAATTTTTTTTAGGTTCACCGCAGGTTTTTATAGCATCAGGTACCCCAATATATTATCTAGTAAAGGTTTAACCCCCTTGATCGCCCCCCAGGTAACCCTTTCACCCCCTATCACCACTGTCGCTAAGCGATCGTTTTTCTGATCGCTGTCTTAGTGTCGGTGATGCAGATCGGTAGCCAGTAATTTTTTTTAGGTTCGCCGCAGGTTTTTATAGCGTCAGGTACCCCCATATATTATCTAATAAAGGTTTTAACCCCCTGATTGCCCCTAGTTAACCCTTTCACCAGTGATCACCATATAAGTGTTACGGGTGACGCTGGTTAGTTAGTTTGCTTTTTATAGTGTCAGGGCACCCGCCGTATATAACCCAATAAAGGTTTAACCCCCTGATCGCCCGGCGGGTGATATCAATTAGGTTTTAGCGTCAGAGAGGGTCTGCGTCACACCCCAGGCAGCGTCAGGTTAGTGCCAGTAACGCTAACACCCACGCGTGAAGCATACACCCCCCTTAGTGGTATAGTATCTGAACAGATCAATATCTGATCTGATCAGATCTATACTAGCGTCCCCAGCAGTTTAGGGTTCCCAAAAACGCAGTGTTAGCGGGATCAGCCCAGATACCTGCTGGCACCTGCGTTTTGCCCCTCCGTCCAGCCCAGGCCACCCAAGTGCAGTATCGATCGATCACTGTCACTTACAAAACAAAAACACACATAACTGCAGCGTTCGCAGAGACAGGCCTGATCCCTGCGACTCCAGTGCTGTAGGAGGTGATTTCACCACCACAGTTAAATAAAAAAGCATATATGCCGAAGCATTGGGGCAGCAGGAGCGGAGGAGCGATTTTGCTCCTAATGCCGCGTACATACGGTCGAAATTCCGACGGAGGCTTGCCCGTGGAAAAGTCCGACCATGTGTGTGCGGCATAACTTTTTTGCGGGAGGATGCCCCCATGCTTCGGCATATATAAATGGTGCGTGTATGCCCATCATTGGAAGTGGGTGGATGAAGGGCGGTATTCTAATGGTGGGAATACCCACCGATCAATCTCTTTTTTCGTTCAGCCAACTGGCTGCATGAAAAAAAAAAGATTACAATACATGTCCAACAAGGACCAGCAACGTACTGGTATGTTGCTGGACTTTGAATGTTTATACCAGAATGATGCCTGTGGGTTTAGGTATCATCTTGGTATCATTCTTTTCAGCCTGCGGCCGGCTTTCATTTAAAAGCAATCCTAGCGGCTAATTAGCCTCTGGACTGCTTTTACAAGCAGTGGGAGGGAATGCCCCCCCCCCCGGATATAAAAAGCGCCATTGGGAAATTGGGAAAGCATTTTATCACACGATCTTGGTGTGGTCAGATGCTTTGAGGGCAGAGGAAAAATCTAGGGTCTAGAAGACCCCAGTTTTTTCAAAAAAAGAGTACCTGTCACTACCTATTGCTATCATAGGGGATATTTACATTCCCTGAGATAACAATAAAAATGATAAAAAAAAAAAATACTTGGAAGGAACAATTTAAAAATAAAATAAAAAAGCAAAATTAATAATAATAAAAAAAATAAATAAAAAAAAAGCACCCCTGTCCTGCCCTGCTCTTGCCCAATGGCGAACGCAAGCATCAGTCTGGCGTCATATGTAAACAGCAATTGCACCATGCATGTGAGGTATCACCGCGAAGGTCAGATCGAGGGCAGTCATTTTTGCAGTAGACCTCCTCTGTAAATCTACTGGGGTAACCTGTAAAGGCTTTTAAAGGCTTTTAAAAATGTATGTAGTTTGTCGCCAATGCGCGTTTGTGCGAAATTTTAAAGCATGTCGTGTTTGGTATCTATGTACTCGGCCTAAGATAATCTTTTTTATTTCATCAAACATTTGGGCAATATAGTGTGTTTTAGTGCATTAAAATTAAAAAAGTGTATTTTTTAACCCAAAAAATGCGTTTGAAAAATCGCCGCGCAAATACTGTGTAGAAAAAAAAAATGCAACACCCACCATTTTAATCTGTAGGGCCTTTGCTTTAAAAATATATATAATGTTTGGGGGTTCAACATAATTTTCTTGCAAAAAAAAATGTTTTCATGTAAACAAAAAGTGTCAAAAAGGGCTTTGTCTTCAAGTGGTTAGAAGAGTGGATGTAAGCTTCCTAATGTTGTGTATAAAATGCCAGAACAGTTCAAAACCCCCCCAAATGACCCCATTTTGGAAAGTAGACACCCCAAGCTATATACTGAGAGGCATGTTGAGTCCATGGAATATTTTATATGTTGACACAAGTTGCGGAAAAACTACAATTTTTTTTTTTTTGCACAAAGTTGTCACTAAATGATATATTGCTCAAACATGCCATGGGCATATGTGGAATTACACCCCAAAATACATTCTGTTGCTTCTCCTGAGTACGGGGATACCACATGTGTGAGACTTTTTGGGAGCCTAGCCGTGTACGGGACCCCAAAAACCAAGCACCGCCTTCAGGCTTTCTAAGGGTGTAAATTTTTGATTTCACTTCTCACTGCCTATCACAGTTTCGGAGGCCATGGAATGCCCAGATGGCACAAACCCCCCCAAATGACCCCATTTTGGAAAGTAGACACCCCAAGCTATTTGCTGAGAGGTATTGTGAGTATTTTGCAGATCTCGCTTTTTGTCACAAAGTTTTGAAAATTGAAAAAAAAAAAATATATATATATATTTTCTTTCTTCATTTTCAAAAACAAATGAGAGCTGTAAAATACTCGTCATGCCTCTCAGCAAATAGCTTGGGGTTTCTACTTTCCAAAATGGGGTCATTTGGGGGGGTTTTGTGCTATTTTGGCATTTTATGGCCTTCGAAACTGTGATAGGTAGTGAGGAGTGAAATCAAAAATTTGCGCCCTTAGAAATCCTGAAGGCGGTGCTTGGTTTCCGGCGTCCTGTACGCGGCTAGGCTCCCAAAAAGTCCCACACATGTGGTATCCCCGTACTCAGGAGAAGCAGCAAAATGTATTTTGGGGTGCAATTCCACATATAACCATGGCATGTGTGAGCAATATATCATTTAGTGACAACTTTTTGTAATTTTTTTTTTTTTTTAGTCATTATTCAATCACTTAAGACAAAAAAAAAAAAATTCAATGGGCTCAACATGCCTCTCAGCAATTTCCTTGGGGTGTCTACTTTCCAAAATGGGGTCATTTGGGGGGGGGGGGTTTTGTACTGCCCTGTCATTTTAGCACCTCAAGAAATGAGATAGGCAGTCATAAATTTAAAGCTGTGTAAATTTCAGAAAATGTACCCTAGTTTGTAAACTCTATAACTTTTGCGCAAACCAATAAATATACGCTTATTGACATTTTTTTTACTAAAAACATGTGGCTGAATACATTTTGGCCTAAATGTATGACTAAAATTGAGTTTATTCGATTTTTCTTATGACAAAAATTAGAAAATATCATTTTTTTTCAAAATTTTCGGTCTTTTTCCGTTTATATCGCAAAAAATAAAAATCGCAGAGACAATCAAATACCATTAAAAGAAAGCTCTATTTGTGGGAAGAAAAGGACGCAAATTTCGTTTGGGTACAACATTGCATGTCCGCACAATTTACAGTTAAAGCAGCGCAGTGCAAAATTCTGAATTCACCTCTGGTCCTTTAGCTACCAAATGGTCCGGGGCTTAAGTGGTTAAAGAATGACCGAGTGTTGGGGCCTCTGTTGTCCAACAGCCCAAGAGTGCTCTTCAGGGGTGCTTCCAACCTCAGACATTCAATAGCACCAAATGTACCTGATCCCCCAACTCGTCCGACTTTTTTTGGGGATCTGAAGGGATTCTATCCCTGTAGGAGATGTAAAGTTTGTAGGGTCAATGCTCTCCAGGGTAGAAGAATTACTGATTTCACTTCATCTGGAACAGGAGTGACATATCCCATTAGGTCCCTTATAACCTGCACTACTAAATGTGTGGTGTACCTCTTGCGGTGCCCATGCGGGTTGGAATATGTCGGACGGACTATTAGGAAACTCAGTATAAGATTGGGGGAGCACATTACCAACATAAAAAATGGTTTTCACAAACATAATGTGTCAAAACATTATGATCTTGTACACAATAGAAACCCAAAAGGTACTATCTTTATTGGTCTGGAAAAATATGTGCCCCATTGGAGAGGTGGAAATGGTAGAAGAAGCATATCCAGATCTGAAACCAGCTGGATACATAAATTAGGCTGTCACACACCGGGAGGCCTTAATGTGGAATGGGACATAAATTGCTTCATTAATAATGGGTGATTTATTATTTTGATGTCCCTTCCAATAATCTTTATCCATTTTTCACTTTCTTACCTTTTGTGTATTTTCGATCTGGGCTTTAGTTTATGGATAACATTTCTGAATTTTGAACAATTAGTATATGTAATAGAGAGTTTTTTATTGATTTTATATATATATATATATATATATATATATATATATATATATATGTAATGTATATTAATCTGTTATAATTGGGACTTTACAAATCCCTCTTTTTCTAAACAGTTACATCATGACCCACAAGATGGCGTTGTGTGGAATAGATTCAAATAGGTGCAATATCCGGAGGTTCCACCGGGTGTCAGGATGTGATTGTTATCTATGTATAGACCTCTGCATTGAGAATTCAATGCACAGGTCCACTCTATCTGCTCCGTCTGTCAATCTGAGGCCTAACCAATGAGAGAACCCTTTGCGGGCCCTTTGGCTATAAATAGCGTGTGCGCGCTTGCGTGGGTGTGCCCCTGATGACGTCAGATTTGACGAAACGACGTAGGGCGACACGTGCATGCATTGCACACGCGCGAACGGTCGTTTGATTGACAGAATACGGAGCTTTTTATTCCTTGCAAGGAGTTTTTTAATCAGCATTTTAATATCTCAGGACTTGTTACTTTGAGGTTCTGTATCGCATACTTTGTGAAAATAAACCCCTTTTTTATGGATGAACGCTACACTATGGAAAGTTTTTCTTTCTCTTTTGGATTTTATCCTACTTACTGAGGAACATCCACTCTGATCTGCAAAGAGTGTTTTGACCCCCCTGAGAAGGGTGGTCGCAGGCTGTCTGGTAAGCCTTCATTCTTCACCTTGGTGGCGGGATCTTTACTAAGTGTTGGAGCATTTTGCCTATGATTTTCATCGGATACCTGCACTCTGTAGAACTCTCATCATCTTCAAATAGAGGAGAAGATTTCATATATTTTTCACTGACACACATGAACTTTAAATTGTTTATTTGTAGTATTCACTCATGTTTTTGATACTTTTTCTTATATTATATATTTTTTTCACTGTATAGCCATACACAGTTTTGCTCATCCAGCGCTACATCTTTTTGTATATTTATATTGTTGTACCTTATATCAGGTTTTTTTTTTTGGTGTTTAGCAGCAGGTTTTTCTTTAGGGATTTATTCATTTATTGCACTTTAATAATTTGCACCTAGCGCAAATTTTTCTTTTATAACCATATAAAACCCTCCGTTTTAGAGTATTTTTATCACTTACTGAGTAGGGATGAGCTTCGAGTCGAACTCATGTTCGACTCGAACATTGCCTGTTCGCACGTTCGCCGAACAGCGAAAAATTTGGGGTGTTCGCGGCAAATTCGAAAAGTCTATGGGAGAAATCTAAAGTGCTAATTATAAAGGCTTATGTGCAAGTTATTGTTATAAAAAGTGTTTGGGGACCGGGGTCCTGCCCCAGGGGACATGTATCAATGCAAAAAAAGTTTTATAAACTGCCGTTTTTTTGGGAGCAGTGATTTTAATAATGCTTAAAGTGACACAATAAAAGTGAAATATTCCTTTAAATTTCGTACCTGGGGGAGGGGGGGGGGTGTGTATAATATGCATGTAAAGTCGCGCTTGTTTCCCGTGCTTAGAACTGTCTCTGCACAAAATGTCATTTCTGAAGGAAAAAAAGTCATTTAAAACTCACTCGCGGCTATTAATGAATTGTCGGCTCCCGGCAATACATAGAAAAGTCATTGATTAAAAAAAAAAAAAAGCGTGGGGGTCCCCCCAAATTCAATTACCAGGCCCTTCAGGTCTGGTATAGATATTAAGGGAAACCCCGCCGCAAATTAAAAAAAAAATGACGTGGGGTTCCCCCAAATATCCATTCCAGGCCCTTCGGGTCTGGCATGGATTTTAAGGGGAACTCCACCCCAAATTAAAAAAAAAATGACGTGGAGTCCCCCCAAAAATCCATACCAGACCCTTATCCGAGCACGCAACCTGGCAGGCCGCAGGAAAAGAGGGGGAGACGAGAGAGCGCGCCCCCTCCTGAACCGTACCAGGCCACATGCCCTCAACATGGGGCCTCATCCCCACAACCCTTGCCCGGTGGTTGTGGGGGTCTGCGGGCAGGGGGATTATCGGAATCTGGAAGACCCCTTTAACAAAGGGGACCCCCAGATCCCGCCCCCCCCCCCTATGTGTATTGGTAAGGGGTATAATAAATAAATACATTTTAAAAAAACATTCCAGCGATGAAATCCAGTGTCCCGCGGCGATCCGATGTCCAGCGCTGTCCGTCATTGGGGAACTTCCTCCACTGTGTAATAAATGAATAGACCCGCCCCTTCTCACGTCCCGCATCTGGTCCGCTTAGCCTTACACCTAGTCATTGGCTGAGCGGACCTGATGGGGAACTTTAGAAGGGGCGGGTCTATACATTTAATAGACTGCGGAGGAAGTTCCCCATCAGGTCCGCTCAGGCTCAGCCAATGACGGACAGCGCTGGACATCGGATCGCCGCGAGACACTGGATTTCATCGCTGTAATGTTTTGTTTTTTTTAATAAAGGACTTTTTTAAGGTGTTTGTGTGTTTTTTTTTTTTTTTGTTTTTTTTTACACTTTCTTCATGAAATGGTAGGGGTACAATGTACCCCTTACCAATTCACATAGGGGGGGGCGGGATCTGGGGGTCCCCTTTGTTAAAGGTGTCTTCCAGATTCCGATAAGCCCCCTGCCCGCAGACCCCCACAACCACCGGGCAAGGGTTGTGGGGATGAGGCCCTTGTCCCCATCAACATGGGGACATCCTCCCCATGTTGAGGGCATGTGGCCTGGTACGGTTCAGGAGGGGTGGGGCGCTCTCTCGCCCCCCCCCCCTCTTTTCCTGCGGCCTGCCAGGTTGCATGCTCGGATAAGGTTCTGGTATGGATTTTTGGGGGGACTCCACGTCATTTTTTTTTTAAATTTGGGGTGGAGTTCCCCTTAAAATCCATTCCAGACCTGAAGGGCCTGGTATAGATATTTAGGGGGGAAAACGCACGAATTTTTTTTTTTAAATTGCGATGGGGTTCCCCTTAATATGTTTACCAGACCTGAAGGGCCTGGTAATTGAATTTGGGGGGACCCCCACGCTTTTTTTTTTTATCAATGACTTTTCTATGTATTGCCGACAATTCATTAATAGCCGCGAGTGAGTTTTAAATTCCTTTTTTTCCTTCAGAAATGACATTTTGTGCAGGGACAGTTCTAAGCACAGGAAACAAGCGCGACTTTACATGCATATTATACACACCCCCCAGGTACGAAATTTAAAGGAAAATTTCACTTTTATTTTTTCATTGTAAGCATTATTAAAATCACTGCTCCCGAAAAAACGTCCATTTTTTTCAAACTTTTTTTTGCATTGATACATGTCCCCTGGGGCAGGACCCAGGTCCCCAAACACTTTTTAGGACAATAACTTGCATATTAGCCTTTATAATTAGCACTTTAGATTTCGAACGTTCGAGTCCATTGTATTTAATAGGGTTCTAAAGTTCACGCAAACATTCTGTCTGTTCGCAGGTTCTGGTGCGAACCGAACAGGGGGGTGTTCGGCTCATCCCTATTACTGAGTATGTATCTTCTTTATCTTTAAACCGTTGCCTCTGTATCAGCTTAAAGTGTATTGTTTTCAGCCAAGGAAGCTGCCATCTTTGCCTTTTTTTTAATCTACAACTGTCATGATGCTGCACATGTGATCAGTTATGACACCAGCCATTGGATGGTTTGACAGTTTGGTTGAGAGCACAACCAATGGGAGTGTTACATTTGCGGCACGTGCCGGAAATTAAACTGTTTTATGGATGGGTTTACTTCCGCTTTATGCTGGAACCATGACTGCTGCCACATGTTTCCTGTTCTGGGATGGTTCCTTTCTCTTGTAGCATCTTATTGAGCGACCCTTGCAAGCAGGGACTAGAGTTGTGTCTCCCTATACGGTGTGCATCAATAGAAACACATAGCCCCATAGCCTAGAATGGCAAGCATTCACGGAACAAGGTCATATAGAGCCCAGGGTGAACATACCAAAACTGCCCCCCCCCCCTTCCCAAGATGTATGAGCATGTGTCGGCAAGATCCCCACCACAAAAACACTGAGCACTAATCTGCATGCTTACCCCCTAAGCATAAATTCTCTCTCCTCCCAGTACAAATCTGCCCCCTGCCGAAATCCCCCCTCTCAGCACAAATCTTTGTCCTCCCATCCCTCAGCTCAAATGCCCCCACCCCCCCAAAAAAAATGTCACCCCTCCTAGCACAAATCCTCTACTACTAAAAATTCCCCTCCTAGTACACATCTTCTTGCCTTCACTTCAAATCCCTCCAAGCACAAATCTTCTTCCCCTCATCCCCCTCCCAACACAAATCCCCCTAGATCCTCACTCTTAGCACCCCACAAATTTTCCCTCCTAGAACAATACTTACCCCCTGCTTCCCACAAATTCTCTCTTTCAAAACAAATACCCTCCCCTCCATCTCCCTGTGGCACCCCCCCCCCTCACATAATATCACAGTGCCCAGGGCAGCCGCCCTTCCTGCCCACCCCTTGTCCCATCCCTGATGGCAAGGCACTACCCTAATCCTTATCTCCCCTCCCTTCTCCAACCATCATATTGGCTAGAGACTGCACTGTCCCCTTTTAACTCTCTACTGTGAGGACTGGAAGTTCAGGGAAGCAGAAATGAGAGAGTAAGAGCCAGCAGCATTGCATTTTGTAACCTGCAATTGCTGGGGTAAGAATTTTAACAAAGAGTTTACTGAGGAATGTAATGTGTTAAGCCAAAAAATGCTGGGGTTTTATTACTACTTTAATCTATTACACTTACTATTAGGGAGTGGGCACAAGCAGAAAGATTATGTAATATGCATGTCACATGATTATGTAAAGAGGGAGGATGCCAAAGTGTCAGTGCACAATTATTGCATAGCTCAGCATCTACTCACACCCTCTAAATAATAGGAAAAATATATTGCACTGAGTTTGGTCTGAGATCTGCACTGGGGCCCCAATCAAATAGCTATATACCCAGGACCCTGCATTCACTATATTTGGTCTCCCACAGTAGACAGAACATGGAAATGCAATTATTATTATAGTAAATATAAATTGCTAAATAGCTTTTCTCATCAGCAGTTAGAACAGTCTTGTGACTTCTAGCAATGTCTGGTTAAAGCTTGTAGGAGGAGTTTTCATTCTACTCTGACTGTCCTATGAGGCTGCAGGGTCCATGACCCTCTGTCTGGACAGTGCTGATTGGCCCTGTGCTGATCACATGCACCATCCCAAGAAAAAAAAAAAAACTTTCTAGCAATACATACCAACCTGTGCATGTGCAGAGTGCCCTCAAGGATCTGTACTATCAGCAGATGGATTGGGGACAGCAAAGAAAGGGAAGTATCAGAGAAGACAGGATCAAACAGCCTTTTTACACAATAAGGAGGATTAATCCCTTCCACAGTGAGTATAATAAGCATGCTTTACTGCATACAGGCAGTCCCCGAGTTACGAACACCTGAGTTACCAACGACTCCTATTTACGAACGGCCTCAAATGCCAGCCACTTGTGCTCCACGCTGGTCCAGGATACCTCAGAGCACCTCCGGACACATCCCACACTGCAGTACTACATGTACTGCATGGCCAGAGGAGCCCCAGATAACATAACAAGCGCCCAGAACATCCCACATCCATGCACAGGCGGAAGTCAGGCCGCGTACACACGACCGTTTTTCATGACGAGAAACATGCCATTTTTTAAATTGGTCATAAAAAACGGTTGTGTGTGGGCTTCAGAGCATTTTTCTCGACGAGAAAAATGGGCATTAAAAATTTAGACCATGCTCTATTTTTTCTCATCGTTTTTCATGTCGTCGTTTTTCTCGTTGTGAAAAACGGTCGTGTGTACGATTTAACGACGGGAAAAAAACGCACATGCTCAGAAGCAAGTTATGAGACAGGAGCGCTCGTTCTGGTAAAACTAGCGTTCGTAATGGAGATAGCACATTCGTCATGCTGTAACGGACTGAAAAGCACGGAGACTGAAAAGCGCGAATTGTCTCTCACCAAACTTTTACTAACACGCGTTAACACGAAATCACGAAATAACACAAAATCAGCAAAAGCAGCCCAAAGGGTGGCGCCATCCAAATGGAACTTCCCCTTTAAAGCGCCGTCGTACGTATTGCCGTACGTGTTGTACGTCACCGTGCTTTGCTCGAGCATTTTTTTTCACAATAGTGTTTATGCAAGGCAGGCTTGAGAAGAATCACATTGAGAAAAACATTGTTTTTTTTCCATGACATTAAAAACGGTCGTGTGTACGTGGCATTACACTTACGAATGCAGTGTTCCGACCGAAAGTTACACTTACATATGCAGTGTTGCGACTTAAGAACAACTTCGACTTACGAACAAACCTTATTGTGTTTGTAACTCGGGGACTGCCTGTATACAGACTGATTTTACTGTTGTGGGTTTTGTAACACTTTAAAGTAAATTGTTCCCAATATTGTTGCTGCCATTGTTCTTTTATTAATCACTTAAGCCCCGGACCATTTCGCTGGCCAAAGACCAGGCCACTTTTTGCGATTCGGCACAGAGTCGCTTTAACTGACAATTGCGCGGTTGCGCGACGTGGCTCCCAAACAAAATTGACGTTTTTTTTTCTGACAAATAAAGCTTTCTTTTGGTGGTATTTCATCACCTCTGCGGTTTTTATTTTTTGCGCTATAAACAAAAATAGACCAACAATTTTGAAAAAAAATCTATATTTTTTTACTGCAGCTCCCTGTTCCTAATGAATAGGGGCTATTTTGTAAATTTAGTGTTTGTCTGAATTGTAAATAGTTCAGATTGATTGTACAAGTTTAAATTAGCTTCTGTTCTAATTTTGGCTATGTTGTGCTCATTTCTCACTGTTGCCAGTAGGTGCCGCTGTCACCGCAGGCCAGTGTGAGAAATACAGCAAGCTGAAGTGCATTGACTATTCCTTCCCCAGAAACAGCCCAGTGGGAGTGTTCTTGCTGCTGTGCATTCTGGGAGAGGGTATTTAAAGGGACAGACGCAATGATAATATCTCTCTGACCTTATGGCCCTCCTGGCTTAAGGCTGTGTCACTCTTCTACCTCAAGGCTCTCAGCCTCATGGCCCTCCAGGCCTGAGGCTATGTTACTACAAGTAGGCCCAGAAGTCTGTCTGGGGCCTACTTATCTGGAGCTGGTCCTGTGCTGTCTTGCCTGCGCGGAAGAAGCCAAGTCAAACGGAGTATATCCAGGGGAGGACTCTTGCTGGAGAGAACCAGGCCAAAGGCTGGTTTCTCAGGAAGGGCCTGGTAACTCGTTTGGAGGACGTACCGAAGCTAACCTACCTCACAGTACTGCTGGATGGCTTAAAGGTTCTGGTACTGTGCAGCTGTTCTACAACGAACTAACTACTGGTTACAAAATCCTGTGGCATAGGATTATCCAGGAGTTCCACTGATCGCTAAGTCTGTGAGAGAGACTTGTCCGTGCTTCATACTGGCTGTTAGGTCGGTGTGAGAGGCCTATCCAGGTGTTGCAGGATCCGCTGACAGCTGTTTTGTCCTCTGGATCCAAGAAACTAATCGGTGATCTGCCATAAGGTATCTGAATCTCCCCTAACCCTCTATCCTTTTCCTACTTCAAGTTTTACTATTAAAGCATTGGAAAAGAGACTGAAGTGACTGGCGCTCACATCTGTTTTACATCTCCTATCATAGACTCATAGTACTGGGACAGTGAAAGGTGGGGTAACAACAGGACCAAAAATATAATCAGCAGTTCTCTAGGGGGTATCACTACATTACTTTTTGCTATAATAAATATCCCCAAAAAATATATAAAAAAACATGTTTTCCTCAGTTTAGGCCGATACGTATTTTTCTACATATTTTTGGTAAGAAAATCGCAATAAGCGTTTATTGATTGGTTTGGGCAAAAGTTATAGCGTCTACAAAATAGGGGATAGTTTTATGGCATTTTTATTAATATATTTTTTTTACTGGTAATGGCAGCGATCAGCGATTTTTATCCTGACTGCGACATTATGGCGGGCACATCGGACACTTTTGACACCACTTTGGGACCATTGTCATTTTTACAGCGATCAGTGCTATAAAAATGCACTGATTACTGTGAAAATGGCAGTGAAGGGGTTAACCGCTAGGTGGCGCTGAAGGGGTTAAGTGTTTCCTAGGGAGTGCTTTTAACTGTTAGGGGAAGGAGCTACCAGTGACACATCACGGATCACTGTTCCCGATCACGGGGAACAGTAGATCAGTGACATGTCATTAGGCAGAACAGGGGAATGCTTTGTTTACAAAGGCATTCCCCTGTTCTGCCTTTGCCGACTGCACACAATCACGAGGCACACGGCGGGCGCGCGCCCCCGGCGGCTCGCGCACAGGCTGGGCGGCAAATTTAAAGGGAAGTGCAGGTACACCCATTTGCCTGCCCGTGCCATTGTGTCAACGTATATGTGTGTGCGGCGGTCGGCAAGTGGTTAAAATGCTAGTGACTTGACTGTTATGCCAAACCACTGGCTTCATCACTTTTTGAGTCACTGGCCTGGAACTAAGCCACAGATCAGGAAAGTCAAAGAAAAGTCAGACGTCCTTATCTGAACTTCTTCTGTGTTAGTAACTCAAAGAACTTTCCAGCTGTACAGTTCAAAGAAATAAAAAATACCTCCTACTGAGTTCTCACACACTTCCCAACTCTCTTTTGACCTAAGCACATCATTTTCGGAACTTGTACAAAAGAAAATATTGTTGGGAGCAGTTTGTTTCTCTAATGGCATTGGGTAAATTCCCCTTATTTTATTTTTCTCTGCTATTTGGAGTATTTTAAAAAGTAAAGCACGATTGGATAACCTATGGATTTTCGTCCGATGGATTTGTCCATCGGAAATCCGATGAAACTGTTTTTCATCAGTCTTGCCCACACACCATCAGTCAAAAAACCGACCGTTCCAAACGCGGTGACGTAAAACACTCCGATGAGCCGAGAAAAATGAAGTTTAATGCTTCTGAGCATGCGTCGACTTGATTCTGAGCATGCGTGGGTTTTTGATCCGATGGACTTGCCCATAGACGATCTGAGTTTTCGATCGGTTTTTTATCCATCGGAAAAATTTAAAACATGTTCTATTTTTTCCAACCGATGGAAAAAAGACCGATGGGTACCATACACGATCGGTTGGTCTGATGAAAACCATCCATCGGATGGTTTTCATCAGTCAAACCGATCGTGTGTACGGGGCTTTAGAGTATCGGTCATTAAGGAGCTTTAAATTATTCTTTTAAGTTGCAGTGTTGGGTTGCAAAATTTTGAAGTGGTAGCTATAGTGTGTCGATGGACTCTGATGTCCAACAATGCTTGGAGCAACTCATTCGATCAAAGTGACGCATAATTCTGTTATTTTTTAAATTTCTATTTAACTCTAAAGACATGCTGGTAGGTTAATCGGATCCTGTCTAAATTGGCCCTAGTATATGTATGAATGTGTGTTAGGGACCTTAGATTGTAAGCTCCTTGAGGGTAGGGACTGATGTGAATGTATATGTAAAGCGCTGTGTAAATTGACGGCGCTATATAAGTACCTGAAATAAATAAATAAAATAAATAAATACCGTATGTATTCAGATCTCAAAAAGTAATTTCTATTGCTCTCAGCCTCTTCCAAATCTGCAAATCCCTTTTTTAATGCTGCTCTGATCAGACTTCCTGTTAGAAGGTGGCTACCTTTGTTCTCTATGGTCCTACTGTACAGTGGGGCAAAAAAGTATTTAGTCAGCCACCAATTGTGCAAGTTCTCCCACTTAAAAAGATGAGAGAGGCCTGTAACTGTCATCATAGGTATACCTCAACTATGAGAGACAAAATGTGGAAACAAATCCAGACAGACAATCACATTGTCTGATTTGGAAAGATTATTTTTTTTGCAAATTATGGTGGAAAATAAGTATTTGGTCACCTACAAACAAGCAAGATTTCTGGCTCCCACAGACCTGTATCTTCTTCTTTAAGAGGCTCATCTGTCCTTCACTCATTACCTGTATTAATGGCACCTGTTTGAACTTGTTATCAGTATAAAAGACACCTGTCCACAACCTCAAACAGTCACACTCCAAACTCCACTATGGTGACGACCAAAGAGCTGTTGAAGGACACCAGAAACACAATTGTAGACCTGCACCAGGCTGGGAAGACTGAATCTGCAATAAGCAAGCAGCTTGGTGTGAAGACATCAACTGTGGGAGCAATAATTAGAAAATTTAAAGACATACAAGACCACTGATAATCTCCCTCGATCTGGGGCTCCACGCAAGATCTCACCCCGTGGGGTCAAAATGATCACAAGAACGGTGAGCAAAAATCCCCAAACCACACGGGGGGACCTAGTGAATGACCTGCAGAGAGCTGGGACCAACGTAACAAAGGCTATCATCAGTAACACACTACGCCGCCAGGGACTCAGATCCTGCAGTGCCAGACGTGTCCCCCTGCTTAAGCCAGTACATGTCCGGGCCCGTCTGAGGTTTGCTAGAGAGCATGTGGATGATCCAGAAGAGGATTGGGAGAATGTCATATGGTCAGATGAAACCAAAGTAGAACTGTTTGGTAGAAACACAACTCGTCGTGTTTGGAGGAGAGAGAATGCTGAGTTGCAACCAAAGAACACCATACCTACTGGGAAGCATGGGGGTGGCAACATCATGCTTTGGGGCTGTTTCTCTACAAAGGGAACAGGACGACTGATCCGTGTACATGAAAGAATGAATGGGGCCATGTATTGTGAGATTTTGAGTGCAAACCCCCTCCCATCAGCAAGGGCATTGAAGATGAAACGTGGCTGGGTCTTTCAGCATGACAATGATCCCAAACACACCACCCGGGCAACGAAGGAGTGGCTTCGTAAGAAGCATTTCAAGGTCCTGGAGTGGCCTAGCCAGTCCCCAGATCTCAACCCCATAGAAAACCTTTGGAGGGAGTTGAAAGTCCGCGTTGCCCAGCGACAGCCCCAAAACATCACTGCTCTAGAGGTGATCTGCATGGAGGAATGGGCCAACATACCAGAAACAGTGTGTGACAACCTTGTGAAGACTTACAGAAAACGTTTGACCTCTGTCATTGCCAACAAAGGATAAATAACAAAGTATTGAGATGAACTTTTGATATTGACCAAATACTTATTTTCCACCATAATTTGCAAAAAAAAAAATATTTTCAAATCAGACAATGTGATTGTCTGTCTGGATTTGTTTCCACATTTTGTCTCTCATAGTTGAGGTATACCTATGATGACAATAACAGGCCTCTCTCATTTTTTTAAGTGGGAGAACTTGCACAATTGGTGGCTGACTAAATACTTTTTTGCCCCACTGTATGTAGGAACATTGCCACCTTCTCTTGCTCCCTCCCGAGATAGGCTATGGCAGTGATGGCAAACCTTGGCACCCCAGATGTTTTGGAACTACAGTTCCCATGATTCTCATGCACTCTGCAGTGTAGTGAAGCATCATGGGAAATGTAGTTCCAAAACTACTGGGGTGCCAAGGTTCGCCATCACTGGGCTATGGACTGTGGGATTTGTCCTAAACATTGTTCTAAACATAGAGAGCCATGGTTATATAGTCTTCACAGAGAACAGTATTTTTATTAAAGCTACGCACAGGAATTTTTAAACTCACAAGGTCAACTGGAATAACCAAATGCTTTAAATTGTATATTTAACCACTTCAATACAGGCCATTTTCACTTCCTTCCTGCCCAGACCAATTTTTAGCTTTCAGCGCTGTCGCACTTTGAATGACAATTGCGCGGACATGCAACCCTGTACCCAAATGAAATCTTTATGTTTTTCCCCCCACAAATAGAGCTTTTGTTTGGTGGTATTTGATCACCTCTGCGGTTTTTATTTTTTGCGCTATAAACAAAAGAAGAGAGACAATGTTGAAGAAAACACAATATTTTTTAATAAATATCACAATTTTTTTTTTCCCTCAGTTTAGGCCGATATGTATTCTTCTACATATTTTTGGTAAAAAAAATCGCAATAAGCATATATTGATTGGTTTGCGCAAAAGTTATAGCGTCTACAAAATAGAGGATAGATTTATTGCATTTTTATTTATTTTTATTTTTTAACTAGTAATGGCGGCGATCTGAATTTTTCATTGTGACCGTGACATTGCGATGGACATATCGGACACTTTTGACACATTTTTGGGACCATTCACATTTATACAGCGATTAGTGCTATAAAACTGCACTGATTACTGTGTAAATGTGACTGGCAGGGAATAAGTTAACACTAGGGGGCGATCAAGGGGTTAAATATGTTCCCTAGGGAGTGATTCTAACTGTAGGGGGCGGGACTCACAAGAGGAGGAGACCGATTTGTGTTCCTCTGTACTGGGAACACACATCGGTCCCCTCACCTCTGACAGGATGTGGATCTGTGTGTTTACACACACAGATCCACTGTCCTGCTGTGATCACGGGCAATCGCGGGTGCCCGGCGGACATGGCGGACGCTGGGCACGCGCACCGGGTCCCGAGCGATGCGGCGGGCGTGTCCCCTAGACGGCCGGGAAGCCAAGGACGTCATATGACGTCCACCCAGGATGGGAGATCCCTCCTGTGGACGTCATATGTACATGGGCAGAATGGGAAGTGGTTAATAGACCAGAAAGGACTAAATAAGAGAAGTTCATTGTTAGGGTTTACAGACACCTTAACTAATTAAACAGAACCAATTAAAAATAAATAAATACAGCACTGAGGAACTATTTCAAATACATACAGTATGCCAAATATCCCCAAATGTAGAGTAGCTCTAAATAGTGCCAATAACACTCAAAAGTCAAACATAAATTGATGTTCGAACATAAAAAGTCCAATGGTGTATTGTCCGAAATTTTTCTCCATAATGTGTCTCTTCAAAACATTCCAAAACTACACTAAAGTGCTCCTTCCACCACACTGAGGGAATGCACTTACCCAAAGCACACGTCTATCCTGCAATAGATTAGGCAAAAAAAACATGTATGACTTCAATAAAGGGTACATTGATCTTTTGGTTTATATTTAAACGGAATGTGCACAAGCCACAGCACTATATGCAGTTAGGTGTACTTGTAAGGGGCTTGTGTTTGGCCGATATTTGGTGCCAATTGGTACAAGTATCTGCCCTGCTTCTTCTTGCTAGATCAACAACCCTCCTGCTTGAAGTCCTAACTCCTAAACATCCGCCACATTGTTCCATTAGCCTTTATGTAGCGGTACCCCCTAGAGGGCTGCTGGATTAAATTTTGGGTCCTGCGGTTACCCCACCTTTCACCGTCCCAGAACTAAGAGTCTATGTTAGGAAGTTTTAGATAGATGTGAGTGCCAGTCACTTCAGTCTTTTTCCAATGCTTTATTAAACAAACTTTCAGTAGCAGAAGGATAGGGGGCTAGGGGAAGTTCAGATACCTTGTTTGCAGATCACTGATGAGGTTCTTGGATCCAGAAAACAAACAGCTTTCTGTCTCTGGGTCTAGCGACACCTGGATAGGCCTCTCACACCGACCTAGCAGCCGGTATGAAGCACGGACAAGTCTCTGCCACAGACTTAGCGATACGTGGAACTCCTGGATAATTCTCTGCCACAGGATTGTTTAGCTAGCAGTCAGTTATTTGTAGGTTAGCTGCACAGTACCAAAACCTTTAAGCCATCCGGCAGTACTGTGAGGTAGGTTAACTTGGGTGCATCCTCAAAACGAGTCACCAGTTTGAGTGGCTTCTTCCGCGCAGGCAAGACAGCACAGGACCACCTTCAGTTAAGTAGGCCCCAGACAGACTTCTGAGCCTACCTGCAGCAACACTGCCTCGAGCCAGCAGGCCCCAAGGTAAAGCAGAACAATTGTCACATACCTTAGGCCAGGAGGGCCATGAGGTCAGAGAGAAATAGTCATGGCGTCTGTCCCTTAAATATCCCTCTCCCAGAATGCACAGCAGCAGAACTGTTTCTGAGAAAGAACAGTCAATACACTTAGCCTGCTGTATTTCTCACACTGGCCTGTGGTGACAGTGACACCAACTGGCAACAGTGAGAAATGCGCACAACACAGCCAAATTGGAACAGAAGCAAAATCACTTCACACAATCACTCTGAGCTATTTACAGCTCAGATAACACTAAATTTACCACATAGCCCCTATTCTTCAGGAACAGGGCGCTACATATATATTCCAAAGAAAGAAATGTCCACACAGAAGAACAGAAGAAATACAGTTGCTGCACTTTACTGATGTTATTTCAGAAGATGTTACATAGTTACATAGTAGGTGAGATTGAAAAAAGACACAAGTCCATTAAGTCCAACCTATGTGTGTGATTATATGTCAGTATTACATTGTATATACCTGTATGTTGTGGTCGTTCAGGTGCTTATCTAATAGTTTTTTTAAACTATTGATGCTCCCCGCTAAGACCACCGCCTGTGGAAGGGAATTCCACATCCTTGCCGCTCTTACAGTAAAGAACCCTGTGCGTAGTTTAAGGTTAAACCTCTTTTCTTCTCATTTTAATGAGTGGCCAACGTGTCTTGTTAAACTCTCTTCCACAATTTTTTTTTTATCCCTATTGTGGGGTCACCAGTAGAGATTAGAGATTGAACTGTTTATCCCATCCCCCAGGTCATTTATGACTAAATTAAATAGGATTTGTCTCAGCACAGAACCCTGGGGAACCCCACTACCCACCCCTGATCATTCTGAGTACTCCCCATTTATCACCACCCTCTGAACTGGCCCTTGTAGCCAGTTTTCAATCCATGTACTCACCCTATGGTCCATGCCAGTGGACCTTATTTTGTACAGTAAACGTTTATGGGGAACTGTGTCAAATGCTTTTGCAAAATCCAGATACACCACGTCTACGGGCCTTCCTTTATCTAGATGGCAACTCACCTCCTCATAGAAGGTTAATAGATTGGTTTGGCAAAAACGATTCTTCATGAATCCATGCTGATTACTGCTAATGATACTGTTCTCATTACTAAAATCTTGTATGTAGTCCCTTATCATACTCTCCAAGAGCTTGAATACTATTGATGTTAGGCTAACTGGTCTGTAATTCCCAGGGATGTATTTTGGGCCCTTTTTAAATATTGGTGCTACATTGGGTTTTCTCCAATCAGCTGGTACCATTCCAGTCAGTAGACTGTCAGTAAAAATTAGGAACAATGGTCTGGTAATTACTTGACTGAGTTCCCTAAGTACCCTCGGATGCAAGCCAACTGGTCCCGGTGACTTATTAATGTTAAGTTTCCCAAGTCTAATTTTAATTCTGTCCTCTGTTAACCATAGAGTTGCTTCCTGTAATGTGTCATAAGGATAAACACTGCAGTCTTGGTTATTGATGCCCCCCGATTCCCTCGTGAAGACTGAGGAGAAGAATAAATTCAATATCTTCGCCAGAATCGCCATCTCTCCATCCTTTGTAACCAGATGTCCTTCCTCATTCTTTATGGGGCCAATAAGGTCTGTCCTCCCTTTTTTACTGTTTACATACTTAAAGAATTTCTTGGGATTTTTTTTGCTCTCCTCCACTATGTGTCTCTCGTGTTCTATCTTAGCCGCCCTATTTTTTGAAGGCCTTCTTCTTTGCTTTTATATGCATTTTCACATTGGAGTTAAGCCATCCACGACTTTAGTTCGCTCTTTTAAATGTATTACCCAATGGGATGCATTGGCTAATGCCCTTATTTAATATGCTCTTAAAGCAAACCCATCTCTCCTCTGTGTTCTTTGCTCCTAAGGTTTTATCCCAATTCAGGCCTTCTAGCAAGGTTCGTAGTTTACAGTCACATCACATAGACATACTATCTGGGGTCACTTTACAGTACTTTTTCAATCACATATAGCGGACAATCTGCAGCAGTCACATGTGAAAGTAGCATACACCACTTCATCCTTAAAGCGGAGGTGCAGCCAAAAAAAAAAAGTCAGCAGCTACTAACAGTGTAGCTGCTGACTTTTAATAAGGACTATAAGGGAAAACAGGCCATAAGGCTTCACTGCCCATTTCCTACTGCGCATGCGCCACTTGCACAGTGCTTTGTGAATGGGCGGCTTGCCTCCTGGGATACACACAGTTCCCAGAAGGCAGCACGCCCCATTCACAAGAAGAGGAAGCGGAAGGAGACCCACCGCAGATGAGAAGAGGAACATTAGAGGCAGATTAGGGGACTTGCGCATAGCAACAGGCATTTAGGGTGAGTATAAAAAAATAAAAAAAATTCTATTAATTTTTTTTTTTTTTTTTAGGATTTTTAATGTAAACATTTTTTCAGGGTGGACCTCCGCTTTAAGCCACCTTCCCTTTACACAGTTTCTATCCTTCCAAGGGTCATTAGTGCTCACTCAGAGGGCTCTGGCTTGCCTTATCGGTATCTAGCTTACTATTCACTACGTTCCAGAGACAGGATACACCTCTAGCTCTAGTACACTTCTCCCAGGTCTTCCAGGGGGATAGACTCATTTGGCCTGGCCTGAAAGGCCTTTTGCAACCTGCTCTAGCCTCCATCACCACAAGAGACAGGATGACTACAGCTGGCTCTCCTGAGTGCAGGACTACCTCGCCCTATCCTCCAGCCCTGTCTAGGGCCTCTGAACTAGCTGACCACATCTATATGCTGGTGGGGTATCTGCTTCCATGCCCCATCTGCTCTAAGGCTCCTCCCAACCTGGTTTATATGTGGGCACTGACTCACCCATGACATCACTACACAAGGGCTCTAACTAAAGGGGACCTAGCACCTGATTAACCTATTTTCTGTCAACACACACTTTTGGGACAAAGCCATCTAGGATCTTAGGATGGCAATGCTCACTCACCCTACTTTATTTAGGCCCCTTTCACATGGGACGGATCCGTGAGGATCCGCCCAGTGAACCTCCGCTTGCTCTGCGGGGATCGCTCCGTTGATCCTCGCTGAGCCGGTGGATGACTGTGCAGGGACCGCCCTGTCAGATCTCCGCTCTCCCCTATGGGGGGATCGGATGAACATGGACCGTCTGTCCGTGTTCATCTGATCTGCTCTGCAGACGGATTGAAAAATAGGATTTTCCTCCATCTGCAGAAACGGGGGATTGCGGACACGGAGGAGATCGGGTGTCAGCGGATGTTCATCCGCTGACACCCGCGATCTCATAGGGACCAATGTATGTCCCTTTTTCATACGTAAACGGACGGATGAAAAAGCGGACATACGGTCCGCTAGTGTGAAAGGGGCCTCATGGAAAAGCAGCACTGTCACTTTATAACCAAAATATCACTATGACTACAACCCCCCCCTTCTGTGCATAACATGAGGGGGTTTGTAGATCACAGAGATAACTGTGCAGGAGGGAAAACATTACATACCTTAACACTGTAGAGTCCACAGGAAGTTATCAGCTGAGTGCTGACAGGATCAGCAGGGATTTTTTACACTTATTGATAAAATATAAAAAACACTATCGATGGTATATATGATTATGATTTTTTGTCCCATGTTTCAAAGTGCTTTCTAGTCCTAGTTACTGTATGAATACCAGTGTGACCCCCTACCCTTCTGTTAAGGGACAACACTTATAAAGGAGATGGCTGAGGCATAGCTGCACTGTATCTCGGAAATTTCCTGACACAAGTAATGGCAAGAGGAATGCAGAGGGAGGGGGCATGTCAGCCACTGCATTCTTCTTGCCATTGCTCCTCTCAGGAAAGTGCACACAGCTGAAACAAGCTGTAGCTATGAATCAGTCATTTTCTTCATAGTAGTTGTCAGATTAACCATGGCGGATAGGGGGGCAGGTCAGTATTCAGAACCATATAGTTAGAAAGCACTTAGAAACACGGGACAAAGTACTACATGTTCATTGTCCAACATTGGTCATAATAACTGTAAAATAAAAATTGTAACTCTAAATCTTCTTTAAAGCGGTTGTATACCCTTTTTTTATGACTTTCTATTATATTAGCAATTGCAGTGTTTAAAATTATTTGCCATATATAATTTTGTCTTTTCCTGCATGCCTTGCGAGTTTTCACTATATTAGTTTGTGATGACGTCAACCGTGCATGCGCCATATCTTCTATGTTTCTGGCAAGCCGAGACCCTGCCGGGAAAATGCTGTGTCGGGGGCTGCGTCATTTCCTGTTGTCGACGTCAGCCCCGACATCCCTCGATGCTTCTTCCTAATTCTTCTCCAAGAGAATCCTCGCAGCGTCACAGGGTTGAGGAGACACAGATGGAGTGATGCTATTACTGCGCATTCATGGGATTACGGAGAGCAAAATGTACTGCGGGCGGAAATAAATAATAATTCAGACGCGGAAGACCACAGTTGAGATGGCGCCGGCTATTATGAAGAAGCAGCATTTCAGATAAATATAATATTTACAGTAAGAACTATTTTTATGCTTACTCCTAGTGCCCATTTGAATCTAAATGAATAGTTATTTTATAATAATGTTAAAATAGTTTTTCTTTCGGAGGGTTTACTACCGCTTTAAGGGTTCAGGTGTGGTAAAATTTGAGTGCTAAGGGGTGCTTTAGAATAAGAGACATTTTACATCAGGGAAAGGCTAGGGGAACTGCAGGACTTACATGTCCTCTTGGCCCCCAAAACACCTCTTGAAAAATACCGCCACCAACTGATGTACATGTTACTGTATCCAGCAATATAAACAAATACTTCCAGACCAAAGATCCCCAGGCTAAACCCCAGGTGCAAAATGAGTCCTGCACACTTACTGGGAGTACTGTATTAGGAACTGGTCGCTTTGCAGGTAACACTTCTCTGCCTTGCACTTGTGATTATTGGGTACTTTGTCTGGCTGTTGGGTAGATATTTATTCTTTCCTCCTGTTCCACAAGATGTCTGAGCATAGTTCTGGCTTTGTGCTGTGCTTTTATGTCCTGTGATTCAAGAGTCCTTGAAAATTGCCTTGTATTCATACTTATCTAGTTTTGCCGTGCATTTATCCTTGTGTGTTATTTTCCCTTTTGTACATACCTATTAATCCTAACCTGCCCGGTAGTTATCCTTGACAGTAATTTTTCTTACCTGGTTTGCCTTTTGCCTTGTATCATTCCAGCTTCCCTTGTATAGCATTGTATAGCCTTGGTACTTCATGTATTCTGTTTGGTCCTTACTTGTTTCTTCTGTTCCGGTGTCTACTGGTGTGCACCCAGTTTGTGCTCACAGACACATGACTATAAGCAGACTTGCTCAGTCTGGTAGATCCCATGCATGGTCTCATGCTGCTCATTAGGGATGAGCTTCGTGTTCGAGTCGAACATACGTTCGACTCGAACATCGGCTGTTCGATCGTTCGACGAAGATCGAACGATTTGGGCCGTTCGCGCCAAATTCGAGTGACGCGAACGGCCCACAATGCACTACGCCATCGCAGTGTCATCCAGGCGCTGTGATTGGCCAAGCATGCACTGTGACCCCGCATGCTTGGCCAATCACAGCGCCGGCAGCGAGGAGAGCAATGATTGGCCACAGGCAGGATGCCTGTGGCCAATTATTGCTGAGGGTGTTTAGTACACGCCCCACACTATAAAAGGCCGCCAGCACGGCGGCCTAGTGTAGTGTGTTCCGGAGCAGGGATAGAGCAGCATAGGCAGGGACAGTGACTGTTATTTCTTTCTTGCTTAACCTGGATTCCTTTAGTTTAGGGAAAGAGAAGGATAGGTAGGGAGAGTGTCAGTGTGTTTTGTGCTTGTGCTATAGTGTGCTTAAAAAAAACATTTATTCTAGGGACAGAAAACTGTAGGTAGGGACAGTGTCAGTTTCTTTCACTCTGCAAGTCCTTGTTTCCAGGGACCTGGAAGGACAGTGAGTGAATTGTCCTTGTGCTATATTGTGCTTAAAAAAACATTTATTCTAGGGACAGAAAACTGTAGGTAGGGAGAGTGTCAGTTTCTTTCACTCTGCAAGTCCTTGTTTCCAGGGACCTGTAAGGACAGTGAGTGAATTGTCCTTGTGCTATATTGTGATTAAAAAAAACATTTTTTCTAGGGACAGAAAACTGTAGGTAGGGAGAGTGTTTTTTTTCTTTCACTCTGCAAGTCCTTGTTTCCAGGGACCTGGAAGGACAGTGAGTGAATTGTCCTTGTGCTATATTGTGCTTAAAAAAAACATTTTTTCTAGGGACAGAAAACTGTAGGTAGGGAGAGTGTTTTTTTTCTTTCACTCTGCAAGTCCTTGTTTCCAGGGACCTGGAAGGACAGTGAGTGAATTGTCCTTGTGCTATATTGTGCTTAAAAAAAAACATTTTTTCTAGGGACAGAAAACTGTAGGTAGGGAGAGTGTTTTTTTTCTTTCACTCTGCAAGTCCTTGTTTCCAGGGACCTGTAAGGACAGTGAGTGAATTGTCCTTGTGCTATATTGTGCTTAAAAAAAACATTTATTCTAGGGACAGAAAACTGTAGGTAGGGAGAGTGTCAGTTTATTTCACTCTGCAAGTCCTTGTTTCCAGGGACCTGGAAGGACAGTGAGTGAATTGTCCTTGTGCTATATTGTGATTAAAAAAAACATTTATTCTAGGGACAGAAAACTGTAGGTAGGGACAGTGTCAGTTTCTTTCACTCTGCAAGTCCTTGTTTCCAGGGACCTGGAAGGACAGTGAGTGAATTGTCCTTGTGCTATATTGTGCTTAAAAAAACATTTATTCTAGGGACAGAAAACTGTAGGTAGGGAGAGTGTCAGTTTCTTTCACTCTGCAAGTCCTTGTTTCCAGGGACCTGTAAGGACAGTGAGTGAATTGTCCTTGTGCTATATTGTGATTAAAAAAAACATTTTTTCTAGGGACAGAAAACTGTAGGTAGGGAGAGTGTTTTTTTTCTTTCACTCTGCAAGTCCTTGTTTCCAGGGACCTGGAAGGACAGTGAGTGAATTGTCCTTGTGCTATATTGTGCTTAAAAAAAACATTTTTTCTAGGGACAGAAAACTGTAGGTAGGGAGAGTGTTTTTTTCTTTCACTCTGCAAGTCCTTGTTTCCAGGGACCTGGAAGGACAGTGAGTGAATTGTCCTTGTGCTATATTGTGATTAAAAAAAACATTTTTTCTAGGGACAGAAAACTGTAGGTAGGGAGAGTGTTTTTTTTTCTTTCACTCTGCAAGTCCTTGTTTCCAGGGACCTGGAAGGACAGTGAGTGAATTGTCCTTGTGCTATATTGTGATTAAAAAAAACATTTTTTCTAGGGACAGAAAACTGTAGGTAGGGAGAGTGTTTTTTTTCTTTCACTCTGCAAGTCCTTATTTCCAGGGACCTGTAAGGACAGTGAGTGAATTGTCCTTGTGCTATATTGTGCTTAAAAAAAACATTTATTCTAGGGACAGAAAACTGTAGGTAGGGAGAGTGTTTTTTTTCTTTCACTCTGCAAGTCCTTGTTTCCAGGGACCTGTAAGGACAGTGAGTGAATTGTCCTTGTGCTATATTGTGATTAAAAAAAATATTTTTTCTAGGGACAGAAAACTGTAGGTAGGGAGAGTGTCAGTTTCTTTCACTGTGAAAGTCCTTGTTTCAAGGGACAGAGAAGGACACCTGAAGGTAGCCCTTATTGCTTTTTTCCCATCTCCCTGCAGGCCATCTATTAGAATGTCTGGAAGGCAAACAAGGAGAGGCAGACAGTCAGGAGGCAATAAAAGAGGGCAAGCAGGCTCTGTGTCTGGGGGCAACAGTGCTGGTCGTGGACGCGGTGCATTGTCATCAGCACATGGCCATGGGACACGCTTGTCATTCTTTTCGGCAGCTGGACATGTTGAGCCACATCATGCCGAAGACTTGGTAGAGTGGATGACCAAGCCCTCCTCCTCCTCCTCATCCTCTCTCACCCAGGCTCAGGGTACTGGAAAAGCAGCTGCCAAAGCGTCGTCTTCCCTGGTATCAATGTCAGACAAATCATCAGTCACTCCTTCCCTAGACCCACCATGTCCTCCTCCTGAGGAGTCCCCCGAACTGTTTCAGCACAGTGTTGGGTACATGCTCCAGGAGGATGCCCAGCGTTTCGAAGGGTCTGATGATGAAACCCAGCTAGAGGAAGGCAGTAGCGTGAGAGCAGACAGAGGGGATGCTCAAGAAGGACACCAATCTGGCAGTCATGTTCCAGCAGCTGCAGCATACTGCCAGATTGGCTCCAGTGATGAGGAGGGAGGGGATGATGAGGTCACTGACTCCACGTGGGTGCCTAATAGGAGAGAGGAGGAGGAGGAGGATGAGGAGGAGGCACATCTCCAACGAGGCAGGATGCCCTTTGGTGGCCAGCGTAAGGGCAGTACACCGACGGAATCACACCGCAGAGCTCCGCCTGTGCAGGGCGCTGCCTCTGCCCGTCATTCAAAAAGTTCTTTGGTGTGGGCCTTTTTTGAGGCTAGTGCATCAGATCGCACAGCTGCTGTTTGCAACATATGTCTCAAGCGTATATCGCGTGGCCAAAACATCAGCCGCTTGGGTACCACATGCCTGACCAGACATATGTTGACCTGCCATGCAGCTCGTTGGCAAGCCTACCTCAAAGACCCACACCAAAGAACAAAGCGGACCTCTCCTTGCACCGCATCAGCTGGGATCTCCAACCCCACTATAACTTCAGTCCTCTCTGAAACATGCACTGAGAGGAATGAAGGTGTAGAATTAGGTGTGTCACAGCCAAGTACTTGCGCCCACTCTGCTAGCAGTACACCGACGTCCGATTCTAGCAGGCAAATTTCCCTGCCCCAGCTGCTGGACCGTCGAAAGAAGTTCACTCCCAGCCATCCACATGCCCAGCGGTTGAATGCTAGCTTGGCTAAATTGCTAGCGCTTCAACTGCTGCCTTTTCAGTTGGTAGACTCGGCCCCCTTCCGTGAGTTTGTGCAATGTGCGGTTCCTCAGTGGCAGGTTCCCAAACGCCACTTTTTCTCACGGAAGGCTATTCCGGCTCTCTACCGGCATGTGGAAGGCAATGTCTTGGCCTCGCTGGACAGGGCGGTCAGCGGTAAGGTGCATATTACCGCTGACTCATGGTCCAGCAGGCATGGACAGGGACGTTACCTTTCTTTCACGGCCCATTGGGTCACTCTTTTGGCAGCTGGGAAGGATTCAGGACAAGGTGCAGTAGTGTTGGAGGTTGTCCCACCGCCACGCCTCCAAAATGCTACTACTGGTTGTGACACACCTCTCTCCTCCACCCCCTCCTCTTCTTCTTCCTCCATGGCCTCTTCCTGTGGTTTGTCCTATGAACCAGCGGTGCTCCGTAGCCATTCACGGGGCTACGCAAGTACGCAGGCAAAAAGATGCCATGCCGTGCTTGCGCTGGTGTGTTTGGGGGACAGAAGCCACACTGGGGCAGAGGTCCTGTCTGCTCTGCAGGGCCAGGCCGAGAGGTGGTTGACGCCACGCCAGCTTAAGCCAGGAATGGTGGTTTGCGACAATGGCACCAACCTCCTCTCCGCCCTCCGACAGGGACAACTGACCCATGTGCCCTGTGTGGCTCACGTCCTTAACCTGGTGGTGCAGCGCTTCTTGGGCAGGTACCCGGGCTTACAGGATGTCCTGAGGCAGGCCAGGAAAGTCTGTGTGCATTTCCGCAGATCTTATAATGCCAGTGCTCGCCTGGCTGAGCTGCAAAAGGAGTTGAACCTGCCCAAGAACCGCCTTATATGTGACATGCCCACCAGGTGGAACTCAACGTTGGCCATGCTGCAGCGGCTGCACACGCAGCAGAGGGCCATCAATGAGTACCTGTGCGACTACGGCACCAGGACAGGGTCAGGGGAGCTTGGTTTTTTTTCTCCACGCCAGTGGGGCATGATCAGGGATGCATGCACTGTCCTGGCACCATTTGAGGAGGCCACGAGGATGGTGAGCAGTGACAGTGCATGCATCAGTGACACTGTACCTCTTGTCCACCTGTTGGAGCACACGCTGCGTGGAATAATGGACAGGGCACTTGAGGCAGAACAGAGGCAGGAAGAGGAGGACTTCCTTGCCTCTCAAGGCCCCCTTTACCCAGACAGTGTTCCTTCTGTCCCACCCATCGCACAGGAAGAGGAGGAGGAGGAGGAGGAGGAGGAGGATTGTGTCAGCATGGAGGTGGAGGCTGGCACTCAGCATCATCAGCAGCAGTCTTTTAGGGATGATTTACAGTCCCAAGAAACCAGTGGACTTGTACGTGGCTGGGAGGAGGTGGCTGCGGATCATGTCGTCCTTAGTGACCCAGAGGACTCCGGAGCGAATGCCTCAGCAAACCTACGCTGCATGGCCTCCCTGATCCTGCAAAGTCTGCGGAAGGATCCTCGTATTCTTCGGATCAAGGAGAGGGACCATTACTGGCTGGCCACTCTCCTTGATCCACGGTACAAGGGTAAGGTTGCGGACCTTATGTTACCGTCGCAGAGGGAGCAGAGGATGAGACAACTCCGGGAGGCCTTGCAGAAAGGTCTGTGCAACGCGTTCCCAGAGACTGGGAGGTTGCAAACTCCTGGTCCTGGACAACGAGTTGCTGAGGCTTCGGCCAGTCAAAGAAGGAGCGGTGGGGAAGGTGGCCGTCTGACCGATGCGTTCAGACAATTCTTTAGTCCGCAGCCCCAAAGTATGATCGGTTCCAGCAACCATCGCCAGCGTCTGATAAACATGGTGCAGGAATATCTAGGGGCAAGGTCAGACTTGGACACCTTCCCCACCGAAAATCCTCTGGCTTACTGGGTCTTGAGGATGGATCACTGGCCAGAGCTTGCACAGTATGCAATTGAGCTACTGGCCTGTCCTGCATCCAGCGTTCTTTCGGAACGCACATTCAGTGCTGCTGGAGGATTTGTCACGGATCACAGGGTGCGCCTGTCCACCGACTCGGTTGATCGACTGACTTTCATCAAGATGAACCAGTCTTGGATCACCACCAGCTACCACACACCTGATGCTGATATAACAGACTAATTGATTTTAACATGTCACATCCCTTCAAGACTGATGCTGATGCTGAGTGCCTGTGCTGTTATGTTGACTGGCTATCCTCCTCCTCCGAGTCCTCAATGATACGATTGATGATGATAGCTTGTAAGATCATTTTTGTTTATGGGTGCCGCCACCAGTGCCTAACGCCCAATTTTTCAGCCCCTGTTTAACAGGGGCGTGTAATTACAATTTTTGAAGCAATACTTTGCAACAGGGCTCATTGCTGTGCTCCAAGTACAGTATCTGTGAGGAGTTGCAGTGTTGTGCCACCAGTGCCTAAGGCCCAATTTTTCAGCCCCTGTTTAACAGGGGCGTGTCATTACAATTTTTGAAGCAATACTTTGCAACAGGGCTCATTGCTGTGCTCCAAGTACAGTATCTGTGAGGAGTTGCAGTGTTGTGCCACCAGTGCCTAAGGCCCAATTTTTCAGCCCCTGTTTAACAGGGGCGTGTCATTACAATTTTTGAAGCAATACTTTGCAACAGGGCTCATTGCTGTGCTCCAAGTACAGTATCTGTGAGGGGTTGCAGTGTTGTGCCACCAGTGCCTAAGGCCCAATTTTTCAGCCCCTGTTCAACAGGGGCATGTAATTACAATTCTTGATCTAATAATTCACAGCAGGGCCCATTGCTGCACCCACCAAGAGTAACTGTCAGGGCTTACAGTGTTGTGGCACCAGCACCACCATCAAAGGCCCAATTTTTACTACCACTGTTCAACAATTATATGTAATTAAAATTCCTGATATAATAGTTGACAGCAGGGCGTTCCAGCACCAACCAAGAGTAACTGTGAGTGCTTACAGTGTTGTGCCAACACCAACAACTAAGGGGCCTATTTCTGCAGAGTATATACGGCAGGTCCCTACTTTCAAACATCCAACTTACAAACGACTCCTACTTGCAAACGCAAGAAGACAACAGGAAGTGAGAGGAAATCTACCACTAGGAAGGAAAATTCTCTCCTGTAAGAATAAATATGGGAGAAAGGTGTCTCCTCTGTACTGATGCTTTATCAGCAATCCTTGTTTCAAGAAAAACACCACATTTCAAAAACAGTTGTCATTGGGACGGAAAGTGAGGTGAAATGTTCTGAACAGGGGCACAGACAGCAAAACAAATGTTACAGGGGTGATAACCCTTACCTATGTTTTCCAAAAAGTTTAAAAATAGATTTTTGGTCTGGAGCTACACTTCAACAATGTACCTGTTCAAAATTACAAACAGATTCTACATAAGAACAAACCTACAGTCCCTGTCTTGTATGCACCGCCTGTATAGGGCTGTTCAGAGTATATAGGGCCTTTTTTATTTTATGTGCGGGGTTCCCCTTAATATCCATACAAGACCCAAAGGGGCTGGTAATGGGCTGGGGTAGGGGGGGGGGTCATGGGGTAGCTATGCCATTTTTCTTAAAGAATTTCATCCATATTACCGGGACCAGACATTACATTAAAGCCGCAAGCAGTTTTAAATGGCTTTTTTTTCCTTTAGAAGTGTCATTTTGTGCAGGGACAGTTCTAAACACGGGAAACACGTGGCACTTCACAGGCATACTTTAGACACCCCCCAGGTACGATATTTAAAGGAATATTTGACTTTTTTTTTTTCACTTTATGCATCATTAAAATGACTGCTCCCGAAAAACGACCGTTTTTAAAACTTCTTTTTGCATTGATACATGTCCCCTGGTGCAGAACCCGGGTTCCCAAACCCTTTTTAGGACAATAACATGCATAATAGTTGTTATAATTAGCACTTTAGAATTCGAACGTTCGCATCCATTGTATTTAATAGGGTTCTAATGTTCGTTCGAACTTTCGGTCCGTTCGCGGGTTCTGGTGCGAACCGAACCCGGGGGTGTTCGGCTCATCACTACTGCTCATGCACATTCGCTGGTGAAGCCCAAATCCCAGTTACTGGCCATTCCGTCTTTGCATGTGAAATAGTTTTTTCATTCTTGGGTGTGCTTATCTTTGTACATAGAATGATCTTTGTCCATAGATTACTTATAAAAACTGGTTCTGACCTGTGAATCCTAGCTTCCTGTCCTAAACCCAGGTGGTTCTTCTTTTGGCCCTGACTTATTGGTTTCCTGTTCATCTGATTTGTGGACTCTGTGGGCTTTAGGTGCTGGTATTTTGGTGCTTTGAGATCTTTGCACAGGACTGTGTGCTTTTGGTCTTGATAGCTGTTGCACCCAGTGAGGTGAGCATGGTATTCCAGCATTAGAGGGTAGATCAAGGATTTGGTTAGTGTTTGTGCTAAGTTCCTGGGATAAGGGGTTAAGGTTGGGATTTGGAGTTTTGTAAATTTAGAGTTTTAAGATAAACTCCAACAAAAGAGCTACATACATAGCTGAAATATACACTATATTACAAGTATTGGGACGCCTGCCTTTACACACACGTGAACTTTAATGGCATCCCAGTCTTAGTCCATAGGGTTCAATATTGAGTTGGTCCACCCTTTGCAGCTAAAACAGCTTGAACTCTTCTGGGAAGGGGCTGTCCACAAGGTTTAGGAGTGTGCTCTAATTCATCCGAAAGGTGTTCTATCGGGTTGAGGTCAGGACTGTGTGCATGCCAGTCAAGTCCCCCCCCCCCCCAAACTCGCACATCCATGTCTTTATGGACCTTGCTTTGTGCACTGGTCCAAATCAATTGGGGGAGGGAGGATTATGGTGTGGGGTTGTTTTTCAGGGGCTGGGCATCAGCATACCAAGACATTTTGGATAATTTCATGCTCCCAACATTGTGGGAACAGTTTGGGGTTGGCCCTTCCTGTTCCAAATGACTACACATCCAGTGTACAAAGCAAGGTCCATAAAGACATGGATGAGCAAGTTTGGGGTGGAGGAACTTGACTGACCTGCACAGAGTTCTGACCTCAACTTGATAGAACAATAGAACACTTTTGGGATGAATTAGGGTGCAGACTGCGAGCCATGCCTTCTTGTCCAACATCAGTGCCTTACCTCACAAATGTGCTTCTGGAAGAATGGTCAAACATTCCCATAGACACACTCCTAAACCTTGTGCACAGCCTTCCCAGAAGAGTTGAAGGTGTTATAGCTGCAAAGGGTGGGCTAACTCAATATTGAACCCTACGGACTAAGACTGGGGTGCTATTAAACTTCATGTGCATGTAAAGGCAAGTGTCCCAATACTTTTGGTAATATAGTGTGTGTATATGCATGCTGTTTTTCTTGATGAAAGGATTGTAATTCTGTACAGACAACCTCGTGATTTACGCACATTTTCCTTGCTGCACTGCTAGACAGGCAACTGATGTAGTTCCTGCCTAAACAATACATATTCTTGTTTCAGCAATCTACTGTGACACTGAACACAATACTGCTAACAATAAAGTAGCAACATGACCATACTGACTATCAGAGGTATGTGTGTGTCACAAGAATGACTAGCAAATTTACAAACTATGTGAAAAGCACGGTGCATGTTCCCCTTTGTCTCAAATCTGCTGTGTTTCCTTGTTAGGGTTGTTTACGCAGTGTTCCTTCACCTCATTTTCTTGTAATTTGTGGCTATAGCTATTTAAAGGTCTTTGCCCTAAAAAGCCAGTGCTGGTGTATCAGTCTGATTTACAGCTAGTCAGTACTGGCTCTGGCATTTCAGCCTCTGCCATTTATTTTTCTGCCCTGAATTTCTACTATTTCTGACATTGTGTTCCTTTATTCCAATAGTTCTTAAAACCCACAAATAAAGCCACCAGTCCCCTGCTACCCATGAAAAGTAATTTTATACTGTATATGTGTGGGTGGTTTACCTGGAGGTCAAAGGGTTTAGGGAGGCTTTAGGGTTCAGAGTAAGCTTTAAACATTAAGTATTTTAAGTGTTATGTTATGAATCATGTTAGGGTAAGATTTAGGGTTATGTTTCAGGGTTAAATTAAATCAGAACTTTAGATAAAGATAAAATAAATAGCCCATGAAAAGATATAAAATAACAAAACCAGCTTTTGCTGAAATATTCACCTTTAATGCAGAGATTTTCTCTGCAGTATTTCTTTGACACTAGATGTCCTCAGTATGATCATTCAATTCACTTCCTCTGAGCCCAGATCATCCTGGACCTTCCCCAGCCTGTGCCTGGGCAGTGAAAGGATAAAGAATGTAGGATAATACATAGTGCACATATCTCTGTCACCAGTGTCTTGTCGGTGCGTTTTTACCAGTGTCTTATCAGTGCCCATCAGTGCGGTGTCATCAGTGCGGAGTCACCAGTGTCTTATCAGTGCCCATCAGTGCGGTTTCATCAGTGCCTATCAGTGAAAGGATAAAGAATGTAGGATAATACATAGTGCACATATCTCTGTCACCAGTGTCTTGTCGGTGCGTTTTTACCAGTGTCTTATCAGTGCCCATCAGTGCGGTGTCATCAGTGCGGAGTCACCAGTGTCTTATCAGTGCCCATCAGTGCGGTGTCATCAGTGCCTATCAGTGCGGAGTTACCAGTGTCTTATCAGTGCCCATCAGTGCGGTGTCATCAGTGTCTTATCAGTGCGGTGTCATCAGTGCCCATCAGTGCGTTGTCACCAGTGTCTTATCAGTGCCCATCAGTGTGGAGTCATCAGTGCCCATCAGTGCGGAGTCACCAGTGCCTTATTAGTGCCTTATCAGTGCGTTGTCACCAGTGTCTTATCAGTGCCCATCAGTGCAGTGTCATCCGTGCCCATCAGTGCGGAGTCACCAGTGTCTTATCAGTGCCCATCAGTGTGGAGTCATCAGTGCCCATCAGTGCGGAGTCACCAGTGCCCATCAGTGCGGAGTCACCAGTGCCTTATTAGTGCCTTATCAGTGCCCATCATTGTGGTGTCACCAGTGTCTTATCAGTGCCCATCAGTGCGTTGTCACCAGTGTCTTATCAGTGCGGTGTCACCAGTGCCTTATCAGTGCGTTGTCACCAGTGTCTTATCAGTGCCCATCAGTGTGGAGTCATCAGTGCCCATCAGTGTGGAGTCATCAGTGCCCATCAGTGCGGAGTCACCAGTGCCTTATTAGTGCCTTATCAGTGCCCATCATTGTGGTGTCACCAGTGTCTTATCAGTGCCCATCAGTGCAGTGTCATCCGTGCCCATCAGTGCGGAGTCACCAGTGTCTTATCAGTGCCCATCAGTGTGGAGTCATCAGTGCCCATCAGTGCGGAGTCACCAGTGCCCATCAGTGCGGAGTCACCAGTGCCTTATTAGTGCCTTATCAGTGCCCATCATTGTGGTGTCACCAGTGTCTTATCAGTGCCCATCAGTGCGTTGTCACCAGTGTCTTATCAGTGCGGTGTCACCAGTGTCTTATCAGTGCGTTGTCACCAGTGTCTTATCAGTGCCCATCAGTGTGGAGTCATCAGTGCCCATCAGTGTGGAGTCATCAGTGCCCATCAGTGCGGAGTCACCAGTGCCTTATTAGTGCCTTATCAGTGCCCATCATTGTGGTGTCACCAGTGTCTTATCAGTGCCCATCAGTGCGTTGTCACCAGTGTCTTATCAGTGCGGTGTCACCAGTGCCTTATCAGTGCCCATCAGTGCGGAGTCACCAGTGCCTTATCAGTGCCCATCAGTGCGGAGTCACCAGTGCCTTATCAGTGCCCATCAGTGCGGAGTCACCAGTGCCTTATCAGTGCCCATCAGTGCAGAGTCACCAGTGTCTTATCAGTGCCCATCAGTGCTGTGACACCAGTGCCTTATCAGTGCGGAGTCCCCAGTGTCTTATCAGTGCCCATCAGTGCGGAATGACCAGTGTCTTATCAGTGCCCATCATTGAGGAGTCACCAGTGTCTTATCAGTGCCGAGTCACCAGTGCCTTATCAGTGCCCATCATTGCAGAGCGGGAATAGTTACAGATCCTCCAGATGACAGAGCGGATCTCGGGCTGACAGATCTGTATGTGAGAACACTGCTCCTCATACAGCCCCGCCTCCCTGCAACGATATTGTGCTAGACAGCACAGAGCACACTGTTCCAATGTGCAGGGAGGCGGGGCTGTACGAGGTGCAGTGTTCTTGCATACAAATCTGTCAGTCCGATGATCTGTAACTGGAGACAGATGGTGGGTGGCGACGGCGGTGCTGGCAGGGAGGAGGAGGGAGCAGAGGAGGAGGACAGCACCTCTATGGGTGGCACAGACCAGGGGCTGAGACCCCCCTCTCCCCCCACTACAGCGAGCCAGGGGGAAGTGCAAGCCCCTGCTCGCTTTCAGAGGACTACAAGGGGGCATGTCAGACCGCTGGCTAGGGTTACTGGAGAGATAGCAGCCAGCGGTCTTGCAAACAGGAAATCACCAGGCAATAACGGTTATTCAACAAGTTAAGCAGGCTATTGCAGAGCAACTACAGAGCTCAGAAGAACATGGCTGACATAGTTGGTGAAGGTAGGAGATCAGCAACGAGAACATGGAAAATAATTTTTGCCCGGAGTTCTGCTTTAATGAAAGTACAACATGGTTGATGGTTATGTAGCACTACCCCCAGTTAAGAGAGCCGCTGGGTTTTGTTTCGGGCCCTGTATACAGCACCGCCAACCCCCGGCAATCTACTCAACCCACACTGGCACAGTTAGTCTAGGGATTGTTACCTCGTAACGGTCTATACCTGATTATACACAATCTGGCAGTATTGATAGATAACTACTATCTGCAAAGATGACACTAATACCAATGTAATAAAATATAACTGGATTTACTTTGGTATAAGGGTTCAAGGTTAAACAAATCACATAGCATACATCCAGAGCCCTGCAGCAATAAACATATTCATCAGTGATAGTGCAGAGTGATCACCCGCCACAAGCAACTATCTTCTTTCCCTATGCGCAATATGGCGCAGCAACAAAGTTTTAACCCCCAACCTGGTCAGGCCTGACCCAGATTAAAACTCAGTCCCTTATGAGAACAATTCTTTGCATGCATCTTGATAGGTGGTGCACTTTCAGGAAACAATATTTGTAATCCAATGGTAGTAAATAACAGGGTGGGCCAAGGCAGTCACTAGGCCCAACAAAGTAAAAAAAGTAATGAAGTGAGCAAGTGCTCGCTCACCACTCCGGACGCGATCCCAGTCCGGGTTTCCACCACTGTGTATCCGCACACAGTGTCAACAAAGGCGGGTCTCTGGTCCAGCTGATGTCAGCAAACTCGAGCAGGAACAGGTGCCACCCAGGCTCCGCAGTGGTGTGGAAGGCTCTTTGGTCGATATGCAAGGCCCAGGCTTCAGGCCTTACACAGCAGCGGATCTGCACAGGGAGTCCTATTGCTTGCAGCGCGGTGTCTAAAGAGGCCAAGCTTAGCCTCGCCCTCTTCTAATATAGCCCCACCCATGAGTCTCTGCGGCGGCCCAATGCACTGTGGGTGCCGAACAGGGTTCTGGGTAACGTAGTCCAGGGGCCTTAAAGGAGACCCCGCTACAGTTAAAAGAGGCACATCTAAGTATGCAGGTATCCGGGGTAAAGCTATCTACTGTGACAGATTGAGGCTCTGTCACTATGAAATTGGAGGTAAAAGGGACACAGAGTTTGCATATCTGCGGACCGCAAGACTACAGAGTGTAGAGTTTAAATGTCAGTTTTCTCCAGGTTTTGCTAGTTTAGTATGGGGCTCTGTAGTTTGGCGATTCCTTAGAGTCTTGGGTAGGACGGAATCTCCAACCCTGTGTCCGGGTCTTATGAAAAGCCAGCAGATTGTGTGCCCAGGTGCACACAGCCCATATAACGAGGGGCTGGTGAGAGCACAGAGGAGAGGAAGGTGGAGTGTGTTGCTGCTGTATCAAGACAGACCTGTGTGTAGAAAGGGGGGACTTCGTGCCTGACGGACTGGGAGGCTGGGAGAGCTGAGGCGACTAGCAAGTCCAAGGGGGCTGAAGAAAGTCCTGCAGTCTGTGAGACTGTGAGCTAACCCAGGGGCTGGGGAATCCTGTTGAGACCAGGAGTAGGCTGGTTTAGCAGGGAACTGCAAGGCAAAGTAAGCCTAGGAACCAGGAGGCTTGCCATTTTCTTTTGTATGAGTTTACTGGAGAAGAACCCCTGTGTGGAAAATCCTATGTATTAACTTTTATTTTGTTAGTTTTAATAAAAATGGGCTGCCATGCCCTCAAACCTGATAACTGACTGCTATGGACTCGCTGGAAAAACGCATTTACCACTTGAGCTAAACACCCCCATGCCACACCACATAGACCATCCTCCGCACCGTCGGCTCTCACCGCTGTCAGTCTGCAATTGTAACCAGGAAGACTACCCTGCAGTAGAGCGATCTAAAAGCGAGGTTTGATGCGTTCGTGAAACGCAGCGTGGAAGGGATGAAGTCGATGACGTTGAGGAGGACGATTTATGTGGACAGCTTTACCCCCGATGCCTGCATACTTAGATGTGCCTAAATTTATCACCAACCATGTGAGTTGCTAAAGGTTGAATGTTCATTGAATGTAACCATATTGCTACACTTGGAGACACCTCTCTTCTCTGTTATAAACTCTGTTGTGATGTGATGCTACTCGTATATCAAAACATCGCTTGTTTATCAAGTCAAAATTTAAAAAATACATTTTGCTCATCCTGCAAAACACTTGCAGACCAAGTTACTCGGAATCCAAGGTTTTACTCCCCCTCTAACTTCTTCATTTCTTGCCTAGGTAAGAGTGATATGCTCAAGGCCACCCGAGGTTGAGGTACGACATCTATGCAGGTGCGAAATCTCAAGATACTTTGGCACTTACTGACCTGCAAATTCCTGTGATGTGTGACATGAAAATCTTAGGACGCTGTGGATGGCTCAGGGTACGTTACCCTCACCTAGGTGTGAAATGAGGAACTGAGGTGAACGGAGGAAAAAAAATAAGCTATATTCAGTCCATAAAACATGAAAATTGTTAGCAATTGTGTAACAGAGAAGTGGGACGAAGAGAATGATGAAGTGCAGTAAATGTCGAACAGCCCGCCATAGGATTTAGGGTTTGGCTGAGAGAAGAATTAGGTGTTAGGTTGAAGTTAAAGTTAGGGGTCAGAGTCATATTGAAAAACAGTTTTGAGCCTGTTTCCAGTGCTTTTTTAAAGTAGTACAGAATCATTGTTGAGAACAAACATGTCACCATTGTGACCATAAAGCTCTTTGAATATTGCCCCTCACTGCATCTCTCCTTCAAGTGTCATACTTTTTCACAATTATGTTATTTGGAATTGTTCATACATATCGTTTTTCATTCTTAAGTATACATTTTCTTAAACAGAAGCAGCATGACTAAAGACTTGTGGAGACTGGGATGAAGATAAACCTACAGTATATTTATAGGAAAACAGCTTGAAAAGGATGAGGAGGATTGAAAGGTATCCTGGCTCAAAGTCAGACTCTAATTCTTTATCTAGCAGCGACTGCAAAGACAAACAAGCCATCAAGTTGACAGAAGGATACGTTTTGTCCCTACAGCTTGAGATGGAAAAAAGTGCTTTACTTTTAACTTTTGGGAAAACAACTTGCTAAACAAAAAACGAATATCTGTTTTATGCAACTTGCAGACAGGTACTTTGATGATTGTTATCTGATTGCCAGACAATAACGCTGCAAGAACAATATTTTAGTCACTACAAGACAAAAAAGAGCAACAATGTGGTGCAATAAAAACTATTTTAAATAAAAATGAATAAAATGCACAATCTTATGCATTCACTTAACCAGGTAACCAGGTAATGGGGTGTGCGGTACATAGCTGAGTATGTAATTAAAAGCCAGGGCCAGCAGTAATGCTGGAAGAACCATGTATTTGTCCACCTTCACCTCTAGGATTACTTTTAGACTAGGAGGCTGGAATGATAGAGACCTGTGCCCGCACAGTGTTAAGCCTTGCCTCTAATCCTTCAGCTGACTAACAGTGGGGCCCGGTCTTTAAGGTGGTGCACTCAAGTACAGTCCCTTCAAACTTTGCTGTGATAGAAGTCACTAAGCAGATGACAGTCTTTTTATAGTCTCAGTCTCTCCTAGCAGTGGTAAATTAATTGCAGCAGTGACCTCTCACCAGAACCAATGATAAAGCAGATCTTAATCCAGGTCCTCAGCAGCAACCTTAGCAGCTTTGGTCTTAGCACACAGGTCCTCAGATTGTAGCAGGTAAGTAGACACACTGGAATAGAGGTGCACACTCATCAGTCTCCTTGTAGCAAGAGGAAGTTTCCTTTCTAAAGCCTGGGAGAAAATCTGCTCCTTTCCCCTCCTGTTAAGAGTCTATATCTGGGAGTTGTAGCCCATCACTCCATTTACTCTTATGTAAAATCCTCTTCTCAAACTACATTTCCCTCAGTTCAGTGTGGTCTGCATCAAAGTCTCTCGAGTACTTTATGCCTACCAGCTCCCTCTGTTGGATGGGTGCTAAATGTCATTGAAAGCCAGCATAAGAGTCTTGTATAGGCACACAAAGCCACTGCAGCACAGTGTCTTTATAATTGCCCCCTCCTGCCAACTAAACACGTAGCTACAGTAGTCACTACAGCCTAATAAATGCAGACTAAAACATTTAGCAAGGCAAAACTTAGCTGATATTTTTCTGCTAACAGTGGAAAAGTAAAATAAAAATATGCAACAACCCTCATTTTATTAAGTAAAAAAATAACTTTCTGTAATTGCATGTGTCCAAGCAGGACACTACCACCCTTGACTCTATTACTTCTTATCACTTGAAATTTGGCTCCCTACATGAACCTCGGCATATGAGCCTAAAGTTAACCCTGCTTGTGTGTTTGTCTATTGGCACCACCCTAGGACACAAAAAAATGAGGATAAATTACAAGAATTAGAAACACTGTTGATTAGGTAATGCCTGTCTATAGCTGTAACGCAAATAAATAAAATTTGGCAATAAACCGTTACATCTGCAGCAATAAAACACTACAATATACTGGTAATATGTGCTGACTATAAAGCACGAGAAGAGGAAGCACTGTGAATAGTGGTGAAGACTATAATATCTTTATTGGCAGAGAAACTGGTGAACATATGCTACTAAAATGCTTTTAAACAAATGCTTTAAATAGAAGTCTGATAGCACAAATTTTCCTAAATGTTTGCAAAGCAAAGCAGCATGACACAGGAGAGGCTAGGAGGACTGTAAGGCATTGCAGAGAGCCCATCAATATAGATAATAAAGTATGAATTGTACATAAATGAAAGAAAATTGCCAATATCCATATACTGGTACATCAAATAGGTCCATTCTAGGTCAAACTTTGAGTCATGTGCATTGACTTTTTCATCTCAATCCAATAGTAATTATTGGATTAGACTTTTTCATCTAGATACATAAGCCATCAAGTTGAATTAAGGATTCTTTTTGTCACTACAGCCTGAAATAGAACAGTGCGTTAAATGGTAATGCCACTTTTGAGGGAAAAAATTGCAAATAAAATAAAAAATAATATAGCATATATAACTGGAAGCCATATTGTAATTGAATATTTTTAAAAATTACCTTTCCTTTTCAATCTGCAACTCTGTAATTTTCTGTAGAATGCAACCTGGAGGCGTCCTGTACACAGATGGTATACAGAACGCCCCCCAGAAATTTTGTGTGATTGGCTTACTGATTTTCCCAGAGGTCTGCATTAAGATACAAATCAGATTTTTTTATGCATCCTTTGCAAAAAAAATTTTTTTTTTTTTTTAGATACTTCCAAAGAAAATGCAGGTCTAAAAGAGATGCAGACCACTTTCCTCATTAGAACCCAGCAATGCTGCAGCTGATTGATAATTATAAAATCACTCCCATGCACATGGACACAGACAAACAGCTATTTCTTCAGATTAACAAAAGGTAGGAATCTGCAATAGAGTTTGTTAAAAATCCTTGCAATGTACATAGATCACACAGAGTTTTTCTTTAATTTTGTTGTGGAATAACAACTTTCCAGAAAAAAAAAAGGACATTTATTTAAAAGAGAAGTATGGGTTTTTTAATTATTTTCAGTTTCATACTTACCTAGGTGGATGCAGCAATGGTCCGATGCTGCATATGTTCCCCCGATGCCCCTTTACTGAGAACCGAGCGATCAAACACCGCTGATTGCTCAGTTCTCTCAAATCCCCTAGCAGAGAGCTGCTGCCTGTCAGTCAGCAGCTCTCCTGCTCTGCTCCTCCACGCTCATTGGAGCGCTGAGCTGTGGAGGGGTGGGGAGCAGCCGTCTTGGCGTCTCAGAGACTCACTGATAGGCTGCGACGGCTATCAGTCTAAGCACCTGGTGGATCCATACTCCCAGAGTCAGGACGATGCAGTGCCTGGACTGATCTGTGTGACGTCAGCAGAGAGCAGACTTCAGACCGCTCTCTGCTTAAAACGGGTCACAGCAGTGCAAAACGGATTGCACTCCTGTGACCCAGAGGAGAAGTCCAGCCAAACAAGCTCAGGCTGGACTTCTCCTTTAATTTAACTGGTGAACAATTTTTTGGGGGTAATCAGTGTCTACTTAAAGTCCATATCCTAAACCACTTTATACTCGCCTCCTCCCACCCTTTTAACTGTAGCCACCAGTGCAAAATATACGGTGCATCTGGGTATGGGGAGCATGTGACCACTAGGCCAGAGCACTGTAACATGACAGGGGGTGATGTAGGGTTGCCACATTTTCTTTAAGTCAAACCCAAACACCACACTTCAGCGTCGCACAGCAATTTTTTTATACTATGCATAGATGTTGCTGTTAAGTAACATTTCTAATCATATGAAGTTAATCACTTCACATCAGAGTCTGCAGAGTTCCCCCTTTACATCAGAGTCCACAGAGTTCCCCTTTTACATCAGAGTCCACAGAGTTCCCCTTTTACATCTGAATCCGCAGAGTTCCTTTTTACTGTAAGAGGGGACTCTGCAGACTCTGATGTAATGGAGAACTCTGGGCACGCTAACATAAGGGATGCTCTGCTGTACGGAGAGGACTCTGATGTAAGGGGGAACACTGTGGCCTCTGGTGTAAAGGGGAACTCTGATGTAAGGGGTGCTCTGAGAACCCTGATTTACCTTAGTGTACTCACTCAGAGGCAGGGGAGAGAAGGGGGATGGGGGAGACTATAGTCACAGACTGGGGTGGATGGTTAGCTCACTCACCCCTTGTAAGTCAGCACCTCTCATCCAGATGTATCTGAGGCTGCTGGACTTCAAATTTCCCATCCCCACTTTCCTTTTCTGAGGTACAGCACCGGGGATTGGAGTGTGGGCAGACAAAGAGGAGCCCTCTCTCCTTTGCCATCTGTGTGTGTGTTTGGGGGGGATTATTAGTGCTGGCTTTGGGCAGTGTGGAAGAGAGTGACACTCTCAGCTTAGAAAACTGCAGCCAGCAACCCTGCTGGGAAGCCATAGTCTGGTCTGAATAATGTGTCTGGGTCTCATACAGGCTGAAACCCGGACGTATGATTCCAAACCCGAACTGTCCGGGTGAATCCCGAACAGGTGGCAACCCTAGGGTGATGTTACCGCACCCTTTGAGCACCCCCCAGCTGACACTGGGTTTTTTGGTGGCAGCTACAAAAGAGAAGGAGTGGCAGGGTGATCACTAGAGAGAGGAGTATAAAGTGGTCAGGGGTGGATCAGGGGTCAGAGGTGGGTAATGGGGAAGGTGACAATGGGGAGTTATTTACGAAAGGCAAATCCACTTTGCACTACAAGTGCAAACTACAAGTGCAAAGTGCGCTTGAAATTGCACTGAAAGTGCACTTGGAAGTGCAGTCGCTATAAATCTGAGGGGTAGATCTGAAATGAGGGGAAGCTCTGCAGATTTTATGATCCAATCATGTGCAAGCTAAAATGCTGTTATTTATTTTCCTTGCATGTCCCCCTCAGATCTACAGTGACTGCATTTTGCACTTGTAGTTTGCACTTGTAGTGCAAAGTGGATTTGCCTTTAGTAAATAACCCCCAATGTGTCTTTAGCAGTTTTAAACTAATAGTATGCAAACATTGAGTGCTATAGGTAAATTTAGAATTCAGTGCATCAAAAGGCAAAAAAGTTGAATTTCGGCATATTCTTGATGATGCAATCAGCGAAAGAAACAAGACAGACCTGGCTTCATATTAACATGCTGCAGAGGAAACCTTTCCGAGGGAGAATTTCATCACCCACCATGCCAAGGCTTGATAGTGAGACATCTGAATGCAGTCTGATAGACGAAAAAAAATGTCTATTTATTGATAGTATTTTTGTATAGAACATTCTCCGCAAGTCAGTCAAACCCTGTATAACATTAAGCTATAGAGATAAGCAAACCATTCCCCCATCACTCTTCCATCCTGCTCTAATATAGCTCCAGCTTGTTCTGCTTTGCTGGGTTTTGTAAGTCAGACCTTTTGTGGTGCTGTCCACTGACTGCCTGGTGCTGAATTCCTGAAATAGAATTTTATCTAGCTATACAGCATGATTCCCTCTGTATTTTACTGACATTGAATTAATAGCTACGGCAAATACTACATTTCAGTCCTAATTCATTTACAGATATGTGTGCATGAGAAATACTGATCTGAAAATATATTAGAAATCTACAAACGCAGCTTGTATGACAAGTACGTAGTCCAAAAGCATGAAAAATACAGTATAGGGAACTCGGCATCGCAGTCACCTGAGACGTAAGTGTCTTTTATAGTTAATCACATGTCTTCTTGGGCTGCTTCACTTGATTGCTGACTTGATAGGGCTCAGAACAGGTAGAAGAGAAAATAAGATACAAGAAGAGACTGACTCTAAGTGTATTACATGTTTTGACTAGTTGTTTGCCAGAAAGGAAGAAAAAAAAATGCTTGCTTTTCAGTATGGCTAAATGTCATCTGTTTATAGACTTCAAAGCAAACTCCCCAAAAATAAATTATTCACTTGACCTCTGGATGATTTACCCCCCTTTCTGACCAGGCCATTTTTTGCGCTGCGTTGCTTTAACTGACAATTGCGCGGTCGTGTGACACTGTACTCAAATAAAATTGATGTACTTTTTTCCCCACAAATAAAGCTTTCTTTTGGTGGCATTTGATTTCCTCTGCCTTTTTATTTTTTGCGTTATAAACAAAGACAGGCTGACAAATTTGATTAAAAAATATATATATATATACAGTGCCTTGCGAAAGTATTCGGCCCCCTTGAACTTTTCATCATTTTGCCACATTTCAGGCTTCAAACATAAAGATATAAAATTTTAATTTTTTGTGAAGAATCACCAAAAAGTGGGACACAATTGTGAAGTGGAACGAAATCTATTGGATATTTTAAACTTTTTTAGCAAATAAAAAACTGAAAAGTGGTGCGTGCAAAATTATTCGGCCCCTTTACTTTCAGTGCAGCAAACTCACTCCAGAAGTTCAGCGAGGTTGTCCTAAATGACTGATGGTGATAAATAGAATCCACCTGTGTGTAATCAAGTCTCTGTATAAATGCACCTGCTCTGTGATAGTCTCAGGGTTCTGTTGAAAGCGCAGAGAGCATCATGAAGACCAAGGAACACACCAGGCAGGTCCGTAATACTGTTGTGGAGAAGTTTAAAGCCGGATTTGGATACAAAAAGATTTCCCAAGCTTTAAACATCCCAAGGAGCACTGTGCAAGCGATCATTTTGAAATGGAAGGAGTATCAGACCACTGCAAATCTACCAAGACCTGGCTGTCCCTCTAAACTTTCAGCTCAGACAAGGAGAAGACTGATCAGAGATGCAGCCAAGAGGCCCATGATCACTCTGGATGAACTGCAGAGAACTACAGCTGAGGTGGGAGAGTCTGTCCACAGGACAACAATCAGTCCTACACTGCACAAATCTGCCCTTTATGGAAGAGTGGCAAGAAGAAAGACATTTCTCAAAGATATCCATAAAAAGTCTTGTCTAAAGTTTGCCACAAGCCACCTGGGAGACACACCAAACATGTGGAAGAAGGTGCTCTGGTCCGATGAAACCAAAATCAAACTTTTTGGCCACAATGCAAAACGATATGTTTGGCGTAAAAGCAACACAGCTCATCACCCTCCACACACTATCCCCACTGTCAAACATGGTGGTGGCAGCATCATGGTTTGGGCCTGCTTTTCTTCAGCAGGGACAGGGAAGATGGTTAAAATTGAGGGGAAGATGGATGCAGCCAAATACAGGACCATTCTGGATGAAAACCTGTTGGAGTCTGCAAAAGACCTGAGACTGGGACGGAGATTTATCTTCCAACAAGACAATGATCCCAAACATACAGCAAAATCTACAAAGGAATGGTTCACAAATAAAACGTATCCAGGTGTTAGAATGGCCAAGTCAAAGTCCAGACCTGAATCCAATCGAGAATCTGTGGAAAGAGCTGAAAACTGCTGTTCACAAACGCTCTCCATCCAGCCTCACTGAGCTCAAGCTGTTTTGCAAGGAAGAATGGGCAAGAATTTCAGTCTCTCGATGTGCAAAACTGATAGAGACATACCCCAAGCGACTTGCAGCTGTAATCGCAGCAAAAGGTGGCTCCACAAAGTATTAACGCAAGGGGGCCGAATAATTTTGCACGCCCCACTTTTCAGTTTTTTCTTAGTTAAAAAAGTTTCAAAAAAACAATAGATTTCGTTCCACTTCACAATTGTGTCCCACTTGTTGGTGATTCTTCAGAAAAAATAAAAAATGTATATCTTTATGTTTGAAGCCTGAAATATGGAAAAAGGATGAAAAGTTCAAGGGGGCCGAATACTTTCGCAAGGCACTGTATATATATATATATTTTACTTTCTGCTCTAAAACACATCCAATAGAAAACTAAAAAAAAGTCTTGATAAATTTAGGCCAATATGTATTCTGCTACATATTTTTGGTAAATAATATCCCAATAAGCGTATATTGATTGGTTTGCACAAAAGTTATAGCGTCTACAAACTATGGGATATATATATTTTTTTTACTAGTAATGGTGGCGATTAGCGACTTATAGCATGGGCTATAATATTGTGTGTCAAGAAATGAATAACAATATGGCAACTTGCAAATGTACCGTATATACTCGAGTATAAGCCGACCCGAATATAAGCCGAGGCACCTAATTTTACCACAAAAAACTGGGAAAACGTATTGACTCGAGTATAAGCCTAGGGTGTCCATCTGCATGCCTCACTGTTCCTCACTGTGTCCATGTGCATGCCTCACTGTGCCTTACTGTGTCCATGCCTCACTGTGCCCAATAGACTTGTGCACAACGGAAAAATGTGTTTAGTTTCGGTTCGTTTTTTGTGCACAACGGAAAAATTAGTTTAGTTTCGGTTCGTTTCTTTTCGGTCCTGTTGATTCGTAATCATTCGTAATTTTGCTAGATGGGATTTTTCGTGTTCGGACTAATTCGTATTTTCGCACGCGTCATTTTTCGTTGAATTTTTAGTTGATTTATAATTCATACTTTCGGTAGGGTACGTTGTTTTTCTTTGATTCTGGACAACACTCCTACTTTCGTAACTTTTTTTGGGTTCGTTGATTCGTAATTTTCCGTGTCTCTCTCACAACGACGCTGCCTATTATGCCTAATGTGCTTCGAATGGATTTGTACTTTTCTAAATACATTGTGGTTATTTGTAACGATTCGAAATCTCGTATTTTACTTTCGTTTTTTACATGCGGCTATAGCCTCCGCCCCTGTACACCATTTTGAGAGGGTTCAGCACGGTGAGGGAGAAGCAGAGAGCAGAGTGAGTGTTATTGTGCTTCGAATGGATTAGAAATCTCGTATTTTACTTTCGTTTTTACATGCGGCTATAGCCTCCGCCCCTGTACACCATTTTGAGAGGGAGTTCAGCATGGTGAGGGAGAAGCAGAGAGCAGAGTGAGTGTTATTGTGCTTCAAATGGATTCGTACATTCGTAACTTTTTTCATAACGAATTATGCCGAAGACATTCTATTCGTAATTGCTTTGTTCGGAAATTCGAATGCTTCCGAATGTCCGAAAGTTGCTAAATTCGGACGAATTTCGATTCGTTACGAAACGAATTGCACAAGCCTAGTGCCCAATCTCCCTACCTGATCTCCGGCGCTGTGTGACTAGACTGACGTTTAACATGGGAGTCTAAGGAAGGGGTACCCGGCTTTGAAAACTCGGTGCTCCTCGGCCTTAGAACACTTTGCACACTTGTATATGAAGAGTGGTGCTACATGTGTACCAATTTTGTTGTCCAGGGGACCTAGGGCCGGCCTGTACCGGGTCCCCAAATTCAAAGAAATTACCGTTTAACATTGGAGTCTATGGAAGGAGTGCCCGGCTTTGAAAAATCAGTCCCCCCCCCCCCCGGCTGTAGGTCCCCCGGACACAAAACTTTGCACACGTGTAGAGGAGCAGGGGGCCAGGATCAGGTGAACAAAGTTGAAGATGGACACAGACTCGTTTATGACTCGAGTATAAGCCGAGGGGGGCATTTTGAGCACAAAAAAATGTGCTGAAAAACTTGGCTTATACTCGAGTATATACGGTATATGTAATTTCCAGCTTGTGTGGTTGGATCACTGATTTTCTCTGATGTCTGCACCAAAAGACAAGATGCTTTTTAGGCATACTCTGCAATAGGAATTCCATTCATTTTTAGTGTGATAATCCAAAATGGTTTATTTCAAAGGGATGCAGACACTGCATTTTTTTTCATTAGAACTCTGAAAATGTATAATATATATATATGTAGCGGGGTGTTCCCCTTTAATGCAGAGAGACAAGAAGTTCCAGGTGAGAGGTGAGTCGGGAGGAAGTAAAGAGACATTACTGGAAGTGAAAGCAGAGGAGAGAGGGAGACTACATCTCCCAGTACATCTTGCAGCACCCAGGGTACATTGCTCCGGAACAGAGACTGCTGGGGCAGACTTTATAAAGGGGAGGTCGAGTTTGTTCGCTCTCTTTGGACACCCCTCTCTTAGCAAGAGGATCTCTGTGCTGAACTGCTGTGTGCACAAGGCCTGAAGCTTGGGCCGTGTGCTCCTTTCCAAAGAGCCCCTCTGCCAGCCTAGCAGAGCCTTAGAGACATCTTCTCCTCCTTGCTGCAGTACACCAGAAGGATTGAAGACTTGGATGTCGGTGGATTCCTGTTCCTAGACGAATCGATGGAGGAAACGGACTTGGACTTGCGTGGTGAGAGCTGTTTAAAGACAGATACTTTTATCTTTACTATTCGATTGGATTACAAAGTTGTTCTTCAAGTGCACAACCAAAGATTGCTAGCGAATATTGTTTCACTGAACTTCCATTTAGATCAGTCAGGCCTGACTGCATAGGTAGACATTGCTGGGTGTTAGTCTACCCATGAGGGGAAGTAGCTGTAAAAGGGCAGCGCTAGAGTTGCATAGCAATACTTTATTATTCTGATTACTCTGTTTATCTTTATTACTGTTTATTGTAGGGATCTGCAACTTGTTATACTGTTGTTTATTACTTGCCCATTAGCCTCAGTAAAATATCTGGGTCAAGTACATTGGTGTTAGTTTCACTTACTTTAATAGAAGTTTTAAAGTATATCACTGTGTGTGTTTGCCATAGGACTGCGCCACCTAGGGTTGTGGTCACGCGGTCCTATCTCCCCTTACTAGCTGTGCCACGGGAGGTTAGAGCCGATTGCCAGGGGTTGACAGCGGTGCACTACAGGGCCCAAATCAATACCAGCGGCTCTCTTAACTGGGGGTAGCGCTACACGTGGGGGCTCATCCGGGATAGTGTGTGTCTTGGCGATGGAACTGAGAACGTCTGTGTTCGAACTTTGCTGCCCGGGGGAGTTCCGAACAGGTCGGTCATGTGATTGGCCAAAGTGCATCCCTGCTCGGAGTTGTGGACATGACCCTAAGTCGGGAAAGGCCCACGCAGAAGAGCGTAAAAAGGGAGAGGTCCAGCTGTGTGAAGTACTACATGTGGGGACTGTTAATGCACTGCGCCACGAGGCACCCCATGACTGTACAATTCATGGGCGGAGGCTGGCGGAAGCCCGCGAAAACTTACAAGTTGTGGGAGGAGTCTGGCCACGTGTGGAGATACACGTGGAGACTCCGGCGCGTGGTCAGCGCGTGATGGAACAGCAAGTGGTCGGGATGGCCTCAAGCTCCCCGTGGATACCGGTACCTTACCCCACGAAGATGACTGCATTTGCTGCTCCCCTGACAGACACGGGGATAAGACTTAGGCCCCGAGGACAGTTGGCTCTGTATTCATGCAGAGACACGGAGGCTCTCGGTGTGATCTGTCCCGGATGCTCGGGACTGGTGGTCCAACTAAAGCCATTCGGGCGATGTGAAGCGTGCAAAGAGTTTCTTTTTGAGGTTGAACCATACACGGAAAGGCCCCGGGCCCTACGCCTCAACTGCATCACAGGAACCGCCACTCCGGAGGGAGAGATCCAGGCCTCTGCGGAGGTCCCCGTACGCGCTGACCAGGGCAAAGTGACTGCCCAACCAGAGATTGAGAGAGAAAAATCCGAAGACACTGCTTCGGTCACCACAGACTCCCTGCTGCCACCCCCGAAGAGGAAGATAGGCCTGGTGCAGGCCTCCTGTGGTCGTGGTCGAGCTTCACCCCGCCGCTTGCCTGGCCTGGATGGCGCCGGTAGAGAAGAGAGTCCCGGACATCCCAGTTCTTCAGTAGGTCCAGGTGAGCTAGGGGCTGGGACTGTAGTGTTGGTTGGAGGTGTCGGGAGTTCACAGCCGGTGGAGCCCGAAAGGGAGGGTAGCCTTCCGTCTACTAGAGACTACCTTCCCGCCGAGATGTATGACACCTCCGACCTAGAGTCGTTGTCAGACTGTGGGGATGACGGGGAAATAGACGAGCTGTTTCACCGGAAGGGCTGGGACAGACGCCCGCTACCTGTGCTGAGTAAACCACAGGATTCCCCCATGTCCATAGAAGACAGTAGACTTGTGCACAACGGAAAAATTAGTTCCGTTTCGGTTCGTTTCTTTCCGGTCCTGTTGATTCGTAATCATTCGTAATTTTGCTAGACGGGATTTTTCGTGTTCGGACTCATTCGTATTTTTGCAAGCGACATTTTTCGTTGAATTTTTTGTTGCTTTATAATTCGTACTTTCGGTAGAGTACGTTGTTTTTCGTTGATTCTGGACACAACTCCTACTTTTGTAACTTTTTTTGGGTTCGTTGATTCGTAATTTTCCGTGTCTCTCTCACAACGACGCAGCCTATTATGCCTAATGTGCTTCGAATGGATTTGTACTTTTCTAAATACATAGCGGTTATTTGTAACGATTCGAAATCTCGTATTTTACTTTCGTTTTTTACATGCGGCTATAGGCTCCGCCCCTGTACACCATTTTGAGAGGGAGTTCAGCATGGTGAGGGAGAAGCAGAGAGCAGAGTGAGTGTTATTGTGCTTTAAATGGATTCGTACATTCGTAGCTTTTTTCATAACGAATTATGCCGAAGACCTTCGGGCATTCGCTATTTTGCGGTATAATTTATTTCGGATTCGGTTTTATTCGTAATTGCTCTGTTCGGAAATTCGAATGCTTCCGAATGTCCGAAAGTTGCTAAATTCGGACGAATTTCGATTCGTTACGAAACGAATTGCACAAGCCTAGAAGACAGTACGTTCCGGGCGCAGGCCCCGGAGTTCCCGAGGAAATCTAACACTCTGACCAACTTTCCTCATTCAACTACATCACCCGCTCTGATGGTGGGGACGCAGCGTGCTTCGTTGCGGGCACCAAAGACAAAGCAACCTGAGATGGTGAAGGTACCTCGGCACCCGGAGGCCATCGTACAGCCAGGAGAAGGTGAGCGAGATGTGATGCCGCCCCTAGCCAGATTGCAGAGACTTTTCTCCCAGAGAGTCGCCCGTGAATATGGGTGGGAGTACCCCTACTTGCCTCGGGACTTATTGTATGAAGTTGAGGTCCTGCGACCAAGGTGGTATGACGAGTTTGTATGGGAAAAGCTTAAAGCACCCCATGCCAGGCGATACCTGTCATGTTCGCCGCCTGTGTCTAAAAAGTTCAAGGACTGCAGAGCTGATTGGAGACTTGGGCGCCATATTCATGCTGATAAGGTGCTCATCTGTAGGAAAGAAGGAGAGGATGTCGAGTATTCAGTGGAAGTGTTTGACGGGCACCTGAAGCCTCTGTTTCTGCCGGATCCAAGGTTCTACTTATAGGAGGAGTGAGCTCCTATCTTGTTGCTGTTGAAACTTTCTGGATGAGACGTTCCCAGACGCCTAGAACTGTGCCCTACTTTTGTTTTGATTTGGGCTTTTCTTTTACTCACTGGAGACTTGGGAGCTGTTGTTTTTTTTCTCCCTTTTCTTCATGTGCCAAAGGCAGAGACTTTTGGGGTAGAGTCAGAGTAGGAAAGCAGGAAGAATGAAGATCTCACCAAGTGTCATTACCGCGGCTCTGTCACCAGGTGGCAGTGTTGTGCAACGGTGGTTCGAAATACTACACATGCATTACTTACTTATTGGAGTGAGCGGGTCTCTCGGCTGACGGACCCACTCATGCCAATTTAACACAGAGTGTTAGGATGTGTTTTCTTTTTGTTGTTTCCCTTCTGCAGGAGATTCGTCGGTCAAGACTACTGAGAGTGGGGTGGTTCTTAGACAGCGATGGGAGGGATTGTACATGTGTACAGAATAGATGTCTTATACAAATGTTTATCGTTTTATATTTCCCCTTTCCCTTTTGAGCAGGTCTTGGCACATTTAGTATCCAAAAATTTGAGAGATAGCCTCTGGGGCCCACTTCATGTCACCACTCTTTGGGAGACATGGGTGTGCACCTGATGCTGGGGACCAGCGTCAAATCACAGGGGGGAGTGTGTAGCGGGGTCCTCAATTTAGTGGGATACACTTGGGGGTAGTGTGACCCAAGTGTGTAATTGTGTTAGGGTTCAGACCCCTTTTTGTTATTCGTGGAGGATTGGGTGGTGTAATATTCTCCTTGACCAGTGGGTGTCAGTGTACCTACTGGCTCAGGGTAGAATCACTACCGGAGTGCTACCCTTCTTTGTCCCTTCCTGGAGATGGTACGGCCGGGGCGGGGAACCCGCCGTGGTGTCGACGGGAGGAGATAAAAGGGGGAGACGCCCTCACCACGAGGTCTGTCTTCGGGGATCATCTCTTCACGCACCCAGGCACCTTCAGCCTGGGTGCGGGCGGTTCAAGGTTCCGGCCTAGGCGCCCTAGGCCTGACCGGAATGAAGATGGGGTCCATCCCAGGCACCTTCAGCCTGGGGTGAGGTACTATTGAGGAGGCCTGGGACCCGGTGACTCCGACTGGGTCCCGCGAGGGTGGAGCTGCTCCAGGGCGCCCCTTGCGAGGGGGCCCGCATCTGAGGTGAGGAGGCTGGAGAGGTCACCCGTTCGAAGACCCGGTGTAGTGTCAACCCGGTGACGGATGGGCCTTCGGTAACTCCCTTGGAGGACATCTTCCCCTGATAGAGGCCGCAACGCAACGGAGGTATTCATGCCAAGACTCCTACAACCCTTGGTCATAGCACAGGGGGTGTGGGGACCCAGATCAGTATAGTGCCTCGACCTGCTCATCCCACCGTATCATGCCATCGCATTGCCTGTATGTGAAGATACGAAATAAACCAACAGTGGGACTGTGATCGGTGTATGGACTCTGTTAATGGGAGCAAAGGGTGGTTTCTGCACGATAGACTCGGTTCATGCTCAGGACACACCGGCCTGAGGAAACATCAGGTATTGGCCTTCACCTCACCCGCCGTTGCGGGGAGGACATGGGCCGTAGCGCACCTCACCCTGTCGCGTGACATACCCCTAGCTAAAGAGGACGGGGTGAGGGGGTGGCTACACGTGGGGGCTCGAGCCGGGATCCTTGTACGTTGCACGCTGCAATCAAGCCGGTCAGAAGTACCAGCATGGACCCGCTAGCAATGTCACAGTGGTGCGCAGCGATTGGCGCCGATCCAACCGCGGCGGTAGTCATTGTACTCCCAGGGGAAAGATGGAAGAAAGAGGAGATAAAACAGCTCGTATTCTTACTGTCTCCGAGCCACAAAGCATGGGTGATGGATTTTAGGCCAGATCCAGTGATCTCGTTTACATACGCACTGGTAGAATGGAAAAACGAAATCCCAGAGCATTTTAAAAGTCAGAGTATACGAGCCATAGATAATCAGATCTATCACTTGATACATACGCTGCCAGTGAAGGGAGAATGGTTCCAGACACCAAAACCATCATCTCCACAGATATCTCCCCCGCCATCCCCTAAGGCGGAAAAGCAGAAGGATACAGAGAGTCCCAGATCATCACCGGCCACCCTTAGTGCAGAACTGTGCGCTGTCTTGCAGGAAATTGTGGCCCAGTGTAAAAGAGACCCCACAGACTACCCAATGTCAGGATACAGGAAACTCAGGATATTTTCTGGAAGCAAACCTGTACCTTCGGAAGAAGAGGGATTTGAAGAGTGGCTAGACGGCGCCACTCAGGCCCTAGAAGAATGGGAGGTCCCGGAGCGACAAAAGAAGCAGAGGATTGTTGAAAGTTTAAAGGGGCCTGCTCTGGATGCCATACGTAACCTGAAGATAAGCAGGAAAGACTGTACTGCACAGGATTACTTAGACATCCTGCAGAATGTGTTCGGTGGGACAGAAAAAATCACTGAGCTTACCTATCAACTGGAGCACTGCTACCAGAAGACAGGCGAGAAACTATCAGAATATATGGGACGTCTAGACAAGATCCTGCATAGGATCATTTTGAAGAAGGGGATCGACCCAGGGAAAGTAGACGAGGCCCGTGCTCAACAGGTATTGAGGGGAGCTCAGCCCCTGGATCCTATTGCATTGGCGCTACGCACCCGACAGGATGGGAAGAGCCTGGAATACCCCGACTTGATCCGGATAGTCAGGGAGGAGGAGGCTGTGTTGGAAGAGAAAAGGAGGAGTCAACATACCGAACCAACTACCCTCCCTGCGGTGGGAGTCAGATCAGCTATGGCTACTGAACGGGACTCAGAAGTGGAGATCCTGAAGTCCCAAATGACCCAGGTGCTGGATCTTTTGACCACACTCCTGTCTGAAAACTCAGGAATGAAGGAACCCGAGGAAATTAAGAATGAACCACGCCAGAGCAGTTCAACACCAACCTCCCCACAGAAGAGAAGAGAGATTGTCTGTTTCAACTGTGGAGGTGTAGGCCACAACCAGCGAGTATGTCCAAGTCCACGAATGGAGACAGAAGGCTGGCGGAGGCCTCAGAGAAGTGACCCAAGAATGGAGAGAAGATCCGGGCCTTCAAAAATAACTTTCCCTGAATCTGCGAGGGAGCGGTGGAGGACACCTGCAGTCTATGCCGTCTCAGTGAACAACGCCTATCAGCCTTCCCAACAACGCCAGAAACGGCATTCCCAGCGCCGGAAGCTGAAGAGAGCACAAGTCCAAGTATGCCAGCCTGCTGTTACAGGTGTTTCCAAAAGGACTGCTACCCAATTGGTAGGTCCTCTGCCTGTAGTGCCTGTTCTGATCGAAGGGATCTACACCAGAGCCATCCTTGATACAGGTGCTCAGGTTACCCTAATGACCAGAGACTTTTACAAGAAGTACCTGTCATACCTGCCCCTGGAAGAGATGGGAGACACCAAGATTCAGTGTATCCTAGCAGAAGAGTACTCTTGTGATGGATGTGTGCGGATCAAGTTGTCGTGTGATCCATTGAGGGCTGGGGAGCCCCAGAACTTTGAGACACTGGCCATTGTCTGTCCCTGGCTGCCAGGGCCCTCAAGAAGCTCTCTCATCATTGGGACCAATACCGATCTGGTGAAACGGCTTTTAGCCCCTGCTGTCCCCAGATGTGATCCCATACCCTCACTACCGGAAGAGGTTCCTGCTTCAGTACCAGAGGAAGAACCAAGAGTAGCTGAGACTGTGACTCCCAGGGAGAAGAGAAGGAAGAGAGTCATTCATCCTCCCCGGAAACTAACTCATGATCAGATGGGAGAAAGTTCTGAAGACACGGTCCTAACCTCAAGAAGGACCATGCCCACATCTGGTCCCTCCACTGTACATTTGGTGGAGGGCAACCCCAACTCACTCCCTGGCACAGTTAGGCAGGCCACTCCCAATAATATGGCCTGTGGGCAGGACAATCTTCCTCACCATGCTAGGTGGGAGATTCCCCTGCCAGGTTCCCTTGCAACTGTGAACTATCTTTTATGTACATATTGTTGATGCTGTCTTTGGGGACCAAAGATTCAAAGTGGGGGGAGTGTGTAGCGGGGTGTTCCCCTTTAATGCAGAGAGACAATAAGTTCCAGGTGAGAGGTGAGTCGGGAGGAAGTAAAGAGACATTACTGGAAGTGAAAGCAGAGGAGAGAGGGAGACTACATCTCCCAGTACATCTTGCAGCACCCAGGGTACATTGCTCCGGAACAGAGACTGCTGGGGCAGACTTTATAAAGGGGAGGTGGAGTTTGTTCGCTCTCTTTGGACACCCCTCTCCTAGCAAGAGGATCTCTGTGCTGAACTGCTGTGTGCACAAGGCCTGCAGCCTGGGCCGTGTGCTCCTTTCCAAAGAGCCCCTCTGCCAGCCTAGCAGAGCCTTAGAGACATCTTCTCCTCCTTGCTGCAGTACACCAGAAGGATTGAAGACTTGGATGTCGGTGGATTCCTGTTCCTAGACGAATCGATGGAGGAAACGGACTTGGACTTGCCCGGGTGGTTAGAGCTGTTTAAAGACAGATACTTTTATCTTTACTATTCGATTGGATTACAAAGTTGTTCTTCAAGTGCACAACCAAAGATTGCTAGCGAATATTGTTTCACTGAACTTCCATTTAGATCAGTCAGGCCTGACTGCATAGGTAGACATTGCTGGGTGTTAGTCTACCCATGAGGGGAAGTAGCTGTAAAAGGGCAGCGCTAGAGTTGCATAGCAATACTTTATTATTCTGATTACTCTGTTTATCTTTATTACTGTTTATTGTAGGGATCTGCAACTTGTTATACTGTTGTTTATTACTTGCCCATTAGCCTCAGTAAAATATCTGGGTCAAGTACATTGGTGTCAGTTTCACTTACTTTAATAGAAGTTTTAAAGTATATCACTGTGTGTGTTTGCCATAGGACTGCGTCACCTAGAGTTGTGGTCACGCGGTCCTATCTCCCCTTACTAGCTGTGCCACGGGAGGTTAGAGCCGATTGCCAGGGGTTGACAGCGGTGCACTACAGGGCCCAAATCAATACCAGCGGCTCTCTTAACTGGGGGTAGCGCTACATATATATTTATTTTTTCAAATGTATTTTGCACATGTAGTTCTGTTTTACTAGTTCTGTAATTGTACCACCCTCTAGCTATGTGCTAGTGTACATAATTGTTAGTGTAGGAAAATTTGGCCTGGCTGAGAGCCAGGCCTGGGTTGAATCTGGATCAAGGCTGAGTGACTCAGGGATGACTCACCAAGCAGCACCCTCTGGTAACTCCCCCTGCTCTCTGGAGCCTTGGAGAAGCTTCTAGAAGTAGAGGGTGCAGTCTAGGATTGGCTGCTTGGAGTATTGATGAGGGCCCCAGCCAATCCCCAGCAAAGTGGCCTGGCAATGGCAGGTATCTCATAAATACTCATGGGTCATGACAGCATGGGCAGTCGGGCATAAGAGGGAGAAGGAGTGCTGAGGAGGCTGTCAGTGGCCATTGAAGGTGCCCCCTAGTGCACTGGGGGGGTGACCTCGGGCCTGGGGCTCGGGTGCTGGAGGGACCCTCTACAACACACAGAGGATATCCTTCCTGTAGGCATGGGAGCAAGGAGAGGACAGCAGGAGCAGGTCAGCAGTCCAGGAGTTCTCCAGGAGAGTCAGCCGGGTAGGCTGGTGAGTGAGCAATCTGGAGGACTGTTGTGTCATTCTGGGAGGACTAGCCAGGAGGGCTAGTGTAAGGGACAGCAGTGTTTGAAGTGGTAGTGCTGGGATCAGTAGTCACAGGGATGAAAAGCTGGACACTGACTGTTTGCTACAAACCTAAAGGGGGCCTTGGGTTGCTATCTGCAAAGTCAGATTCACAACACAATGAACCAGTGAGGTTCTGCAAGCAAGCTAATGGTGGAGGATGAGAAAGAGTTTATATAGCCTGTATATAGGAGAGTTGTCCCTCAATAAAAAAAAAAAAAAAAAAAGCACTGGACTGTTTTCTGACTTACGTGTGCCTGTGGAAATTCAGTGTTCCTGGCTGTGCAGGGTACGGGATCCCTTTCACCTGTGGCTCCTACCGTGGGCTATGCTACATAATCATGCTTTGAAATAATTTATTTACTTGGCATATATTATGAGCACACTAAACTATCTTACTCTACTGAGTCTATGATGCATACGAGTTCAGTTAAATGAAATATCCATTCAAGACTTCTGTTTCAAAAGGTAAAACTATACAATGGTAAAACTATCTGGCATATTCTTAAAATGGTAAATTTTGTCTGTCCTACTATAATGAAAGCAGATGTAACCATGCAGTATACTGGATGACTTTTCAGAACTAAAACCAAGACATGACTGTCCACATGGCTGGGCAAGAAGGGAACAATACAGACTCTCTATTTCTCCTTCCACCCTTCTGTTTAGAAGTTTATGTTTTGTAGTTTTCATATTTCTTCTTTAAATATTATAATCATGGCTGAAAAATAAAACTGAAATTAATCAGATGGATTTAAAAATGTTCATGAACATGTTCAATCAGCAGGTGGAATTCTAGGCTGTATCCTTAACTGCCTTACAGAAAAAAATCCAATTGTACACAGATCTCAGTAACTCAAGCTCCAATATACACAAACATCTGAATAAAACAGTGGCTCATCCCCTTTGCCTTTTTCCACTGCCTCACCCTCTGCTCTGTTCAGATGAAAATGTTGAGATTTTCAATTAGTAAGACAGTCTGAAACACACAGTGCTCCGAACCCCATACAATTGGTGCACTCTCCATTAAATGTTTATTTGCAATTTAAAACAAAGATATTATAAACGTAGTAAAAAAGGTTAAAATAAATTTAGCTCCAGACCACACTACATGTGATCAAAGTCTTTTTGACTGAATCCTGTACCGTGTCTGTACAGCCTTTAGTTCATCAGAGATCAGTACCAGTTCTGTTAGCAATGACTGATTGGACCAATCAGGCTGCTGGGGATAAAAAGTGATCCAAAGTTTAGTTCACTGTTTTTCAACCAAGGTGCTGTTAGGGTTCCCCCAGGGTGCCGTTATAATGGGATGTAGATTGCCCTGGGTCAGCTTCATGCATGCCATAGGTCAGGTAGGACAGCTGAGAGCACCAAAAGAAGCAATGAACCTCCAACGCACTACATTATACCTGCACCAATGCATGGTGCTGATCCAGTGCAAGCAGCATGAGGGGCCACCCCCCGCATTCATTAGAGGACAAAGGTGTGCCTTTGGCCAGACCTGTTTTGCCTCCTGCCCTATGCCATGCTGCTGGAGCCTAACGTAGGGCTCTGCTGGGTGGAGGAGACACTGTGAGGGGATGACTCTGATGTGATAGAGGGACTTGTGATGTAATGGAGGGGCTTCTAAAGTGAGGGGGGACTCATGTAATAGGATATACTGATGTATTGAGGGGTCTCTCTGAAGAGGGGACTCTGATGTAATGGGGACCTCCAATCTGATGGGGGAACTAATATATTGGGGAAGTATTATGTGATGGGACCTTTGGTTTGATGGAGGGGGACACTGAATTGAATGGGGGACTGTGATGTGATGGAGGGACTGTGACATGATGAGGGTCTCTGATGTGAAGGGGGACATGTGATGGGGGGCCTCATCCCAGGCTCAGGTTTCCCATTGATGGTAAGTAACATTTATATTTTTCCATTTAATACTGGGGTGCCTCAAGATATTGCAAACTTTTATAGGGTGTCATGACTGAAAAAAGGTTGAGAAATGCTGGTCTTTAGGGATGAGCTTCGTGTTCGAGTCGAACATACGTTCGACTCGAACATCGGCTGTTCGATCGTTCGACGAAGATCGAATGATTTGGGCCGTTCGCGCCAAATTCGAGTGACGCGAACGGCCCACAATGCACTACGCCATCGCAGTGTCATCCAGGCGCTGTGATTGGCCAAGCATGCACTGTGACCCCGCATGCTTGGCCAATCACAGCGCCGGCAGCGAGGAGAGCAATGATTGGCCACAGGCAGGATGCCTGTGGCCAATTATTGCTGAGGGGGTTTAGTACACGCCCCACACTATAAAAGGCCGCCAGCGCAGCGGCCTTGTGTAGTGTGTTCCGGAGCAGGGAAAGAGAAGCATAGGCAGGGACAGTGTCATTATTTTTCCTTTACTAATCCTGGATTCCTTGTGTTTAGGGACAAATAAGGATAGGTAGGGAGAGTGTCAGTGACAGTGTGCTATTCTGTGCTAATCCTTGTTTGTAGGGACAGAGAGGTACAGTGAGGGAAAGTGTCAGTGTGCTATTCTGTTCTAAAACTATTTTGCTGAACCATATTTTCAATCCTTGAGTTTAGGGACAGAGAGGTACAGTAAGGGAAAGTGTCAGTGTGCTATTCTGTTCTAAAACTATTCTGCTGAACCATATTTTCAATCCTTGAGTTGAGGGACAGAGAGGTACAGTGAGTGAAACTGACAGTGTGCTATTCTGTTCTAAACCAATTTTGCTGTTCCATATTTTCAATCCTTGAGTTTAGGGACAGAGAAGGACACTCGTAGAAATTATCAGTGTGCTATTCTGTGCTAAATCTTGTTTGTAGGGAGGGACAGAGTAGGACAGTGAGGGAAAGTGTCAGTGTGCTATTCTGTTCTAAAACTATTTTGCTGAACCATATTTTCAATCCTTGATTTGAGGGACAGAGAGGTACAGTGAGTGAAACTGACAGTGTGCTATTCTGTTCTAAACCAATTTTGCTGTTCCATATTTTCAATCCTTGAGTTTAGGGACAGAGAAGGACACTCGTAGAAATTATCAGTGTGCTATTCTGTGCTAAATCTTGTTTGTAGGGAGGGACAGAGTAGGACAGTGAGGGAAAGTGTCAGTGTGCTATTCTGTTCTAAAACTATTTTGCTGAACCATATTTTCAATCCTTGAGTTGAGGGACAGAGAGGTACAGTGAGTGAAACTGACAGTGTGCTATTCTGTTCTAAACCAATTTTGCTGTTCCATATTTTCAATCCTTGAGTTTAGGGACAGAGAAGGACACTCGTAGAAATTATCAGTGTGCTATTCTGTGCTAAATCTTGTTTGTAGGGAGGGACAGAGTAGGACAGTGAGGGAAAGTGTCAGTGTGCTATTCTGTTCTAAAACTATTTTGCTGAACCATATTTTCAATCCTTGAGTTGAGGGACAGAGAGGTACAGTGAGTGAAACTGACAGTGTGCTATTCTGTTCTAAACCAATTTTGCTGTTCCATATTTTCAATCCTTGAGTTTAGGGACAGAGAAGGACACTCGTAGAAATTATCAGTGTGCTATTCTGTGCTAAATCTTGTTTGTAGGGAGGGACAGAGTAGGACAGTGAGGGAAAGTGTCAGTGTGCTATTCTGTTCTAAAACTATTTTGCTGAACCATATTTTCAATCCTTGAGTTGAGGGACAGAGAGGTACAGTGAGTGAAACTGACAGTGTGCTATTCTGTTCTAAACCAATTTTGCTGTTCTATATTTTCAATCCTTGAGTTTAGGGACAGAGAAGGACACTCATAGAAATTATCAGTGTGCTATTCTGTGCTAAATCTTGTTTGTAGGGAGGGGCAGAGTAGGACAGTGAGGAAAAGTGTCAGTGTGCTATTCTGTTCTAAAACTATTTTGCTGAACCATATTTTCAATCCTTGATTTGAGGGACAGAGAGGTACAGTGAGTGAAACTGACAGTGTGCTATTCTGTTCTAAACCAATTTTGCTGTTCCATATTTTCAATCCTTGAGTTTAGGGACAGAGAAGGACACTCGTAGAAATTATCAGTGTGCTATTCTGTGCTAAATCTTGTTTGTAGGGAGGGACAGAGTAGGACAGTGAGGGAAAGTGTCAGTGTGCTATTCTGTTCTAAAACAATTTTGCTGAACCATATTTTCAATCCTTGAGTTTAGGGACAGAGAAGGACACTCGTAGAAATTATCAGTGTGCTATTCTGTGCTAAATCTTGTTTGTAGGGAGGGACAGAGTAGGACAGTGAGGGAAAGTGTCAGTGTGCTATTCTGTTCTAAAACTATTTTGCTGAACCATATTTTCAATCCTTGTGTTTAGGGACAGAGAAGGATAGGCAGGGGACAGTGTCAGTGTCATTGTTGCTAAGCCTCCTGCACAGTATACACCTGAAGGTAGCCCTTATTGCTGTTTTTCCCATCTCCCTGCAGGCCATCCATTAAAATGTCTGGAAGGCAACCAAGGAGAGGCAGACAGTCAGGAGGCAAAAAAAGAGGGCAAGCAGGCTCTGTGTCTGGGGGCAACAGTGCTGGTCGTGTATGCGGTGCATTGTCATCAGCACATGGCCATGGGACACGCTTGTCCTTGTTTTCGGCAGCTGGACATGTTGAGCCACATCATGCCGAAGACTTGGTAGAGTGGATGACCAAGCCCACCTCATCCTCCTCATCCTCTCTCACCCAGGCTCAGGGTACTGGCTGCTGCCAAAGCGTCCTCTTCTCTGGTATCATTATCTTCATTAGTCAATCCTTCCCTAGACCCACCATGCCCTCCTCCTGAGGAGTCCCCCGAACGGTTTGAGCACAGTGTTGGGTACATGCTCCAGGAGGATGCCCAGCGTTTGGAAGGATCTGATGATGATACCCAGCTAGAGGAAGGCAGCAGCGTGAGAGCAGAGAGAGGGGATGCTCAAGAAGGACACCAATCTGGCAGTCATGCTCCAGCAGCTGCAGCATATTGCCAGATTGGCTCCAGTGATGAGGAGGGAGGGGATGATGAGGTCACTGACTCCACGTGGGTGCCTAATAGGAGAGAGGAGGAGGAGGAGGATGAGGAGGAGGCACTTCTCCAATGAGGCAGGATGCCCTTGAGTGGCCAGCGTATGGGCAGCACACCGACGGAATCACACCGCAGAGCTCCGCCTGTGCAGGGCGCTGCCTCTGCCCGTCATGCAAAAAGTTCTTTGGTGTGGGCCTTTTTTGAGGCGAGTGCATCAGATCGCACAGCTGCTGTTTGCAACATATGTCTCAAGCGTATATCGCGTGGCCAAAACATCAGCCGCTTGGGCACCACATGCTTGATCAGACATATGTTGACCTGCCATGCAGCTCGTTGGCAAGCCTACCTTAAAGACCCACACCAAAGAACAAAGCTGACCTCTTCTTGCACCGCATCAGCTGGGATCTCCAACCCCACTATACCTTCACTCCTCTCTGAAACCTGCTCTGAGAGGAATGAAGGTGTAGAATTAGGTGTGTCACAGGCAAGTACTTGCGGGCACTCTGCTAGCAGTACACCAACGTCCGATTCTAGCAGGCAAATTTCCCTGCCCCAGCTGCTGGACCGTCAAAAGAAGTTCACTCCCAGCCATCCACATGCCCAGCGATTGAATGCTAGCTTGGCTAAGTTGCTAGCGCTTCAACTGCTGCCTTTTCAGTTGGTAGACTCGGCCCCCTTCCGTGAGTTTGTGCAATGTGCGGTTCCTCAGTGGCAGGTTCCCAAACGACACTTTTTCGCACGGAAGGCTATTCCGGCTCTCTACAGGCATGTGGAAGGCAATGTCTTGGCCTCGCTGGACAGGGCGGTCAGCGGTAAGGTGCATATTACCGCTGACTCATGGTCCAGCAGGCATGGACAGGGACGTTACCTTTCTTTCACGGCCCATTGGGTCACTCTTTTGGCAGCTGGGAAGGATGCAGGACAAGGTGCAGTAGTGTTGGAGGTTGTTCCACCGCCACGCCTCCAAAATGCTACTACTGGTTGTGACACACCTCTCTCCTCCACCCCCTCCTCTTCTTCTTCCTCCATGGCCTCTTCCTGTGGTTTGTCCTCGGAACCAGTGGTGCTCCGTAGGCGTTCAAGGGGCTACGCAAGTACGCAGGCAAAAAGATGCCATGCCGTGCTTGCGCTGGTGTGTTTGGGGGACAGGAGCCACACTGGGGCAGAGGTCCTGTCTGCTCTGCAGGGGCAGGCCGAGGGGTGGTTGACGCCACGCCAGCTTAAGCCAGGAATGGTGGTTTGCGACAATGGCACCAACCTCCTCTCCGCCCCCCGACAGGGACAACTGACCCATGTGCCCTGTATGGCTCACGTCCTTAACCTGGTGGTGCAGCGGTTCTTGGGCAGGTACCCAGGCTTACAGGATGTCCTGAGGCAGGCCAGGAAAGTCTGTGTGCATTTCCGCAGATCTTATAATGCCAGTGCTCGCCTGGCTGAGCTTCAAAAGGAGTTGAACCTGCCCAAGAACCGCCTTATATGTGACATGCCCACCAGGTGGAACTCAACGTTGGCCATGCTGCAGCGGCTGCACACGCAGCAGAGGGCCATCAATGAGTACCTGTGCGACTACGGCACCAGGACAGGGTCAGGGGAGCTCGGGTTTTTTTCACCACGCCAGTGGGGCATGATCAGGGATGCATGCACTGTCCTGGCACCATTTGAGGAGGCCATGAGGATGGTGAGCAGTGACAGTGCATGCATCAGTGACACTGTACCTCTTGTCCACCTGTTGGAGCACAGGCTGCGTGGAATAATGGACAGGGCACTTGAGGCAGAACAGAGGCAGGAAGAGGAGGACTTCCTTGCCTCTCAAGGCCCCCTTTACCGAGACAGTGTTCCTTCTGTCCCACCCATCGCACAGGAAGAGGAGGAGGAGGAGGAGGAGGATTGTGTCAGCATGGAGGTGGAGGCTGGCACTCAGCATCATCAGCAGCAGTCTTTTAGGGATGATTTACAGTCCCAAGAAACCAGTGGACTTGTACGTGGCTGGGAGGAGGTGGCTGCGGATCATGTCGTCCTTAGTGACCCAGAGGACTCCGGACTGAATGCCTCAGCTAACCTACGCTGCATGGCCTCCCTGATCCTGCAAAGTCTGCGGAAGGATCCTCGTATTCTTCGGATCAAGGAGAGGGACCATTACTGGCTGGCCACTCTCCTTGATCCACGGTACAAGGGTAAGGTTGCGGACCTTATCGTACCGTCGCAGAGGGAGCAGAGGATGAGACAACTCCGGGAGGCCTTGCAGAAAGGTCTGTGCAACGCGTTCCCAGAGACTGGGAGGTTACAAACTCCTGGTCCTGGACAACGAGTTGCTGAGGCTTCGGGCAGTCAAAGAAGGAGCGGTGGGGAAGGTGGCCGTCTGACCGATGCGTTCAGACAATTCTTTAGTCCGCAGCCCCAAAGTATGATCGGTTCCAGCAACCATCGCCAGCGTCTGATATACATGGTGCAGGAATACCTAGGGGCAAGGTCAGACTTGGACACCTTCCCCACCGAAAATCCTCTGGCTTACTGGGTCTTGAGGATGGATCACTGGCCAGAGCTTGCACAGTATGCAATTGAGCTACTGGCCTGTCCTGCATCCAGCGTTCTTTCAGAACGCACATTCAGTGCTGCTGGAGGCTTTGTCACGGATCACAGGGTGCGCCTGTCCACCGACTCGGTTGATCGACTGACTTTCATCAAGATGAACCAGTCTTGGATCACCACCAGCTACCACACACCAGATGCTGATATAACAGACTAATTGATTTTAAAATGTCACATCCCTTCAAGACTGATGCTGATGCTGAGTGCCTGTGCTGTTATGTTGACTGGCTATCCTCCTCCTCCTCCTCAATGAGACGATTAACGCTGATAGCTTGGAAGATCATTTTGGTTTATGGGTGACGCCACCAGTGGCTAAGGCCCAATTTTTCAGCCCCTGTTTAACAGGGGCGTGTAATTAAAATTTTTGATGCAATACTTTGCAACAGGCCTCATTGCTGTGCTCCAAGTACAGTATCTGTGAGGGGTTGCAGTGTTGTGCCACCAGTGCCTAAGGCCCAATTTTTCAGCCCCTGTTCAACAGGGGCATGCAATTATAATTATTGATCTAATAATTCACAGCAGGGCCCATTGCTGCGCCCACCAAGAGTAACTGTCAGGCCTTACAGTGTTGTGGCACCAGCACCACCATCACCACCACCACCACCACCAAAGGCCCAATTTTTAAGCCCCTGTTCAACAGGGGCATGCAATTATAATTATTGATCTAATAATTCACAGCAGGGCCCATTGCTGCGCCCACCAAGAGTAACTGTTAGGCCTTACAGTGTTGTGGCACCAGCACCACCATCACCACCACCACCACCACCAAAGGCCCAATTTTTCAGCCCCTGTTCAACAGGGGCATGCAATTATAATTATTGATCTAATAATTCACAGCAGGGAGCATTGCTGCGCCCACCAAGAGTAACTGTCAGGCCTTACAGTGTTGTGGCACCAGCACCACCATCACCACCACCACCACCACCAAAGGCACAATTTTTCAGCCCCTGTTCAACAGGGGCATGCAATTATAATTATTGATCTAATAATTCACAGCAGGGACCATTGCTGCGCCCACCAAGAGTAACTGTCAGGCCTTACAGTGTTGTGGCACCAGCACCACCATCAAAGGCCCAATTTTTACTACCACTGATCAACAATTATATGTTATCACAATTCCTGATATTATACTTGACAGAAGGGCGTTCCAGCACCCACCAAGAATAACTGTGAGTGCTTTCAGTGTTGTGCCAACACCAACACCTAAGGGGCCAATTTCTGCAGAGTATATACGGAAGGTCCCTACTTTCAAACATCCAACTTACAAACTACTACTACTTGCAAACGAAAGAAGACAACAGGAAGTGAGAGGAAATCTACCCCTTGGAAGGAAAATTCTCTCCTGTAAGAATTAATATGGGAGAAAGGTGTCTCCTCTCTACTGATGCTTTATCACCAATCCTTGTTTCAATAAAAACACCACATTTCAAAAACAGTTGTCATTGGGACGCAAAGTGAGGTGAAATGTTCTGAACAGGGGCACAGACAGCAAAAAAAATGTGACAGGGGTGATAACCGTTCCCTATGTTTTACAAAAAACTAAAAAAAAGGAATTTGCCATGGAGCTCCACTTAAACAATGCAGCTGTTCAAAATTATAAACAGATTCTACATAAGAACAAACCTACAGTCCCTGTCTTGTATGCACCGCCTGTATACGGCTGTTCAGAGTATATAGGTCCTTTTTTATTTTGTGTGCGGGGTTCCCCTTAATATCCATACAAGACCCAAAGGGGCTGGTAATGGGCTGGGGTAGGGGGGGGGGGTTGATGGGGTAGCTATGCCATTTTTCCTAAAGATTTTCATCCATATTACCGGGACCAGACATTGCATTAAAGCCGCAAGCAGTTTTAAATGACTTTTTTCCCTTTAGAAATGTTATTTTGTGCAGGGACAGTTCTAAACACGGGAAACACGTGGCACTTCACAGGCATACTTTAGACACCCCCCAGGTACAATATTTAAAGGAATATTTGACTTTTTTTTTTCACTTTATGCATCATTAAAATGACTGCTCCCGGAAAACGTCCGTTTTGAAAACTTCTTTTTGCATTGATACATGTCCCCTGGTACAGAAGCCGGGTTCCCAAACTCTGTTTCGGACAATAACATGGATAATAGTCGTTATAATTAGCACTTTAGAATCCGAACGTTCGCATCCATTGTATTTAATAGGGTTCTAATGTTCGCGCAAACTTTCGGTCCGTTCGCGGGTTCTGGTGCGAACCGAACATGGGGGTGTTCGGCTCATCACTACTGGTCTAGTTGTTCTAGCCAAGCTATTTTGTACTTGAAGTACAAAGTACAAATTCAATGTGCCTATTTTTGGCCTGCTATATCTGTTTAAATAAATGTGCCCCTCAGATTAATGCAGCACGATATCCTAAAATGCCAGGTGCAAAAGGCTTTACAGACAGATGGGGGCTGTGTGTCGCAGTCTGGAAAAATTACATCTTGCTTTGAGATGGAGGCAATCATTTCTTGGCTGTTATTTTCAATGGATATATAACATTGAGACACTTGAAATAAATGATGCCCTGATGCCCCTTGATGTTGCGTATTACTCAGTATATGGCAACACAACTCAATGCTTGGAGGATACGTGAAAAGAGATTAGCTAAAGGAAATGTAGAGTCTTTTCAATGTGTTTTCTTTTTTTATTTTATAGAAATATATTGATGAGGTTAGTTTGATTTAAAGTAAAACTAAAGGCAAAACTTTTTATTTTTATTTTGGAATGAGTAACTGAGGTTATAACCCCTTTATTTTTATTTTTTTGCTATCTGTGTCCCATTGGGACCCTTTCATATCCTGTGCCATAGCCAAAACAGGAAGTGAGAGGAAATGCCTTCAAAGTGAGCGAATCTCTGCTTGTGACCAGGGTCACCACACCAGCACTAGTGTCCCCATTGGAAGATTTTGCCTTTATTCCTGTTCTTGTGACAACCCAAAATTTGGGATTGTCTTTTACTCACTCTTGGTGATAACAGTCAACAGGGCAAATGGAGAGGGAGAATTTTCCTGATGGGGGCACAGACAGCAACAAAAACCTGGCAGGTGTTCTAATCTCTCTCCACTCTATTGAAAACAAAATATTTTGCCTTTAGTTATACAGTGCCTTGAAAAGTATTCATACCCCTTGAAATTTTCCACATTTTGTCATGTTACAACCAAAAACGTAAATGTATTTTATTGGGATTTTATGTGATAGACCAACACAAAGTGGCACATAATTGTGAAGTGGACGTAAAATGATAAATTGTTTTCAACATTTCTTACAAATAAATATGTGAAAAGTTTGGCGTGCATTTGTATTCAGCCCCCCTGAGTCAATAGTTTGTAGAATAAACTTTTGCTGCAATTACAGCTGCGAGTCTTTTTTGTCTCTACCAGCTTTGCACATCTAGAGAGTGACATTTTTGCCCATTTCTCTTTGCAAAATAGCTCAAGCTCTGTCAGATTGGATGGAGAGCGTCTGTGAACAGTAATTTTCAAGTCTTACCACAGATTCTAAATTTGATTTAGGTCTGGACTTTGACTGGGCCATGCTAACACATGAATATACTTTGAGCTAAACTATTCCATTGTATTTCTGGCTGTATGTTTAGCGTCGTTCTGCCGGAAGTCGCACCTCCACCCCAGTCTCAAGTCTTTTGCAGATTCTAACAGGTTTTCTTCTAAGATTGCCCTGTATTTGGCTCCATTCATCTTCCCATCAACTCTGACCAGCTTCCCTCTCCCCGCTGAAGAAAAGCATCCCCACAACATGATGCTGCCCCCACCATGTTTCACGGTGGGGATGGTGTGTTCAGGGTGATGTGCAGTGTTAGTTTTCTGCCGCACATAGCTTTTTGCGTTAGGCCAAAAAATTTCCCCCACATGGCTTCTTGCAGACTGCAAACAGGACTTCTTAAGGGTTTCTTTCAACAATGGCTTTCTTCTTGCCACTCTTCCATAAAGGCCAAATTTGTGGAGTGCATGACTAATAGTTGTCCTGTTGACAGATTCTCCCACCTGAGCTGTGGATCTCTGCAGCTCCTCCAGAGTTACCATGGGCCTCTTGGCTGCTTCTCTGATTAATGCTCTCCTTGCCCGGCCTGTCAGTTTAGGTGGACCACCATGTCTTGGTAGGTTTGCAGTTGTGCCATACTCTTTCCATTTTTGGATGATGGATTGAACAGTGCTCCGTGAGATGTCCAAAACTTGGGATATCTTTTTATAACCTAACCCTGCTTTAAACTTCTCCACAACTTTATCCCTGACCTGTCTGGTGTGTTCCTTGGCCTTCATTATACTGTTTGTTCTCTAAGGTTATTTAACAAACCTCTGAGGGCTTCACAGAACATCTGTACTTATATTGAGATAAAATTACACACAGGTGAACGCTATTTACTAATTAGGTGACTTCTGAAGGTAATTGGTTCCACTAGATTTTAGTTAGGGGTATCAGAGTAAGGCTGGATTCACACCTATGCATTTTTAGTGCTTTTAGCATTTTGCAGATTTGCACTACATAACATGTTCCATAGGAAACCATATTAAATGGACTGTAGTGAAAATCTGCAAAATGCAAAAAGCACAAAAAATGCATAGGTGTGAATCCAACCTAAAGGGGGCTGAATACAAATGCACGCCACACTTTTCAGATATGTAGTTTTAAAAAATGTTGAAAAACATTTCTCATTTTCCTTCCACTTCACAATTATGCGCCACTTTGTGTTGGTCTATCACATAAAATCCCAATAAAATACATTTACGTTTTTGGTTGTAACATGAGAAAATGTGGAAAGTTTCAAGGGATATGAATACCTTTTCAAGGCACTATAGCTTAAATTTGTGTTTTTGATGTGTGCTAATGTTTGAAAATGAGTTGTTTCTATGTATAAATTTGAATTATAAAGATATTCAGGGGCAACCAATACGCTAAAAGCAAATCACTCTCTGTGTGGCTGATTCCATTTGCTAAAAGAGGGAATTGAACTGAGCCACTGAGAGCTCCTTCTAGTGGCTAATATACAAATATTTCTATTTAAAACAATAAGGCTACATTCACACCGAGTTAGGCAGATGAAAAATTGTAGCTGCCGGAATCTTTTGATTCCTTCTTCTGCTCTGAGAGGTTAGGTGGGGCTGCCGGCCCCATTCACTATAACGACAAGTCGCGAGCGGCTGTAACTATTCCAGTTTCCTGCACAACCAGCAAAGATTACCTGTGGTAATCGCTGCTGGACGCACTTTGTGCGTGAATACCTGCGTGAATACCTGCAGCCACCGGAAACCTCTCATGATGGTAAACAGGACTAGAAGATTCCTGCAGCTACCATTAGCACTGGCCTAAATCGCCGCATCTAGAAAATTCCTGCAGCTACAATTTGCTCTGGCCCAAATCGCTGGTGTGAACGTAGCCAAAACATATATATATATAACATAAAACAAATATATCAAAGAGACGGCACAAAAGACACACAAAAGCCAAAACGAATTGGAATTTAAAGCTGATACAAAAAAACAAAGCAAAGGGAATTGAATTGAGCCACTGAGAGCTTCTTCTAGTGGCTAATTTGCAAATATTTCTATTTTCAAAAATAACGATTAAATCTAGATGAAATCATGCAAATACGCAAAACCCATATCAAATATGAATTTAAAGCTGATATAAAAACACCACATATTAATGCAGTAGTGTATTCATTATTCATTTTTAAACATTTTAAATATTAAAAGGCAACCCATGTAAGTACAGGCGGTCCCTGGGTTACAAACCCCTGACTTACAAACGACTCCTACTTACAAACAAAGGGAGACAAGAGGAAGTAAGAGGAAATCTACCCCTAGGAAGGGAAATTCACTCCTGTAAGAATGGAAAAACGGTACCTTCTCTGAAGCTTTATCACCAATCATTGTTTCCACTACAACCCAAAATTTTCAAAATCTAATTGTCATTTGGACAGAAAGTGAGGTGAAATCTTATGAACAGGGGCACAGCCAGCAAAACAAAAGTTACAAGGATGTTAACCCTTCCCTATAATAGCAAAAATAATGTAAAAATTATTGTTTTGGCTGGAGCTACATTTAAAAAATGTACATGTTCTGACTTAAAAACAAATTCAACTTAAGGACAAACCTTCAGACCCGATCTTGTTTGAAACCCGGGGACTGCCTGTACTTGAATTTGCCTGGTAATCATCCTCTTGTAATCCCCTGTACAGAAAACCCCTTTAATAGGGAGGGGCAATACTAGGAACCAATCAGATGTGCTACACACTGGCAAAGAACACCCTACGGAGAGGTGAGAGCAGAAGGATGAGCTCATCTGTCTCCTGCTGAACCTTCACTGTTCAGGTTGGGGAAAGGGAGGTGACCCAGCTTTATTTCTTAAAGTGGTGTTTTAATAAATGGACACTGCTGGCTTTTAATAAATTGTACTGTCCTGGAGTCCAGCGATGTCGGCACCCACAGCTGATGTTTTCACCAGCTGCCCGGTGCTGCCGCCGCCATTGTGGGTAAGGGTACCTGGCAGTGTAGCCTTTTGGCTTCACGCTGGGAACCCTACTGCGCATGCGCAACGCCCGCTCCTCTCTCCTACTGGCCTGGCAACCAGGGAGGGAGGAGGGAGCCCTGCGCTGACATCACGGGCCACAGCCTGGACTCCCGGAAGTGGGAAATTGTGGCACCGGAGGGGGGGGAGGAATCCGATAAGCGGAAGTTCTACTTTTGGGTGGAACTCCGCTTTAACTGGACTAGAGAAGAGTTAGGTCAGTAGGTTAGATGTGCTGTGTGTCATGGCTGTGGAAATCTCAGGACAGAACAAACAGAAATACAAATCCTTTGGCAGTTAAGAGAGCTTCCATATTTATTTCTTATCTCTGCATTTAGCTATCTGCCTGGACTTCAGCTTTTTATGTGATCACTGAAACAATAACTTAAAATAAGCATGCACTAAAAAAAAAGCACTGTACCTTCCCTTCAAGGTTGATACAGCAGATTCTAATCATGGATATATGCGGTCTCCTTTAGATTGTGCTAATACAATGACATGCAATTAGCATCCAATGAGATTTCTGCAGTTTAGTGTAGTTAGACAAATTAATTCTGATTGTTTGCTGTGAATTACTGCCGTATCCCTCCTTGCCTTATTACAAGGAGGCTTTCACCTAGGAATGTGGGACATTTTTCCACTGAGCCACAATATGCTGTTTTGAAAAACTCGATATTCAATAATGTTCTTTTGTATAGAATCATCATTGAAATTGGAAACATTCATTGCATCTTGCCAAGTTTAAATGTAAAGATTTCTTATACACAACACAATTAAATGTTTTTGTTATAATGCCACCGCAACTAATTGCAATAAGCACAAATGAAAGAGAATCTAATTTTGCGATCAATTGCTAGCATTTTTTGTTTTAGTACATTTTTATTAACAATATGTGCAGTAATACAGTCCATATAAATATAGACAGTGGGGTTGATTTACTAAAGGCAAATAGGCTGTTCATGTTGAAAGGGAATTTTCCCCAGAGCTTTGTGAATGTGATGCCATTTTACTTACTTCAAAAAAATACTCAATCAGGTGCAAAGAAAACAAAAAAAAAATACTTGGATTGGATGATGGTAGTCAGCAGATCTTCACCTCATTCATTAAAGTAAAACTCCTGCCTAACACTAACTAGCCTTAAAAATGTCCCTCCCCTCCTAATACCTATAATGACTAACCTGCATAAAATAAATGTTTACCTACCTATTTTCAGCCTGCTCCAGTACAGTCTTATGATCCGGCTCTGCTGTGTCATTTAGCAGTGGCTGTAGGGGAGTGGTGCGAGTGCCAACAATGGCTGGGACACCAAAGCTTATGGGTGATGTCACCTCTCCTGTAATTCTCAGCCATTGTCAAGTTCTTCCTCCTCCACCCTGCATCCACTGCAGACTGACACGATGAATCACGTGACTGGACCAGTGCAGGCTAAAAGTAGGTATGTATATACTTTTCCATATTTTATTACACAGGTATATCAGCATACAGTGGCTAGCAGGAGGGTGGATGGGGCATTGTGATACTAATTAGTGTCAGGCAGGAGGTTTACCTTAAGCTCTAAGGATAATTCCCTTCCAAAGTGCAACTTCCATTGTAAAATAAACAGTCTATTTGCCTTTGGCAAATCAACCCCATTGTGTAGTTCAAGACACACAAAGTACAAAAATTAACATGTAGATCAGTAAGTTCACACTATAAAGACTGTAGCAAAGCTAAAACGTTAAGTGTTAAACTTTGTTAATAGCAGAACATGAGACTCTTTTTTGTAGATGTTGTATTTCTACATAAGTTTGTGGGTGGGTGCAGCCTGCTGCGTCGGGCAATATCACACACACAGTCCAGGTGCAATTAGTAGAACTTGTATTGTAGTAAAGGCAAAATAGTTCACAACAAAACCAGTGGGAGAAGGTCCATCATGGAACACTCACAGATGCCAACAGTTCACTGACCATGGAAATTTCACACTGGACCTCATGCAACTAAAATTTCTGAGCCTCTACACTCTTCCTCCAGACTCTGGGACCCTAATTTCCGAATGAAATGCAACATTTTCCACAATCCGTGATGATTTGGGGAGCCATGTCATCTGCTGGTGTTGGTCCACTGTGTTTTATCAAGTCCAAAGTCAGCCCAACCCTCTACCAGAAAATTCTAGAGCACTTTATGCTTCCCTCTGCTGACCAGGTTTATGGAAATGTTGAGTACATTTTCCTGTAGGACTTGGCACCTGCCTACACTGCCAAAAGTACCAATATCAGGTTTAATGATCATGGTATCACTGTGCTTGATTGGCAAGCAAACTCGCCTGACCTTAAACTCCATAGAAAATCTGTGGGGTATTGTCAAGAGAAGATGAGAGACACCAGACCCAACAATAAAGATGAGCTGAAGGCCACTAGCAAAGCAACCTGGGCTTCCTTAACACCTGTTGGAAGGCAACATGGTTTAAGATCATAGTTTTGGAATTTACATTCAAAGCTTTGTAGCATATTAGAATCTGCATAGCAAGCGGGCTTGTCTCCAGCCCACCTGGTGTGATACAAGCTTCAAAGAGAGGAGAAGGACTACCTTGGCAATATCTGATTGGACAGGAGGCAAGTGGGGTGATTATGGGTGAGGGGAATGAATGTTAAAAGCACACACAGAAGAGTAAGAGTCCTTTTGTCCCTTTTGTTCCTGGCCTGCGCATGTGAGCCTTTTGGCTCGTTCTCTTTTACCATCAAGAACCCAGCCGATGAAACCATGTTCGATAAGTATCTTTGATGTTCTTTCATATATATACTCTGCTGTTTAGTGGGTGATGTTAGTATATTCCTATTTTCTTGGGAAACAAATGATTGTTTTTACTAGCAGCAGTGTGTGTGTTTTCATAACTAACTTTACATTATTGTGCTTATAATCTTAATAGACTAGCTAATTATAGGCGTAGACAAATCAATCCATTTATGCTATAGATAGAGGGAGTCCGTAAACACCTTCCGGGATAATAATTATATAGTTTATTTTGTTTATATTTATTAGCTTGTATATTGCAGCATTTACTTCAAATGGCACCCCAGAAAGCGTGTGGTAATCCTAAAAGTCACATAGAACCTACAGGACAGAAGTGCTCAGATACAAGGCAGCTGATAACACCACAGAAACCGGAAGGGCTGTAAGTGTGGTAAATCTTTTCTATGAATATGCAAAAGTTTAATTGTTTTGAATATCAGGTAAAAGTGGTAATGAATGAAGAATATTGAATGCTAGAAGAGCGATTTTTTTTTTGGGAGTTGTAAGAGCTAACGATAATTGAGTTTGGTTTATTACTCAGTGCAGTGTTGGAACGGTAGTACTAATAGAGTTGTGTATTGTGTGGATTGTATAGTTGTGAAATGGAACTTGTGTATACATATGTTAAAAAGTACGCCACTGCCACTTATCATTCTTGTGCAGATGAACCTCTTAAAAGGCAGTGTAATGTACTATTGAAGAAAGAGAGGTTGGCAAATTAAATTGCAGTGTTGCTCGGAATTACATTTATATCTGAGCAAATGGGGGGAAGTGGGAAGCAGAGAGGAGACGTCTCGGGGAGGACATAGAGAAAATCAGTGAAAACCTTCTAAAGATTGCAACAGCCTCCAGTGGTGAGATGGATGAATTGCGGTCAAAAGCAGGCAGTTTGTCAGGAAGAAACAGCGAGCTACAGGAACAGCTTCAGAGGTGCAGCATGGACTGTGATATGAAGAGCAAACTTTTAGAATCATTGCGAATAAAGTTGTCAGAGATGGAAGAGTTGGTTATGTCTTTAGAAAGAAAATTAGCAAATGCAGACTCCCAGCTTCTTACTAAAGAGCAACGTATAGTTTCGCTCAATGAGCACAAAGGAACATGTCAATTGGCCAATCTCTGCACAGTCAATGAGGAGAAGGGCCGTGATGAAACACAGTCAGCTATTGCAACTATAGCTGCGAATCAGAATAATAGTTTGATTACAATCCAAGAGAGACTTACTTTGTGCCATATTCTGGGTGAATTTAATACCCTGGAATCACCAGTGAGTCTGTCCAATAAATTTGAGGCTCTAGTGCATTCCATTTGAGTAATGAGGATGCATGCTCTCTTCTAAAAGAATGGCTACCAGGACCTTTGTTAGGCCAGGTATCGGCACAGGTTAATGATAACTTAGCAGATGCAGAGGTGCGGAGGAAAGAGTTGCAGCGTATTGTGGACAGTCGTGATAATGGTGTAGGTTATTTACAACAAATGAAATTTAGGAGAGGAGACAACCAAATATTGTTCTGCAGTGAGTATCTTGGATTGTATAGGAAAGTGTTCAACTGTCCTGACTTATTGGAGGATGATGCAAGTTTCATATGCTCAATGGCCAAAAAGTGTTATGTAAACTATTCCACTAGAATGGCTCTGAGGAATGCTAGGTCCTACCAAAATTTTGTCAATATCCTGCGAGACTTCTGTCAAGAGTCCAGTGATGGGGAATACGGGTCTAAGGTAGATGTATCCGTAATAAGCAGAGGTACAAGAAGGCAGAGAGCGTTCAGACGTTCTAAATGGAATAGACATGCACAGAGATGTAAAGCCCTTAACATTGCTAGCATGGAGCAGGAAACCCCAGAAATACAAGTATGTGCAATGAAAACCCCCACCCAGGACAGGGACAGGCAAAGGCCTGATATGAAAGATAGCAGCCGGGACAGATCACACAGTTCTGAAGAAGAGATAATAAATGACAGCCCACACCCTAAACACAGCCAGCAACAAGACTGGATGAACATTCCAATATTTGCCCCATGGGCTAATCTACCATTCTGGCTTGTATTTAGTTGGACGCAAATTGCATTGCCATTTTTCCCGAGTAATATGGCAAAGTTTACCAATACTGCCTGCTTAGTATAGGAAAATATGGCAATTGTTCCGCTAGCATTACAATTAATGGGAAAAGGCTTGGGGGACTTAAAAGTCAATTGTTATGATATTTGTGTGTAATAACTGTCTTTGTGTTTGTTTTCCAGAGACCATCGAAGAAGTTAAACTGGTTTGGATAATAATGTTTGTGTTTTGTTTGCAGGTCCTTCAAAGTGAGAACAACAGTGGGCAAATTTAGCAGAGCAGGGGTTAGGTTATTGTAAATGCATAATCGATTATCACATGGTACCATGAGTTTATTAATTAGTAATTGTTTGCAAACAATAAAAAAAAAAAAAACAATAGTCAGACATTAATGGATTAAAGAGTTACAAATGAAGTTACAAATGTTGTGATGAGGTACAGATGTTTTGTTTTATTGTTTTTCCCATTAACTAATTGTCTTTCAGATCGAAATGAGCACTTACTCTTCTCATGAGAAAAGTAAATGGATGTCTTTAATTAAAAGTTGAGTGTTTGTCATTGTTTTATGGTGGTTGTCTTGTCATGTTGTTTTTGTGTGATAATGGCCCGATTTTTTTATTTTTTTTGGTATTTGTTTAGTCATCTATTTTATTTTTGTTTTGTTTAGGTGGAAAAATTGTTGGGTTTAGTCCATCTGAAAGGGGGGTCATTGGCTATGCCCTCAATTAGCAGCTGAATATATGGTCATTGACTATGTCGCCAATTAGCAACGGAATACATTTTGTTTAAGACAAGAGTTGGTAGGAAGCCATTTTAGCTACTGGAGTTGTTGTTTTTTTTTTCTTTTGCTTGTTTTTCTGTTCATTCAGGTGGAAAAAGTTCCAAAAGGTTTAGGCTTTGTCCACCTGAAAGGGGGGTTAGTGCATAGGTCTTAAAGTACAGATAAATGCATTGTTTTTTTAAAATGCTTACAATTTTGATTTTTGAGAAGCAACGTGCACGTTCATTGTTTTTTTATTTTTTTGCTCGTACCATGAGGATCCATTTTAGAGTGGGTTCATCCTAAAGGAATCATGGTTGTTTTGATAATTTGTTCAGAGTTTCAGAAGTCAGCAATATTAAATTCCTGTGTTCCAAGGAAGGAACTATAAAGTAAGCAAGCGAGTAAATATTATGGATAAGAATTTGATTCTGCTCTTGTCTTTCACTTCCAGAGTCCTGGTGGAGCGAAATTGGAGAGGGTTCTGGAACAGAGATGAAAGATGTTCATCTGGTTGGCAGTTGGTCTGTGCCATACCACACCACAAATTTGTTCTGATAAGCATTCAGGAGAGAAGAGACAAACAAAATATTCAGATTGATACTTGAAATTTAAGGTTTCTTTTCTTATGGACAATTTAGCGCTAATACTGAATCTGAAAGACTTTGCCCAGCAACGAGACTTGTAAAACATTTTTCTGAAGTCTCTCCTGTCATTTATGAATACAAACGGACTATGAATACAAATGCAATGAGTTGGAGGTTGGAGAAGGAATATAACCTATCCAATCCTTCGGAACAAGAGATGTAAAATATGTTTTTTTATGGAGGGAGGAATTGAAAGAAGGAAATGTTTTTAATGTGTGACATGTATTGACATAACTGAATTAATATGGTGCATGTACCTCGGAGGCTGGCACTTATGCATAATAAGGTGTCTGTTGGCCAGACTAGAGGGTGCCAGGTGACACATCAATGGGGTGAAAACTTCTTTGTAGGGGTGGTGTCTCAATCTTAGCAGTCCTAGAGAGAAGCTCTCGGTTACTGGACATGTGGGACACCAGAACTGGACACGGGGAGATACACCTGGTTGATGTCTCACCTGAGAGGTTGAAACTCTGCAAAGGTAATGCCAGTGACAACACACAGGAGCATGCTCCATTAAAGAAAGGGAACAAACGCTGGCTACCAGGGTACAGTATGCCTTCACCACATGGCGCTTCAACATCTCACAGTGGTTGATAAAAACCTAAACCTTTTGGAACTTTTTCCACCTGAATGAACAGAAAAACAAACAAAAGAAAAAAAATATTTTTAATGAGGTCTCCTTATTGTAAGTGAAATGATTGTATAGATGTATAGATCGGCATCCTGGAGGTTTCCGGGACTACTGCCCACTGCCCAGCGATTGCGCAGTGTGAGCGAGGGCTCGCCCTACTGTTTAAGTGTTCCGATCCCCTAACTTCCACTCTCTACCTGGCAGTGTTTACATGCTTAGCCAGGCTAGTGCGGCTGCGACAGACGTACGCAAGTGCGTCTGACATCACGCAAGGGGCGGGAGTAACATACATTTAAGCCGGTTGTTGACATTGGGAGTCACGCCCTCAGACGAAGTCAGGAAATGACGTAACGTGTCAGGGCCAACTAACCAGAAGTGACGTATGCGTTCCACGGACCAGGAACCAGGAAGGACACGAGAGTACTGGTAACCTAGACGGCTTTTGTCTCTAATATGTCCGAGCACATGCAGTCAGATATATATATTGCCTGAAAATTTTTGCTTTTTGGTACGCACATATGTATAAGGGGGTACTGTTGGGGTCATAATAAAGCTTTTAAACGGTACTGCTCTATGCAGGAAAAAAAAATCCTTATATGTGATCGTGGACCTTATATCAAGCAAGAGTAAGTGGTGGAGAGTGCAATATTAACGTTGGATGATTGCTCATTTGATCCTTACCTCTGGTAATTGTATCCCCGAAAGGGGTAGTTTCCCCCCACGTGGTGTACATCTTTGGGTGAAAGGAGCACTGTGCACTGATTACTTATTAAACCACATCCATCCATGTCTGCATCACTATTACTTCCTATTAGGGATGAGCCGAACCCCCCCTGTTCGGTTCGCACCAGAACCTGCGAACAGACCTAAAGTTTGCGTGAACTTTAGAATCCTATTAAATACAATGGACTCGAACGTTTGAATTTCAAAAGTGCTAATTATAAAGGCTAATATGCAAGTTATTGTCCTAAAAAGGGTTTGGGGACCCGGGTCCTGCCCCAGGGGATATGTATCAATGCAAAAAAAAGTTTTAAAAACTCACGTTTTTTTCGGGAGCAGTGATTTTAATAATGCATAAAATGAAAAATAAAAAGTGAAATATTACTTTAAATTTCGTATCTGGGGGGGTGTATAGTATGCCTGTAAAGCAGCGCTTGTTTCCCTTGCTTAGAACTGTCCCTGCACAAAATTAAATTTCTGAAGGAAAAAAGTCATTTAAAACCACTTGCGGCTATAATTAGCACTTTAGATTTCTCCCATAGACTTTTACAGGGTGTTCCGCGGATTTTCGAATTTGCCGTGAACACCCCAAATAGTTCGCTGTTATGCGAACAGGCAATGTTCGAGTCGAACATGAGTTCGACTCGAACTCGAAGCTCATCCCTACTTCCTATATGCGATACATATAGAGGACTTTCAAATGAGTGTTTGATTGGAGCGCTGCTACAGCACTATTTTGGACTCTGGGACTTTTAGGCTCCATGTACACAGAAGCTGATAAACTGCAGTTTATTGGCGTTTTGGCGTTTTTTTAAAAAGCCCATTAACTGCACTCTATGTTAGCCTATGTGTTCATGTACACATAACGTTTTTTAGCTTTAATGAGCAGTGGAAGTAATGGGCTTTTTTCTGAACGCAAGAAATTTGCGTTCAAAGTGCCGTTTTTCGGCAGAAAAAATGCAAAGAAACGCAAAACGCCGAAAAACGCTCAAACGTTTTTTGGTCCATTAAAAAAAAAAATAATGAAAAAACGCTACACTGAAAAACGCTAATAAAAGCTAGTAAAAAAACGCTGATAAAAGCTAGCTTTTTCTGCTGCTTTAAAAACGACCGTTTTTGAGCTTCTGTGTACATGGAGCCTTAGGGTTTTAATACTACTGTTTTATCTATGTTTGTTTGGTTTTAAGCAGCTGGTACATGTTTTAGGAATCACATCATATTGTTTTATTATCTTAATTGCTTTGTCCTGAGCGCTAAGCGGTGCTCTTTGTAGTTGCCCTGGTTCACACTGTTGCGATTTCAGGTGCGACATGCGATTTCAAAATCGTACCTGAAGTCGCACCCCATGGATTTCAATGGAAATGTGCTAATTGGTGCGACACAAGACACTAGCGATTTCCAAAAGGTTTTTGTATTACTTTTTTGCGATTTAGGGGTCGATTTGGAGCAGTCTTTTTTTTTGGTGATGTCATTGCAGCTTCAGCTGATCTGTACCCTAGCAGGTGTTTTTGTGAGGAGTTTGGAGCAGGACTTTTTTTTAACCCTGCCAGCACTGCTATGTGTATGAAAACAGCTGACCTGTCCCCTCCCCTAGAAGGTGTTACAGTGAAAAGTTTGGAGCAAGACTTTTTTTTTTTTTTCACAGCCAGCGCTGCTATGTTTATTAAGTCACAAATCAGCTTGCTTTTCATTGGAATAAGTACAAATCATACTATCTGCAAATCGCAAGTAGGCTCCAGAAATCGCAAACAAATACAAAAGAAATCGGAACAAAATCAGAAGTGACTGGGAAAGAAATCAGAGTGCCAAATCGCACTCAAAACATGAGATTTGGAAATCGCACCAGTGTGAACCAGGGCGTTAGGGCAGTTTTGGCACCATTTTCGTTTTTAAAGTCACATAAATACCCAGATTAAAGTGGCTCAAGATTTTGGCAACCATGTTGAGAGGTTGGCAGAGAGTGTGAGATGGTACAGGACAGAAATATGTCATTGGCTGCATGCACGCCAGGCAAGGCCGAATTGTCAACCAGCATTAAGCTGATTGTACAGTCTCTGTATGAGGGGCAGTGGCCTGATGACTTAGCATGAACGCTCAGTAAGACTGCCAAAACACGTCCCTTACACTAATCCAAAGTGGTGGTCGAATGCCTGGATGAGCTGTACTAATTTGGATTATGAGAGATGGTATGCTTCCTCATTGATCCCATATACAGAAGTGCAGACTCAGTCTGTGTATTCGGTGGTATCGATGGGCTTACTGACAGGGGATTCTATCTTGTTGCATTTGTGGCTAAGTTACCCACATGTGATCAGAGAGTACGGAAGCTGGGGGCAGGTTGATATTTCCCTCTGTCGAAGGCATGACCATGATGTCTTTTGTATGCCAGGTCAATACACGGTGGTGAACGTGAAATGTTGGGAAGATATTTCACTCTGTGTTCTGGATTGAGAGATCATTGCTGGGAAGGAAGCACCTGGGTATTATTTGGGACGTAGACAAGTTTCTTTTTTCTTTGTCCTAAAGGATACCAATGTAACATTAGTCATGGAACTAGGGTGGTTCTTGAACCTAACAGTAGGTAGAGGTGTATGATATACCCTGGTCATGGTCACTGAAATCCAGGCACAGGGATGGAATTTTGTGGGTTTTGTCATTTGTTTCAGATTTATATGTGTTGTTAGACTCAAAACTTATATAGAAGGGTCTCCCACTTATCTATGCAAGCTGAGGGACGAATTGACGGTAAGGTCTCTTCGTACAAGTTGGAGACTTTGCTGCCAATTCAGAGCCCTGGGGTACCGCAGACATGCCAAGTTGCGGTTGAAAAGACCACTGTGAGCAAGCCTGCCTAATCCCGGCCCGTATTTATAGTAAAGAGTTATAGGAGGTTAAGAGCAGGAGGCGTAATTGGATGGGTCACATATATATATATGTAGCGGCCTCACTCCCTTCTTTCGTGTATCGGTTATCCGATAGCTCTGGTCTAGGGGTATCTTGCATGTGAGAGTGAGATGCGCTATGGCCCATGTCCTCCCCATTGATGCGGGTGAGGTGAAGGCCAGTACCTGTTGTTTTCCTCGGGCCGGTGTGCTTTTTTAAGAGCCGAGTCTGTTGTGCTGACACCTCCCTTTGCCCCCATTAACCAGAGTACCACACACCGATAAAGGTCCAACACTTGTTTATTAACACACTCCAATAAACAGTCCTTTTCCAGCCGACTGGTTGAGACCCAATAAAACAGTTCAATACGGTGGGGTGAGCAGGTCGAGGCACTGTCCTGATAAGTAAACTAAACCACTGTGGTTTCACCAGCGGTTGCTAAAGCCCATTAGCTTGTGAAAGAACGTAAACCTTCAGGGTCTCTACCAGCGACCCCAGAGAACAGAAACAGGAGTACCTTCGCTGCGTTGTGGCCCCTATCAGGGGGGAGATGTCCCTCCAAGAGAGTTACCAGAGGCCCCTCTGTCACCGGGTTGATGCTGCTCCGTGCTCTTCAGAAGGGTAACCTCTCCAGCCTCCTTGCCTCAGATACGAGCCCCATCCACCTCAGGGACCCTCGGACAAATCCGCCCTTGCGGGACCCAGTTGAAGTTACTGAGCCCCAGGCCTCCGATGTAGTACCTCACCCCAGGCTTAAGGTGCCTGGGATGGACTCCAACACTGTTCCAGCCAGGCCATGGGCACCTCGGCCGGAACTCCGGACCACCAGCACCCAGGCCAAAGGTGCCAGGGTGCGGGATAGCAGTAAAGCCGAAAGACCTCGTGGCGAGGGCGTCTACCCCTTTTATGCCCTCCCCCGGCAGACACAGCAGGTCTCCCTGCCCCGCTGTACTACTGCCAGAGCAGGACAAAAAGGTGCAGCACCGCGGTAATGGTTCTACCTCAACCCGGGACAACAGCGCCACCCACAGGTCAAAGGGAACAACACACCACCAGAGTCCTCCACGACTTAATTGGTCTGAACCCTATCACAATTGGTGCAACCCGGGTCATTCTACCACCCAGGTGCTCCCCCTAGATTTAGACCCCCGCTACATATATATATATATATATATATATATATATATATACATATATTATGGTAATTCGTTTATTTATGTCATGGTATAGTGTGATAGAGGTGTATTTTAGGTTAGTAATATGGGCGAGTAAGGCCCTCCTCGAGACTCTGTATCTGAAAGCTGGTTAATATGCTGCTCTGAGTGTGTGCTGGTGAATGGTGAGTGAATGCACACCCCTTGCCTGTACTGCACCCCATCCTGAAGATATCAGTAAGGAGAAGATACAGAAGACACAGAATGGTGACATGAAAGCTGTCACGGAAGAATGATGTTGGTGTGTCACCCAGTAGCATAGCGGCATATATTGGGAAGCAACACGTTAAGACTGTTATGGACTGTTCCATAGGAGCTGTTTCTGAAGCACATGTTGGGAAGCACAACACGTTAAGACCATCATGGACTGTTCCATAGGAGCTGTTTCTGAAGCACATGTTGGGAAGCACAACATGTTAAGACAGTTATGGACCGTTCCATAGGAGCCGTGTCTGAAGAAGGGTGATATTCGCCCTTTAGGCGCAAAGCGGCATATGTTGGAAGGCAACATGTTTAAGATCATAGCTCTGGAATTTACATTCAAAGCTTTGTAGCATATTAGAATCTGCATAGAAAGAGGGCTTGTCTCCAGCCCACCTGATGTGATACAAGCTTAAAAGAGAGGAGAAGGACTACCTTGGCAATATCTGATTGGACAGGAGGCAAGTGGGGGTGGTTATGGGTGAGGGGAATGAATGTTGAAAGCACACACAGAAGAGTTATGCCCTGTACACACGATTGGATTTCCGATGGAATAAAATCCGATGGATTTTTCCATCGGAAATCCGATGAAGCTGACTTCCATCAGTCTTGCCTACAAACCATCAGTCAAAAATGTGACCGTCCCAAACGCCGTGACGTCAAACACTCCGAAGAGCCGAGAAAAATGAAGTTCAATGCTTCTGAGCATGCGTCGACTTGATTCTGAGCATGCGTGGGTTTTTTCTCCGATGGAGTTCCCCACAGATGATCTTAATTTGCTAAAAGACCGATGGGGCCCACACACGATCGGTTTGTCCGATGAAAAAAGTCCATCGGTCTATTTTCATCAGAAAAACCGATCGTGTGTACGCGGCATAAGAGTCCTTTTGTCCCTTTTGTTCCTGGCCTGCTCATGTGAGCCTTTTGGCTCGTTCTCTTTTACCATCCAGAACCCAGCAGATGAAACCATGTGTGATAAGTATCTTTGATGTTCTTTCATATATATACTCTGCTGTTTAGTGAATGATGGGAAATAAATGAAAGATATTGTTTTTACTAGCAGCAGTGTGTATGTTTTCATAACTAACTTTACATTATTGTGCTTATAATCTTAATAGACTAGCTAATTATTGGCATAGACAAATCAATCCATTTATGCAATAGATAGTCCGTAAACACCTTCCGGGATAATAATTATATAGTTTATTTTGTTTATATTTATTAGCTTGTATATTGCAGCATTTACTTCAACACCTCAGCAGTGTTACAGGCTGATCCCCTCCATGCCACGCCACGTTGATGCAGTAATTCATGCAAAAGGAGCACTGATTAAGTGCGTACTATACTGTACATGGACATACTTTTCAGTAAGCCAACATTTCTGTATTAAAAATGTGTTTTTTTTCATTGGTCTTATGTAATATTCTAATTTTCTGAGATACAGAATTTGGGGTTTTCACTAGCTGTAAGCCATAATCATCAAAACTAAAAGAAAGAAATGCTTGAAATATATCACTCTGTGTGCATCTACAGTATATACTGTACGTGTAAAATATATGAGTTTCACTTTTTGAATTAAATTGCTGAAATAAATTAACTTTTTTCACAGTCAAAGAGTTTTATTGAAGCTCGTTACAGGTAACAAGTAGTATAAAAAAAGCATACACAATACAGAATTAAACATCCAGGGCTCAGTTGTAGACAGAGTAAATAGGCAAAGGCCTAACAAATTACAAAGCCTGGATGATGATCAAGGGGTAATATGAGGCAAATAAATGCTGAACATATATTAAGGAAATGTAAGGGAAGTAGAACAGAACGGGTAAAGAGAATAGGAAAGAGGGGGGGAGGGGGGAGAGTGGGGGGGGATAGGAGCGGAGTGAGTAGAGCATAGGAGGTACAGGTAATAGAGATACAATAACAATCCATCACATGTATATATTCTTCATGTTATGCCTTAACTTCATCAAATGAGGTTCTACTAAAAAAAGTATGGTCAGTCTAAGGTACATAGTAATTTATGCATTAAGCAACTGGAATTCGGGAGAGTATGAGAATAAGACCCAAGGTTGCCAGATTTCGTTAAAATTGGTGCTATTTTCTCTTTTCATAGCTGCAATTTCTTCAATTTTGTGTATATGGTGTATCCTATCCAACCAATCCCTAATTTTTGGTACACGTTTGGTCTTCCAATGAAGTGCGATAAGTGTTTTCGTGCAAGGAGGAGGTGTCTAGTGAGAGATTTCTTATATTTGCTTATGGTGAGAGTGTTAACGTTAATCAGGCAGGCTGCTGCTGTTAGATTTAGATTAGTTTCAGTTATGAATAGGACCCATTTTCTGATCTCATCCCAGTACTCTAGAATTTTTGGACACTCCCACCATATATGGAGGAAGGTGCCAATATCATGTTTACAACGCCAACATGCATCTGAGGCTGCGGTGGACCATCTCCCAGACCTCTGGGGTGTAATGTACCATTGAGTAAGGATTTTGTAAGAGATCTCCTGATAATTGGAGCTCATGGAACATTTGTGTGTCATAATACATGCCTTCTCCCATTGGATTGTCGATATCTTAATTTTTAGGTCACTTTCCCATTTAGCCTTATGTTTCAAGTCATCTATGTGCTGGGCCTGGTTTAACCTGGAATAGGCTAGAGAAGTGGTATGTGCTACTGAGGATCTCTTAAAGCAAAGAGTTTCAAGTGGAGACATTGGCATGCAGTATAATGACCTAAATTTGCTATTGATCAAGAAATCTCTTAGTTGCAAGTAAAACCAGAGGCCCGGGTACAGTCTCCCCCAATCTGCCCGCAATGCATCCAAAGATTTGACCCTTGAGTCTGATAGGCATTGGGAGGTTGTGCATGGGTGTACATCCTTCAGATGTTGTCCCGGGATAAAATCAGGGTTATTGGTGACAGGGGTCAGAGGTCCAGGTATGGAGGCAATGTTGTGTTTGCCTACAATTTTGTGCCAGACCTGAAGAGTGTTTGCTACTAAGGGGTGCGTCTGATTCCTGTCTGTTTTGGAGTGTAGTGTCCAAGGGTAGATAAATTAACTTTTTGATGATATTCTAATTTTTACTAACCCCACAGTGCATTGTGGGTATGTGCATGAACGTGGCGATGTCACGGCCTTTGGTTTGCGGACGATGGTGCACACCGTGTCCTTGCTAATGCCCAATTCCTCCGCCATCAATCGTAAAGTCAGTCTCTGCTCTCGGGCCAGGCATTTGTCAAACTCCCTCGTTCATGTCTGGGGTTCTGCTTGTCGATGGCATGGCTCATCCTCAGTCATTTCCTTCCCATTCCGAAAGCATTTGAACCAGTTGTAAACACATTTTCTGCTCACGGCTTCCGTCCCGTACACTTGCACCAACATTTCATGCATCTCCGTCGCTGTTTTCCCCAATTTGTAGTAGAACTTGATGTTCAGTCATTGCTCCATTGCACTGTGACCCTACCTCTCACACTGACTACGTTCCAATGCCCACAGTAGGTTTACCCTGATGGTCACGTGTACTCCACACTAGGTGACGCTTCTCAACATGTCTCTGAATAGCTATGTGCATGCACCTGGTCCATGTTGCCATTGAGATATTGGACAATTCACCAAACCTTTTAGACACACCTCGTAATTACCTGTGCTGGCATATCCTCATTTTCAGTTGCAAACTAGATGTAAACACTCTCTATCCTAACAAAGGATTAAAAATATTAAGTTCTGGGTTTACATTGCATTCTAATGTGCCTTTAGGCCCCTTTCACACTGGCACGTTTTTCAGGCGCTGTTATACCGCCTGAAAAAATCGCGCCCTGCAGTCTTCAGTGTGAAAGCCCGAGGGCTTTCACATTGAAGCGGTGCGCTAGCAGGACTGCTCCAAAAGTCCTGCTAGCTGCATCTTTACAGCAGTGAAGGAGCGGTGTGTTCACCGCTCCTTTACCGCGGCTGCCAATTGAAATCAATGGGACACCGCGGTAATACCGTCCGCAAACCGTGGCAATAGCCGCGGTTTGCGGGCGGTATTAACCCTTTTTCGGCCGCTAGCGGGGGTTAAATTCACCCCGCTAGCGGCCGCATACCGCGGTAATAACGACGGTATAGCGGCGCTGAAAATCGTGCCGCTATACCGCCACCGCACCTGCCCGTCCCAGTGTGAAAGGGGCCTTAAAGAGTTTGTAAACCTCCAAAAAAATAAAAACCCGAAAAACAAAGGCAAAATGAAGCCCTGGATCGGTGCCGGCACACCGCTGACAGGGCCGACGTGTTTCCCAGAGTTATTTCCGGCGGTGCGCTATGATTACGTCACTCCTGCGCAAGTGCATGGGAGTCTCCGGTCACGGCACGGGCCCTGAAGAAACGGCACAAGCAGGCCGTTACTTCAGCGGCAGCGCATACATAATTGGCTAACGGCAGGGTGCCTTTAGCCAATCATGGCTCAGGGGGCTAAGTCCACAACCCACACTATATAAAGCTGCTCACACGGTGCCCGTATATAGTGATATGAATGAGAGAATGTTAGCTGGAGACAGGTTAGTTAGTGGCATGCAGGCAGTTTAGTATAGACAGTATCTCACAAAAGTGAGTACACCCCTCACATTTTTGTAAATATTTTATTATATATTTTCATGTGACAACATTGAAGAAATTACACTTTGCTACAATGTAAAGTAGTGAGTGTACAGCTTGTATAACAGTGTCAGTTTGCTGTCCCCTCAAAATAACTCAACCCACAGCCATTAATGTCTAAACCACTGGGAACAAAAGTGAGTACACCCCTAAGTGAAAATGTAAAAATTGGGCCCAACTAGACATTTTAACTCCCTGGTCTCATGTGACTCATTAGGGTTATAAGGTCTCAGGTGTGAATGGGGAGCAGGTGTGTTAAATTTGGTGTTATCCCTCCCGCTCTCTCATACTGGTCACTGGAAGTTCAACATGGCACCTCATGGCAAAGAACTCTCTGAAGATCTGAAAAAAAGTATTGTTGCTCAACATAAAGATGGCCTAGGCTATAAGAAGATTGCCAAGACCCTGAAACTGAGCTGCAGCACGGTGGCCAAGACCATACAGTGGTTAAACAGGACAGGTTCTACTCAGAACAGGCCTCGCCATGGTCGACCAAAGAAGTTGAGTGCAGGTGCTCAGTGTCATATCCAGAGGTTGTTTTTGGAAAATAGATCTATGAGTGCAGCCAGTATTGCTGCAGAGGTTTAAGGGGTGGTGGTGGGGGGGGGGGGGGTCAGCCTGTCAGTTCTCAGACCATATGCCGCACACTGCATCAAATTGTTCTGCGTGGCTGTCCTCCCAGAAGGAAACTGCTGAAGGCAAGCAGACTAAGGACATAGATTACTGGAACCATGTTCTGTGGTCTGATGAAATCAAGATAAACTTATTTGGTTCAGATGGTGTCAAGCATGTGTGGCGGCAACCAGGTGAATACAAAGACATGTGTGTCTTGCTTACAGTCAAGCATGGTGGTGGAAGTGTCGTGGTCTGGAGCTGCATGAGTGCTGCCGGCACTGGGGAGCTACAGTTCATTGAGGGAACCATGAATGCCGACATGTACTGTGACATACTGAAGCAGAGCATGATCCCCTCCCTTCAGAGACTGGGCCGCAGGGCAGTATTCCAACATGATAACGACCCCAAACACACATCCAAGACAACCACTGCCTTGCTAAAGAAGGTGAAGCTGATGGACTGGCCAAGCATGTCTCCAGACCACAACCCTATTGAGCCTCTGTGGGGCAACCCTTAAATGGAAGGTGGAGGAGCGCAAGGTCTCTAACATCCACCAGCTCTGTGATGTCATCATAGAGGAGTGGAAGAGGACTCCAGTGGCAACCTGTGAAGCTCTGGTGAACTCCATGCCCAAGAGGATTAAGGCAGTGCTGGAAAATAATGGTGGCACAAAAATATTGACATTTTCACTTAGGGGTGAACTCTCTTTTGTTGCCAGCGGTTTAGACATTAATGGCTGTGTGTTGAGTTATTTTGAGGGGACAGCAAAGTTACACTGTTAGGGCCAGTTCACACCATAGAAACGCAATCTGGATGCGTTCCAGGTGGTTTTTTGCATGCGCGTCTTTGATGCGTTTTTGATGTGTTCCAGTGCGTTTTTGGTACGTTTTTAATGCAGTCCAGTACTTTTTTTCACCTCTCTTTTTTATTAACCTTAGATAAGGACAAGTGTGTTCCAGTGCGTTTTTGGTGCATTTAGGTGCGTTCCAGTGCGTTTTTGATGCATTTTACAGCGTTCCAGTACAGTCCAGTGCAGGTAAAATGCAGCATGTTCTACTTTTTTTTCTGGAACTGGAACGAACTGGAACTGCAAGCACTAGTGCGAACTATGCCATTGAAAACCATATAACCTCCTTTCCATGCATTTTTTGATGCAGAAAAAAACGCACTGGACTGCATGTGGTGTGAACTGGCCCTTATACAAGCTGTACACTCACTACTTTACATTGCAGCAAAATGTCATTTCTTCAGTGTTGTCACATGAAAAGATATAATGAACATTTTCAAAAAATGTGAGGGGTGTATTCAGTTTTGTGAAATACTGTATTTCATGCAATGTATGTGTATATGAGGTTTGAGCAAGCGCTGAATTTAGAACCAAACACGTTACCTTTTACGTTCCTGTCATACCAGTGATGTGATTTTAATGCTTCAAGAAAGATACCAAGGAGTGCAGCAATATTCTGGATTTTGCATGTTACAAAATTTTATAACAGCAACCAAGAAAACCTTTTTTTTAAAAACCCAGTGGTGATTAAATACCACCTATCTGTCTCAAAAAAATGATAAAAATTTGGTTTGTGTACAGTGTTGCATGACCGCGCAATTGTTATTCAAAGTGCGACAACACGGAAAGGTGAATATTGGCCTGGGCAGGAAGGTTAGTAAAAGTGCCCAGTAGGCAAGTAGTTAAAGTTAGATCCTGAATTATAGACAAATCATTTTCTTAGCCAGCAGATACAAGAAAGAAAATATTAGCAATTTAGTGTGCTGGTCACTAATTATTTTGTAATGATTACTAACTAAAACCCCATGCAGTCTCCAGATACATGGGTCACATCTGTGTAGTGCCACAGTAAAAATACAAGAAATAACTGCATCAGAATAGAAAAAAGACAAGTAGCCCTTCTCATTGCCTTTCCGATCAATGAGCTGCTATAAACCGATCCAATTTTCCCTGACATGAGAAGGATACCTATTCTGAGAGTCTGGAACACGTGTAAGTTCCGTTTTATAATCATACCGGTTTTATGGCTCCTGGTTCGACTCATACACCCATCATGCCATATGTTCTTTTGATCAATCAGTGGCGGCTGGTGCTCAAAACTTTTTTGGGGGCGCAAACAAACTGAAAAATACAGAAAAAAAAACAGAAATTGCAGTCTCACTATGCCCATCAAATACAGCCACTGTGCCATCAATTTCAGCCACTGTGTTCATCAAATGCAGCCACTGTGCCCATCAAATGCAGCCACTGTGCCCGTCAAATGCAACCACTGTGCCCGTAAAATGCAGCCACTGTGACCTCAGCACCCCCCTGCCCGCTCGCTCACTGTCGGACTGGCACTTACCCCTTCTTGGTGGCGGGTCAGGCAGCGGGTGACGGCAGCGAGCTGTGGAACAGGCAGCGGGTCAGGTGGCGGCTCCTGTGTCCTCCATGCTTCCTTTTTACTATTTACTTTTTTGTTTTATTTTTAATACTCCAAACGTTGCTTCCGCTCCTACAGGCACTAGGCTTTGTACTGTCACATCATCCTGATGCTGTAATATTGTGTAGCGATACCACCCCCTTTACCTGCCTTTGGCTCCCCGTAGGTAGAGAGGGCACACCACGCCACAAGCCCGTACCCTCCTGTATGAAGAGGTTGAGCGGTGTTGTTGGTGGGTCTCCACAGCCAGAAAACCATAGTTGATAGAAACAAGTCCTTGTTTCCCCCCAGTGACTTGAATGAAAGGTCCTAGCAATTTGCTGGACCAACATGGGGGAGTTCAAAGGGGACCGCAGATACTGTGCTTTATTTTCTAGGTATGATATATTAGCAGTTTCCCTGGGCAGCAACAGCCATGGGATTGGTTACCTGTATCAGAAGAGGATTGGTCGGCTACAGGAAGCGAAAAGCCCGCGCGGAGAGAGGTTATATAAGGGACCAGTGAGTGGGGCGCCTCAGACCGTTTGAACCGGACCTCAACGGCAGCAGCATGCAGCGCAGTTCTCAGGATCGCGAGTCCCTCTTACGCCGCTTGTTAGAGAAGGCGGAGGGACAGGGCGGTGAGGAGTGGCTGCTTCGTTGCCTGGATGAAGGTCACGGTTCAGCTCTGCCAGTGGAGGCGGCTATCGCATCCCCAGAGTCAGTATTAGGGGAGAGCGGTCCGCGCAAGCAGCCAGGCAGAGCCAAGAAACGGAAGATTTCTGCTTCTCCTCAGGTTACCTGACAGGGAGAGAGCCGGCGGGAGCCTGCAGTCTGTGAGGAAAAAAGACGCTACTCCGCTGCCTCAAGTGGTCACAAACTGTGAACATCCAGAAGATGGTGAGAAGTGTTCTGTATCTATGGCTGACATGTCAGCGCTTTTTATCTCATTATCTAACATGTTTAAGATGAAAGGGGCACATTCATATGGTGCTTTGTTGGGTCAGGGAGCACAGGTCTCTGGTGCTGAATCATTGGAGGAGGTTGGTACATTAATGGGCAAAGTCCCCAGTGAAAACGAAAATTTTCATCCTAGTATGAAGGTTAATGAGAATAAGAGGGCACAGGTATCTGGTGCAGGCTGCAGTTATATGACTGATTCTAAAGATTTATATGAAGGTGCACATTTATATGGTGCTATGGATGAAGGTGATGCGGACGCTGGTTCTGTATGGCAGGGTTTGAATGCTCAGCAATCTATGAATAATGATGCTACCTTATTGTCAAATATTAGGAGCTTTAACCCTTCACAGTTTGTTAACCCTGCCTTGCCTCTAAGACCTTCTACTACTTTGGTTGGTGAATCCTCATTTAAAGAACCCCTACCGTGTATATTATCACCTCTGGGCTTTCACTTGTCAAAGTCAGTGAAAGAAAAAATTTGGAGAGGTGACTTCATTGACCTATTATCATTGTTGCCAGCTTCAAAAGAATTTCTGGCTAAAAGTGATAAGCTGTCAGGTGATAGATCTGAGGAGGATAGAAGAAGAGCGATTCCCAAAACTTTCCAAAACTGGCTTCAGGCCTTTTGTATTTTTGCTGCGGTTTTGGGGGAACGCTTTCCAGGCAAGTGCTCGGGTTTATTTCAACATGTGGATATTATTGCTGAAGCCTTCCGCCACTTTGGCGGTTCGGCTTGGTATTCTTATGATGAAAATTTTCGCCAGAAATTGGCGGTTCATCCCTCTCTAAACTGGGGGTCTAAGGACGTCGGATTGTGGTTGAATTTAATGCTACCTCCAAAGCCTCAGTTTGCTCCTAGGTTAGCGTCCAATCAACAGTCCCCTTTTCGCAAAGGTTTTTGTTTCGCCTTTAATGAAGGGCAGTGTAAATTCCTTACTAATTGCCGTTATCGGCACGAATGTTCTAATTGTTCTGGTAGCCATGCAGCCAACAGATGTTTTCGCAAGTCTTCTGCAACCTCTTTTCAATCACATGCCAGGGATGCTGGGCCAAAAAGCTCGGACACCAGTGAGCTTACCAAACATGCTCCAGTGGTTAGAGCGATACCCCGATCGCAAGATGGCAACACTGCTCATTGAAGGCTTTCGGGAGGGTTTTTTGGTACCCACTTTCAAAGGTCCTGGCTGTTCTATGGTCAACAATTTGAAATCAGTTGCCTTGAATTATGCAGTGGTGCAGGAAAAAATTTCCAAGGAATTGGTGGAAGGTAGAGTAGCGGGCCCTTTCTCATCCCCTCCATTTTCCAACTTCAGGCTTTCTCCTTTGGGAATAGTCCCCAAGAGAGAGGCGGGTTGTTATCGTTTAATTCATCACCTCTCTTATCCTGTAAATGTTTCTTTGAACGATGAAGTGTCGGATGTAGAGGCTCCAGTCTGCTACTCTTCTTTCGATAATGCTTTGGTTATTTTGCAACAACACGGCCGGGGTGCTTTATTATCAAAAGCAGACATCAAGTCTGCTTTTCGATTGCTCCCGGTTCATCCTCAAGGTTTTAACTCTTTAGGTTTTCATTTTCAAGATCAATTTTTCTTTGACAAATGTATGCCGATGGGTTTCTCCTTATCGTGTTTTTATTTTGAATCATTTTCTACCTTTTTGCACTGGGTATTGACTCAGAGGTGTCCTGAAGGCGGTTTTTTACATTATTTAGACGATTTTTTATTTGTTGGCCCTCCGGGTTCTCCTTCATGTTTAAATTACCTGCAAACATTCTTCTCCATTTGTGATGATTTCGGGGTTCCTCTGGCTGTAGAGAAGACAGTTCTTCCAACTATGTCTCTTGAGTTTCTGGGGATTGTCATTGATTCCTCTGCTATGGAATTCAGGCTTCCTCTTCAAAAGTTAGAAAGGATGAGATCTATGATCTCTGTCTTTCTATCTAAACGTAAAGTTTTTCTCAAAGAGGCTCAGTCGCTGTTGGGGCTATTTGCCTTCGCAGCCAGGGTAATTCCAATGGCCATGGTATTTTCTCGCAGGTTTTCTTTATCTACCAAAGGTCTTAAGAACCCGTACTCCCACGTTTACATCTCTAAAACCATTAAAGAAGATCTGAAGGTTTGGGATGCCTTCTTGTGTAATTTCAATGGTACGACCATTTGGCAAAAGGAGTTTGTCTCTAGTGTTCAGTTGAATTTCTTCACAGATGCAGCTGGATCTGTTGGTTTTGGGGCATTTCTCGATGGCCACTGGTGTGCAGAGCGGTGGCATCAGGAGTGGCTTCACCAGGATATTCTCCATAACCTTGTGCTTTTGGAATTATTTCCTGTTGTGGTTTCCGGGGTAATTTGGAAAGAGACCTTTGAGAATCGTAGAGTTTTGGTTTACACTGACAACAAAGGTGTTTTCTTTGCGGTTAATTCCCTGTCCTCAAAGTCGGAACCAGTGATTAACCTATTACGTTTTTTAGTATTGCATTGTTTGCGTTATAATATTTGGTTAAAAGCTGCACATATAGCAGGCATAAAGAATAACATCGCCGAAGCTTTGTCTCGTCTACAGTTCGAAAGATTTCGGGACTTGGCGCCGGAGGCAGACCTGCATGGAACTCCTTGCCCAGATTTCCTCTGGGGCTTAATCCGGAGCTGATACTTCCGTATTTCAAGAACTCGGTTTCGGAGAAGACTTGGTCGGATTATCTTCTTTCCTGGTACAGATGGTGCTCTTTTTGTCATGATTCAGGTTTGGATTCTTTAGTTGTGACATCATACACCTCTTTATCCTTTTTGTCCGCTCTGATGCAATCAAATTTAAGTCCTGCTTCCATAAGCCGGATTCTAGCAGGAGTATCTTTCTTTCTGAAGTTTGCAGGTTTACCGGCTTTAACCTCATTCTTTCAGGTCAGTCAAGTCTTAAAAGGCCTTCGGAGGTCCTGTCCGTCTTTGGATACCCGGCATCCCATTTCAATCCCCTTGCTGATTGATTTATTAAGGGTTATAGAGGAAGTCTGTTTTTCAAAATTTGAGCTTCTCCTTTTCCGTGCATCCTTTGCGTTGGCTTTCTTTGGTGCTATGAGGCTGGGTGAATTTACAGCGGCCAATAAAAGATCTTTGGCCTTTCTGCTTTTTCACCACGTTCGTATAGACAATGATTTTCTTCACATTTTTCTGGCTAGATCTAAGTCTCAGCCCGGTGGTAAGGGCCAATGGTTCTCTCTAGCTAGATCCTCGAGTCATGTGATCTGTCCTGTACGGCATGTTGCGAGGTATTTGGCGGTCAGACCTCCCTCTGGGGATTCCTTCTTTGTTCACCAAGACCTGTCTTCCCTTACCAGATATCAATTCTTGTCCGTACTGGCTTCCTCTTTGAAATGCTTAAATCTGTCAGGTTTTTGCTTTTCGTCACATTCCTTTCGGATTGGAGCAGCCACTACGGCCGATGCATTGGGTTTCTCTTCGGAAATGTTAAAAAGAGTTGGTCGCTGGGAGAGTAATAGATATAGAATTTATGTCCGCCCTGATCTACTAATTGTATGATTTTCTCTTTCAGATATTTCCAGAAAAGTTATCTGGATAGTGGGTCATTCCTTCGTTTTCTGGGCTGCTCAACATGCCGGAAACAGGAACTACTCCACCACTTTAGGTCTGGACGCTAAGTCTTATGGTCAGGTGTACGGGGTTTGAGATGGAGGGGCCTAAGGGAACATTTGATTTATTTATCCAGTATTTGGCCTTTTCCTCAGGTTTTAGTGATTCACGCAGGGGCGAACGACTTAGGTAAAGTTAGGACTTGGGACCTGTTATGCGAAATGAAAAGAGACTTAGGTTCTATTAAGGTGATGTTTCCTTCTTCCATTCTGGCGTTCTCAGAAATGATTCCGAGATTAGTATAGTCTCCTGCCAGTAATCTCTTCTACGTGGACAGGATAAGGAGGCGCCTAAATAGAACAATCCATAGTTTTCTTAGAGCGTCAGGTGGTGTCTCTTATCGGCACTCGGAGTTGGAAGGTTTCATTCCGGGTTTGTTCCGGGAGGATTCAATCCATTTATCCCCTATAGGTTTGGACATTTTTTGTATGGGTTTGCAAAGTTTAATCGAGTCGGCCACGGTGGGGGGGGGGGGCGGCTTCAACCAGTAGTTTCCCTACTGGCCTCAGCCGGTGGGGTGTAGTTGTCCAGCATGTCTGGATGGACCCCGTTAATCTCGTTTTAATTATTAGCCAAGATGGCTTTCTTATTTAATTTAATTATAGTAATTATCAGGTTACCCCTTGGATACACCGTGGCCATTTAAAATGCCAAAGAATTATTTATTAATAAATTTATTTGCACCTTTTATCGTTGTGTTCTCTCTTTATTGAGTCCCTTTGTACGAGCCCATGAAAGGTCCTAGCAATATGCTGGACCAACATGGGGGAGTTCAAAGGGGACCGCAGATACTGTGCTTTATTTTCTAGGTATGATATATTAGCAGTTTCCCTGGGCAGCAACAGCCATGGGATTGGTTACCTGTATCAGAAGAGGATTGGTCGGCTACAGGAAGCGAAAAGCCCGCGCGGAGAGAGGTTATATAAGGGACCAGTGAGCGGGGCGCCTCAGACCGTTTGAACCGGACCTCAACGCCCACCCGCCCTCCCTATTGTTAAAGTCATGGTGTATTCAGTGGGGGTGTAGTTGTCCAGCATGTCTGGATGGACCCCGTTAATCTCGTTTTAATTATTAGCCAAGATGGCTTTCTTATTTAATTTAATTATAGTAATTATCAGGTTACCCCTTGGATACACCGTGGCCATTTAAAATGCCAAAGAATTATTTATTAATACATTTATTTGCACCTTTTATCGTTGTGTTCTCTCTTTATTGAGTCCCTTTGTACGAGCCCATGAAAGGTCCTAGCAATATGCTGGACCAACATGGGGGAGTTCAAAGGGGACCGCAGATACTGTGCTTTATTTTCTAGGTATGATATATTAGCAGTTTCCCTGGGCAGCAACAGCCATGGGATTGGTTACCTGTATCAGAAGAGGATTGGTCGGCTACAGGAAGCGAAAAGCCCGCGCGGAGAGAGGTTATATAAGGGACCAGTGAGTGGGGCGCCTCAGACCGTTTGAACCGGACCTCAACGGCAGCAGCATGCAGCGCAGTTCTCAGGATCGCGAGTCCCTCTTACGCCGCTTGTTAGAGAAGGCGGAGGGACAGGGCGGTGAGGAGTGGCTGCTTCGTTGCCTGGATGAAGGTCACGGTTCAGCTCTGCCAGTGGAGGCGGCTATCGCATCCCCAGAGTCAGTATTAGGGGAGAGCGGTCCGCGCAAGCAGCCAGGCAGAGCCAAGAAACGGAAGATTTCTGCTTCTCCTCAGGTTACCTGACAGGGAGAGAGCCGGCGGGAGCCTGCAGTCTGTGAGGAAAAAAGACGCTACTCCGCTGCCTCAAGTGGTCACAAACTGTGAACATCCAGAAGATGGTGAGAAGTGTTCTGTATCTATGGCTGACATGTCAGCGCTTTTTATCTCATTATCTAACATGTTTAAGATGAAAGGGGCACATTCATATGGTGCTTTGTTGGGTCAGGGAGCACAGGTCTCTGGTGCTGAATCATTGGAGGAGGTTGGTACATTAATGGGCAAAGTCCCCAGTGAAAACGAAAATTTTCATCCTAGTATGAAGGTTAATGAGAATAAGAGGGCACAGGTATCTGGTGCAGGCTGCAGTTATATGACTGATTCTAAAGATTTATATGAAGGTGCACATTTATATGGTGCTATGGATGAAGGTGATGCGGACGCTGGTTCTGTATGGCAGGGTTTGAATGCTCAGCAATCTATGAATAATGATGCTACCTTATTGTCGAATATTAGGAGCTTTAACCCTTCACAGTTTGTTAACCCTGCCTTGCCTCTAAGACCTTCTACTACTTTGGTTGGTGAATCCTCATTTAAAGAACCCCTACCGTGTATATTATCACCTCTGGGCTTTCACTTGTCAAAGTCAGTGAAAGAAAAAATTTGGAGAGGTGACTTCATTGACCTATTATCATTGTTGCTAGCTTCAAAAGAATTTCTGGCTAAAAGTGATAAGCTGTCAGGTGATAGATCTGAGGAGGATAGAAGAAGAGCGATTCCCAAAACTTTCCAAAACTGGCTTCAGGCCTTTTGTATTTTTGCTGCGGTTTTGGGGGAACGCTTTCCAGGCAAGTGCTCGGGTTTATTTCAACATGTGGATATTATTGCTGAAGCCTTCCGCCACTTTGGCGGTTCGGCTTGGTATTCTTATGATGAAAATTTTCGCCAGAAATTGGCGGTTCATCCCTCTCTAAACTGGGGGTCTAAGGACGTCGGATTGTGGTTGAATTTAATGCTACCTCCAAAGCCTCAGTTTGCTCCTAGGTTAGCGTCCAATCAACAGTCCCCTTTTCGCAAAGGTTTTTGTTTCGCCTTTAATGAAGGGCAGTGTAAATTCCTTACTAATTGCCGTTATCGGCACGAATGTTCTAATTGTTCTGGTAGCCATGCAGCCAACAGATGTTTTCGCAAGTCTTCTGCAACCTCTTTTCAATCACATGCCAGGGATGCTGGGCCAAAAAGCTCGGACACCAGTGAGCTTACCAAACATGCTCCAGTGGTTAGAGCGATACCCCGATCGCAAGATGGCAACACTGCTCATTGAAGGCTTTCGGGAGGGTTTTTTGGTACCCACTTTCAAAGGTCCTGGCTGTTCTATGGTCAACAATTTGAAATCAGTTGCCTTGAATTATGCAGTGGTGCAGGAAAAAATTTCCAAGGAATTGGTGGAAGGTAGAGTAGCGGGCCCTTTCTCATCCCCTCCATTTTCCAACTTCAGGCTTTCTCCTTTGGGAATAGTCCCCAAGAGAGAGGCGGGTTGTTATTGTTTAATTCATCACCTCTCTTATCCTGTAAATGTTTCTTTGAACGATGAAGTGTCGGATGTAGAGGCTCCAGTCTGCTACTCTTCTTTCGATAATGCTTTGGTTATTTTGCAACAACACGGCCGGGGTGCTTTATTATCAAAAGCAGACATCAAGTCTGCTTTTCGATTGCTCCCGGTTCATCCTCAAGGTTTTAACTCTTTAGGTTTTCATTTTCAAGATCAATTTTTCTTTGACAAATGTATGCCGATGGGTTTCTCCTTATCGTGTTTTTATTTTGAATCATTTTCTACCTTTTTGCACTGGGTATTGACTCAGAGGTGTCCTGAAGGCGGTTTTTTACATTATTTAGACGATTTTTTATTTGTTGGCCCTCCGGGTTCTCCTTCATGTTTAAATTACCTGCAAACATTCTTCTCCATTTGTGATGATTTCGGGGTTCCTCTGGCTGTAGAGAAGACAGTTCTTCCAACTATGTCTCTTGAGTTTCTGGGGATTGTCATTGATTCCTCTGCTATGGAATTCAGGCTTCCTCTTCAAAAGTTAGAAAGGATGAGATCTATGATCTCTGTCTTTCTATCTAAACGTAAAGTTTTTCTCAAAGAGGCTCAGTCGCTGTTGGGGCTATTTGCCTTCGCAGCCAGGGTAATTCCAATGGCCATGGTATTTTCTCGCAGGTTTTCTTTATCTACCAAAGGTCTTAAGAACCCGTACTCCCACGTTTACATCTCTAAAACCATTAAAGAAGATCTGAAGGTTTGGGATGCCTTCTTGTGTAATTTCAATGGTACGACCATTTGGCAAAAGGAGTTTGTCTCTAGTGTTCAGTTGAATTTCTTCACAGATGCAGCTGGATCTGTTGGTTTTGGGGCATTTCTCGATGGCCACTGGTGCGCAGAGCGGTGGCATCAGGAGTGGCTTCACCAGGATATTCTCCATAACCTTGTGCTTTTGGAATTATTTCCTGTTGTGGTTTCCGTGGTAATTTGGAAAGAGACCTTTGAGAATCGTAGAGTTTTGGTTTACACTGACAACAAAGGTGTTTTCTTTGCGGTTAATTCCCTGTCCTCAAAGTCGGAACCAGTGATTAACCTATTACGTTTTTTAGTATTGCATTGTTTGCGTTATAATATTTGGTTAAAAGCTGCACATATAGCAGGCATAAAGAATAACATCGCCGACGCTTTGTCTCGTCTACAGTTCGAAAGATTTCGGGACTTGGCGCCGGAGGCAGACCTGCATGGAACTCCTTGCCCAGATTTCCTCTGGGGCTTAATCCGGAGCTGATACTTCCGTATTTCAAGAACTCGGTTTCGGAGAAGACTTGGTCGGATTATCTTCTTTCCTGGTACAGATGGTGCTCTTTTTGTCATGATTCAGGTTTGGATTCTTTAGTTGTGACATCATACACCTCTTTATCCTTTTTGTCCGCTCTGATGCAATCAAATTTAAGTCCTGCTTCCATAAGCCGGATTCTAGCAGGAGTATCTTTCTTTCTGAAGTTTGCAGGTTTACCGGCTTTAACCTCATTCTTTCAGGTCAGTCAAGTCTTAAAAGGCCTTCGGAGGTCCTGTCCGTCTTTGGATACCCGGCATCCCATTTCAATCCCTTTGCTGATTGATTTATTAAGGGTTATAGAGGAAGTCTGTTTTTCAAAATTTGAGCTTCTCCTTTTCCGTGCATCCTTTGCGTTGGCTTTCTTTGGTGCTATGAGGCTGGGTGAATTTACAGCGGCCAATAAAAGATCTTTGGCCTTTCTGCTTTTTCACCACGTTCGTATAGACAATGATTTTCTTCACATTTTTCTGGCTAGATCTAAGTCTCAGCCCGGTGGTAAGGGCCAATGGTTCTCTCTAGCTAGATCCTCGAGTCATGTGATCTGTCCTGTACGGCATGTTGCGAGGTATTTGGCGGTCAGACCTCCCTCTGGGGATTCCTTCTTTGTTCACCAAGACCTGTCTTCCCTTACCAGATATCAATTCTTGTCCGTACTGGCTTCCTCTTTGAAATGCTTAAATCTGTCAGGTTTTTGCTTTTCGTCACATTCCTTTCGGATTGGAGCAGCCACTACGGCCGATGCATTGGGTTTCTCTTCGGAAATGTTAAAAAGAGTTGGTCGCTGGGAGAGTAATAGATATAGAATTTATGTCCGCCCTGATCTACTAATTGTATGATTTTCTCTTTCAGATATTTCCAGAAAAGTTATCTGGATAGTGGGTCATTCCTTCGTTTTCTGGGCTGCTCAACATGCCGGAAACAGGAACTACTCCACCACTTTAGGTCTGGACGCTAAGTCTTATGGTCAGGTGTACGGGGTTTGAGATGGAGGGGCCTAAGGGAACATTTGATTTATTTGTCCAGTATTTGGCCTTTTCCTCAGGTTTTAGTGATTCACGCAGGGGCGAACGACTTAGGTAAAGTTAGGACTTGGGACCTGTTATGCGAAATGAAAAGAGACTTAGGTTCTATTAAGGTGATGTTTCCTTCTTCCATTCTGGCGTTCTCAGAAATGATTCCGAGATTAGTATAGTCTCCTGCCAGTAATCTCTTCTACGTGGACAGGATAAGGAGGCGCCTAAATAGAACAATCCATAGTTTTCTTAGAGCGTCAGGTGGTGTCTCTTATCGGCACTCGGAGTTGGAAGGTTTCATTCCGGGTTTGTTCCGGGAGGATTCAATCCATTTATCCCCTATAGGTTTGGACATTTTTTGTATGGGTTTGCAAAGTTTAATCGAGTCGGCCACGGTGGGGGGGGGGGGCGGCTTCAACCAGTAGTTTCCCTACTGGCCTCAGCCGGTGGGGTGTAGTTGTCCAGCATGTCTGGATGGACCCCGTTAATCTCGTTTTAATTATTAGCCAAGATGGCTTTCTTATTTAATTTAATTATAGTAATTATCAGGTTACCCCTTGGATACACCGTGGCCATTTAAAATGCCAAAGAATTATTTATTAATAAATTTATTTGCACCTTTTATCGTTGTGTTCTCTCTTTATTGAGTCCCTTTGTACGAGCCCATGAAAGGTCCTAGCAATATGCTGGACCAACATGGGGGAGTTCAAAGGGGACCGCAGATACTGTGCTTTATTTTCTAGGTATGATATATTAGCAGTTTCCCTGGGCAGCAACAGCCATGGGATTGGTTACCTGTATCAGAAGAGGATTGGTCGGCTACAGGAAGCGAAAAGCCCGCGCGGAGAGAGGTTATATAAGGGACCAGTGAGCGGGGCGCCTCAGACCGTTTGAACCGGACCTCAACGCCCACCCGCCCTCCCTATTGTTAAAGTCATGGTGTATTCAGTGGGGGTGTAGTTGTCCAGCATGTCTGGATGGACCCCGTTAATCTCGTTTTAATTATTAGCCAAGATGGCTTTCTTATTTAATTTAATTATAGTAATTATCAGGTTACCCCTTGGATACACCGTGGCCATTTAAAATGCCAAAGAATTATTTATTAATAAATTTATTTGCACCTTTTATCGTTGTGTTCTCTCTTTATTGAGTCCCTTTGTACGAGCCCATGTCCACACCAGCTGCAACTCCAACGTAGACTTTATTTCTCATAAATAACAGTCTCTGATAAGTAAAGGTTGGAGCAAGAAGACAGGACAGCATAAGGTGTGGGAGAGGTCCAGGCACAAATGTAATCACTTCACTGCTTGGCTTCTCAAGCAGACTCAGCCCAGATGGATAGTCTCCCTAGGTAGGGACTAGCAACCAATTGTTACTATAACTTAACCGCACAGTCTCTGCCACAGACTTGGTGAACTTGGTCTCTTTCCTCTAGCTTGACCTCTGTTAAGGAGAAGACATCCCTCCAGAGAGTTACCGGGCCCCTTCCTTCACCGTGACTTCCTCACCGGTCCCTCGGAACAGTACCTCCCCCGGCCTCCTCGTCTAAGATTCGGGTCCTCTCGCAAGGCGGCACCCTGGGATTCCTCGATCCTTGATGGGCCCCAGCTGAAGGTGCTGGGCCCCAGGCTTTTGCTGCAGTCCCAGGGCTAAAGGTGCCTGGGACTGATTCACCGACCTCCGCCCCTGGGCCAAAGGTGCCCAGGGTGGACAGGAACACACTCCCTGGGGTAGGACCCACGACCACGACAGAACGGACAGAACTCCAAACAGGCAGCGTCTGCCCCTTTTATATCCTCTCCCAGCATGCACAGCAGGCCTACCACACCCACTGTACGGCTGCCGAGAGGGGACACATAAGGCACAGCACTGTATCAGCGGTTCAACCCTGGTCTGCCATGACAGCGCCACCTGCAGGCCACAGGGAACTCACACCGATACTCTCCCTGCGGACAAAATGGTTGATAGAATCCTGACAATTGGGGTGTTTGAGCACAACTACCACTCAAACACTTCCCCTAAATTTAGGACCCCGCTACACACTCCCCCCACTAAATTAGACACTGTCCCCAGTGTCTGGAGCAAACCTATGCCTCTCAAACCTGAGTCAACATAGACCTATTCCAGAAAATATCTACAAAAAACAAATTTGAAAAAAAAAATGTTTGTTTGTGCCGGAACCTAAACATGGGGAAAGGGGGTTAAATGAAGCAATGAAGGAAGAGTAAGAGAAACAAATGTGTACATCCCATTCTCATATGTCACACATGTAAAAAGCAAACACATTTTTATCATTTACATTTCCCTCCCTTGCTGCAATAGCTAAATCCACCCATACTCAGTGATTTGCTTGGTGTCAGGAAAGACGTTCTCACAACCGTCCCAGCAATCTGGGTTTCAGAATACCTGTGCACGGGAGATCTGTTTGGCGCATGCGCGATAGCGGCGCACGTGTGCGCGATAGCGGTGCACGTGCGCATCCTGGTGCGCGATAGCGTCGCGCGGGAGCACGCGCGCGCACCTAATGATGGCACTTGCCGCCAAGACAGCCTATTTAAAGAGAGCTGTCACTTTGCTTCCTTGCTGTCCAGTCTACAGCGTTCCCTGAGACCCCTGCTACCTGAACTACTGACTTGTGTTACTCTGATACCTGATCCGGCTCTCCTTGACTTCTCCTGCTTGCTGCCCGCCTTCGACCCCGGCTTGCCCTGACTTCGCTCCTTTAACCTGTTTGCTGCCCGCCTGATAAACTGACCCAGCCTGGACTTTAACTATTCTTGGAACCTGCTTGCACCTATCAGCCTGCTTGTATTTGACCCGGCCTGTCCTCACCAGCCTTTCTCCTGATTCACAAGTGTTCTGCTGCGAACTACAGTACGCCTTCCACCAGCTGCCTCCTGCTGCGGACTGCTGCTTACCCTTCAGCTGCCACTACCATCATCTGCTCCAGCTTCCTGTCAGGCACTTGTGTCCCTTTGCCCTCTTGAGCCCCTGTCTGCTCTACCAGGGGTTCTCGAGCCAGAGGTTTACGAGAGGCCACTCCCTGCACGTTGGGCTCCCTTAACCAGGTACGTGACACTTGGTGTCCACCTGCAGAGGGAGAAAGAACATACACAACCAACAATTTGACATCCTAACTTATGTACAGTAGAAGGGAAAAGATTCTACCCGGAGGAAAAATCCTTTCCTTCTATCAAGTGAAACACATTTTAAATGTAATGCAAAAGTTACGCAACACTGACACCTAGTGGAAGTGCCACCGCCAAGACACTTGTCCCAGAAAAAAAAAACGTTCTTTTCTTGAAGACGAATCCTCCTCTTCTTCTTGAACCTAACTGTGGCCCTGAACTATTTCTACCCCAAAGTCACTGTCTTTGTAGCGCTGTGAGAGGAGAAAAAAACAACAACTCTTGCTCTTCCAGCGAAGTAGAATACCCCACCCCATCTGCAAGGGCAAAAGTTCTTGGGCTCCAGGAGAGTACACTCCGGAATAAAGCAAAGGACAAAACATAAAGAGTCCGGTCTAGCAACACTAGTGGTTTCCAGTCCTTGGTGAAAGTGTCAATAAAGTACTCAACATTGTCTTTCTCCTGCCGGCAAATAACCACTTCATCTGCGTGGATATGCCTGCCAAGCATCCATGACTCCTTACACTCCTTGTACCACTTGGTGATTGCGGCGGAATCACATTCCTCCACCGGCAGGTAACTTCTAGCAGACAAGGAATCACCGCCTCTAACAAGCTCAAGTTCTCTGGGGTCCCTGACCCAAGAATCCTCGACACTTCGGACCTTACCCAAGATCCCTTTCCCCGGGTTACCTCGGCTTGTAGCTGATGCAGGATGTCCGGAACTCTTTCCTGTGGATACATCCGATCCGGGCAAGCGCTGGGGTGTAACTCCACCACGGCCGTAGGAAACTTTAACATAGCCGACCTTCCTCTTGGGCGGTGGGAGCGAGGACTCAGTAACAATGGAGGCAACATCCTCCGGTTTCTCCGTCTCCGGTTCCTCAATCACTGGAACATTCTCAACTGCGACTTCCTCCGAAGTCCCAACAGTGCACGTAGGGGTGACTGTGGAAGCTCTGGCTCCTTCTTCTAAAGTGGTGGCGCCCGTAAGGCAGTTCAAATGGAAGGCCCGAGGTTTTTCAGTAGGCTGCTCTACCTCAAACAGGAATTCTTTGCACTGTTCGCATCTTCCAAAAGGCCTAAGATGCACCACCAGTCCCTGGCATCCGGGACAAACCACTCCAAGGGCCTCCGCCTCTCTGCAGACATAGAGAGCGAAGCGACCCCGAGGCTTCAGTCGGATCCCCGTGTCGGTCACAGAAGCAGCAAACGAGGTCACATTCATGGTAGAAGTAGCCAGAATCCATGAGGCATTAGACGCCATGTTACCCGCTTGCCGATTCATTGCGCACTGTCCTTTTTGCACCAAAGTCACCACGTGTAAGTCATCACATGGCGAGGCTCCTCCCATCTTCTGCAATGTTCGCGGGCTTTCTTACTTTAGACACGCCCACGAACTACGCAGTCTGGCCTCTCCTCGTGGTGCAGTCACTTTTCTTTCAAATATGGCCGACCTCCACGGAACTTCACAGGGGAAATAAAGTCCAAACTCTGGGGGGTTTCTTCTTCTTTCCGGCCGCAGAAATCCCAGACTCGAGCCCCCACGTGTACCGATACCACCCTCTTCACCTGCGTTTGGCTCCCCGTAGGTAGAGAGGGCACACCACGCCACAAGCCCGTACCCTCCTGTGTGAAGAGGTTGAGCAGTGTTGTTGGTGGGTCTCCACAGCCAGAAAACCAGAATCCTCCAGAGAATGGTTCTCACCTCTATAGTTGATAGAGACAAGTCCTTGTTTCCCCCCAGTGACTTGAATGTCCACACCAGCTGCAACTCCAACGTAGAGTTTATTTCTCATAAATAACTGTCTCTGATAAGTAAAGGTTGGAGCAAGAAGACAGGACAGCATAAGGTGTGGGAGAGGTCCAGGCACAAATGTAATCACTTCACTTCTTGGCTTCTCAAGCAGACTCAGCCCAGATGGATAGTCACCCTAGGTAGGGACTAGCAAACAAATGGTACTCTAACTTAACCGCACAGTCTCTGCCACAGACTTGGTGAACTTGGTCTCTGCCACGGACCTGGTGAACTTGGTCTCTTTCTTCTAGCTTGACCTCTGTTAAGGAGAAGACATCCCTCCAGAGAGTTACCGGGCCCCTTCCTTCACCGTGACTTTCTCACCGGTCCCTCGGAACAGTTCCTCCCCTGGCCTCCTCATCTAAGATGCAGGTCACCTCGCAAGGCGGCACCCTGGGATTCCTCAATCCTTGATGGGCCCCAGCCGAAGGTGCTGGGCCCCAGGCCTTTGCTGCAATCCCAGGGCTAAAGGTGCCTAGGACTGATTCACCGACCTCCGCCCCTGGGCCAAAGGTGCCCAGGGTGGACAGGAACACACTCCCTGGGGTAGGACCTCCGACTACGACAGAACGGACAGAACCCCGAACAGGCAGCGTCTACCCCTTTTATGTCCTCTCCCAGCATGCACAGCAGGCCTACCACACCCACTGTACGGCTGCCGAGAGGGGACACACAAGGCACAGCACTGTATCAGCGGTTCAACCCTGGCCTGCCATGGCAGCACCACCTGCAGGCCACAGGGAACTGCACACTGATACTCTCCCTGCGGACAAAATGGTTGATAGAATCCTGACAATTGGGGTGTTTGAGCACAACTACCACTCAAACACTTCCCCTAAATTTAGGACCCCGCTACAATTGTAATACAGATAATCACTGTGCTATTGGTTTGATTGATTTTTTTTCTTTGTTTCTTTTTTTACATGACTGTATATGAATCAAAATTCATTTACCAAATACCAATGTAATGTAAAAAACCCAATAAACATTCTTCAAAAAAAAAAAAAACCTCCGTCAGGTTTACCCTTAGCAGTCTGGATCCCATTAGGGAGATTTCCCTTCACTTCCTGTTCTGTAGACATACCAAGTAGTAAGAAAAAAGAGGAAAATAGAGAGGGACAATGTCCGTAATGGGGACACACATGGAAAAAAAAGAAGAAAAGTCTGACAGGGTTAACAAATTGTCCTACTGTAAACCAAAATAAGTTTTGTTTTAGCTACACTTTACACACAGAACAATACCCCTTGATCTGCCACAAATCCACTCATTCCTTCCAATTTTGGTCTGACAACACACAGCATTTTTGTGGACTAAATGGTGTCAGCCCTGCCCATTTAGCTAAAACTACTCAACCACTCCCACCGTCTTCTTTTCAGCAGCATAGGGACCTATTGACTTGTAGTCAAAAGATAAAAAACAGATAGGTCCAAATAGTCTTTTAGAGATAACACATTCAGGGAGCATAGGGCACAGAAAATCTCTGGATTTCTAAAACAGGATTTTTTGCACCTGTAAAACTGATATAACAAAATGCTTTCAGTGTTATATTTAACAGACCAATAGGGAGCAAGAAGTTCATTGTTAGGGTTTACATAACCACTTGACGTCTGGAAGGTTTACCCCCCCTTCATTACCAGGCCATTTTTTGCGATACGGCACTTTAACTGCCAATTGCACGGTTATGCGACACTGTACCCAAATAAAAATGTTGTCCTTTTTTTCCCCACAAATAGAGCTCTTTTGGGGGTATTTGATCACCTTTGCGGTTTTTATTTTTTGGGCTATAAACAAACAAATTTTAATAGTAAAGGCGGCGATCAGACTTATAGTGGGACTGCTATATTGTGGCGGACAAATCAGACTAACTGACACTTTTGGGGACCAGTGACACTAATGCAGTGATCAGTGCTAAAAATATGCACTGTCACTGTACTAATGACACAGGCTGGGAAGGGGTTACATCAGGGGCGATCAAAGGTTTAACTGTGTGCCTAGCCTGTGCTTTCTCACTGTGTGGGAAGTGCTCTGACTAGGGGAAGGCTGAACATTGATCCATGTTCCTGCTTTACAGAAACACAGGATCAATACCTTCCCTACTGACAGAACGGCAATCTGCTTTGTTTACATAGGCAGGTCGCCATTCTGCCTGTGTACTGTATAATCAGTGGGTGCTAGGCAACATCGAGTCGCTGTGTGGTCACATCGGGAGCAGGTCGCTGGTGGTGCGCACGTGTGCCTCAGACCCGGAAGTGTCAGATCACGTACCTCAGGTAGCCCAAACAGACCAAGTTTTGAGAATTACCCTTAAATAGAATAGCTGTGATAAATACCAAGCCATTGACTTAACTACTTGCGGACTGCCCGCCTGCAATGTACTGAGGACGGGCGGCCCATATAGGCACAGCGATGTACTGCTAGGTCACGGCCTGTTTCTGGGTTTAGGTTGACCTCCACAACACCCACCGTGATTGTACGGGGATAAGAAACAAAGAGTTTATTACTAAAAAGCAGCACATATTACACACATTAATACTTGTTAGGCACCCTAGATGTTAACCCCTTCCCAGCCAATGTCATTAGCACAGTGACAGTGTATAGTATTATCACTGATCACTGTGTATCAGTGTCACTGGCGATGTCAGTGGTAGTTAGTCAGTTCCCACCCAGTGTGTGGGTTAGTGTCAGATTGGCCGCCGCACTGTCATACTCCCACTATAAGTTGTTGATCACTGCCATTAGTAGTATAAACATAAATAAATAAATAAAAATTCCAGTATATATACACCATAGTTTGCAGTTTGCATAGTTTTTAGACACTATAACTTTCACACAAACCAATCAATATACACTTATTGGGATTTTATTTTTACCCAAGACATATAGCAGAATACATTTTGGCCTAAAGTTTATATAGAGATTTGATTTTTTTCATTCTTTTACTGGATAGGTTTCATAGCACAACATTTTAAAAAAAATAGTTTTTTTTAATTTCCAGCCTTTTTTTTTTATAAATATATTTTTTTCTATTTTTATATAATAAAAAGTAAAAAAAAACAGTGGTGACCAAATACCACCAAAAAAAAGCTCTGTTTATGTCAAAAAAATTATATTAATTTTTTTGGGTACGTGACTGCGCAATTATCAGTTAATGTAGCTCAGTGCTAAATAGCAAAAAAAAGGCCGGGGCATGGTTGAATCACATTTGCAAGGTGAACGAAAGCCTGAAAACATGAATTAATATGGTACTTTAGGGCTGAGTTTGGAAACCACTGGCCTAGGGGAATAGTAAATATAAATCTAGTCTGGACCATGCTCATTTAACTGCATTTTCATTCTTGAAAAAAAACACCAAAAACCTATAACCAGTGCTGTGATGCCCTGATAATCATTTCAAAGTGAATTATTAGAATAAAGCTTAAGAAAAGCAGAGAGAGGACAAGAGTGGAGTGTTTCCCCTGCAATCCAATCCCTCATGTTCCTTTTCATAACATCAGTAGAGAGTGTGACCGATAAACTTGAAGAAAGCAATTTAGATCTCAGATAATGTAGAAAACACAGAGATATAAATGACTGTGATTTCCAGTCTGAAAAAAGCAGTGTTAGCAAATGGAGAAATATTTAACACTTACCTAGACCAATCAGCATACTGCAGAAACCTACTACTGGGGCTAACTGTGCCAAAATATTGACCCTTTACACAGTAAATATTTCAGTACAAATATTGATCCGGTGGATTAATAGAACACTCATTACATCTACAAACTCTTACAGCTTTAGTAAAACCAAGCTTTAGCCCATTCATGTTTTTGGTTTGGATCTAATTTGAGAAAGATTAAAATCACTGGGGAATTTTAAAGCCCAACCCTGGGCATTTTTATAAATTACAATGGGCATCCTGAGAACGTTTAAAATTGAAAATTAGCGCAGACTGTAATACTCACCTTCAATTTGGAGCTGTCCCCCACAGTACTTCTTTTTTTGTCACAAGATGTCCTCACCATCTGTGTTAAATGATGTTTAGTTTAATTGACAAGGGGGCAGAGGGCAGGTACTGTTAGGTAGTAAAAACCAGTCACTTTTTAAATTGCCCGTAAATATCAGGGGCTGATAATTTGTCATGTTGTGTTGAGTTTTGTAAGTGTAAATCAGGCAAATTACTTGCATTGTCAGTGTTTCAATGTCATATTTATATTGTTTAAATATTGATGGTCTCTGTTTTTAATAGGAGTTTTGTAATTTTTTGGGTTGTCAGTAAAGGTGAGGTTGACAACCCTGGTGGGAAGGTAGAACAAAGAGCTGAGCTTTAAAGTAAGCCTGTCATGAGAGAAATATGGAGCTGCATTGATGGACTGCTTCTGAAAATGCTAGTTGCCTGGCCATGTTTGGACATTGTCCACCACTGGAGGATTTATCCTGATGCCGCGTACACACGACCGCTTTTCTCGACGAGAAAAACTGCATTTTTTTTTTCGCCGAGAAAAACGATCGTCTGTGGGCTTTATGTCGTTTTTGAGAAAAACGGCAGAAAAAAAGACGAGAAAAATGATAACATGTTCTAAATTTTCTCATCGTTTTTTCCATCATTTTTTTCCGGGGCAGTTTTCCCATAGGGAGACACTGCCGCGGAGCCCACAGACGGTCGTTTTTCTCGTCAAGAGAAAAAATGACGGGAAAAACGACCGTGTGTAGGGAACCCTTTGAACCGAAGCGGTTCCCTCGTTTTTCCTGTCATTATTCACGGCGGATTTTTAACCGCCGTGAATAATGATCGTGTGTACGCGGCATTACCTCCTGCTTTGGTGGCCAAGAAAATGGCAGTGCCAGATCTAACTGCTGCCACCAGATTGTGATGGTGGCAGTCTCAAATCCCACTGCTGCCACCAGATTGTGATGGTGACAGTCTCAAATCCCACTGCTGCCACCAGATTGTGATGGTGACAGTCTCAAATCCCACTGCTGCCACCAGATTGTGATGGTGACAGTCTCAAATCCCACTGCTGCCAGCAGATTGTGATGATGGCAGTCTCAGCTCCAACTGCTGCCACCAGATTGTGATGGTGACAGTCTCATATCCCACTGCTGCCACCAAATTGTGATGGTGGCAGTCTCAGATTCCACTACTGTCACCAGAATGTGATGGTGGCAGTCTCAGATCCCACTTCTGCCACAAGATTGTGATGGTGGCAGTCTCGATCCCACTACTGTCATCAGAATGTGATGGTGGCAGTCTCAGGTCCCACTGCTGCCACCAGAATGTGATGGTGGCAGTCTCAGATCCCACTGCTGTCTCCAAACTTTCCAAGCAAAGGGCCAGTTAACTGTCCTTCAGGATTTAAAGGGGCTGGACTGCGGAAGTAGATAATGCCCCAGCATCAGTGCCCCATCATTGGTTTTAATGGGAGGAATAGTGCAACATTGTTATCAGTAAGATAATAGTGCCCAATGCCATCATTGGTGTCAGTTGTTCAAATAGTGCCCCATTTTTGGTATCAGTTGCTGGAATAGTGCCCCATCATTGGTGTCAGTTTCTGGAATAGTGCCCCAAGGGCAAGATAAGAGCAGGCAAAGGGCCACATCCACCACCCAGGCCACAGTTTGAAGACCACTGGACCATCAGTAAAAAAAAAAAAATCATTTAAAATAAATGTACTTACCAAAATTTACCTGGTCTATGTTTCTGGTTCAGAGTCCAGTTCACTTCAGAGTAAGTCTGATTTTCACAGAGTCATTGGCTCTTAGAAAAGACTCTTAGCATTCTGGAATGGTTCTGATTGGAAAACGAACGCTGTGAACTGCAGATGCAGCCATCTTTTTATGGTCCCCAAAGATGGAATTTATAGAAATTACATAACCAATGAAAGTATTTGAGGAGTGTTTTGAGGTGTTTTATGATACTTCAGCAGACACTCCCTAAATGCCAATTATTTATACTACCGGTATATCAATTTTTTCCAGATGGCAGGGTTTTACAATTTGACAACCAATGTATTAATATTAAATAGAATGAAATCATGGTTTGATAGCAATCACACATGATATGGATCTTCTGCATATTCTCCCTAGGGGGTGTATGGTGATAAATTTGGCTGCTGCACATTACAGTATATCATAGGCATATTTTGTATGAAACTGATTTTTATTTTATACATTAGTGTAGCTATGTTTTGTTTCTGGTCAAGTAAGGCCAGAGTAAAGTTAGACCATTTTACCTCATGTTGTTACAAAAAAGAAAATTAACGGCCAGGAATCTTCTTTTCTTTCCAGGTCACAGCTCATATGCATTTCTTTTTTGATTATATTTCTTGCACGATTCTCCCATCATTGATTAGAAATGTATTTGTTTTTCCAAAAATGTACAACATGCCCGATCACTCAAATTCGATGGCCACATGGAAAGCAGCTGTTGTTGCAAACGATTATTCAAAGGTGCAATTTTTCGAACAAAAAATTGTTAAGAATTCCACACGTGTATTAGTACTGTTTAAAATTGCATCAACACAAGTCACACTTACATGTGACATATCAACAAAATCAACCAATGAAAAAAACGAACATTTAAATAAATAAAGTTTATTAAAAAGTGTATAAAAAGTCCACTGTGTGAAGAAAGATGGTCTTCTTTCCGTGTTCCAAAAATCTAATACACGTGATCAACCTCCATCAGCAATACGGTTAGTGTTACAATAGTGAAGTCACCACCAAATTAATAGAATGTACGCTTGCCAACCAACGTGTGACTCTTTAATAAAAGAGAAGTCAAAACAAGCCTGTGATAGGGCATCCAGCCCTGTGTTCTCCTAGGCAATTCCTCCGCCTCCTCCACTAGTTGATGGTTGTTGTGACTAGATACAATTCAGGTATCACCTCATACAGTATGTTAATAAAAGAGAGATGCTCCGATAGCGTAAAACTTCATGGGCACATTTATTAAATTAATAAAAATTACACTCACATTTTAGTAGAGTAAAAAGCGTTTTCAAACAATTGCCGGTCAGATAAGTAGCACCCGCACTTCCGGGAACTCACAATGACATCAGCACGTCGCTCCACCCTACAAGTTTTGTCAATGGTTAATTGGCTGTTTATAACAGTCAATTAGCCATTGATAACCAGTCTGGTTAACAGGTGGTGCAGGTCCTGGACTAAACAAGATTTATGATGCTCTGTTTGTGTTAGATGTGGACTGAGCTGTGTGCTGGTGTATGGCGGTTCAATCCCATCTGTGCAAAGACTCCTTTTTTAAATCTGAAAGCAGACTTGTGAATTTGGTAGAAATGAGGATGACACTGTGTGCAACGTGGTTTCCCCTTTCTCCCCACTCAGTTTGGGGTCATGAGACATTATTATTATCAGAGTGACAACCATTACATTTTAAATCCCCCAACACTTTTTGTCCAAGTGATGATGGTCACCAGGATCATCAAAAAAAAACCTGACAGGGATTCTAAATCTAAATCAGTCTATCCAAACGGAAAAAAAAGTTTTGTTTAAAGGTACACCATAAGAACATACGTTTTATTAGGATAGGACTTTATATAGTAAAGTATTCTGTATCTGTATTGTTGGCTATTACATTGAATCACTGAGAAGTGTCAGACCACCTTAAAGTGGATGTAAACCCAATTCATGAAATTTGAGCTGGGCACATATATCTGCTGTGTTTTGTTATCTCTCTTCAAAGAGCTAAGTCCTGTAGCTCTCTCCTGAACCATTCCTCTGTTATCAGCATGAGAACTTCTGACAAATTCTTGGATACATCAGATAAAAGCAGCCTGACATTTCTGTTGGGGGAGGTTGCTATAAATAGATTAGCAGGGAGCTGGCCCTGTTACAAAACACCTCTGAGAGTCTCTGCCTATGATGAGAGGGGGTGTGTGCCTTTCCTCCAATCAGCAATGTTGGCTATCTTGGCTGTATGATTGCCCAGACATCACACTCTGTGTTAAACAGGAAGAGAAAATTTCCTAACACAATCTGAACTTTCTAAATACATTTTTTCTTATAATAGCACGTCTACGAACTTTCTAAACAGTATATAAATGTGAAGACAGCAGATATACATGTAAAACCTATGTAGGGAGATTTGGTTCATCCCTGTGTATCGTCTGAGGCTGTTCACTTCACTGGGTGTATGGAGGGTTTACTACCACTTTAATGAGTCCATGAAGAAAGGGTCCACAGGACTGGAAACTGCCTGTAGTATTGTATGTTATTGAAAAAACTGTTACAGTATGTTTAGGAGTTTATTTGAAAACTCTCTTGTGCTTTATTATTTTGCTGAAACTTTTCTAAATAAAAGTGTTTTTAATGATTGGGAACTTCCGCTGTCCTACTTTTAATTAAATGTTTCCTGCGGTGTTCTGATATTTACAAATGGCACATTCTGTTGCTTTCTGCTGGTTGCCTTTTCTGGTAAATGTAGGTACAATATACTCAGGCACAACATACTGGGAGCACAACAAAGGACATACAGTATTTAGACATTTTTTGCACTAGGAATTATTAAATGCAGAACCTCTTTTGTAAGAGCTGCTTGCTACACTGACTACTAAACAAGAGAAAGGGGAATTGTTTTCTAAACTTTTGCCCTGGTTCACATTGGTGCATTTTGACATGCAATTTGACATGTCAAATCACATGTCAAATCGGCGGCAATTGCCGGCGATGGCACCATCCTAATCAGTGGGATACTGCATTTGCGGCACCGCACTGATTTCAAAAAGTAGTTTCTGTATTACTTTTTGCAATTTTAGGGTGCGATTTTCATTGACATCTGTGCATAAACCCGCACAGATGCCTGTGAAATCGCGGCCAAAATCGTAACTGTCAAATGCGTAACTGAACTCACACAGCTTCATTCCCGTGACTCAGTGTGAACCTGGGCTTTAACCACCTGCCGACCCCTTCACGCAGATATACATCGGCAGAATGGCTCGTACAGGCACAATCACGTACCTGTACGTGGCCCTTTAACTGCCGACGTCGGGGTCGCGCGCGCCTCCGGCGGCACGCTCGCGACCCCCCTGCCTTCCCCGTGAGTTGGACCGCGGGTCCCGCGGACTCGATCGCCGCGGGGATCCCCGCGATCATCTCACGGAGGCTCGGAGCAGGGAGATGTGTGTGTAAACACATTATCTCCCCGCTCCTCTACTGACAATGTCAGCGATCTCCGCTCTGTCTAATCAGAGAGGAGATCGGTGATGTGTCAGTCGTAGCCACGCCCCCCCTCAGTTAGTAACACGCTCCTAGGCACACTTAACCCCTCCAGCGCCCCTAGTGGTTAACCCTTTCACTGCCAGTGTCATTTTCATAGTAACCAGTGCATTTTTATTGCACTGATCGCTGTGAAAATGACAATGGTCCCAAAAATGTGTCAAAAGTGTCCGATGTGTCCGCCATAATGTCGTAGTCATGAAAAAAATCGCTGATCGCCGCCATAACTAGTAAAAAAAAATTTTTTATAAAAATGCCTTAAAACTATCCCCTATTTTGTAAACGCTATAATTTTTGCGCAAACCAATCAATAAACGCAGATTGCGTATCGGCCGAAACTGAGGAAAAAAAATTTTTTTTAGATATTTTTTGGGGATATTTATTATAGCAAAAAGTAAAAAAGATGTTTTTTCGAAATTTTCGCTCTATTTTTGTTTATAGTGCAAAAAATAAAAACCGCAGAGGTGATCAAATACCACCAAAAGAAAGCTCTATTTGTGGGAAAAAAAGGACGCCAATTTTGTTTGGGAGCCACGTCGCACATCCACGCAATTGTCAGTTAAAGCGACGCAGTGCCGAATCGCAAAAAGGGGCCTGGTCATAATGGCCCGTATTGGTCCGGGGCTTAAGTGGTTAAGAGCCTTGTGACTCCTCTCAACATTTCATGCACTTCATACAGTTATCCTCTTGTACAAATTATTATTTTACAGGATTTATACAGCGCCAGCAGTTTACACAGAGCTTTACAACTAGGGATGGGCCGAACACCCCCCCCCCCCCCCCCGGTTCGGTTCGTAACAGAACATGCGAACAGGCAAAAGATTTGTGCGAACATGCAAACCCTATTAAAGTCTACGGGACACAAACATGAAAAATCAAAAGGGCTAATTTTAAAGGTTTATATGCAAATTATTGCCAAAAAAAGTGTATGGGGACCCGGGAACTGCTCCAGGGGACATGTATCAATGCAAAAAAAAGTTTTTAAAACTACAGTTTTTTCAGGAGCAGTGATTTTAATAATGCTTAAAGTAAAAATAAAAATGAAATATTCCTTTAAATATCGTGCCTGGAGGTCCCCTTAGTCTGCCTGTAGAGTGGTGCATCTGTCTGATGTGTTTTACAATGCCGCAGCAAAGTTACATTTCTAAAGGAAAAATGTAATTTAAAATTGCTTGCGGCTGTAATGTATTGCAGGCTCCTGGCAATATAGATAAATATCAAGGAAAAAATCGGTGTGGGTTCCCCCCGAGTTCATACCAGGCCCTTCGGGTCTGGTATGGATATTAGGGGAACTTCACGCCAAAATTTAAAAAAAAATTGGTGTGGGGGTCCCACCTAAAATCCATACCAGACCCTTATCTGAGCAAGCAGCCTGGAGGACAGTATAGGGGAAGACGAGCGAGTGCCCCCCTCCTGAACCATACCAGGCCACATGCCCTCAACATGGGGAGGGTGCTTTGGGGTCCCACCCAACACACCTTGTCCCCATGTTGGTGGGGACAGGGGCTCATCCCCACTACCCTTGCCTTGTGGTTGTCGGGGTCTGCGAGTGGGGGCTTATCAGAATACAGAAGCCCCCTTTAACAAGGGGGTCCCCAGAACCTGCCCGCCTATGTGAATGGGTATTGGGTGCATTACATTTTCAAAAAGTAAAAACCACAAAAAAAAAGTGTCCCACGATGTCAATCCATCTTTAATCACACCGCCCGACGGACCCGAAAAATGGAAAACAAAAACGAAAATACTCCGCCGACTGCTGTCTTTTCACTGTTATATAGGCAAGGGTGGGGCAACTTGCTGAAGTAACCGGATGACCCCGCCCCCCTCTGATGGCACATGACATCAGAAGGGGTGCGGTCACTCGGGTCTGGTATGGATATTAAGGGGAACTCCACACCAAATTTAAGAAAAAAAAAGAGTGCCCCCCCCCCCAAAATCCATACTAGGCCCTCCGGGTCTGGTATGGATTTTAGGGGAACTCCACGACAAAATAAGAAAAAAGGAATTGGCATGGGCCCCCTCAAAATCCATACCAGACCCTTATCTGGGCATGCAGCCTGGAGAACAGGATAGGAGGGGATGAGCGAGCGCCCCCCCCCCTCTTGAACCATACCAGGCTACACTATTATTATTATATACAATTTATATAGCGCCAACAGTTTACGCAGCGCTTTACAATGTATAGGGGGGACAAAAAAATTACAGTACAGTTTAATACAAAAGGTACAGGAGGGCCCTGCTCGTAGAGCTTAAATTCTAAAGGGAGGGGCGGTGGTACAAAAGGTAATAGCTGCAGAGTATTTGATGGGGGTGGCTACATGACCTCAACATGGGGAGGGGGCTTTTGGGCCCCCCAAAGCACCTTGTCCCCATTTTGATGGGGACAAGGTCCTTGTCCCCACAACCCTTGCACGGTGGCCCTTCAGTATTCGGCAAATGGCCAAACACCCGACGTTCGAGTCAAATTTACATTCGACTCGAACACCGGCCCATCCATATTTACAACATAAGGGCAGACAGTACCAGTACAATCAGTGGTGACCCATCCATAAGGCCCCTAATCTCTATGCACCCGGCCCCTAATCTCCATGCAGGGCGCCGGACGCATAGAGTTCTACATGTTGTTTTTTTTGTGTGAAGCACGTGATTAGAGTCAGAGGCTCTAACTGGCTTCACAAAAGGGTGGGCTCGGGGCTCAGAGCACTCAAACAAAAAAAAAACAACCCACCCCCCCAAAAAAATGGAGCCCCAGTCACCACTAATTACAATACAATTCAAAACTGTTGGAATCTGACAGGGTTGGAACAAGGAGTAGGCAGGAGAGGTGGCTGCCCTGGGCGTTTTTGGGGGTTTGGAGGGTTGTGCTAGAAGGGGTGATTTGGAGGGGGATTTGTACTAGGATGGTGGATTTGTGTTAGGAAGAGGGATTTGGGGGAGGGATTTGTGCTAGTAGGGATGATTGGGGGGATTTGTACTAAGATGGTGGATTTGTGTTAGGAAGAAGGATTTGGGGAAGGGGAGGATTTGTGCTAGAAGAGGAAATTGGGGGTATGATTGGTGCTAGGAGAAGGGATTTTGTGGGATTTGTGCTAGGGGGGAATGTATTTTCAGAGGGGAAACTTGAGAGTTAGATGATTTGTGCAAGTAGGGGAGATTTGGGGAGAGAGTGGATTTTAGCTGCGAGGGGGGATTTGCACTGGAAGAGGGTACATTTTTTTGCTTAAGGAGAATATTGACTTGCTTAGGAGTTACATAAATGTGAATATTAGTGTTCCATTTTTTTTCAGTGGGGGGGGGGGTGAAGGAGGGGATTTTTGCTGGCACACCCCAATGCTTATACATTGGAGGGGGGGGTATGCAACTGTAGCGCTACCCCCAGTTAAGAGAGCCGCTGATATTGATTTGGGCCCTGTAGTGCACTGCTGTCAACCCCTGGCAATCGGCTCTAACCTCCCGTGGCACAGCTGGTGATAGAGGGATAGGACCGCGTGACCACAACTCTAGGTGACGCAGTCCTATGGCAAACACACACAGTGATATACTTTAAAACTTCTATTAAAGTAAGTGAAACTGACACCAATGTACTTGACCCAGATATTTTACTGAGGCTAATGGGCAAGTAATAAACAACAGTATAACAAGTTGCAGATCCCTACAATAAACAGTAATAAAGATAAACAGAGTAATCAGCATAATAAAGTATTGCTATGCAACTCTAGCGCTGCCCTTTTACAGCTACTTCCCCTCATGGGTAGACTAACACCCAGCAATGTCTACCTATGCAGTCAGGCCTGACTGATCTAAATGGAAGTTCAGTGAAACAATATTCGCTAGCAATCTTTGGTTGTGCACTTGAAGAACAACTTTGTAATCCAAACGAATAGTAAAGATAAAAGTATCTGTCTTTAAACAGCTCTCACCACCCGGGCAAGTCCAAGTCCGTTTCCTCCATCGATTCATCTAGGAACAGGAATCCACCGACATCCAAGTCTTCAATCCTTCTGGTGTACTGCAGCAAGGATGAGAAGATGTCTCTAAGGTTCTGCTAGGCTGGCAGAGGGGCTCTTTGGAAAGGAGCACACGGCCCAGGCTTCAGGCCTTGTGCACACAGCAGTTCAGCACAGAGATCCTCTTGCTAGGAGAGGGGTGTCCAAAGAGGCCGAACAAACTCCACCTCCCCTTTATAAAGTCTGCCCCAGCAGTCTCTGTTCCGGAGCAATGTACCCTGGGTGCTGCAAGATGTACTGGGAGATGTAGTCTCTCTCTCCTCTGCTTTCACTTCCATAATGTCTCTTTATGTCCTCCCGACTCACCTCTCACCTGGAACTTCTTGTCTCTCTGCATTAAAGGTGAACACCCCGCTACACACTCCCCCCACTTTGAATCTTTGGTCCCCAAAGACAGCATCAACAATATGTACATAAAAGATAGTTCACAGTTGCAAGGGAACCTGGCAGGGGAATCTCCCACCTAGCATGGTGAAGAAGATTGTCCTGCCCACAGGCCATATTATTGGAAGTGGCCTGCCTAACTGTGCCAGGGAGTGAGTTGGGGTTGCCCTCCACCAAATGTACAGTGGAGGGACCAGATGTGGGCATGGTCCTTCTTGAGGTTAGGACCGTGTCTTCGGAACTTTCTCCCATCTGATCATGAGTTAGTTTCCGGGGAGGATGAATGACTCTCTTCCTTCTCTTCTCCCTGGGAGTCACAGTCTCAGCTACTCTTGGTTCTTCCTCTGGTACTGAAGCAGAAACCTCTTCCGGTAGTGAGGGTATGGGATCACATCTGGGGACAGCAGGGGCTAAAAGCCGTTTCACCAGATCGGTATTGGTCCCAATGATGAGAGAGCTTCTTGAGGGCCCTGGCAGCCAGGGACAGACAATGGCCAGTGTCTCAAAGTTCTGGGGCTCCCCAGCCCTCAATGGATCACACGACAACTTGATCCGCACACATCCATCACAAGAGTACTCTTCTGCTAGGATACCCTGAATCTTGGTGTCTCCCATCTCTTCCAGGGGCAGGTATGATAGGTACTTCTTGTAAAAGTCTCTGGTCATTAGGGTAACCTGAGAACCTGTATCAAGGATGGCTCTGGTGTAGATCCCTTCGATCAGAACAGGCACTACAGGCAGAGGACCTACCAATTGGGTAGCAGTCCTTTTGGAAACACCTGTAACAGCAGGCTGGCATACTTGGACTTGTGCTCTCTTCAGCTTCCGGCGCTGGGAATGCCGTTTCTGGCGTTGTTTGGAAGGCTGATAGGCGTTGTTCACTGAGACGGCATAGACTGCAGGTGTCCTCCACCGCTCCCTCGCAGATTCAGGGAAAGTTATTTTTGAAGGCCCGGATCTTCTCTCCATTCTTGGGTCACTTCTCTGAGGCCTCCGCCAGCCTTCTGTCTCCATTCGTGGACTTGGACATACTCGCTGGTAGTGGCCTACACCTCCACAGTTGAAACAGACAATCTCTCTTCTCTCCTGTGGGGAGGTTGGTGTTGAACTGCTCCGGCGTGGTTCACTCTTAATTTCCTCTGGTTCCTCCATTCCTGAGTTTTTAGACAGGAGTGAGGTCAAAAGATCCAGCACCTGGGTCATTTGGTTCTTCAGGATCTCCACTTCTGAGTCCCATTCAGTAGCCATGGCTGATCTGACTCCCACCGCAGGGAGGGTAGTTGGTTCGGTATGTTGACTCCTCCTTTTCTCTTCCAACACAGCCTCCTCCTCCCTGACTATCCGGATCAAGTCGGGGTATTCCAGGCTCTTCCCATCCTGTCGGGTGCGTAGCGCCAATGCAATAGGATCCAGGGGCTGAGCTCCCCTCAATACCTGTTGAGCACGGGCCTCGTCTACTTTCCCTGGGTCGATCCCCTTCTTCAAAATGATCCTATGCAGGATCTTGTCTAGACGTCCCATATATTCTGATAGTTTCTCGCCTGTCTTCTGGTAGCAGTGCTCCAGCTGATAGGTAAGCTCAGTGATTTTTTCTGTCCCACCGAACACATTCTGCAGGATGTCTAAGTAATCCTGTGCAGTACAGTCTTTCCTGCTTATCTTCAGGTTACGTATGGCATCCAGAGCAGGCCCCTTTAAACTTTCAACAATCCTCTGCTTCTTTTGTCGCTCCGGGACCTCCCATTCTTCTAGGGCCTGAGTGACGCCGTCTAGCCACTCTTCAAATCCCTCTTCTTCCGAAGGTACAGGTTTCTTTCCAGAAAATATCCTGAGTTTCCTGTATCCTGACATCGGGTAGTCTGTGGGATCCTTCTTACACTGGGCTACAATCTCCCCCAGGACCGCGCATAATTCTGCGCTGAGGGTGGCAGGCGGTGGAGATATCTGTGGAGATGATGGTTTTGGTGTCTGGAACCATTCTTCCTTCACTGGCTGCGTATGTATCAAGTGATAGATCTGATTATCTATGGCTCGTATACTCTGACTTTTAAAATGCTCTGGGATTTAGTTTTTCCATTCTACCAGTGCGTATGTAAACGAGATCACTGGATCTGGCCTAAAATCCATCACCCATGCTTTGTGGCTCGGAGACAGTAAGAATACGAGCTGTTTTATCTCCTCTTCCTTCCATCTTTCCCCTGGGAGTACAATGACTACCGCCGCGGTTGGATCGGCGCCAATCGCTGCGCACCACTGTGACATTGCTAGCGGGTCCATGCTGGTACTTCTGACCGGCTTGATTGCAGCGTGCAACGTACAAGGATCCCGGCTCGAGCCCCCACGTGTAGCGCTACCCCCAGTTAAGAGAGCCGCTGGTATTGATTTGGGCCCTGTAGTGCACCGCTGTCAACCCCTGGCAATCGGCTCTAACCTCCCGTGGCACAGCTAGTAAGGGGAGATAGGACCGCAACTCTAGGTGACGCAGTCCTATGGCAAACACACACAGTGATATACTTTAAAACTTCTATTAAAGTAAGTGAAACTGACACCAATGTACTTGACCCAGATATTTTACTGAGGCTAATGGGCAAGTAATAAACAACAGTATAACAAGTTGCAGATCCCTACAATAAACAGTAATAAAGATAAACAGAGTAATCAGAATAATAAAGTATTGCTATGCAACTCTAGCGCTGCCCTTTTACAGCTACTTCCCCTCATGGGTAGACTAACACCCAGCAATGTCTACCTATGCAGTCAGGCCTGACTGATCTAAATGGAAGTTCAGTGAAACAATATTCTCTAGCAATCTTTGGTTGTGCACTTGAAGAACAACTTTGTAATCCGAACGAATAGTAAAGATAAAAGTATCTGTCTCTAAACAGCTCTCACCACCCGGACAAGTCCAAGTCCGTTTCCTCCATCGATTCGTCTAGGAACAGGAATCCACCGACATCCAAGTCTTCAATCCTTCTGGTGTACTGCAGCAAGGATGAGAAGATGTCTCTAAGGCTCTGCTAGGCTGGCAGAGGGGCTCTTTGGAAAGGAGCACAAGGCCCAGGCTTCAGGCCTTGTGCACACAGCAGTTCTGCACAGAGATCCTCTTGCTAGGAGAGGGGTGTCCAAAGAGGCCGAACAAACTCCACCTCCCCTTTATAAAGTCTGCCCCAGCAGTCTCTGTTCCGGAGCAATGTACCCTGGGTGCTGCAAGATGTACTGGGAGATGTAGTCTCTCTCTCCTCTGCTTTCACTTCCATAATGTCTCTTTACGTCCTCCCGACTCACCTCTCACCTGGAACTTCTTGTCTCTCTGCATTAAAGGGGAACACCCCGCTACACAACATTTGCCATCTTCACCCTGGCTGCTAGATGACCTTGTCTCACCACTGATCAGAGGGCCCTGCTCATTAGAAATGTGAAAAATGTTATAGGAAAAAAGTATCATAAGCCATTGACAGAACATACTGCAAAAATCCCCATAGAGGTAGACTGGCCAAATAGCCCCATAGCAAGTGAGGTAAACCTTAAAGGGAATTTCCTATAAGAACTATGCAATCTCCATGCACAGGAGAACATTGCTGTAAGTGATCTATATATCCAAATCTTAAAGGGGTTGTAAAGGTAAATGTTTTTTCACCTTAATGCATCCTATGCATTAAGGTGAAAAAACATCCGACAATACCTCCCCGAGCCCCTGTTTTACTTACCTGACCCCTCGAAAGTCCCGCGCTCGTCCCCGTCATCCTCCTCGCCGTTCAGCCTGCCCGTTGATTGGCTACAGTGGATGGATTGAAAGCAGCGCAGCCATTGGCTCGCGCTGCTATCAATTACATCCAATGACACGGTACGCCAGGGGGCGGGGTCGAGTGATACAGTGAGCGGCAATAGCCGCTGGCTGTATTACAGGAGCGCGCCCGCCATCACTCACCACCATGCGAGCTCGCTTGCATATAGGTGGTGAGTGATTGCGGGGAGGAGCCGAGACAGCCGCTGAGGGACCCCAGAAGACATGGATCGGGGGCACTCTGTGCAAAACACGCTGCACAGTGGAGGTAAGTATAACATGTTTGTTATTTAAAAAAAAAAAAACCTCTCCTGTATATTTCATTGGATTGACCTGTTACAAATGAACTGTCACCAGAAAAAAGGAAAAGACGTTGCTATTATAAAGCTGACTTAACGATTTATGCTCGGCTCTATTGTGTAAGTGAGTGCATGTGTATGTGTGTAAAACAATGTGTGTGTCTATTATCACATATGCTTGTTTTAAAACGGTGTGGGTGTGTTTAGAGCACTGTCTATCTGTGGTTGAATATTTATAGCTGTGTAGGTGTCTGTCCTTCTGCTGTAACTCAGCGATAGTGCTTATGTGTGACTGGGTAAAAGGATTTTTGTGTGTATGTGTGCAGTACTATGCATCTGAGAACAGACGCCTGAAGAAACTAAACATACAAAATCCTAAGCTGTCCAGTGAATTTTGTCCAGCTCCTGATGAAGCGGCTGAAATTCCAGCCTTGGGTGGCCCTGTCAGCACCCCCCTACCAGACACTTATCTAATGATCGAAGGAGCTGTGTAGAAAACTGTTGGCCTAACAATGGCTGCATCTAAGTTGGGCACCGACTGGCAGAATACCTAAACCTTATTTCAGTCTGAAGATCAAGACGCCACAATAAAGTGTTAGGCCCTGTACACACGATCAGAATTTCCAATGGCCTAAAATCCGATGGAATTTTTCGTCGGAATTCCGTTCAAGCTGTCTTGCATACACACTGTCAGACCAAATTCCGACCGTCCAAAACGCGGTGACGTACAACACGTACGACGGCACTATAAAGGGGAAGTTCAAATCCAACGGCGCCACCCTTTGGGCTGCTTTTGCTGATTTTGTGTTACCGCGTGTTAGTAAAAGTTTGGTGTTAGCCGATTCACGCTTTTCAATCTCCGTGCTTTTCAGATCGTATTCAGTTGGTGCTTGTGGGTTTGTATCTGTCTTTCAGGGCATGTAGTCAGGTCGTATCTGTATTTTAGTGCGTTCTTGTCTGCTCGTTTCTGTTTTTCAGGTCGTTCTTCATAGGACTTTCTGTTCCTCAGTGCGTTCTGTTTAGTTAGTTCTGACCAGCCGACCGGTTTCTAGCCATGTTGGAAGTACGTTCTCATTGTAGAGTTCGTGCTGCGTATGGGCTTGGTGTTGGGGTTAATGCTTTGACCCGAGCTCAGTCCATGAACAGGGTGAGGAGGAGTTCATGGACCAATAATTGGTTGCTCCAGCGGGACCAATTCTCTCATAAGCCTCTGCTGCAGGAAATCCCAGGAGAATAATCCTGATGACTTCAGGAATTATCTCCGGATGACGGACCCCGTTTTTTCACCGTCTGTTGGATTTGCTGTCCCCCTATATCATGAGGCAGGACACTGTGATGCGCCAATCCATCACTGCCGAGCAGAGGTTAGTTGCCACGTTGCGATACCTGGCGACTGGGCGAAGCCTGCAGGACCTCAAGTTCACGACAGGCATCTCCCCCCCCCCAGGCTCTGGGGATCATTATCCCAGAAACCTGTTCTGCCATAATTTAAATTCTGCAGAAGGACTTTATTAAGGTAAGTTTTCTCCTTCAACATCACATTATATGTATTTAATGTATGCTAATGCAGTGTTTCTCAACTCCAGCCCTCAAGGCGCACCAACAGGTCATGTTTTTGTGATTTCCATTGATTTGCACAGGTGATTTGAGCAGTTTTATTGCCTTAGTAATTACCACAGCTGTTTCATCTGCAGGAAATCCCAAAAACATGACCTGTTGGTGCGCCTCGAGGACTGGAGTTGAGAAACACTGTGCTAATGTATTGTATTTCTTTCATCATTCCCTAAATTACCATGATTGTAATATGCTGTAAATGTCCCCTTTGTCCCCATGCATGTTGTAAGCTTTTAATGCTTCTTTTTTTGGCCTACATGCATATTTCCCTTCACTAACCTCTCCAACATGCTATCCTGGGCCCATACACACCTAGCCTAGTCACTTCCCAATGTATTTTGTCAGCTCCATTGTAGTGCTTTAACCCCCCCCCCCAAAATGTGTCAAAATGTTTTTGTTCTCATTAAATTCCGGCAGAGTGGCAGAGGCACTTTTTTCAAGGGCCCCAAACTCAGCTAGAAGCCTCGCCCCCCCCCCCCCTAAAATGTGTCCAAATGTTTTTGTTCTCATTAAATTCAGGCAGAGTGGCAGAGGCATTTTTTGGAGGGCCCCAAACTCAGCTAGAACCCCCCCCCCCCTAAAATGTGTCCAAATGTTTTTGTTATCATTAAATTCAGGCAGAGTGGCAGAGGCTTTTTTTGGAGGGCCCCAAACTCAGCTAGAACCCTCCCCCCTAAAATGTTTACAATGGGCCATCAGAGGGGGTAAGGAATCTGATAATTGGGCCTTCTATTTATGTTTTTAAATACTCCTTTAAATAAATGTTATACTGATGTTGGCCAAGAATGTTTTTTGTGTAATTTGCTTGCAATGTTATGTGCAAAAGTACTAATTTATTTTTCTGGTTTGACTACACAGTTTCCTTCAACGCCCCAGGAATGGCAGAATGTGGCAACCCAGTTTGCCCAGCGATGGGACTTCCCCAACTGCGGAGGGGCAATAGATGGGAAGCACGGCCGCATAGTGCCACCACCCCATTCGGGGTCATATTATTATAACTATAAAGGTTTTAATAGTAATGTGTTGGTGGTGGTGGTGTCGGCACAGTATGAATTTATGTATGTGGACATCGGGAAGAATGGCCGGATGTCGGATGATGGTGTGTTCGCACAGACGGAATTTGCCCAACGTCTCCAGACTGGTGGCCTGGCACTGCCACCTGATGAAGACAACGTTGAGGGCCTTCCGTTTGTTTTTATCGCTGATGAGGCTTTCGGACTGGAACCACACCTGATGAGGCCATTCCCCCTGAGGATCCTCACCCCAGAGAGGATGGTTTTTAATTACCGGCTGGCCAGAGCCCGAAGGGTTGTTGAGAATGCCTTCGGGATAATGGCCAGCCGGCTCCGCCTGTTCCTTACCTCTATACACATGGCGGACTACGAACTTAATCATATAGTTTTCAGCTGCTGCATCCTGCACAACTATTTAAGGAGAAATTCAGCAAATTATCTAACAATAGTTGGGCCTGAGGCCAGACTTTCAGACAATCCCATGACGGGCCTGGATACTGGCCGTACTGGCTTGGCACCCAAAAGTGCCTGTGAAGTGCGGGAGAAATATGTAGAGTATTTTACGGGTAGGGGGGCCATTGCTATGCCAGACAATCTCAGATTTTTTTTGAAAAAAAAATGAAGTAAAATTTTATGTGAAAAGCTAGATGTTTCATTATTGCGTGTGTTTCTTTTATCTGTCTCCCAGTTTCTCCTAGTGCACTTTAACTGCCAAGTGGATTTGTCTTTAGTAAATAACCACCATTGTCACTGTAAACAACAACTTAATTTCTTTCTCGTACATCACGGGACACAGAGCGACATAGTCATTACTAATGGGTTATATAGATACCGTCAGGTGCTGGCACTGGCAACTTCCAAAACCGGAAGTACCCTCCCCTATATAAGCCCCTCCCATCCGGGAGCACCTCAGTTTTTTGCCAGTGTCTAAGGTGTTGGCCAAGAAGAAACATGTGTTTTTCACTGAGCTTGCGTACAGGTTCTTTTGGGCCTCAGTAAGCTATTCCGGATCCAACCAAAAAAGCTTCATAGCTAAACGGTCGGTACCCGGGCCTTGCAGAGAAGAGCAAGGTTTTGCCTGTAATGCTTCTCTTAGGAGAGCTGGACCCTGGGATCCAGAGCTCTGGTCATACCCACGACCAAGATGTTTTCTGTGCAGGGTGCTATACAGGTCCAGGGGAGTGGAATCCTTGGGAACCCGGTCCCTGAAGGTTTGATTACAATGCCTGCCGTGATAGGTGAAGTTTGGGCTTTTGTGGACCAAACAAAGTCCTGCGGCGGGGAACAGGTAAGTGGGGGCCCCCAGGAACTTGGTTCTATTGGGGGACCCCCAAGCCTAATTTGTCTTTCTGTCTGTTACCTAACGGTATTCCCGCTAATATTCTGTGTATGCCTGTTACTACTGAGAAAATGTAAAAATTTTAATAGTAGGCAAGAAAAAATAAATAAAAAAAATGTAAGACCGCGGTACCTGTGTTAGACACTAGAGGCCGCTATGGTTCTTTTTCTTGTAATGTGGATTTTTTTCTTCCAGAATTAAATCCAGGCAGTTGGTATGTTCTCTGCTGGGAAGCTGTCTCCTCTGCCCTGTTGCTGCGCTCATCCATCCCCGGGCCCTGCGGCAAAGGGACCCTGGCTCCCATCTAGCTCCTGGTTGTTTTCAAAAAAGGCGCCGAAGGCGCACGTGCCCGCGCGTGCGCGTGCACGCGCCTCTATTCATAGAGGCGATCTGGAAAAAGGGGCGGAGCGGGTGGATGACGCTCAGGTGTGCGCCGCGGCGCTACTGCGCATGTGCGGGCGTCCAGCGTGTTTTGAAGCACATTATAGCTGGCTGTTGAAGTGCACAGACAGAGCTAGCAACAATATAAAGGCACATAGAGGCGGTTGATGCAGGCATCCCCTAGAAAGGCACTTTAGTAGACACCAACTGTGATATAGCAGCAATTGTGCTAGACTATTCTCAGTAAAAGTGGTGTATTACGGCTGGAATACCTCAGCTTTAGGCTTAGGAATATGCCGTCCAGAAGCTCCGGAACTGAATCTTCCAGGAAGCGAAGGGGGTCTCATCGGGCTCTGAGGATCTTGGGCATACTTCTGCTGCACCAGTCTCCCCTGAAGTTCAGAGGTAAGTGACCGTAGAGACCCCGCAGGGGTACTTGGTACTGTGGCTGTCCTCAGTTCACCTGCTCCTGTGTATGTAACAGAGGAGGTTTTTTCCTCAGCTCTGGGAGGATTAGAGAGAGATTGTCAACATTGATCGCTGCCTCCCTGTCAGGGAAAGCACGCCCGATCTCCGTCTCCTCCTTCAGAGTGCCTTTTAGCAGAGCAACAGTCCCATACAGGGATCGACCTGCCTGAAGGGGATCAGGATGAGGTTGATTCTGTTATAGAGGAATCAACAGTGGGGGAACCTTTTCTCAGCATCTCAAGCTGAAAGATTATGGGTTCAGTCTCTGACTAACATGGTCCGATCAGCATTTAAAAATGCACCTTGCGGAACCATCAACCACTACTGTATCCTCGTTGGGGTCGCTAGAAGCCCCCAGACTGTCTGTTCTTTTCCACTTCACCCTTTGCTGAAAGGGCTCATTTACCAGGATTGGGAACATCCTGAGAAAATATTTAGTCCCCCAAGAGATTTCCGGTGGTCTATCCCATGGAGGATAAGTTCATCAAAAAAAAAAAAAAAAATGGAAGGTCCCTACAGTGGACGCAGCCATCTCTTGTATGTATAAATCGCTGACATGTCCAGTGGATAATGTCCAAATGTTCAAGAACCCAATAGATAAAAGATTGGAGTCCTTATGAAAATCTGCTTCTTTCTACAGCAAGCTTGGTGACACAACCAGCAGTAGCAGCTATTGGGGTCTGCTAAGCAGTGAAGGATCAGTCGAAACAGGTCTTGAGGGACTTGACAGATCAGCAGGCTTTGCCCTAGCTGATCTACCTAGAGCCTTAGGCTTTGCGGTTGACGCCATAAAGAACTCAGTCCATCAGGCCTCCCGCCTTACGCTGTCTATAGTACATATGCGTAGGCTCCTATGGCTCAAAAACTGGTCTGCTGAAGCTCCCTGTAAAGAATGGCTGGTTAGCGTCCCATTTCATGGGGAACGCTTATTCAGGGAAAACCTGGACAAATATATCCAGAAAATTTCCAGCGGTAAAAATACGCTCTTGCCGGTTAAAAACAGAGTTAGAGGTCCCTCTTTAAGAGGCCTGCTTCTCCAGTCCCTGGGGCATCGGCTGTGTAACAGTTCCGACGGCCTCCTCGGTCAATTCCCGGGGGTAAAAAACAGGGACAATAGCAGGGTAATGAGAAACCTTGGGTCAGGGGAGGTACAAAACCTCCCCCAAAGTTAAATTCATTGAAGCCCCCACTCAGTCGGGTGGGGGGAGGACTCCAGTTGTTCGCAAGAGACCTGGCGGGACACGATCAAGACAGATAGGTGCTCTCCGCAGTATGTTTGGGATACAGTTTGGAGTTAAAAGACTCTCCTCCTTCCCATTTTTGAGGTCAAACGTGCCAAGGGATCCCCGGAAGAGAGAGTCCCTCCTGTTGGCACTAGAACAACTATTGCTCCAAGGAGTAATTATGGAGGTTCCCCTGGAAGAATGAGGGTTCGGGTTTTACTCAAACCTCTTTACAGTCCCGAAGCAAACGCGGACGGGAGGCCCATATTAATTCTAAAAGGGCTATACAAATTCCTGTATATCAGGACTTTCCGATGGAGTCGATCCGATCGGTGGCCACTGCCCTACAAGGGGAGGATTGGTTAGCCACGATCGACATCAAAGATGCTTATTTGCACATTCCCATCTTTCCAGTCCACCAAAAATTTCTACGCTTTGCAGTAGAAGGGCGCCATTTTCAGTTCAGAGCCTTACCCTTCGGTTTGGCCACAGCACCACGAGTGTTTACAAAAATTCTGGCCCTTTATTGGCCAATCTAAGAACACAAGGTGTAATGATAATGGCATATCTGGATGACTTGTTGCTGATAGACCACTCAGTGAAAAAACTAGACGTGGTCGTTCACAAGACAATCAAGTATCTGGAATCTCACGGTTGGATTATCAACCGAGACAAGTCAGCCCTGAAAACCAGTCAAAAGTCTGGAATACTTGGGGCTAAGGTTGGATTCAGGCCAGAGAAAAATATTCTTGCCTCGAGGAAAGGTGTTGTCTTTGAAAGATTTGATCCACTTAGTGGGTACAAAAAAGACAGCCGTCCATACGCCTGTATATGAGGCTGCTGGGAAAAATGGTGGCATCATTCGAAGCAGTACCCTACGGTCAATTCCATTCAAGGAATTTGCAAGGGGCCATACTGTCAGCCTGGAACAAAAAAGTTCAGGCCCTAGACTTACAATGTCCTTGTCCCCTTCCGTTCGCAAGAGCCTCCGTTGGTGGTTGGTTCCCCAGAATCTGGAAAAAAGGAAATCCTTCAGTCCGATTTCTTGGAAGGTGGTCACTACAGATGCCAGCCTTATAGGCTGGGGAGCAGTACTGGAGCAATGGTCTCTCCAGGGCAGATGGTCGGATGCAGAAAAGGCCCTGCCCATCAATCTCTTAGAGATACGAGCAGCCCGGTATGCCCTAGTAGCATGGACATCCAAACTCCAAGGGTCCCCTGTCAGAATTCAATCAGACAGTGCCACAGCAGTGGCATATATCAATCATCAGGGGGGCACCAGGAGTCGTGCAGCCCAGAGGGAAGTAAATTACATCCTGAAATGGGCAGAAAGATATGTCCCAGCCATATCTGCGGTATTTATTCCAGGAGTGGAGAATTGGAAGGCGGACTTTCTAAGTCGCCAGCAATTAGGCCCAGAGGAAGGGTCCCTTCACCCCGAGGTTTTCTGGACAATATGTCAGCGGTGGGGAACATTGGATGTAGATCTTCTAGCATCCAGATTCAACGCAAAGGTGGACAGGTTTGTCTCTCGGACAAGGGATCCCCTAGCTTGCGGCTCGGATGCCCTAGTGTTCCCTTGGGATCAGTTCAAGCTGATATATGCATTCACACCGCCACAATGGTTACCTCGATGACTCCGCAGAATCAGGGTAGAAAAGGAACCAGTGATTCTGGTGGCTCCAGCGTGGCCCCGAAGAGCGTGGTACGCGGAGATTGTAAAATGTCAGTGGGGAGTCCTTGGTCTCTCCCACGTCGTCCGGACCTGCTTTCGCAAGGACCGATATACCACCCTTCCTTACCAGCCCTAGGTTTGACGGCCTGGCTATTGAAGCCCACATTCTAAAAAAGAGAGGGCTCTCTAATCCTGTGGTATCTACCATGATCAATGCCAGGAAGCCGGTATCCAGGCAGATCTACTATAGAATCTGGAAGGCGTACATCACCTGGTGTGAGGCCAAGAAATGGCATCCACGTAAGTACGTAATAGGTAGGATTCTGGACTTCCTACAGTGGGCTGTAGATAGGAAGCTTGCCTTGAGTACTATCAAGGGTCAGATTTCGGCCTTGTCAATATTTTTTCAAAGGCCCTTGGCTTCGCATTCACTAGTCAAAACCTTTATACAAGGAGTGATGCGTATTAGTCCTCCGGTTAATATTCCCATATGTCCATGGGATCTAAACTTGGTTCTGTCGGTTCTACAGAAACAACCATTTGAACCATTACATCATATTTCTTTGGTGCTTCTCACCAGGAAATTGATTTTTCTAGTAGCCATTTGTTCGGCTAAAAGAGTGTCGGAATTAGCAGCTATGTCCTGTAAGGAGCCATATCTGGTTATCCATAAGGATAGAGTAGTGTTACGTCCTCATCCAGCCTTTCTTCCTAAGGTGGTATCGAGGTTTCATTTGAACCAAGATGTGGTTCTTCCTTCTTTTTTCCCCAAACCTACTTCGGTAGAGGAAAAGTTATTGCATTCTTTGGATGTAGTAAGAGCAGTTAAAGCTTATCTAAAGGCCACTGCTCAGATTCGCAGAACGGATACTTTGGTTATTCTGCCGGAAGGCCCCAGAGAGGGTCAGGCAGCGTCAAAATCTACTTTAGCCAGGTGGATTCGACAGGTCATAATACAAGCCTATGGCTTGAGAAGGAGACCACCTCCGTTCAAAGTTAGAGCGCACTCCACGAGAGCAGTTGGAACTTCATGGGCAGTGCATCACCAGGCCTCCCTGGCTCAAATCTGTAAGGCCACAACATGGTCTTCAGTACACACGTTTACTAGGTTCTACCAGGTGGACGTTAGAAGTCAGGAGGATGTCGCCTTTGGGCGCAGTGTGTTGCAGGCCGCAAAAGATCCTCATGTCTGATAGCGCTCAGCTTATATATGGTGTATCCCCCCCCCCTCATTGGGCATTGCTTTAGGACATCCCATTAGTAATGACTATGTCGCTCTGTGTCCCGTGATGTACGAGAAAGAAAATAGGATTTTTATAACAGCTTACCTGTAAAATCCTTTTCTTGGAGTACATCACGGGACACAGAGCTCCCGCCCCTCTTTGGGGACACTTATTGCTTTGCTACAAAACTGAGGTGCTCCCGGATGGGAGGGGCTTATATAGGGGAGGGTACTTCCGGTTTTGGAAGTTGCCAGTGCCAGCACCTGACGGTATCTATATAACCCATTAGTAATGACTATGTCGCTCTGTGTCCCGTGATGTACTCCAAGAAAAGGATTTTACAGGTAAGCTGTTATAAAAATCCTATTTTTTAAACTGGTATTGAGCATAGAAAGAAGAAGCAACACATTGTTGCTTAGAAAACTATTTTTACTCTGTACAGATTCACATGAGCATTAAAAAAAATCTGTAAAAAATCAAACCATTTTTTTTTTAAATCAAATTTTCAAATTTTTTTGGGGTTTTGCATGAACAGGCATGTTTCAAACAATAAAACATATAAAACTATGGAACTTACAAAGTTCAACCTTTGAAAAACTGAAGGCAATATCAGACATTATATAGTGTTTAAACAATGTGTTGCCTTCATGAGATGGGGTGATGTCACCCCTGAACAAGCCAAATTTTGAAGATGCACACAAATTGTGCATCAAAATGGGTATTTTCCTCATGATCCCATGCCAAATGTCAACATGTGCTATCTGCTATCATGGGGGATCAATGGACGTGTTTTGGGGGTGAAAACCCTTCCTTTCACCTACTTGAGTTGCGAGGAAGGGGTTGCACCCTCAAAACACGTACATTGATATCCCCTGATGGGAGATAGCACATGTTGACACACTGTGTGCATCTTCAAAATTTGGCTTGTTAAATTACACCAAAATTTTAGAAATTAGTCCACAAAAACGTTAAATGGTGGCATTACGAAGATCTTTAGATTCTCCCCAACACATCAATCATGTTCTTAATTTGTTGGTCAAAACAATTGAGTTTGTGCCTTATAATGTTGATTTCTTGACTCATAACCATGAGGTCCTGGATTATGATTTGTGCGCTCCCACTGGAGAAAGGAGGAGATTGTTCTTCAACAAGCAGCACATCACCTAAAAACAAAAATAAAAAAAAACATGTCTTATAAATATGCATGCATGCATCTATTCCCTGAATCTGTGGTGACAGACACTGACCTGTTGTGGTGACAATCTCGCACACTTCCTCCACCTTTCCTTCCTCCACTTCTTCTTCCTCCACATCCTGAAGATGGGGTTCTCTCTGAGGTTGGGGTTCCCTCTGTTCTTTCTGAGGTGTGGGGTTCCTGGGCTCCTCAGAATGGTGTCCTCCAAGTCTTTGCTCCCCTATGAGAATGAAACAAAAGATATACCGTATTTTTCGCTCCATAAGACGCACCTGACCATAAGACGCACCCAGTTTTTAGAGGAGAAAAACAAAAAAAAAATATTCTGAACCAAATGATGTACTAAAATATTTAATATTATATTACTACTATAGGTGGGTGGTGGACGCACAGCAATACCAGCCCCCCTATCAAATCAGCTCAGCTACACTATACCTGGTTGGTGGGGGACACACAGCAACCTCCCCCCCCTTCCCAGATCAGCTCAGGGTGGCAGGGCAGACACAAACACCCCTTCAGCCTCTCATATAACAACAGCTCAGGTGATGAACAGTGGATACCATCCCACACCTCCCACCCCCTTATCACTCACCTCAGGCAGTGGAGGACACTGCCATTACAATCCACAACCCCCTCTGGCTGGCTCTCAGCATCAGATACACCAGGCAGCAGCTAGGATGGATGACTGAGGACATAGTTTGCAGCAGCAGCAGCGGCAAGTGGAGAGAGGCAGGAAGTGAGACTGGACCAGACCACGGCGCCGGGGGTGTTCCAGCTGAATAAAAAAGCCATCCAGGGCTCTTGTCGCTTGCAGGATGGGGTCACATCTGGCGGATGTCAACTTGCCTGGGTGCGGAGTGCACCATTATAGCAACACCACTGACAACCCCCAATGTTTTGGCACCTGGGGCAGACCGTCTCCCCCCGCTCCCCCTTGGTATGCCCCAGCAAGGATCTGCCTCACATCCTGTCATCTCTCCTCCACAGAGAAGCTGAGTGTCTGTATTCTGACACGGCGGCGGCGATGGGGGGGGCGGAGCCTGCTCAGTATTCGCTCCATAAGACGCAGGGACACTTTTCCCTATTTTTTTGGGGGGTAAAAGTGCGTCTTATGGTGCGAAAAATACGGTACTTAGCACAAAGATATTTGAGGGCAGAAATAGGAATATGAAACATTGCTTGGAAGTAGGGTACAATTGTCTGTTCCAAGATGAAGACATGATTTATTAGTTTTCTAAAGATGGAATACTTACCTTTTTTGGCCAAGTTAGGCACATGGAGACACCCCAAGAATCCACTGGAGCACCTGTGTGTGACACCCTAAAAAGGTTGTTCTGGTGTCCCACACTAGTGCTCCTGAGTCCAGATGTGTAAACAGCTGCTGAGTGTCCTCTCTTTACACTGAATCAAGTTTGCATTTCACATTCTAGTTACAAACACATCTAGACAACAATGTTCTAAATGTTGTTTTAATACATATAGGCATGACCAAATGTGGTTTAACTGTATCTGTGCAAAATATCACAATGTTTACTACGAACGAATATACTTTGGCCACTAACCTGAAAGTTGCCATTTTAAAATGTCTAACCAGTCAATAAAAGCACATGGAGTAACATGCAAGTATAATAAACAAATTATTAATAACACAGAAGAAATACTTACTTTTTGCAAGCATTTTTCTGATCTTCCTGTACTGCTCCGAACCCCTCAGCTTCAGGTCAGACCACCTTTTTCTCAGCTGCTCTTTGGATCTCCGAACCACAAATTTCTGGTACAGACTCCTCACCACTTTACTCATTATTTTGGCCTTTCTGAGATTAGGGGTCTTGTACGGACCATGTTTCCCATCATAATCTCTACTCCGCAAGATGTCCACCATCTCCGTCATTTCTGCAAAGGACATATTACTGGCCTGGTATCTTCTCCTGGATTGTGACATTTACGGCTCTGGGCCTTCCTCGTTGTTACTATAATTATCAGACACCTGCAGTGTCTCCGCCATGTCGTCTCCCACTGCACGTCGAAAGAGAAGGCCAGGGAATATACTAGAAAGAACATCAGGGGCGGGCGACGCGGGTGGAGATTCACGCATGCGCAGTGTATATAATGCTAACACACATGTGTCGTAACTACGTTCTGTGTGCGGAGGATGGAGGAACGGAAGTACCGAACGTCATAAACAAAGGTAAAATTTAAACTTGGGGCATCAGTGGCCTATACTGCTTCATGATTGAGGCCTATATTGGGATAAGATTAGGACAGTTTAGGCTGACCTGGTGTTTTTGTCTTGTGTTTTATCTTGCAAAAATATGCAGAAGTTTAAAGACCGTCATAATGTCTGCTTTCATAGACAAATACAGGGAGATGCAGAGTTTGTGGGAGCTAAAACACAAGTTATACCATAACGGCAACGCAAGCAGGGCAACAATGAAAAAATTGGTCTAATTTATGCAGACAATGATCCCCGAGGCAGACTATCACATGGTGAATAGTAAAGTAAAGTAAATAACTTGAGAAACATGTACAGGAAGGAGTACAAGAAAATCCTCCTATCACAGAGGTCAGGAGCAGAAGTAGACAAAGTGCATGTCCCCAAGCTGTGGTATTTCAAGAAACTGCGATTTCTGGACAACCAGCTAGAAGTCAGGAAATCACTTTTCAGCCTTCCCTCCACCCTTCCCTCCACCCTTCCCTCCACCCCAGCAGAGGATGACGAGGAGCTACCTGACCTGGAAGACCCGTATCTGAATATCTATAGCCAGGTATAGTATTTTTATACATATTTATTGTCCTATAATTATTGTTGGGAACTAGATGTTTTTATTCCCAAATTTAGGATTAAACAAAAAGTTATTTACATATCAATAGACAGTAGTGGCCAGATATGATTGGGACACGAATGAAAAATGCTGGGGTCAGAATGATAGTCTTTTCTATCTATTAACATTCAATTTGCAACAGTCATGAGCTGAAAATTGTGTGTGATTGATGAACCAAAAACTAAAACTATGTCCTTTTTTTATACACAGGATGACCTCAGCCAGGACGAGGCTCAGGAGTGTTGCAGCCAGGAGGAGGCAGGGGTGAGTGGCAGCCAGGAGGAGGCAGGGGTGAGTGGCAAGCAAGGAGGTGGCCGGGCCCACTGGCAGGCAGGAGGTGGCCAGGCTAAGTGGCAGCCAGCAGGTGCCCAGGCCCAGTGGCAGCACCCAGTCACAGGTGCATGCCCTCCGCATTAGATCTAAAAGGCCCAGGAAGGTGAGTCAGACGGAGGAGGAATACCTGAGGCTCATAAGGGAGGCAGCCGAGATCATGAGAGCCCCCACCAACCCTGAAGAGGCCTATGGCTGTTATCTGGCCAGTAGGCTACAGACAGTGGAGGAGGGCCAACGCCTCCTCTGTGAGGGTCTTGTTTCTATGGTCCTTCAGAAGGTGGTGAGGGGCCAGCTGACAGAGACCACCATCTGTGTGATCTCAGCCATCCTTTTCCTCCTCCTTCTCCTCCTCCTCCTCCTGCCACATTTCCACCACCAGAGCCACAGCCTGAAGGAGACGTGGAGGGAGCCATGGAAGGAGCGCTGCAGTAAGGCGTGGAGGGAATGCTGCAGGGAGGACCAGAAAGTGATTCCCTGGCTTCAGTCTCATCTGACAGAAAACGCAGTTTGTTGTAGTACCACAGCTTGGGTACATATGTGTCTTCTACTGCTGCTCCTGATTTCTGTGATTTGGGGACCAGATTTTGCTCCCAACTGTATGTGCTTCTCAAGTTATTTATTTATTTTTCAACACACTTGATGTCTGCCTTGGGGTCCAAAGGCTGCGTAAATTCGACCAATTTCTCCATTGTTGCCTTTCTCTTTATTTTGTAACCAGAATCAATGAATATTCAATTTACTTTAAATACTTGCCTATGTGTTTTTCATAAAATGGACAGTTTGTTTATGAGTAGGCAGGTACATTTCATAAATACAATGTGTAATTAACAAGGGACACCAACCAACCTCCTTGATGTAACAAAATACAAGATAATAATGTTATTGTGGTAACTTGACCATAGATCTTGATTCAAATCACCCCCAAAAAATTTTTTTGGGGAGGTCTGGCTTTAAAATCAAATACGAATATTCATGAGATCACAAGAAACAACAAAGAAACAAGTTGGTCAGAACTCTGTGTGAATATCAGCAGCAAAAAAATAACATTATTCTAGCATTAGAAAGAAGAAAAGAATGTGCTACATTAAACGATGCAATAATTTGCAGCATGACGAATGTGCTATCTACATTACGAACGCTAGTTTTACCAGAACGAGCGCTCCCATCTCCTAATTTCTTCTGAACATGCATGTTTTTTTCTCCGTCTGAGTTCCACACAGACGATCGGAATTTCTGATAGGAATTTTTTCCATCGCAAAAAAATAAAACATGTTCTATTTCTAAACTCCGACAGAAAAAAGTCCGATGGGGCCCACACACGGTCAGAATATCCGATGAAAAAATTCCGTCTGACTTTTTTCATCGGAAATTCTGATCGTGTGTACAAGGCATTAGAGTCCAAAATTAGGTCTTATTCCAAACGTATAATAGGTGCTATGCGTTTTGGGGACCACACATCCCCAAAATTCGTTGACTGTAGCACCTATTATACGTTTGGAATAAAACCTCAGTTTGGACTCTAATGCCACGTACACACGATCGGAAATTCCGACAAGAAAACCGTGGATTTTTTTAAGACGGAATTTTGGCTCAAACTTGTGTTGCATACACACAGTCACACAAAATTCCGACCGTCAAGAACGCGATGACGTACAACACTACGACGAGCCAAGAAAAATGAAGTTCAATGCTTCCGAGCATGCATGGACTTGATTCCGAGCATGCATGGTTTTTGTGCGTCAGAATTGCAAGAACTTTTCTTGTCGGAAAAATTGAGAACCAGCTCTCAAATTTTTGCTGTCAGAAATTCCGACAGAAAAAATAGGATTTTTATAACAGCTTACCTGTAAAATCCTTTTCTTGGAGTACATCACGGGACACAGAGCGACATAGTCATTACTAATGGGTTACATAGATACCGTCAGGTGCTGGCACTGGCAACTTCCAAAACCGGAAGTACCCTCCCCTATATAAGCCCCTCCCATCCGGGAGCACCTCAGTTTTGTAGCAAAGCAATAAGTGTCCCTAAAGAGGGGCGGGAGCTCTGTGTCCCGTGATGTACTCCAAGAAAAGGATTTTACAGGTAAGCTGTTATAAAAATCCTATTTTCTTTCTCGTACATCACGGGACACAGAGCGACATAGTCATTACTAATGGGATGTCCTAAAGCAATGCCAAATGAGGGGGGGGATACACCATATATAAGCTGAGCGCTATCAGACATGAGGATCTTTTGCGGCCTGCAACACACTGCGCCCAAAGGCGACATCCTCCTGACTTCTAACGTCCACCTGGTAGGACCTAGTAAACGTGTGTACCGAAGACCATGTTGCGGCCTTACAGATTTGAGCCAGGGAGGCCTGGTGATGCACTGCCCATGAAGTTCCAACTGCTCTCGTGGAGTGCGCTCTAACTTTGAACGGAGGCGGTTTCCTTCTCAAGCCATAAGCTTGCATAATGACCTGTCGAATCCACTTGGCTAAAGTAGACTTTGACGCTGCCTGACCCTTTCTGGGGCCTTCCGGCAGAATAAACAAAGTATCCGTTCTGCGAATCTGAGCAGTGGCTTTTAGATAAGCTTTAACTGCTCTTACTACATCCAAAGAATGCAATAACTTTTCCTCTACCGAAGTAGGTTTGGGGAAAAAAGAAGGAAGAACCACATCTTGGTTCAAATGAAACCTCGATACCACCTTAGGAAGAAAGGCTGGATGAGGACGTATCACTACTCTGTCCTTATGGATAACCAGATATGGCTCCTTACAGGACATAGCTGCTAATTCCGATACTCTTTTAGCCGAACAAATGGCTACTAGAAAAATCAATTTCCTGGTGAGAAGCACCAAGGAAATATGCTGTAATGGTTCAAATGGTTGTTTCTGTAGAACCGACAGAACCAAGTTTAGATCCCATGGACATATGGGAATATTAACCGGAGGCCTAATACGCATCACTCCTTGTATAAAGGCTTTGACTAGTGAATGCGAAGCCAAGGGCCTTTGAAAATATATTGACAAGGCCGAAATCTGACCCTTGATAGTACTCAAGGCAAGCTTCCTATCTACAGCCCACTGTAGGAAGTCCAGAATCCTACCTATTACGTACTTATGTGGATGCCATTTCTTGGCCTCACACCACGCGATGTACGCCTTCCAGATTCTATAGTAGATCTGCCTGGATACCGGCTTCCTGGCATTGATCATGGTAGATACCACAGCATTAGAGAGCCCTCTCTTTTTTAGAATGTGGGCTTCAATAGCCAGGCCGTCAAACCTAGGGCTGGTAAGGAAGGGTGGTATATCGGTCCTTGCGAAAGCCGGACGACGTGGGAGAGTCCAAGGACTCCCCACTGAAATTTTACAATCTCCGCCCACGCTCTTCGGGGCCACGCTGGAGCCACCGGAATCACTGGTTTCTTTTCTACCCTGATTCTGCGGAGTAATCGAGGTAACCATTGTGGCGGTGTGAATGCATATATCAGCTTGAACTGATCCCCAGGGAACACTAGGGCATCCGAGCCGCAAGCTAGGGGATCCCTTGTCCGAGAGACAAACCTGTCCCCCTTTGCGTTGAATCTGGATGCTAGCAGATCTACATCCGGTGTTCCCCACCGCTGACATATTGTCCAGAAAACCTCGGGGTGAAGGGACCCTTCCTCTGGGCCTAATTGCTGGCGACTTAGAAAGTCCGCCTTCCAATTCTCCACTCCTGGAATGAATACCGCAGATATGGCTGGGACATATTTTTCCTGCCAATTTCAGGATGTAATTTACTTCCCTCTGGGCTGCACGACTCCTGGTGCCCCCCTGATGATTGATATATGCCACTGCTGTGGCATTGTCTGATTGAATTCTGACAGGGGACCCTTGGAGTTTGGATGTCCATGCTACTAGGGCACACCGGGCTGCTCGTATCTCTAAGAGATTGATGGGCAGGGCCTTTTCTGCATCCGACCATCTGCCCTGGAGAGACTATTGCTCCAGTACTGCTCCCCAGCCTATAAGGCTGGCATCTGTAGTGACCACCTTCCAAGAAATCGGACTGAAGGATTTCCTTTTTTCCAGATTCTGGGGAACCCACCACCAACGGAGGCTCTTGCGAACGGAAGGGGACAAGGACATTGTAAGTCTAGGGCCTGAACTTTTTTGTTCCAGGCTGACAGTATGGCCCCTTGCAAATTCCTTGAATGGAACTGACCGTAGGGTACTGCTTCGAATGATGCCACCATTTTTCCCAGCAGCCTCATATACAGGCGTATGGATGGCTGTCTTTTTTGTACCCACTAATTGGATCAAATCTTTCAAAGACAACACCTTTCCTCGAGGCAAGAATATTTTTCTCTGGCCTGAATCCAACCTTAGCCCCAAGTATTCCAGACTTTTGACTGGTTTTTAGGGCTGACTTGTCTCGGTTGATAATCCAACCGTGAGATTCCAGATACTTGATTGTCTTGTGAACGACCACGTCTAGTTTTTTCACTGAGTGGTCTATCAGCAACAAGTCACCCAGACACGCCACCATCATCACACCCCGCGCTCCCAGATTGGCCAACAAAGGGCCAGAATTTTTGTAAACACTCGTGGCGCTGTGGCCAAACCGAAGGGCAAGGCTCTGAACCGAAAACGGCGCCCTTCTACTGCAAAGCGTAGAAATTTTTGGTGGACTGGAAAGATGGGAATGTGCAAATAAGCATCTTTGATGTCGATCGTGGCTAACCAATCCTCCCCTTGTAGGGCAGTGGCCACCGATCGGATCGACTCCATCGGAAAGTCCTGATATACAGGAATTTGTATAGCCCTTTTAGAATTAATATGGGCCTCCCGACCGCGTTTGCTTCGGGACTGTAAAGAGGTTTGAGTAAAACCCGAACCCTCATTCTTCCAGGGGAAGCTCCATAATTACTCCTTGGAGCAATAGTTGTTCTAGTGCCAACCGGAGGGACTCTCTCTTCCGGGGATCCCTTGGCACGTTTGACCTCAAAAATGGGAAGGAGGAGAGTCTTTTAACTCCAAACTGTATCCCAAACCTACTGCGGAGAGCACCTATCTGTCTTGATCGTGTCCCGCCAGGTCTCTTGCGAACAACTGGAGTCCTCCCCCCACCCGACTGAGTGGGGGCTTCAATGAATTTAACTTTGGGGGAGGTTTTGTACCTCCCCTGACCCAGGGTTTCTCATTACCCTGCTACTGTCCCTGTTTTTTACCCCCGGGATTTGACCGAGGAGGCCGTCGGAACTGTTACACAGCCGATGCCCCAGGGACTGGAGAAGCAGGCCTCTTAAAGAGGGACCTCTAACTCTGCTTTTAACCGGCAAGAGCGTATTTTTACCGCTGGAAATTTTCTGGATATATTTGTCCAGGTTTTCCCTGAATAAGCGTTCACCATGAAATGGGACGCTAACCAGCCATTCTTTACAGGGAGCTTCAGCAGACCAGTTTTTGAGCCATAGGAGCCTACGCATATGTACTATAGACAGCGTAAGGCGGGAGGCCTGATGGACTGAACCCTCTATGGCGTCAACCGCAAAGCCTAAGGCTCTAGGTAGATCAGCTAGGGCAAAGCCTGCTGATCTGTCAAGTCCCTCAAGACCTGTTTCAACTGATCCTTCACTGCTTAGCAGACCCCAATAGCTGCTACTGCTGGTTGTATCACCAAGCAGATTTTCATAAGGACTCCAATCTTTTATCTATTGGGTTCTTGAACATTTGGACATTATCCACTGGACATGTCAGTGATTTATACATACAAGAGATGGCTGCGTCCACTGTAGGGACCTTCCATTTTTTTTTTTTTGATGAACTTATCCTCCATGGGATAGACCACCGGAAATCTCTTGGGGGAATAAATATTTTCTCAGGACGTTCCCAATCCTGGTAAATGAGCCCTTTCAGTAAAGGGTGAAGTGGAAAAGAACAGACAGTCTGGGGGCTTCTAGCGACCCCAACGAGGATACAGTAGTGGTTGATGGTTCCGCAAGGTGCATTTTTAAATGCTGATCGGACCATGTTAGTCAGAGACTGAACCCATAATCTTTCAGCTTGAGATGCTGAGAAAAGGTTCCCCCACTGTTGATTCCTCTATAACAGAATCAACCTCCTCCTGATCCCCTTCAGGCAGGTCGATCCCTGTATGGGACTGTTGCTCTGCTAACAGGCACTCTGAAGGAGGAGACAGAGATCGGGCGTGCTTTCCCTGACAGGGAGGCAGCGATAAATGTTGACAATCTCTCTCTAATCCTCCCAGAGCTGAGGAAAAAAACCTCCTCTGTTACATACACAGGAGCAGGTGACTGAGGACAGCCACAGTACCAAGTACCCCTGCGGGGTCTCTACGGTCACTTACCTCTGAACTTCAGGGGAGACTGGTGCAGCAGGAGTATGCCCAAGATCCTCCGAGCCCGATGAGACCCCCTTCGCTTCCTGGAAGATTCAGTTCCGGAGCTTCTGGACGGCATATTCCTAAGCCTAAAGCTGAGGTATTCCAGCCGTAATACACCAGTTTTACTGAGAATAGTCTAGCACAATTGCTGCTATATCACAGTTGGTGTCTACTAATGTGCCTTTCTAGGGGATGCCTGTATCAACCGCTTGCTGTATGCCTTTAAATGTTGCCAGCTCTGTCTCTGTACTTCATAGCCAGCTCACTACAATATTGTGGTTTTTTTAAACTGCTGGGACGCCCGCACATGCGCAGAAGCGCTGCGGCGTGCACAGAGCGTCATCCCCCAGGCTCCGCCCCCTTTCCCGGCTCACCTCTATATATAGAGGCGCGTGCACGCGCACGCGCGCGGGCACGTGCGCCTTTGGCGCTAATTTCAAATATGGTAACAAGAGACAGGAGCCAGGGCCCTCTTTGCCGCAGGCCGGGGGATGGACGAGCACTGCAACATGGCAGAGGAAGCAGTTTCCTATAAGAGAACTCACCATCTGCCTGGACTTTGCTCTGCTGAGAAGAAGCTAGTCCACATGACAAGAAAACATTCCACAGCGGCCTCTAGTGGACAAACACAGGTACCGCAGTCTAATATATTAAATATATATAAAAAAAAAATATTTTTTTTTTTTTTTTTTTTTTTCTTGACCACCATTAAAAATTATTACATTTTTTTTTAGTAGTTACAGGCATGCACAGAATTTTGCGGGAATACCATTAGGTAACAGACAGAAAGACAAATTAGGCTTGGGGGTCCCCCAATAGAACCAAGTTCCTGGGGGCCCCCACTTACCTGTTCCCCGCCGCAGGACTTTGTTTGGTCCACAAAAGCCCAAACTTCACCTATCACGGCAGGCATTGTAATCAAACCTTCAGGGACCGGGTTCCCAAGGATTCCACTCCCCTGGACCTGTATAGCACCCTGCACAGAAAACATCTTGGTCGTGGGTATGACCAGAGCTCTGGATCCCAGGGTCCAGCTCTCCTAAGAGAAGCATTACAGGCAAAACCTTGCTCTTCTCTGCAAGGCCCGGGTACCGACCGTTTAGCTATGAAGCTTTTTTGGTCGGATCCGGAATAGCTTACTGAGGCCCAAAAGAACCTGTACGCAAGCTCAGTGAAAAACACATGTTTCTTCTTGGCCAACACCTTAGACACTGGCAAAAAACTGAGGTGCTCCCGGATGGGAGGGGCTTATATAGGGGAGGGTACTTCCGGTTTTGGAAGTTGCCAGTGCCAGCACCTGACGGTATCTATATAACCCATTAGTAATGACTATGTCGCTCTGTGTCCCGTGATGTACGAGAAAGAAAGTCAGATGGAGCCAACACACGGTCGGAATTTCCGACCAAAAGGTCACATCAAACTTTTCTTGTCAGAAATTCCGACCGTGTATACGCGGCATTACACTTTAATGTGGTGCCTTGATGTTTAGATTCAAATATTACTTCCACATTCAAAGGTTACTGTGGCAATTCTTTGAATTGGATCACTGAAGCAGTCCACTTATCACCAATTGGAATACTACCAGTACAGTTTTGCCAAATACACCAATAGCACAAACTTATTTTTACCTAAGGTACTAGCACTGTTAATCTACCACTTCAAGAATACAATTGCCAGCAGGGGAGATTCATCCATGCTGTAGTGTGGATGGGGGAATCAATAGATTTATTTTGCTTAGCCCTCTTTCAGTGTATAGATAGATTTATAGGTTTTACGAGCCACATTATCCTAAATACTGTTACTTACTGTACAAATACTTTCTGGAGCCCAAATTATTTTTCTTCATGGCCTGTGCCCTGCCTTTTGACACATGTCTGCAATCTGAATACTAACTGAAGGCATTCCCTGAAATATGAGCCTATTAGATCTTTGATCTACAATTTATTCATTAAAGTGGTTCCAAAGGCTGAAGATTTTTTTACCTTCATGCATTCTATGCATGAAGGTAAAAAACTTTCTGTGTGTGAGCCCCCTCTCAATCCAGCGATGTGCGCAGGAGCCTTGGCTATCCCACGTCTCTCTCTCTTCATTGGCTGAGACACAGCATGGGGAGCCATTAGCTCCCACTGCTGTCAATCAAAGCCAGTGAGCCAATGAGGAGAGAGTGGAGGTGGGGCCCTTTATGTAGACAATGCCCTGCTCTACTTGAATGATGCTGGTCCCTCACTCTTGGCAGCTTTGGAAATTTTTGATGCCTTTGGGACTTTTTCCGGAATACGTATCAATTGGTCCAGATCCATTATTTTTCCACTGGAAGATCAGACCCGATCATTGGCTCACCCCTCTCCTTTGAGGTGGGTGGATAAATTTTGCTATTTGAGGTTCAGGTGACTTGCAATTTGTCCCATTTTTCAGCTCACATTTTGCTACCATTACTTTTTGCTCTGGGAACAGTGTGCCTCATGGTCCAGTCTCCCGCCTAATCTTTTGGGACGTATAAACCTCCTTAAGATGATGATTTTGCCTAAACTTTGCAATGTTTTACCAGAATAATAATTTTAGTGCTGGTTTAACCACTTCAGCCACTTCATCCACTTCAGCCCCGGAAGATTTTCCCACTTTCGTGGAGAAAAAAATTTGAAAAAAAAAAAATATATATATATATAGCGCATATAATTGCGACACTAATAATTTTGTAATTGAATGTTATTATAAATTACCTTTCCTTTTCAATCTGCAGCCAATGTAATTTTCTGAGAATACATTGCAATATGGCTACCTGGAGTTTTCTGTACACAGAATGTGTACTGACCACTCCCCAGAAACATAATTTCCTGCTTGTGTGATTGGCTCACCAATTTTCCCAGAAGTCTGCCTAAGATACAAGTCAGATTTCAGGCATCCCCTGCAACAAAAATTTCATTTTTTGAGAGATACTTTCAATAGGAACCTGTCTGAAGGGATGCAGGCCCAGCAGATGTCCTCATTATTGCCCTGTAGCTCCACACATGACAGTTAATTATGAAACCGCTCTCATTAGACCCACTCAGAACAGAGGCACAGAGAAACACAAATGGATTTCTTCAGAATAACAAAAGGAAGGAATCTGCAACAAAGTTTTTATAATCCTTGTAATGTACATTGATCACCCAGAGGGGAATGTTTTTTTCTCAACAAAAGTGAAGTTACGCTTTAATGACCAGGACATTTTTTGCGATACTGCACTGTGTTGTTTTAGCTGAAAATTGCACGGACGTGCGACGTTGCACCCAAACAAAAATAATGTCCTTTTTTTTCCCACAAATAGAGCTTTCTTTTGGTGGTATTTAATCACCTCTGCAGTTTTTATTTGTTGTGCTATAAACAAAATAAGAGCGACAATTTTGAAAAATAATATATATTTTTAACTTTTTGCTATAATAAATATCCTACAAATTTTTATTTTTTTAAAATAATTTCTTCATCAGTTTAGGCCAATATGTATTCTTCTACATACTTTTGTTTAAAAAAAAAAAAACGTATATTGATTGGTTTGCGCAAAAGTTATAGCGTCTACAAAATAGGGGATAGATTTATGGAATTTTATGGCATTTTTATTATTTATTTATTTTTTACTAGTAATGGCAGTGATCTGGGATTTTTAGCGGGACTGTGACATGGCGGCTGACAGATCGGACACCTTTGACACTATTTTGGGACCATTGACATTTACACTGCTATAAAAATGCACAGATTACTGTGTAAATGTCACTGGTAGGGAAGGGGTTAACACTAGGGGGTGATGAAGAGGTTAAATGTGTTCCCTCATGTGTGTTTCTAACTGTGGGGGGGATGGGACTGACTGGCCGAGGAGACATATCACTGTTTGTAATTACTACGAACAGCAGATCTGTCTCTCCTCTCCTGTCAGAACAGGGGTTTTGTGTGTTTACATACACAAATCCCCATTCTGAATCTCGTGCCCATGATTGCAGGTGGCCGGCGGTCATCGCGCCCACCTGCCAGGCGCATCGAGTCCCCCGCTGTGCTATGGCTCCTAAAGGAGCCAACGAACCCATGCGGCATTTCGCGGGAACGAGCCACTTTGCCGACGTATATGTATGTGAGCTGGTCGGCAAGTGGTTAAACAGTACACATTACAGAATAAAATGCACACATTTTATGTGCAGTAACACTATTTATTTTTAAACTAACACTGCTCAAAAAAAGAAAAAGTGTGTTTTGTTTAGTTCTGTTGTGTTTTATTGTCTTATGCCGCATACACACGATAGTTTTTCACGTCGTTAAAAATTCCATTTTTTTAATTGGGCATTAAAAACGATCGTGTGTAGGCTCCAGAGCATTTTTAACGATGTGAAAAATGGCCTAAAAAAATGAGAACCTGCTCTATTTTTTCACGTCGTTTTTCACGTCGTTTTTTTTTTAACGACGTGAAAAACGGTAGTGTGTATGCTTTTACGAGGGTAAAAAAACCACGCATGCTCAGAATCAAGTATGAGACGGGAGCGCTCGTTCTGGTAAAACTAGCGTTCGTAATGGAGATAGCACATTCGTCGCGCTGAAACGGACTGAAAAGCACGAGGCGAATCGTCGCTCAACAAACTTTACTAACATGAAGGGTGGCGCCATTCGAACGGAACTTCCCCTTTATAGTGCCGTCGTACGTGTTGTACGTCACTGCGCTTTGCTCGAGCGTTTTTTTTAATGAACGTGTGTATGCAAGACAGGCTTGAGAGGAAACAAGAAAAGTCACGTCGAGAAAAACGTTGTTTTTGAAAATGACATTAAAAGTGATCGTGTGTACGCAGCATAAGGATTGAGAAAAAAAATTATTGCTGCAAGACAATATCCTGAAAAGAAAGCCTTGTTTGGACTTAAAAAACAATATATGTATTTTCTTTTTATCTGTAGTAATGACAAAGTCATTGTCAAATAAACAGGTTCATAGCAGAAAAGTAAAAATTGCTCTGTTCCAAAAGGGTGAACAGGTGTGAGATGCGAAGTGGTTAAAGAATATCTATAGAAAAAATACAGTTATCCTTTAATGACAAAAAAGTCGAATCTTCGTACAGCCTTGGTAACAATAGAGCAACATATTTCACAAAACCTTGAAATCGGTTTCTTTCTTTTTATTTGTTCTCTTTCAAACTACAGCTTAAGTGAGGTGTTGCCAGCAAGATATTTATAGAATATTGATGAGTTATGATAGGGGTGCCAGAGGGTGACTATAAAGGCTGTTCTAAGTGTAATAAGTGGTTGTCCGTTTAAGAGTGTGGCAAAAGGTCACCGGCAGCGAAATTATAGACACGAGGAAGGAGAAAGGACACAGCCTGGGAGAAAGTGGTCAAAAAAAGTCATGAGCAAGCAACTAATAAGGCAGCATAAGTACCATGATGGCGGGGAACTTTCAGTAAGAGGTTTTCAGCAGTAGACAAGAATACTGTTTTTCTGCTATAAGTAATTATGTAAAAGTGCTTCAGTAAATAACAAAGTTCATATAATAGATATAGAGTGCTGGAGGAAGGAATCATACAGAGGCTTTTCTGATTCAGTTCATCGAAAGTGCATATCAAATTCTCTGTTGAGTATTTTTAAAGCCCAGCTCCAGCTAAAAAGTCTAGCTTATTATTTCTACAGCATGTGTATTGTTTCTGGTCTGACCAGTACCTATTGGTGTCTGATATGTGTGTGATAGCAGTGGATAGATAGCAGCAAGGCTTGGTTCTGATGGATAGACAACGTTCTATCGTGACGAAACGCGTATGGGAGCGACGTGCTGATGTCACCACGCAGTTCTAAGGGAAGGGTGTTCGTTTGGTAGCTGGCCGGCTTACTTTCATTGCTCTTAATCACTTATACAAATGTAAGTGTTTTATCTTTATTTTAAATAAACCTGGATTGTACGATATCACCCTATGGTCTATGTCCTCTCCTTTACACCGGTCCGCTTGTTGATTTACCTAAGATCGGGAGGATCGAGGGAAGAGTGATTGGCGGTGTTGTGTGCTGTCTCCAGATTCGGTTGGTTCATCCACTCAAGGCCGCGGCTGGGTCACAGTCGATTGATTATCGTGGGCTTACCTTTGGTAAGCTGCCATTCTATGTGGTGGAGGGCACTGTCTGTTTGTGAGATCACCGGGTGTTGCAGTCCTATCATTGTGTGTTCAAATCCCTCCATCGGATATCCCTCAGCCATACATTGGACTGTTTTTGAATTGGGTCGGTGGTTCATTCAATAACCGATCTTTGGACATTTATTTACATTTCTAGAGGCTGCTGTTAAGTGTGTTGTGTTGTGCTTCACACAGATCAGCCTCTGGCCATCATTAGAGGTTCACTATTGGTGCAATTTTTTCTGTTCTAGTTCTGTTTGTGTTTATGCCACCATTATTGCAGCCTTTTTTCGTTTAGAATTTTTAGCGCAGTTTTCTTTTGTATACAATGGAATGCATCTTCCTTCAAAGGAGCTGATACATAATGAAGATATAGGTGTTGATTTACTAAAGGCAAATCAACATTGCACTACAAGTGCAATTGGAAGTGCAATAGCTGTAGATCTAAGCGGGACATGCAAGGAAAATAAAAAACAGCATTTTAGTTTGCACATGATTGGATGATAAAATCAGAAGAGTTTCCCCTCATTTCAGATCTTCCCCTCAGATCTACAGCGACGGCACTTCCAAGTGCACTTGTAGTGCAAAGTGGATTTGCCTTTAGTAAATCAACCCCATAGTGTATATAGACCTTGTTTGGTCCAAGGCTGCTACCTGAGTGTGACAAAAAGAGTACTAAGCAGATTATAAACTCTGGGGTGGGTACTGAGGAGCGCCTAGTACAAAAGTTCATATCGCTCAAAGATCTTTTTGAAGTGTTTATTGCTTAAGAGTAGTGATGAGCCGAACACCCCCGTGTTCGGTTCGCACCAGAACCCGCGAACGGACCGAAAGTTCGTACGAACATTAGAACCCTATTAAATACAATGGATGCGAACGTTCGAATTCTAAAGTGCTAATTATAACGACTATTATGCATGTTATTGTCCTAAAAAGGGTTTGGGAACCCGGGTTCTGCACCAGGGGACATGTATCAATGCAAAAAGAAGTTTTAAAAACGGTCGTTTTTCGGGAGCAGTCATTTTAATGATGCATAAAGTGAAAAAAAAAAAGTCAAATATTCCTTTAAATATCGTACCTGGGGGGTGTCTAAAGTATGCCTGTGAAGTGCCACGTGTTTCCCGTGTTTAGAACTGTCCCTGCACAAAATGACACTTCTAAAGGAAAAAAAAGCCATTTAAAATTGCTTGCGGCTTTAATGTAATGTCTGGTCCCGGTAATATGGATGAAAATCTTTAAGAAAAATGGCATAGCTACCCCATGACCCCCCCCCCCCTACCCCAGCCCATTACCAGCCCCTTTGGGTCTTGTATGGATATTAAGGGGAACACCGCACACAAAATAAAAAAGGCCCTATATACTCTGAACAGCCGTATACAGGCGGTGCATACAAGACAGGGACTGTAGGTTTGTTCTTATGTAGAATGTGTTTGTAATTTTGAACAGGTACATTGTTTAAGTGTAGCTCCAGCCCAAAAATCTATTTTTAAACTTTTTGGAAAACATAGGTAAGGGTTATCACCCCTGTCACATTTTTTTTGCTGTCTGTGCCCCTGTTCAGAACATTTCACCTCACTTTCCGTCCCAATGACAACTGTTTTTGAAATGTGGTGTTTTTCTTGAAACAAGGATTGGTGATAAAGCATCAGTACAGAGGAGACACCTTTCTCCCATATTAATTCTTACAGGAGAGAATTTTCCTTCCAAGGGGTAGATTTCCTCTCACTTCCTGTTGTCTTCTTGCGTTTGCAAGTAGGAGTCGTTTGTAAGTTGGATGTTTGAAAGTAGGGACCTGCCGTATATACTCTGCAGAAATAGGCCCCTTAGTTGTTGGTGTTGGCACAACACTGTAAGCACTCACAGTCAGGCCTCGTACACACGACCGATTTTCTCGTCGTAAACAGTCAAGAAAAGTGCCGCGAGAGTTTTTTTGTCTAGAAAAACGTTCGTGTGTATGGTTTTACGACGAGAAACTTGACGAGAATCTCGACGAGAAAATAGAGAACCTGCTCTCTATTTTCTCGTCAGGAGTCCAGATTTCCTCGTCGTGTTTCTCGTCGGCCTGTTTTGTGACGAGAAAATGGTTCGTGTGTATGCTTTTACGACTCTTCCAAAAGTGCGCATGCTCACAAGCAACTATGAGACGGGAGCGCATCTTCTGGTAAAACAAGCCTTCATAATGGAGAGAGCACATTCGTCACGCTCATAAATATTTCATCGTTTAAATGTTCTGCATTGAATTCTTCGTTAGAATGTTACATTAATCAAAACGAGAGACCTTCTTTTGCTGCTGATATTCACACAGAGTTCTGCCTTATTTTTAACCTTTTTCATGCTGCTCTTTATAAGATTTATGTGTATTATATCGTGCAAGTTTTTAGGAATAATTTAAATGGTTAGATTTTTCAAAATGATGTTAATTATAATTTCTCAATGTTTTGATAGCGATCTCCCATTTAATTTTCTAATCTATATTTTTAAAATTTCACACCATGTTTTTGAGCTAATCAGATTTAGTTATTCTTTTGGGGGGGTGATATCTGTGCCTTTTATTGTCAGTCAAATGTATCTGCTTACTCCAAAGCTTGTTTTTTTTTATTTAAAAATACACATAGTCAAGTATGAACTTAAACAAAAAACACATTTATTCATGTTTATAAATTAAATAAAGAGAAGACAGCGCTGGAGAAGCTGCTGCCATTTGTGCATCCCAGGGACCCCAGAGCACACAGCAACCCTGTGTGGACACTAAAATTGGGAGCTTGAGAAGGCCCACATTTCAGAACACAATCTGATGCTGGCCTCCCAGAGGTCAGGAACAGCAGCAGGTGAGATATATGTCCCAAGTGTGTGGTACTACAACAGGCTGCCTTCTGTCCGACCAGTGCGACCACAATGAAGCAAGGCCATCACTTCCTCTTCTTCCTGGCAACCTTCCCTGCAGCCTTTACTGAAGCCTTCCTTCTTCGTTTAGCTGGAGGCTGGCCCACTGGAGGGGTACTCCTGTCAGGAGGAGGAGGTGGAGGTGTAGCAGAAGGGGGTGGGGCAGAAGAAGAAGGTGGAGGTGTAGCAGAAGGGGGTGGGGCAGAAGGTGGAGGTGTAGCAGAAGGGGGTGGGGCAGAAGGTGGAGGTGTAGCAGAAGGGGGTGGGGCAGAAGAAGAAGGTGGAGGTGTAGCAGAAGGGGGTGGGGCAGAAGGTGGAGGGGTAGCAGAAGGGGGTGGGGCAGAAGAGGAAGGTGGAGGTGGAGGTTGAGGTTGGGTCAGTTGGGCCACCTCACATATGGCGGTATTGGGGGTAATTTGCTCCATCACCCCCTTGTTGAGCAAGGTGATGAGCAGGGGTTCGCATAGGAGGCGTTGCTCCATGCTCATCACCTTGAACTTAGCCTCCACTAGGCCGGCAATGGCCTCTTCAGGGGATGTGGGCTCCTTGAGGGTGGCATGGGCCTCTTTAATAAGGGCCATTGCTGCCTCACTGGTGGTCCTGTCCCTCCTGCCTCTTTTGTGAAGCCTGATGGGAGGCACCTGGGATCTGGTGCTTCTCCTTTGCCCTGCCACCTCCTGTCTGCCACTGGGCCCTGCCACCTCCTGTCTGCCACTGGGCCCTGCCACCTCCTGGCTGCCACTGGGCCCTGCCACCTCCTGGCTGCCACTGGGCCCTGCCACCTCCTGGCTGCCACTGGGCCCTGCCACCTCCTGGCTGCCACTGGGCCCTTCCTCCTCCTGCCTGACAGTTTCCAGACCCTCCTCCTGGCTGATTTCATCCTGTGTATGAAAAAGAAACATAGTTTAATATGTTGGTTTAATCTTTGCATCAAACTTTGTAATCCTGATGGAAGCAATTAGAATGTAAATGCATAAATCCTTGCTTTAAATTTACCACTACATCAGCTTGACTATTTACCACACAATTAAGTGCAGAATAATGTCTACAGATCATGATTTCACTTGTTGAATACAAAATAATGTATGTTTCTCATCCTGACATATTTGGGAAACATTAATTTTATCCCACTACATTTTCAGTTAATACTATACCTGGCTCCAGATGGCCAAATCAGGATCATCCAGGATGGCTGCCTCCTCTTGCTCCAGAGAAGGCTCAGGTTGGCTGCAGGGAAGTCTGGGGGGAAGAGTGGAGAGTGATGGCCTTGGCTCAATGTGGTCATCCAGGAAGGACATCCTGCTGTAGTACCACAAAACCGGGACATAAACATCATCTGCTGCTGCTCCTGACCTCTGAGAAGCCAGCACCTTAGAGCGTTCAGTCCTGTAGGTACCTCTCAAGCTCCCAATTTTAGTGTCCACTTGTTTTGCTGTGGCTGTGGGCACCTTGGTATGCACAAATGGGAGCAGCTTCTCCAGCGCTGCTTTTCTCACCCCTTTTTTTTTATGGATGGGGTTTTTGGTCTCCCACAGAGCCGGCAGCTCCCTTACCCGGTCAATAAATTCCGCCAGGAACTCTTTGTCGCTAATAAATACATTCATATTGTATCTGCAAGTAAAATAAATTATATTTAAATAATGTGAGGCAAACAGTCTAACCTCCTTCACATCCTAGTCACCATATATATCCTCCAACAATCTCAAGACAGTATAGGCCAACAATTTTAACAAGTCTCACAAAATCACATACCTTCGTTCGCACGTCCGTCACTTGAACTCCTCTCTCCGCACACCGAACGTACTATAGTCACATGTGTGTTTGCTATATACACACCACGCATGCGTCCAAATTCGAACACGTCGCTCCGCACACGTCGCCCGCCCATGACGTTCTAACTAACATCTTTTCCCCGCCCCTTCTCTTTTGGCGCGCAGACAGATATGGCGGAGTTACAGCAGGTGTCTGATAATTCCGCAACTAGCGAGGAGACAAGCCCGGAGACCGAGGACACGTCACGATCAAGGAGGAGATTCAAGGCATCGAATATGTCTTTGGCGGAGATGGCGGAGATGGTGGACATCTTGGTCAAGGCTGATTATGATGCCAAGCATGGGCCGTATAGCAAACCAAATAGAAGGAAGGCCAAAATCCTCACTAAAGTTGTGAAGAGTCTGAGGGCGAAGTTCGGGGTGAAACGCTCAAATGAGCAGCTCAGAAAGAGGTGGTCAGACCTCAAACTGAGGGAGCCAGACCAGTTGAGGAGCATAAAGAGGATGCTCGCTAAAAGTAAGTAAAATGACGACCTTTCTGCTATTAATCTTTTTAGAAACTGACTTTTTTTTTTTTTAAAGCATATTGGACTCCCTTCCAAAATGTATTATTTTGAACTAGGTTGGGCACAGTAATCGTTCGTTACGTTACCGACACTTCGTTCGGCCACTATCCGTGGTTTTGGCTTATTTAAGACCCCCAAAAGTAATTAGACATCTGCCATTTTTGATCAAGTATTGTGGATAATTTTTAAGTCTAGATGATGTGTTTGTAAGGAGAATGAAATGCAAACTTTAATCAGTGTAAAGGAGAGGACACTCAGCAGCTGCTTCCACATCTGTACTTTGGAGCACTATAGTGTGGGCCACCAGACCCGCCTTTTTTGGGTGTCCCACACAGGTGCATCAGAGTTTATTTGTGGTGCCTCCATGTCCAAAAAATTACATCCAAATGTGAATAATAAACATATTTGGGGTCATAAAGAATGCATTTTTCTTTAAATTCCGCACAAACACACACTTGTACCCCACTTCCAAACAATTTAGCCTGTTTTAAGTTTAAAAATGAGATTTTTACAGTGTGATAAATAGACCTTTGGTTTTATTCTCATAGGGGAGAGAAGACTGGGAGGAGGACACTCCAGGGAGCACATGCACCCCACAACTTCCAAGCAACCCCAAACTCCCAAAGATCCACAACCGAAAGATGTGCAGGAAGTTGAGGTGGAGGAAGGAGAAGTGCAGGAAGGAGAGGTGGATGACGTTGTGGATCTGGTCACCACAACAGGTCAGTATCTGACACCACAGCTTAAGGTAAGCGAGGTAGGCCTGCAGAGTTTTATTAATTTTTTTTTATGGTTTTTAGGGGATGGAAATGTTGTGAAGGATAGCACACCGTTCTCTGCTGACAGTGCCCTCCGCCTCATCCAGCAAGTGATGGAATGTAGCACGGAACTGGACCTAATTAAACAAAGAATCCATGTGATGGAACAAACATTTAAAGACATTCTCGATGTTTTGGGGAGAATTCAATAAGCCATCCAAACACATTTGTTTTTACATGTTTGTTTTTATATTTTTACTAATTTTTTGAGTAACAAAGCAGCCAAAAATTGAATATGCACACAGTGTGTGAACATGTGCTATCTGCCATCAGGGGATATCCATGTACGTCTTTTGTGGGTGCAACCCCTTCCTCGTATCAAAAGTCGGTGAACTGAGGAAGGGGATGCACCCCCAAAACACATCCATTGATCACCCCTGATGGCAGATAGCACATGTTGACAATAGGGATCAGGATTGTAAACTTCCTATTTGCAAAAAAGTAAAAATGTGTGCATATTGAATTTTTGGCTGGGCAAGGGGTGGCAGGACCCCATATTAGGACGGGCACATAGAGACATAGTTTGTGTAACTGAATGTCTCAGATTGCTCAGAGGTATCCAATGTTGTCATTTTAGAAATGCAAGTGGTATTTTTGTATTTTCATAAGCCAAAATTTGACGGGTTGTGGTCAGGCCAACCCCAAAGTAAAACAAAAAAAAATGTGCAGAGAGTAAAATATTTGACCACAAACAACGTGTAGCTTCTTTTTATAATACACTCTAAGCTTATTTGGTTCTTTTGTAAGGTAACATAGTGAAATTGGTTGTTATTTACTAAAGTAAAATACACTTGCCACTACAAATGCACAAAGACAAACTAGGAGACAGGAAAGAACAAATAATTAAAGGTTTAAACAAGATTTTTATTGGGATACTTAGACATAGGCTGGCATAGGAATTGCCCCCCTACCCGTGAAATACTCCATGTATTTGTCCCGAACCACACGGGCATTTTGGGGGGGCAAGCCAAGACGGGCAGATTCCAGGCCCGGAAGGGGATTTGCAGGGGAAAGTCCAGCCTCTGGCAAAACTGAGGCCATATATGAATTCGCTTTGCGGCAAAGAAAATTGTGTAGCACACAGCAGCATAACACTACATAGTTTATTTTGTAGTCCGCCAAGTGGATGGAAGTCATAAAAAGGCGGAACCGGCTGGCCATTATGCCGAAGGCATTTTCAACGACTCTTCGGGCCCTGGCCAGCCGGTAATTGAACACACTCTTCTCTGGGGTCAGGGTCCTCTGTGGAAATGGCCTCATAAGATGCCGTCCGAGTCCGAAGGCTTCATCAGCCAAGAAAACAAAGGGGAGTCCTTCAATATTCCCTGCATCCGGTGGCAATGCAAGGTCGTCACTCTGGAGACGGAGGGCAAACTCCGTCTGGATGAAGGATCCCCCATCGGACATCCGGCCATTCTTCCCTACATCAACATAGAGGAATTCATACCGTGCTGACACCACCGCCATCAGCACAATGCTATGAAACCCCTTGTAGTTGTAGTAATAGGATCCAGAACGGGGTGGCGGCACGATGCGGACGTGCTTCCCGTCTATGGCACCACCGCAGTTGGGGAAGTCCCACCGCGTGGCAAACTCCGATGCCACAGTCTGCCATTCCTGTGGCGTTGAAGGAAGCTGTGGAGTGAAACAAGATGAAATAATATTAGAAAAACAAAGGCATACATTACAAGCAAATTCAAGACCAAAAAATTAGAGACCAACATCAATCTAATTATACGTTTATTAAGGTGTGTAAAAAAAGTATAATGGAAGGCTCATTTATCATATTCATCACCCCCTCTGATGGGCCATTACTAAATTATTTTGGGGGGGGGAGATGTGTTTGGCCACAGGATAGCATTGCAGTGGCGGTGCGTCCAGAGTGGGCGCTGGAGCACTGTCCCCTCTCTCCTGTGCCCATCACTCAGAACAATACATAGGTTCATGCGTTGCATGAACCTATGTATTGTCTATGCCGCACACTATTCAGGTGGATGGCCTCTTGTAAAGCGACCGACATATGATTAATTGCGTCATTTAGGGGGTTAAAATTGCAGAGCAGAAACAGGTATTAAAAAAGTCTTGCAAATTACAACCTGAGGGATGTAATTGGCTTCCTCAAAGAAAAATCGGGGACGCAAGGAGGGGGCATTCCTTGTGTAAACACTGACAGGCAGCTCTGGCAATCATGTTCACCAAGTCTGTTTAATGGTAACATGATTGGCTGATGCAACATGAAGGGAAGGAGAAGACATCAAGGACAGAAGAAGGATGGCGCTGACCACAAGAAGGTAAGTGCAGGGCTGGGGGGAAACTGGCTGCAATAGAGGGGACTAAATGGCTGCATTGGAGGGGACAACTGGGGGCGTTTATTAGGCAACAGAGCAAAAAAGGAGGAAGTTTATTTCCGAAATTGGGGTTGTAACCCCCCAACATTTGGAGCAACAGGCGCCCCTGCTGGAAAAGTTAGTGAGGGGAAATATTTAGGGAGGATAAAAAAGGGGCATTTAAAAACTTCCAGCATGCATGGGGACAAAGGGGACATTCTCAGCATATTACAATCATGGTAATTAGGAAAGGATGAAAGAAATACAATACATTAGCATACATGTAATACATAAAATGTGATGTGAAGGGAGAAAACTTACCCTAATATAGTCCTCCTGCAGGACTTGTATAATAGCAGAACAGGTGTCTGGGATTATGAGGCCCAGAGCCTGGGGGGAGATGCCTGTGGTGAACTTCAAGTCCTGAAGACTTCTCCCTGTCGCCAGGTAACGCAACGTGGCGATGAGCCTCTGCTCAGCACTGATGGCTTCCCGCATAACGGTGTCCTTCCTGGTAATATAGGGGGACACCAAAGCCAACAGTTCCTGAAAAACGGGGTCAGACATCCTCAGAAAATTCCTGTAGTCCTCAGGATTATTCTCGACGATCTCCCGCAGCAGAGGCATGTGGCAGAATTGGTCCCGCTGGAGCAACCAATTCTTGGTCCATGAACTCCTCCTCACACCATTCATGGACTGGTCTTGGTCCAAAACAAGCAGACCAACACCAAGCGCACGCACAGCACGAACTCGACGACGAGAACGTCCAGGCGACATGGCTAGGAAACGGTCGTCTAATCAGAACGTACAGAACAGAACGCACTTTAGAACAGCAAGGCCTATGAATAACGAACTGAAATTCAGAAACGAACAGGCAAGAACGCACTGTAAAACAGATACGACCTGCCTAGACGCCCTGAAAGTCAAGATACGAACCCACAAGCACAAACTGAACGGCAGAAAACGATCTGAAAAGTACGAAGACTGAAAAGCGCGAATCGTCTCTTCCCAAACTTTTACTTCACACGCGGTAACACGAGATCAGCAAAAGCAGCCCAAGGGGTGGCGCCAAGAAAAAAGATCTTCCCCTTTATAGTGCCGTCGTACGTGCTGGACGTGAGCGCAGAGAACCACGAGGAAATTGGGAAATGACAGTGTGTACGCATAGAAAGCTTGACGAGAAAATCGACAAGCTTAACAAGAATCTCGTCGAAAAAAACGACGTGTTTTTTACGACGAGAAAATCGGTCGTGTGTACGAGGCCTCACTCTTGGTTGGTGCTGGAACGCCCTGCTGTCAACTATTATATCAGGAATTGTAATTACATATAATTGTTGAACAGTGGTTGTAAAAATTGGGCCTTTGATGGTGGTGCTGGTGGCACAACACTGTAAGCCCTGACAGTTACTCTTGGTGGGTGCAGCAATGGGCCCTGCTGTGAATTATTAGATCAAGAATTGTAATTGCATGCCCCTGTTGAACAGGGGCTGAAAAATTGGGCCTTTCGTGGTGGTGGTGGTGTTGCCACAACACTGTAAGCCCTCAGAGTTACTCTTGGTGGGTGCAGGAATGGGCCCTGCTGTGAATTATTAGATCAAGAATTGTAATTACATGCCCCTTTTGAACAGGGGCTGAAAAATTGGGCCTTTCGTGGTGGTGGTGGTGGTGGCGTTGCCACAACACTGTAAGCCCTCAGAGTTACTCTTGGTGGGTGCAGCAATGGGCCCTGCTGTGAATTATTAGATCAAGAATTGTAATTACATGCCCCTGTTGAACAGGGGCTGAAAAATTGGGCCTTAGGCACTGGTGGCACAACACTCCAACCCCTCACAGATACTGTACTTGGAGCACAGCAATGAGCCCTGTTGCAAAGTATTGCTTCAAAAATTGTAATGACACGCCCCTGTTAAACAGGGGCTGAAAAATTGGGCCTTAGGCACTGGTGGCACAACACTCCAACCCCTCACAGATACTGTACTTGGAGCACAGCAATGAGCCCTGTTGCAAAGTATTGCTTCAAAAATTGTAATTACACGCCCCTGTTAAACAGGGGCTGAAAAATTGGGCCTTAGCCACTGGTGGCGGCACCCATAAACAAAAATGATCTTCCAAGCTATCATCATCAATCGTATCATTGAGGACTCGGAGGAGGAGGATAGCCAGTCAACATAACAGCACAGGCACTCAGCATCAGCATCAGTCTTGAAGGGATGTGACATGTTAAAATCAATTAGTCTGTTATATCAGCATCAGGTGTGTGGTAGCTGGTGGTGATCCAAGACTGGTTCATCTTGATGAAAGTCAGTCGATCAACCGAGTCGGTGGACAGGCGCACCCTGTGATCCGTGACAAATCCTCCAGCAGCACTGAATGTGCGTTCCGAAAGAACGCTGGATGCAGGACAGGCCAGTAGCTCAATTGCATACTGTGCAAGCTCTGGCCAGTGATCCATCCTCAAGACCCAGTAAGCCAGAGGATTTTCGGTGGGGAAGGTGTCCAAGTCTGACCTTGCCCCTAGATATTCCTGCACCATGTTTATCAGACGCTGGCGATGGTTGCTGGAACCGATCATACTTTGGGGCTGCGGACTAAAGAATTGTCTGAACGCATCGGTCAGACGGCCACCTTCCCCACCGCTCCTTCTTTGACTGGCCGAAGCCTCAGCAACTCGTTGTCCAGGACCAGGAGTTTGTAACCTCCCAGTCTCTGGGAACGCGTTGCACAGACCTTTCTGCAAGGCCTCCCGGAGTTGTCTCATCCTCTGCTCCCTCTGCGACGGTAACATAAGGTCCGCAACCTTACCCTTGTACCGTGGATCAAGGAGAGTGGCCAGCCAGTAATGGTCCCTCTCCTTGATCCGAAGAATACGAGGATCCTTCCGCAGACTTTGCAGGATCAGGGAGGCCATGCAGCGTAGGTTTGCTGAGGCATTCGGTCCGGAGTCCTCTGGGTCACTAAGGACGACATGATCCGCAGCCACCTCCTCCCAGCCACGTACAAGTCCACTGGTTTCTTGGGACTGTAAATCATCCCTAAAAGACTGCTGCTGATGATGCTGAGTGCCAGCCTCCACCTCCATGCTGACACAATCCTCCTCCTCCTCCTCCTCCTCCTCCTCTTCCTGTGCGATGGGTGGGACAGAAGGAACACTGTCTGGGTAAAGGGGGCCTTGAGAGGCAAGGAAGTCCTCCTCTTCCTGCCTCTGTTCTGCCTCAAGTGCCCTGTCCATTATTCCACGCAGCGTGTGCTCCAACAGGTGGACAAGAGGTACAGTGTCACTGATGCATGCACTGTCACTGCTCACCATCCTCGTGGCCTCCTCAAATGGTGCCAGGACAGTGCATGCATCCCTGATCATGCCCCACTGGCGTGGAGAAAAAAAACCAAGCTCCCCTGACCCTGTCCTGGTGCCGTAGTCGCACAGGTACTCATTGATGGCCCTCTGCTGCGTGTGCAGCCGCTGCAGCATGGCCAACGTTGAGTTCCACCTGGTGGGCATGTCACATATAAGGCGGTTCTTGGGCAGGTTCAACTCCTTTTGCAGCTCAGCCAGGCGAGCACTGGCATTATAAGATCTGCGGAAATGCACACAGACTTTCCTGCCCTTCCTCAGGACATCCTGTAAGCCCGGGTACCTGCCCAAGAACCGCTGCACCACCAGGTTAAGGACGTGAGCCACACAGGGCACATGGGTCAGTTGTCCCTGTCGGAGGGCGGAGAGGAGGTTGGTGCCATTGTCGCAAACCACCATTCCTGGCTTAAGCTGGCGTGGCGTCAACCACCTCTCGGCCTGGCCCTGCAGAGCAGACAGGACCTCTGCCCCAGTGTGGCTTCTGTCCCCCAAACACACCAGCGCAAGCACGGCATGGCATCTTTTTGCCTGCGTACTTGCGTAGCCCCTTGAACGGCTACGGAGCACCGCTGGTTCAGAGGACAAAGCACAGGAAGAGGCCATGGAGGAAGAAGAAGAGGAGGGGGTGGAGGAGAGAGGTGTGTCACAACCAGTAGTAGCATTTTGGAGGCGTAGCGGTGGAACAACCTCCAACACTACTGCACCTTGTCCTGCATCCTTCCCAGCTGCCAAAAGAGTGACCCAATGGGCCGTGAAAGAAAGGTAACGTCCCTGTCCATGCCTGCTGGACCATGAGTCAGCGGTAATATGCACCTTACCGCTGACCGCCCTGTCCAGCGAGGCCAAGACATTGCCTTCCACATGCCGGTAGAGAGCCGGAATAGCCTTCCGTGAGAAAAAGTGGCGTTTGGGAACCTGCCACTGAGGAACCGCACATTGCACAAACTCATGGAAAGGGGCCGAGTCTACCAACTGAAAAGGCAGCAGTTGAAGCACTAGCAATTTAGCCAAGCTAGCATTCAACCGCTGGGCATGTGGATGGCTGGGAGTGAACTTCTTTCGACGGTCCAGAAGCTGGGGCAGGGAAATTTGCCTGCTAGAATCGGACGTCGGTGTACTGCTAGCAGAGTGGCCGCAAGTACTTGGCTGTGACACACCTAATTCTACACCTTCATTCCTCTCAGTGCATGTTTCAGAGAGGACTGAAGTTATAGTGGGGTTGGAGATCCCAGCTGATGCGGTGCAAGGAGAGGTCCGCTTTGTTCTTTGGTGTGGTTCTTTGAGGTAGGCTTGCCAACGAGCTGCATGGCAGGTCAACATATGTCTGCTCAGGCATGTGGTACCCAAGCGGCTGATGTTTTGGCCACGCGATATACGCTTGAGACATATGTTGCAAACAGCAGCTGTGCGATCTGATGCACTAGCCTCAAAAAAGGCCCACACCAAAGAACTTTTTGAATGACGGGCAGAGGCAGCGCCCTGCACAGGCGGAGCTCTGCGGTGTGATTCCGTCGGTGTACTGCCCTTACGCTGGCCACCAAAGGGCATCCTGCCTCGTTGGAGATGTGCCTCCTCCTCATCCTCCTCCTCCTCCTCTCTCCTATTAGGCACCCACGTGGAGTCAATGACCTCATCATCCCCTCCCTCCTCATCACTGGAGCCAATCTGGCAGTATGCTGCAGCTGCTGGAACATGACTGCCAGATTGGTGTCCTTCTTGAGCATCCCCTCTGTCTGCTCTCACGCTACTGCCTTCCTGTAGCTGGGTTTCATCATCAGACCCTTCGAAACGCTGGGCATCCTCCTGGAGCATGTACCCAACACTGTGCTCAAACAGTTCGAGGGACTCCTCAGGAGGAGGACATGGTGGGTCTAGGGAAGGAGTGACTGATGATGAGTCTGACATTGATACCAGGGAAGAGGACGCTTTGGTAGCTGCTTTGCCAGTACCCTGAGCCTGGGTGAGAGAGGATGAGGAGGAGGAGGAGGGCTTGGTCATCCACTCTACCAAGTCTTCGGCATGATGTGGCTCAACATGTCCAGCTGCCGAAAAGAAGGACAAGCGTGTCCCATGGCCATGTGCTGATGACAATGCACCGCGTCCACGACCAGCACTGTTGCCCCCAGACACAGAGCCTGCTTGCCCTCTTTTATTGCCTCCTGACTGTCTGCCTCTCCTTGTTTGCCTTCCAGACATTCTAATAGATGGCCTGCAGGGAGATGGGAAAAAAGCAATAAGGGCTACCTTCAGGTGTCCTTCTCTGTCCCTTTACTTAAGGATTTCTAAATATGGTTGAGGATGATTGCTTTCGCACAGAATAGCACGACAATTTCCCTGACTGTCCAAAAAACAAGGATTTCAAAGATGGTTGATGAGGAATGCTTTAGCACAGTATAGCACAAGGAGAATTTCCCTCACTGTCCTTCCCTGTCCCTAGAAACAAGGATTAGCACAGTGAAAGAAACTGACACTCTCCCTACCTATAGTTTTCTGTCCCTAGAAAAAATGTTTTTTTAAAGATGGTTGATGATCAATGCTTTAGCACAGTATAGCACAAGGAGAATTTCCCTCACTGTCCTTCCCTGTCCCTAGAAACAAGGATTAGCACAGTGAAAGAAACTGACACTCTCCCTACCTATAGTTTTCTGTCCCTAGAAAAAATGTTTTTTTTAAGATGGTTGATGATCAATGCTTTAGCACAGTATAGCACAAGGAGAATTTCCCTCACTGTCCTTCCCTGTCCCTAGAAACAAGGATTAGCACAGTGAAAGAAACTGACACTCTCCCTACCTATAGTTTTCTGTCCCTAGAATTTTTTTTTTTTAAAGATGGTTGATGATCAATGCTTTAGCACAGTATAGCACAAGGAGAATTTCCCTCACTGTCCTTCCCTGTCCCTAGAAACAAGGATTAGCACAGTGAAAGAAACTGACACTCTCCCTACCTATAGTTTTCTGTCCCTAGAAAAAATGTTTTTTTAAAGATGGTTGATGATCAATGCTTTAGCACACTATAGCACAAGGAGAATTTCCCTCACTGTCCTTCCCTGTCCCTAGAAACAAGGATTAGCACAGTAAAACACACTGACACTCTCCCTACCTATAGTTTTCTGTCCCTAGAAAAAATGTTTTTTTAAAGATGGTTGATGATCAATGCTTTAGCACAGTATAGCACAAGGAGAATTTCCCTCACTGTCCTTCCCTGTCCCTAGAAACAAGGATTAGCACAGTGAAAGAAACTGACACTCTCCCTACCTATAGTTTTCTGTCCCTAGAAAAAATGTTTTTTTAAAGATGGTTGATGATCAATGCTTTAGCACAGTATAGCACAAGGATAATTTCCCTCACTGTCCTTCCCTGTCCCTAGAAACAAGGATTAGCACAGTGAAAGAAACTGACACTCTCCCTACCTATAGTTTTCTGTCCCTAGAAAAAATGTTTTTTTAAAGATGGTTGATGATCAATGCTTTAGCACAGTATAGCACAAGGAGAATTTCCCTCACTGTCCTTCCCTGTCCCTAGAAACAAGGATTAGCACAGTGAAAGAAACTGACACTCTCCCTACCTATAGTTTTCTGTCCCTAGAAAAAATGTTTTTTTAAAGATGGTTGATGATCAATGCTTTAGCACACTATAGCACAAGGAGAATTTCCCTCACTGTCCTTCCCTGTCCCTAGAAACAAGGATTAGCACAGTAAAACACACTGACACTCTCCCTACCTATAGTTTTCTGTCCCTAGAAAAAATGTTTTTTTAAAGATGGTTGATGATCAATGCTTTAGCACAGTATAGCACAAGGATAATTTCCCTCACTGTCCTTCCCTGTCCCTAGAAACAAGGATTAGCACAGTGAAAGAAACTGACACTCTCCCTACCTATAGTTTTCTGTCCCTAGAAAAAATGTTTTTTTAAAGATGGTTGATGATCAATGCTTTAGCACAGTATAGCACAAGGAGAATTTCCCTCACTGTCCTTCCCTGTCCCTAGAAACAAGGATTAGCACAGTAAAACACACTGACACTCTCCCTACCTATCCTTCTCTTTCCCTAAACTAAAGGAATCCAGGTTAAGCAAGAAAAAAAAATGTCACTGTCCCTGCCTATGCTTCTCTTTCCCTGCTCCGGAACACACTACACTAGGCCGCCGTGCTGGCGGCCTTTTATAGTGTGGGGCGTGTACTAAACACCCTCAGCAATAATTGGCCACAGGCATCCTGCCTGTGGCCAATCATTGCTCTCCTCGCTGCCGGCGCTGTGATTGGCCAAGCATGCGGGGTCACAGTGCATGCTTGGCCAATCACAGCGCCTGGATGACACTGCGATGGCGTAGTGCATTGTGGGCCGTTCGCGTCACTCGAATTAGGCGCGAACGGCCCAAATCGTTCGATCTTCGTCGAACGATCGAACAGCCGATGTTCGAGTCGAACGTATGTTCGACTCGAACACCGAGCTCATCCCTAGTTAAGAGCATCAAATACATCAT